>HG995204.1:3817532-5017532 GCA_905332935.1 Bombus hortorum
ATAGGATATAACGTATAACGTTACGTAGACATAGGATATAACGTATAACGATACGTAGACATAGGATAGAACGTATAACGATATGTACATATAGGATACAACGTATAACGTTACGTAGACATAGGATATAACTTATAACCATATGTACATATAGGATATAACGTATGACGTTATCTACATATAGGATACAACGTATAACGTTACGTAGACATATGATATAACGTCTAGCGATATGTAGAAATAGGAAATTACGTATAACGTTATCTACATATAGGATACAAAGCATAACGTTACGTAGACATAGGATATTACGTATAACGATATGTATTTATAGGATATAACGTAAAACGTTATCTACGTATAGGATATAACGTATAACGTTACGTAGACATGGGATATAACGTATAACGATATGTAGATATAGGATATAAAGTATATCGTTACGTCGACATAGCATATAACGTATAACGATATGTAGATATAGGATATAACGTATAACGTTACGTAGACATAGGATATAACGTATAACGATATCTACATATAGGATATAACGTATAACGATATGTACATATAGGATATAACGTATAACGTTATCTACATATAGGATATAACGTATAACGTTATCTACATATAGGATACAAAGCATAACGTTACGTAGACATAGGATATAACGTATAACGATATGTAGATATAGGATATAACGTAAAACGTTATCTACGTATAGGATATAACGTATAACGTTACGTAGACATAGGATATAACGTATAACGATACGTAGACATAGGATATAACGTATATCGTTACGTCGACATAGCATATAACGTAAAACGATATGTAGATATAGGATATAACGTATAACGTTACGTAGATATAGGATGTAACGTATAACGATATCTACATATAGGATATAACGTATAACGTTACGTAGACATAAGATATAACGTATAGCGATATGTAGATATAGGATATAACGTATAACGATATGTACATATAGGATACAACGTATAACGTTAAGTAGACATAGGATATAACGTATAATGTTACGTGGATATAGGATATAACGTATAACGTTACGCAGACATAAGATATAACGTATAACGATATGTAGATATAGGATATAACGTATAACGTTATCTACATATGGGATACAACGTATAACGTTAAGTAGACATAGGATATAACGTATAACGTTACGTGGATATAGGATATAACGTATATCGTTACGTAGACATAGCATATAACGTATAACGATATGTAGATATAGGATATAACGTATAACGTTACGTAGACATAGGATATAACGTATAACGTTACGTAGACATAGGACATAACGTATAACGTTAAGTAGACATAGGATATAAAGTATAACGTTACGTAGACATACGATATAACGTATAACGATATCTACATATTGGATATAACGTATAACGTTACGTAGACATAGGATATCACGTATAACGATATGTACATATGGGATATAACGTATAACGTTACGTAGACATAGGATATAACGTATAACGATATGTACATATACGATATAACGTATAACGGTATCTACATGTAGGACATCACGTATAACGTTACGTAGACATAGGATATCACGTATAACGATATGTACATATAGGATATAACGTATAACGATATGTAGATATAGGATATCACGTATAACGATATGTAGATATAGGATATAACGTATAACGATATGTACATATATGATATAACGTATAACGGTATCTACATGTAGGATATAACGTATAACGTTACGTAGACATAGGATATCACGTATAACGATATGTACATATGGGATATAACGTATAACGTTACGTAGACATAGGATATAACGTATAACGATATGTAGATATAGGATATAACGTAAAACGTTATCTACGTATAGGATATAACGTATAACGTTACGTAGACATAGGATATAACGTATAACGATACGTAGACATAGGATATAACGTATATCGTTACGTAGACATAGCATATAACGTATAACGATATGTAGATATAGGATATAACGTATAACGTTACGTAGACATAGGATATAACGTATAACGATATCTACATATACGATATAACGTATAACGATATCTACATATAGGATATAACGTATAACGTTACGTAGACATAGGATATAACGTATAACGATATGTACATATAGGATATAACGTATAACGTTATCTACATATAGGATACAAAGCATAACGTTACGTAGACATAGGATATAACGTATAACGATATGTAGATATAGGATATAACGTATAACGTTACGTAGACATAGGATATAACGTATAACGATACGTGGACATAGGATATAACGTATATCGTTACGTCGACATAGCATATAACGTATAACGATATGTAGATATAGGATATAACGTATAACGTTACGTAGACATAGGATATAACGTATAACGATATCTACATATAGGATATAACGTATAACGTTACGTAGACATAAGATATAACGTATAGCGATATGTAGATATAGGATATAACGTATAATGCAATCTACTCATAGGATATAACGTATAACGATATCTACATATTGGATATAACGTATAACGTTACGTAGACATAGGATATCACGTAAAACGTTATCTACGTATAGGATATAACGTATAACGTTACGTAGACATAGGATATAACGTATAACGATACGCAGACATAGGATATAACGTATATCGTTACGTAGACATAGCATATAACGTATAACGATATGTAGATATAGGATATAACGTATAACGTTACGTAGACATAGGATATAAGGTATAACGATATCTACATATACGATATAACGTATAACGATATCTACATATAGCATATAACGTATAACGTTACGTAGACATAGGATATAACGTATAACGATATGTACATATAGGATACAACGTATAACGTTACGTAGACATAGGATATAACTTATAACCATATGTACATATAGGATATAACGTATGACGTTATCTACATATAGGATACAACGTATAACGGTACGTAGACATATGATATAACGTCTAACGATATGTAGAAATAGGAAATTACGTATAACGTTATCTACATATAGGATACAAAGCATAACTTTACGTAGACATAGGATATCACGTATAACGATATGTACATATAGGATATAACGTATAACGTTACGTAGACATAAGATATAACGTATAGCGATATGTAGATATAGGATATAACGTATAACGATATGTACATATAGGATACAACGTATAACGTTATCTACATATAGGATACAAAGCATAACGTTACGTAGACATAGGATATAACGTATAACGATATGTAGATATAGGATATAACGTAAAACGTTATCTACATATAGGATATAACGTATAACGTTACGTAGACATAGGATATAACGTATAACGATATGTATATATAGGATATAACGTAAAACGTTATCTACGTATAGGATATAACATATAACGTTACGTAGACATAGGATATAACGTATAACGATATGTAGACATAGGATATAACGTATATCGTTACGTAGACATAGCATATAACGTATAACGTTACGTAGACATAGGATATAACGTATAACGTTACGTAGACATAGGATATAACGTATAACGATATGTACATATACGATATAACGTATAACGATATCTACATATAGGATATAACGTATAACGTTACGTAGACATAGGATATAACGTATAACGATATGTATATATAGGATATAACGTAAAACGTTATCTACGTATAGGATATAACGTATAACGTTACGTAGACATAGGATATAACGTATAACGATATGTAGACATAGGATATAACGTATATCGTTACGTAGACATAGCATATAACGTATAACGTTACGTAGACATAGGATATAACGTATAACGTTATCTACGTATAGGATATAACGTATAACGTTACGTAGACATAGGATATAACGTATAACGATATGTAGACATAGGATATAACGTATATCGTTACGTAGACATAGCATACAACGTATAAAGTTAAATAGTCATAGGATATAACGTATAACGTTACGTGGATATAGGATGTAACGTATATCGTTACGTAGACATAGCATATAACGTATAACGATATGTAGATATAGGATATAACGTATAACGTTACGTAGACATAGGATATAACGTATAACGATACGTGGACATAGGATATAACGTATAACGATATGTACATATAGGATATAACGTATAACGTTATCTACATATAGGATACAAAGCATAACGTTACGTAGACATAGGATATAACGTATAACGATATGTAGATATAGGATATAACGTAAAACGTTATCTACATATAGGATATAACGTATAACGTTACGTAGACATAGGATATAACGTATAACGATATGTATATATAGGATATAACATAAAACGTTATCTACGTATAGGATATAACGTATAACGTTACGTAGACATAGGATATAACGTATAACGATATGTAGACATAGGATATAACGTATATCGTTACGTAGACATAGCATATAACGTATAACGTTACGTAGACATAGGATATAACGTATAACGTTACGTAGACATAGGATATAACGTATAACGATATGTACATATACGATATAACGTATAACGATATCTACATATAGGATATAACGTATAACGTTACGTAGACATAGGATATAACGTATCACGATATCTACATATAGGATACAAAGCATAACGTTACGTAGACATAGGATATAACGTATAACGATATGTAGATATAGGATATAACGTAAAACGTTATCTACGTATAGGATATAACGTATAACGTTACGTAGACATAGGATATAACGTATAACGTTACGTAGACATAGGATATAACGTAGAACGATATCTACATATAGGATACAAAGCATAACGTTACGTAGACATACGATATAACGTATAACGATATGTAGATATAGAATATAACGTAAAACGTTATCTACATATAGGATATAACGTATAACGTTACGTAGACATAAGATATAACGTATAGCGATATGTAGATATAGGATATAACGTATAATGCAATCTACTCATAGGATATAACGTATAACGATATCTACATATTGGATATAACGTATAACGTTACGTAGACATAGGATATCACGTAAAACGTTATCTACGTATAGGATATAACGTATAACGTTACGTAGACATAGGATATAACGTATAACGATACGTAGACATAGGATAGAACGTATAACGATATGTACATATAGGATACAACGTATAACGTTACGTAGACATAGGATATAACTTATAACCATATGTACATATAGGATATAACGTATGACGTTATCTACATATAGGATACAACGTATAACGTTACGTAGACATATGATATAACGTCTAGCGATATGTAGAAATAGGAAATTACGTATAACGTTATCTACATATAGGATACAAAGCATAACGTTACGTAGACATAGGATATTACGTATAACGATATGTATTTATAGGATATAACGTAAAACGTTATCTACGTATAGGATATAACGTATAACGTTACGTAGACATGGGATATAACGTATAACGATATGTAGATATAGGATATAAAGTATATCGTTACGTCGACATAGCATATAACGTATAACGATATGTAGATATAGGATATAACGTATAACGTTACGTAGACATAGGATATAACGTATAACGATATCTACATATAGGATATAACGTATAACGATATGTACATATAGGATATAACGTATAACGTTATCTACATATAGGATATAACGTATAACGTTATCTACATATAGGATACAAAGCATAACGTTACGTAGACATAGGATATAACGTATAACGATATGTAGATATAGGATATAACGTAAAACGTTATCTACGTATAGGATATAACGTATAACGTTACGTAGACATAGGATATAACGTATAACGATACGTAGACATAGGATATAACGTATATCGTTACGTCGACATAGCATATAACGTATAACGATATGTAGATATAGGATATAACGTATAACGTTACGTAGATATAGGATGTAACGTATAACGATATCTACATATAGGATATAACGTATAACGTTACGTAGACATAAGATATAACGTATAGCGATATGTAGATATAGGATATAACGTATAACGATATGTACATATAGGATACAACGTATAACGTTAAGTAGACATAGGATATAACGTATAATGTTACGTGGATATAGGATATAACGTATAACGTTACGCAGACATAAGATATAACGTATAACGATATGTAGATATAGGATATAACGTATAACGTTATCTACATATGGGATACAACGTATAACGTTAAGTAGACATAGGATATAACGTATAACGTTACGTGGATATAGGATATAACGTATATCGTTACGTAGACATAGCATATAACGTATAACGATATGTAGATATAGGATATAACGTATAACGTTACGTAGACATAGGATATAACGTATAACGTTACGTAGACATAGGACATAACGTATAACGTTAAGTAGACATAGGATATAAAGTATAACGTTACGTAGACATACGATATAACGTATAACGATATCTACATATTGGATATAACGTATAACGTTACGTAGACATAGGATATCACGTATAACGATATGTACATATGGGATATAACGTATAACGTTACGTAGACATTGGATATAACGTATAACGATATGTACATATACGATATAACGTATAACGGTATCTACATGTAGGACATCACGTATAACGTTACGTAGACATAGGATATCACGTATAACGATATGTACATATAGGATATAACGTATAACGATATGTAGATATAGGATATCACGTATAACGATATGTAGATATAGGATATAACGTATAACGATATGTACATATATGATATAACGTATAACGGTATCTACATGTAGGATATAACGTATAACGTTACGTAGACATAGGATATCACGTATAACGATATGTACATATGGGATATAACGTATAACGTTACGTAGACATAGGATATAACGTATAACGATATGTAGATATAGGATATAACGTAAAACGTTATCTACGTATAGGATATAACGTATAACGTTACGTAGACATAGGATATAACGTATAACGATACGTAGACATAGGATATAACGTATATCGTTACGTAGACATAGCATATAACGTATAACGATATGTAGATATAGGATATAACGTATAACGTTACGTAGACATAGGATATAACGTATAACGATATCTACATATACGATATAACGTATAACGATATCTACATATAGGATATAACGTATAACGTTACGTAGACATAGGATATAACGTATAACGATATGTACATATAGGATATAACGTATAACGTTATCTACATATAGGATACAAAGCATAACGTTACGTAGACATAGGATATAACGTATAACGATATGTAGATATAGGATATAACGTATAACGTTACGTAGACATAGGATATAACGTATAACGATACGTGGACATAGGATATAACGTATATCGTTACGTCGACATAGCATATAACGTATAACGATATGTAGATATAGGATATAACGTATAACGTTACGTAGACATAGGATATAACGTATAACGATATCTACATATAGGATATAACGTATAACGTTACGTAGACATAAGATATAACGTATAGCGATATGTAGATATAGGATATAACGTATAATGCAATCTACTCATAGGATATAACGTATAACGATATCTACATATTGGATATAACGTATGACGTTACGTAGACATAGGATATCACGTAAAACGTTATCTACGTATACGATATAACGTATAACGTTACGTAGACATAGGATATAACGTATAACGATACGTAGACATAGGATAGAACGTATAACGGTATGTACATATAGGATACAACGTATAACGTTACGTAGACATAGGATATAACTTATAACCATATGTACATATAGGATATAACGTATGACGTTATCTACATATAGGATACAACGTATAACGTTACGTAGACATATGATATAACGTCTAGCGATATGTAGAAATAAGAAATTACGTATAACGTTATCTACATATAGGATACAAAGCATAACGTTACGTAGACATAGGATATTACGTATAACGATATGTATTTATAGGATATAACGTAAAACGTTATCTACGTATAGGATATAACGTATAACGTTACGTAGACATGGGATATAACGTATAACGATATGTAGACATAGGATATAACGTATATCGTTACGTAGACATAGCATATAACGTATAACGATATGTAGATGTAGGATATAACGTATAACGTTACGTAGACATAGGATATAACGTATAACGATATGTAGATATAGGATATAACGTATACCGATATGTACATATAGGATATAACGTATAACGTTATCTACATATAGGATATAACGTATAACGTTATCTACATATAGGATACAAAGCATAACGTTACGTAGACATAGGATATAACGTATAACGATATGTAGATATAGGATATAACGTAAAACCTTATCTACGTATAGGATATAACGTATAACGTTACGTAGACATAGGATATAACGTATAACGATACGTGGACATAGGATATAAGGTATATCGTTACGTCGACATAGCATATAACGTATAACGATATGTAGATATAGGATATAACGTATAACGTTACGTAGACATAGGATATAACGTATAACGATACGTAGACATAGGATATAACGTATATCGTTACGTAGACATAGCATATAACGTATAACGATATGTAGATATAGGATATAACGTATAACGTTACGTAGACATAGGATATAACGTATAACGATATCTACATATACGATACAACGTATAACGATATCTACATATAGGATATAACGTATAACGTTACGTAGACATAGGATATAACGTATGACGTTATCTACATATAGGATACAACGTATAACGTTACGTAGACATAGGATATAGCGTATAACGATATGTAGATATAGGATATAACGTAAAACGTTACGTAGACATAGGATATCACGTATAACGATATGTACATATGGGATATAACGTATAACGTTACGTAGACATAGGATATAACGTATAACGATATGTACATATACGATATAACGTATAACGGTATCTACATGTAGGACATCACGTATAACGTTACGTAGACATAGGATATCACGTATAACGATATGTACATATAGGATATAACGTATAACGATATGTAGATATAGGATATCACGTATAACGATATGTAGATATAGGATATAACGTATAACGATATGTACATATATGATATAACGTATAACGGTATCTACATGTAGGATATAACGTATAACGTTACGTAGACATAGGATATCACGTATAACGATATGTACATATGGGATATAACGTATAACGTTACGTAGACATAGGATATAACGTATAACGATATGTAGATATAGGATATAACGTAAAACGTTATCTACGTATAGGATATAACGTATAACGTTACGTAGACATAGGATATAACGTATAACGATACGTAGACATAGGATATAACGTATATCGTTACGTAGACATAGCATATAACGTATAACGATATGTAGATATAGGATATAACGTATAACGTTACGTAGACATAGGATATAACGTATAACGATATCTACATATACGATATAACGTATAACGATATCTACATATAGGATATAACGTATAACGTTACGTAGACATAGGATATAACGTATAACGATATGTACATATAGGATATAACGTATAACGTTATCTACATATAGGATACAAAGCATAACGTTACGTAGACATAGGATATAACGTATAACGATATGTAGATATAGGATATAACGTATAACGTTACGTAGACATAGGATATAACGTATAACGATACGTGGACATAGGATATAACGTATATCGTTACGTCGACATAGCATATAACGTATAACGATATGTAGATATAGGATATAACGTATAACGTTACGTAGACATAGGATATAACGTATAACGATATCTACATATAGGATATAACGTATAACGTTACGTAGACATAAGATATAACGTATAGCGATATGTAGATATAGGATATAACGTATAATGCAATCTACTCATAGGATATAACGTATAACGATATCTACATATTGGATATAACGTATGACGTTACGTAGACATAGGATATCACGTAAAACGTTATCTACGTATACGATATAACGTATAACGTTACGTAGACATAGGATATAACGTATAACGATACGTAGACATAGGATAGAACGTATAACGATATGTACATATAGGATACAACGTATAACGTTACGTAGACATAGGATATAACTTATAACCATATGTACATATAGGATATAACGTATGACGTTATCTACATATAGGATACAACGTATAACGTTACGTAGACATATGATATAACGTCTAGCGATATGTAGAAATAAGAAATTACGTATAACGTTATCTACATATAGGATACAAAGCATAACGTTACGTAGACATAGGATATTACGTATAACGATATGTATTTATAGGATATAACGTAAAACGTTATCTACGTATAGGATATAACGTATAACGTTACGTAGACATGGGATATAACGTATAACGATATGTAGACATAGGATATAACGTATATCGTTACGTAGACATAGCATATAACGTATAACGATATGTAGATGTAGGATATAACGTATAACGTTACGTAGACATAGGATATAACGTATAACGATATGTAGATATAGGATATAACGTATACCGATATGTACATATAGGATATAACGTATAACGTTATCTACATATAGGATATAACGTATAACGTTATCTACATATAGGATACAAAGCATAACGTTACGTAGACATAGGATATAACGTATAACGATATGTAGATATAGGATATAACGTAAAACCTTATCTACGTATAGGATATAACGTATAACGTTACGTAGACATAGGATATAACGTATAACGATACGTGGACATAGGATATAAGGTATATCGTTACGTCGACATAGCATATAACGTATAACGATATGTAGATATAGGATATAACGTATAACGTTACGTAGACATAGGATATAACGTATAACGATACGTAGACATAGGATATAACGTATATCGTTACGTAGACATAGCATATAACGTATAACGATATGTAGATATAGGATATAACGTATAACGTTACGTAGACATAGGATATAACGTATAACGATATCTACATATACGATACAACGTATAACGATATCTACATATAGGATATAACGTATAACGTTACGTAGACATAGGATATAACGTATAACGATATGTACATATAGGATACAACGTATAACGTTACGTAGACATAGGATATAACTTATAACCATATGTACATATAGGATATAACGTATGACGTTATCTACATATAGGATACAACGTATAACGTTACGTAGACATATGATATAACGTCTAACGATATGTAGAAATAGGAAATTACGTATAACGTTATCTACATATAGGATACAAAGCATAACTTTACGTAGACATAGGATATCACGTATAACGATATGTACATATAGGATATAACGTATAACGTTACGTAGACATAAGATATAACGTATAGCGATATGTAGATATAGGATATAACGTATAACGATATGTACATATAGGATACAACGTATAACGTTAAGTAGACATAGGATATAACGTATAACGTTACGTGGATATAGGATATAACGTATATCGTTACGTAGACATAGCATATAACGTATAACGATATGTAGATATAGGATATAACGTATAACGTTACGTAGACTTAGGATATAACGTATAACGATATGTACATATAGGATACAACGTATAACGTTACGTAGACATAGGATATAACGTATAACGATATGTAGATATAGGATATCACGTATAACGATATGTAGATATAGGATATAACGTATAACGTTACGTAGACATAGGATATAACGTATGACGTTATCTACATATAGGATACAACGTATAACGTTACGTAGACATAGGATATAGCGTATAACGATATGTAGATATAGGATATAACGTAAAACGTTATCTACGTATAGGATATAACGTATAACGTTACGTAGACATAGGATATAAGGTATAACGTTACGTAGACATAGGATATAACGTATATCGTTACGTAGACATAGCATATAACGTATAACGATATGTAGATATAGGATATAACGTATAACGTTACGTGGACATGGGATATAACGTATAACGTTACGTAGACATAGGATATAACGTATAACGTTACGTAGACATAGGACATAACGTATAACGTTAAGTAGACATAGGATATAACGTATAACGTTACGTAGACATAGGATATAACGTATAACGATATCTACATATTGGATATAACGTATAACGTTACGTAGACATAAGATATAACGTATAGCGATATGTAGATATAGGATATAACGTATAACGATATGTACATATGGGATATAACGTATAACGTTACGTAGACATAGGATATAACGTATAACGATATGTACATATACGATATAACGTATAACGGTATCTACATGTAGGATATAACGTATAACGTTACGTACACATAGGATATCACGTATAACGATATGTACATATAGGATATAACGTATAACGTTACGTAGACATAAGATATAACGTATAGCGATATGTAGATATAGGATATAACGTATAACGATATGTACATATAGGATACAACGTATAACGTTAAGTAGACATAGGATATAACGTATAACGTTACGTGGATATAGGATATAACGTATATCGTTACGTAGACATAGCATATAACGTATAACGATATGTAGATATAGGATATAACGTATAACGTTACGTAGACTTAGGATATAACGTATAACGATATGTACATATAGGATACAACGTATAACGTTACGTAGACATAGGATATAACGTATAACCAAATGTACATATAGGGTATAACGTATGACGTTATCTACATATAGGATACAACGTATAACGTTACGTAGACATATGATATAACGTATGGCGTTATCTACATATAGGATACAACGTATAACGTTACGTAGACATATGATATAACGTATAACGATATGTAGAAATAGGAAATTACGTATAACGTTATCTACATATAGGATACAAAGCATAACGTTACGTAGACATAGGATATAACGTATAACGATACGTAGACATAGGATATAACGTATATCGTTACGTAGACATAGCATGTAACGTATAACGATATGTAGATATAGGATATAACGTATAACGTTACGTAGACATAGGATATAACGTATAACGATATCTACATATACGATATAACGTATAACGATATCTACATATAGGATATAACGTATATCGTTACGTAGACATAGCATATAACGTATAACGATATGTAGATATAGGATATAACGTATAACGTTACGTAGACTTAGGATATAACGTATAACGATATGTACATATAGGATACAAAGCATAACGTTACGTAGACATACGATATAACGTATAACGATATGTAGATATAGGATATAACGTAAAACGTTATCTACGTATAGGATATAACGTATAACGTTACGTAGACATAGGATATTACGTATAACGATACGTAGACATAGGATATAACGTATATCGTTACGTCGACATAGCATATAACGTATAACGATATGTAGATATAGGATATAACGAAATAACGTTACGTAGACATAGGATATAACGTATAACGTTACGTAGACATAGGATATAACGTATAACGATATCTACATATTGGATATAACGTATAACGATATGTACATACAGGATACAACGTATAAAGTTACGTAGACATAGGATATAACGTATAACGATATGTACATATAGGATATAACGTATAACGTTATCTACATATAGGATACAAAGCATAACGTTACGTAGACATAGGATATAACGTATAACGATATGTAGATATAGGATATAACGTAAAACGTTATGTACGTATAGGATATAACGTATAACGTTACGTAGACATAGGTTATAACGTATAACGATACGTAGACATAGGATATAACGTATATCGTTACGTCGACATAGCATATAACGTATAACGATATTTCGATATAGGATATAACGTATAACGTTACGTAGACATAGGATATAACGTATAACGATATGTACATATACGATATAACGTATAACGATATCTACATAAAGGATATAACGTATAACGATATGTCGACATAGGATATCACGTATAACGATATGTACATATAGGATATAACGTATAACGTTACGTAGACATAAGATATAACGTATAACGATATGTAGATATAGGATATTACGTATATCGTTACGTAGACATAGCATATATCGTATAACGATATGTAGATATAGGATATAACGTATAACGTTACGTAGAATAGGATATCACGTGTAACGATATGTACATATAGGATATAACGTATAACGTTACGTAGACATAAGATATAACGTAAAACGATATGTAGATATAGGATATAACGTATAACGATATGTACATATAGGATACAACGTATAACGTTAAGTCGACATAGGATATAACGTATAACGTTACGTGGATATAGGATATAACGTATAACGTTACGTAGACATAGGATAACACGTATAACGATATGTACATATAGGATATAACGTATAACGTTACGTAGACATAAGATATAACGTATAACGATATGTACATATAGGATACAACGTATACCGTTACGTAGACATAGATATAAGGTATAACGATATGTAGATATAGGATATCACGTATAACGATATGTAGACATATGATATAACGTATAACGATATGTAGAAATAGGAAATTACGTATAACGTTATCTACATGTAGGATACAAAGCATAACGTTACGTAGACATAGGATATAACGTATAACGATATGTAGATATAGGATATAACGTAAAACGTTATCTACGTATAGGATATAACGTATAACGTTACGTAGACATAGGTTATAACGTATAACGATACGTAGACATAGGATATAACGTATATCGTTACGTCGACATAGGATATAACGTATAACGATATGTACATATACGATATAACGTATAACGATATATACATATAGGATATAACGTATAACGTTACGTAGACATAGGATATAACGTATATCGTTACGTCGACATAGCATATAACGTATAACGATATTTAGATATAGGATATAACGTATAACGTTACGTAGACATAGGATATAACGTAGAACGATATGTACATATACGATATAACGTATAACGATATCTACATATAGGATATAACGTATAACGTTACGTTGACATAGGATATAACGTATAACGATATGTACATATAGGATACAACGTATAACGTTAAGTAGACATAGGATATAACGTATAACGTTACGTGGATATAGGATATAACGTATATCGTTACGTAGACATAGCATATATCGTATAACGATATGTAGATATAGGATATAACGTATAACGTTACGTAGACATAGGATATCACGTATAACGATATGTACATATACGATATAACGTATAACGATATCTACATATAGGATATAACGTATAACGTTATGTCGACATAGGATATCACGTATAACGATATGTACATATAGGATATAACGTATAACGTTACGTAGACATAAGATATAACGTATAACGATATGTAGATATAGGATACAACGTATAACGTTAAGTCGACATAGGATATAACGTATAACGTTACGTGGATATAGGATATAACGTATAACGTTACGTAGACATAGGATATAACGTATAACGTTACGTGGATATAGGATATAACGTATATCGCTACGTAGACATATCATATAACGTATAACGATATGTAGATATAGGATATAACGTATAACGTTATGTCGACATAGGATATCACGTATAACGATATGTACATATAGGATATAACGTATAACGTTACGTAGACATAAGATATAACGTATAACGATATGTAGATATAGGATACAACGTATAACGTTAAGTCGACATAGGATATAACGTATAACGTTACGTGGATATAGGATATAACGTATAACGTTACGTAGACATAGGATATAACGTCTAACGTTACGTGGATATAGGATATAACGTATATCGTTGCGTAGAGATAGCATATATCGTATAACGATATGTAGATATAGGATATAACGTATAACGTTACGTAGACATAGGATATCACGTATAACGATATGTACATATAGGATATAACGTATAACGTTACGTAGACATAAGATATAACGTATAACGATATGTAGATATAGGATATAACGTATAACGATATGTACATATAGGATACAACGTATAACGTTAAGTCGACATAGGATATAACGTATAACGTTACGTGGATATAGGATATAGGATATAACGTATATCGTTACGTAGACATAGCATATAACGTATAACGATATGTAGATATAGGATATAACGTATAACGTTACGTAGACTTAGGATATAACGTATAACGATATGTACATATAGGATACAACGTATACCGTTACGTAGACATAGGATATAAGGTATAACGATATGTAGATATAGGATATCACGTATAACGATATGTAGACATATGATATAACGTATAACGATATGTAGAAATAGGAAATTACGTATAACGTTATCTACATGTAGGATACAAAGCATAACGTTACGTAGACATAGGATATAACGTATAACGATATGTAGATATATGATATAACGTAAAACGTTATCTACGTATAGGATATAACGTATAACATTACGTAGACATAGGTTATAACGTATAACGATACGTAGACATAGGATATAACGTATATCGTTACGTCGACATAGCATATAACTTATAACGATATTTAGATATAGGATATAACGTATAACGTTACGTAGACATAGGATATAACGTATAACGATATGTACATATACGATATAACGTATAACGATATCTACATATAGGATATAACGTATAACGTTACGTAGACATAGGATATAACGTATAACGATATGTACATATAGGATACAACGTCTAACGTTACGTAGACATACGATATAACGTATAACGTTACGTAGACATAGGATATAACGTATAACTTTACGTGGATATAGGATATAACGTATAACGTTACGTAGACATAGGATATAACGTATAACGTTATCTACGTATAGGATATAACGTATAACGATACGTAGATATAGGATATCACGTATAACGATATGTACATACAGGATACAACGTATAACGTTACGTAACCATAGGATATAACGTATAACGATATGTAGATGTAGGATATAACGTATAACGTTAAGTAGACATAGGATATAACGTATAACGATATGTACATATAGGATACAACGTATAACGTTACGTAGACATAGGATATAACGTATAAAGATATGTACATATAGGATATAACGTATAACGATATCTACATATAGGATATAACGTATAACGTTACGTAGACATAGGATATCACGTATAACGATATGTACATATGGGATATAACGTATAACGTTACGTAGACATAGGATATAACGTATAACGATATGTAGATATAGGATATAACGTATAACGTTATCTACGTATAGGATATAACGTATAACGTTACGTAGACATAGGATATCACGTATAACGATATGTACATATGGGATATAACGTATAACGTTACGTAGACATAGGATATAACGTATAACGATATGTAGATATAGGATATAACGTATAACGTTATCTACGTATAGGATATAACGTATAACGATACGTAGATATAGGATATCACGTATAACGATATGTACATACAGGATACATCGTATAACGTTACGTAACCATAGGATATAACGTATAACGATATGTAGATGTAGGATATAACGTATAACGTTAAGTAGACATAGGATATCACGTATAACGATATGTACATACAGGATACAACGTATAACGTTACGTATCCATAGGATATAACGTATAACGATATGTAGATTTAGGATATAACGTATAACGTTAAGTAGACATAGGATATAACGTATAACGATATCTACATATAGGATATAACGTATAACGTTACGTAGATATAGGATATCACGTATAACGATACGTAGATATAGGATATAACGTATAACGATATGTACATATAGGATACAACGTATAACGTTACGTAGACATAGGATATAACGTATAACGGTATGTACATATAGGATATAACGTATAACGATATGTAGATATAGGATATAACGTATAACGTTATCTACGTATAGGATATAACGTATAACGATACGTAGATATAGGATATCACGTATAACGATATGTACATACAGGATACATCGTATAACGTTACGTAACCATAGGATATAACGTATAACGATATGTAGATGTAGGATATAACGTATAACGTTAAGTAGACATAGGATATCACGTATAACGATATGTACATACAGGATACAACGTATAACGTTACGTATCCATAGGATATAACGTATAACGATATGTAGATTTAGGATATAACGTATAACGTTAAGTAGACATAGGATATAACGTATAACGATATCTACATATAGGATATAACGTATAACGATACGTAGATATAGGATATAACGTATAACGATATGTACATATAGGATACAACGTATAACGTTACGTAGACGTAGGATATAACGTATAACGATGCGTAGACATAGGATGTAACTTATATCGTTACGTCGACATAGCATATAACGTTTAACGATATGTACATATGGGATATAACGTATAACGTTGCGTAGACATAGGATATAACGTATAACGATACGTACATATACGATATAACGTATAACGATATCTACATATGGGATATAACGCATAAAGTTATCTACACGTAGGATATAACGTATAACGATACGTAGATGTCGGTTATAACGTAAAACGGTATCTACATATAGGATATAACGGATAATGCAATCTACTCATAGGATATAACGTATAACGATACGTAGATGTCGGTTATAACGTAAAACGTTATCTACATATAGGATATAACGTATAACGTTGCGTAGACATAGGATATATCGTATAACGATACGTAGATATAGGATATCACGTATAACGATATGTACATACAGGATACAACGTATAACGTTACGTATCCATAGGATATAACGTATAACGATATGTAGATTTAGGATATAACGTATAACGTTAAGTAGACATAGGATATAACGTATAACGATATCTACATATAGGATATAACGTATAACGTTACGTAGATATAGGATATCACGTATAACGATACGTAGATATAGGATATAACGTATAACGATATGTACATATAGGATACAACGTATAACGTTACGTAGACATAGGATATAACGTATAACGGTATGTACATATAGGATATAACGTATAACGATATCTACATATAGGATATAACGTATAACGATACGTAGACATAGGATATCACGTATAACGATATGTACATATGGGATATAACGTATAACGTTACGTAGACATAGGATATAACGTATAACGATATGTAGATATAGGATATATCGTATAACGATATGTACATATAGGATACAACGTATAACGTTAAGTAGACATAGGATATAACGTATAACGTTACGTGGATATAGGATATAACGTATATCGTTACGTAGACATAGCATATAACGTATAACGATATGTAGATATAGGATGTAACGTATAACGTTACGTAGACATAGGATATAACGTATAACGATATCTACATATAGGATATAACGTATAACGTTACGTAGACATAGGATATCACGTATAACGATAGGTACATATGGGATATAACGTATAACGTTAAGTAGACATAGGATATAACGTATAACGTTACGTGGATATAGGATATAACGTATATCGTTACGTAGACATAGCATATATCGTATAACGATATGTAGATATAGGATATAACGTATAACGTTACGTAGACATAGGATACAACGTGTAACGATATCTACAGATGGGATATAACGTATAACGTTACGTAGACATAGGATATAACGTATAACGATATGTACATATACGATATAACGTATAACGGTATCTACATATAGGATATAACGTATAACGTTACGTAGACATAGGATATAACTTATATCGTTACGTAGACATAGCATATAACGTATAACGATATGTAGATATAGGATGTAACGTATAACGTTACGTAGACATAGGATATCACGTATAACGATATGTACATATAGGATATAACGTATAACGTTACGTAGACATAGGATATCACGTATAACGATATGTACATATGGGATATAACGTATAACGTTACGTAGACATAGGATATAACGTATAACGATATGTAGATATAGGATATAACGTATAACGTTATCTACGTATAGGATATAACGTATAACGATACGTAGATATAGGATATCACGTATAACGATATGTACATACAGGATACAACGTATAACGTTACGTAGACATAGGATATAACGTATAACGATGTGTAGATATAGGATATAACGTATAACGTTATCTACATATAGGATATAACGTATAACGTTACGTACACATAGGATATCACGTATAACGATATGTAGAAATAGGAAATTACGTATAACGTTATCTACGTATAGGATATAACGTATAACGTTACGTAGACATAGGATATAACGGATAACGATGCGTAGACATAGGATATAACGTATATCGTTACGTCGACATAGCATATAAGGTTTAACGATATGTAGATATAGGATATAACGTATAACGTTACGTAGACATAGGATATAACGTATAACGTTACGTAGACATAGGATATAACGTATAACGATATGTAGATATAGGATATAACGTATAACGTTATCTACATATAGGATATAACGTATAACGTTACGTAGACATAGGATATCACGTATAACGATATGTACATATGGGATATAACGTATAACGTTACGTAGACATAGGATATAACGTATAACGATATGTAGATATAGGATATAAAGTAAAACGTTATCTACGTATAGGATATAACGTATAACGTAACGTAGACATAGGATATAACGTATAACGATACGTAGACATAGGATATAACGTATATCGTTACGTCGACATAGCATATAACGTATAACGATATGTAGATATAGGATATAACGTATAACGTTACGTAGACATAGGATATAACGTATAACGATAGGTACATATACGATATAACGTATAACGATATCTACATATAGGATATAACGTATAACGTTACGTAGACATAGGATATAACGTATAACGATATGTAGATATAGGATATAACGTATAACGTTATCTACATATAGGATATAACGTATAACGTTACGTAGACATAGGATATAACGTATAACGATATGTAGATATAGGATATAACGTATAACGTTATCTACGTATAGGATATAACGTATAACGTTACGTAGACATAGGATATAACGTATAATGCAATCTACTCATAGGATATAACGTATAACGATACGTAGATGTCGGTTATAACGTAAAACGTTATCTACATATAGGATATAACGTATAACGTTGCGTAGACATAGGATATAACGTATAACGATACGTAGATATAGGATATCACGTATAACGATATGTACATACAGGATACAACGTATAACGTTACGTATCCATAGGATATCACGTATAACGATATGTACATATGGGATATAACGTATAACGTTACGTAGACATAGGATATAACGTATAACTATATGTAGATATAGGATATATCGTATAACGATATGTACATATAGGATACAACGTATAACGTTAAGTAGACATAGGATATAAAGTATAACGTTACGTGGATATAGGATATAACGTATATCGTTACGTAGACATAGCATATAACGTATAACGATATGTAGATATAGGATGTAACGTATAACGTTACGTAGACATAGGACATAACGTATAACGATATCTACATATAGGATATAACGTATAACGTTACGTAGACATAGGATATCACGTATAACGATAGGTACATATGGGATATAACGTATAACGTTAAGTAGACATAGGATATAACGTATAACGTTACGTGGATATAGGATATAACGTATATCGTTACGTAGACATAGCATATATCGTATAACGATATGTAGATTTAGGATATAACGTATAACGTTACGTAGACATAGGATACAACGTGTAACGATATCTACATATGGGATATAACGTATAACGTTACGTAGACATAGGATATAACGTATAACGTTACGTAGACATAGGATATAACGTATAACGATATGTAGATATAGGATATAACATATAACGATATGTACATATAGGATAGAACGTATAACGATATGTAGATATAGGATGTAACGTATAACGTTACGTAGACATAGGATATCACGTATAACGATATGTACATATAGGATATAACGTACAACGTTACGTAGACATAGGATATAACGTATAACGATATGTAGATATTGGATATAACATATAACGATATGTACATATGGGATAGAACGTATAACGTTACGTAGACATAGGATATAACGTATAACCATATGTACATATAGGATATAACGTATGACGTTATCTACATATAGGATATAACGTATAACGTTACGTGGACATAGGATATAACGTATAAAGATATGTAGAAATAGGAAATTACGTATAACGTTATCTACGTATAGGATATAACGTATAACGTTACGTAGACATAGGATATAACGTATAACGATGCGTAGACATAGGATATAACGTATATCGTTACGTCGACATAGCATATAACGTTTAACGATATGTAGATATAGGATATAACGTATAACGTTACGTAGACATAGGATATAACGTATAACGATATGTACATATACGATATAACGTATAACGATATCTACATATAGGATATAACGTATAACGTTACGTAGACATAGGATATAACGTATAACGATATGTAGATATAGGATATAACGTATAACGTTATCTACATGTAGGATATAACGTATAACGTTACGTAGACATAGGATATCACGTATAACCATATGTACATATAGGATATAACGTATAAAGTTATCTACACGTAGGATATAACGTATAACGATACGTAGATATAGGATATAACGTAAAACGTTATCTACATATAGGATAAAACGTATAACGTTACGTAGACATAGGATATAACGTATAACGATATGTACATATAGGATACAACGTATAACGTTACGTAGACATAGGATATAACGTATAACGATATGTACATATAGGATATAACGTATAACGATATCTACATATAGGATATAACGTATATCGTTACGTCGACATAGCATATAACGTATAACGATATGTAGATATAGGATATAACGTATAACGTTACGTAGACATAGGATATAACGTATAACGATATGTACATATACGATATAACGTATAACGATATCTACATATAGGATATAACGTATAACGTTACGTAGACATAGGATATAACGTATAACGATATGTACATATAGGATATAACGTATAACGTTATCTACGTATAGGATATAACGTATAACGTTACGTAGACATAGGATATAACGTATAACGATACGTAGACATAGGATATAACGTATATCGTTACGTCGACATAGCATATAACGTATAACGATATGTAGATATAGGATATAACGTATAACGTTACGTAGACATAGGATATAACGTATAACGATATGTACTTATACGATATAACGTATAACGATATCTACATATAGGATATAACGTATAACGTTACGTAGATATAGGATATCACGTATAACTATACGTAGATATAGGATATAACGTATAATTATATGTACATATAGGATACAACGTATAACGTTACGTTGACATAGGATATAACGTATAACGATATTTACATATAGGATATAACGTATAACGAAATCTACATATAGGATATAACGTATAACGTTACGTAGACATAGGATATAACGTATAACGATACGTGGATATAGGATATAACGTATATCGTTACGTAGACATAGCATATATCGTATAACGATATGTAGATTTAGGATATAACGTATAACGTTACGTAGTCATAGGATACAACGTGTAACGATATCTACATATGGGATATAACGTATAACGTTACGTAGACATAGGATATAACGTATAACGATATGTACATATACGATATAACGTATAACGGTATCTACATATAGGATATAACGTATAACGTTACGTAGACATAGGATATAACGTATATCGTTACGTAGACATAGGATATAACGTATAACGATATGTAGATATAGGATATAACATATAACGATATGTACATATAGGATAGAACGTATAACGATATGTAGATATAGGATGTAACGTATAACGTTAAGTAGACATAGGATATCACGTATAACGATATGTACATATAGGATATAACGTACAACGTTACGTAGACATAGGATATAACGTATAACGATATGTAGATATAGGATATAACATATAACGATATGTACATATAGGATAGAACGTATAACGTTACGTAGACATAGGATATAACGTATAACCATATGTACATATAGGATATAACGTATGACGTTATCTACATATAGGATATAACGTATAACGTTACGTGGACATAGGATATAACGTATAACGATATGTAGAAATAGGAAATTACGTATAACGTTATCTACGTATAGGATATAACGTATAACGTTACGTAGACATAGGATATAACGTATAACGATGCGTAGACATAGGATATAACGTATATCGTTACGTCGACATAGCATATAACGTTTAACGATATGTAGATATAGGATATAACGTATAACGTTACGTAGACATAGGATATAACGTATAACGATATGTACATATACGATATAACGTATAACGATATCTACATATAGGATATAACGTATAACGTTACGTAGACATAGGATATAACGTATAACGATATGTAGATATAGGATATAACGTATCACGATATGTAGATATAGGATATAACGTATAACGTTATCTACATATAGGATATAACGTATAACGTTACGTAGACATAGGATATCACGTATAACGATATGTACATATAGGATATAACGTACAACGTTACGTAGACATAGGATATAACGTATAACGATATGTAGATATAGGATATAACATATAACGATATGTACATATAGGATAGAACGTATAACGTTACGTAGACATAGGATATAACGTATAACCATATGTACATATAGGATATAACGTATGACGTTATCTACATATAGGATATAACGTATAACGTTACGTGGACATAGGATATAACGTATAACGATATGTAGAAATAGGAAATTACGTATAACGTTATCTACGTATAGGATATAACGTATAACGTTACGTAGACATAGGATATAACGTATAACGATGCGTAGACATAGGATATAACGTATATCGTTACGTCGACATAGCATATAACGTTTAACGATATGTAGATATAGGATATAACGTATAACGTTACGTAGACATAGGATATAACGTATAACGATATGTACATATACGATATAACGTATAACGATATCTACATATAGGATATAACGTATAACGTTACGTAGACATAGGATATAACGTATAACGATATGTAGATATAGGATATAACGTATAACGTTATCTACATATAGGATATAACGTATAACGTTACGTAGACATAGGATATCACGTATAACCATATGTACATATAGGATATAACGTATAAAGTTATCTACACGTAGGATATAACGTATAACGATACGTAGATATAGGATATAACGTAAAACGTTATCTACATATAGGATAAAACGTATAACGTTACGTAGACATAGGATATAACTTATAACGATATGTACATATAGGATACAACGTATAACGTTACGTAGACATAGGATATAACGTATAACGATATGTACATATAGGATATAACGTATAACGATATCTACATATAGGATATAACGTATATCGTTACGTCGACATAGCATATAACGTATAACGATATGTAGATATAGGATATAACGTATAACGTTACGTAGACATAGGATATAACGTATAACGATATGTACATATACGATATAACGTATAACGATATCTACATATAGGATATAACGTATAACGTTACGTAGACATAGGATATAACGTATAACGATATGTACATATAGGATATAGCGTATAACGTTATCTACGTATAGGATATAACGTATAACGTTACGTAGACATAGGATATAACGTATAACGATACGTAGACATAGGATATAACGTATATCGTTACGTCGACATAGCATATAACGTATAACGATATGTAGATATAGGATATAACGTATAACGTTACGTAGACATAGGATATAATGTATAACGATATGTACTTATACGATATAACGTATAACGATATCTACATATAGGATATAACGTATAACGTTACGTAGATATAGGATATCACGTATAACTATACGTAGATATAGGATATAACGTATAATTATATGTACATATAGGATACAACGTATAACGTTACATTGACATAGGATATAACGTATAACGATATTTACATATAGGATATAACGTATAACGAAATCTACATATAGGATATAACGTATAACGTTACGTAGACATAGGATATAACGTATAACGATACGTGGATATAGGATATAACGTATATCGTTACGTAGACATAGCATATATCGTATAACGATATGTAGATTTAGGATATAACGTATAACGTTACGTAGACATAGGATACAACGTGTAACGATATCTACATATGGGATATAACGTATAACGTTACGTAGACATAGGATATAACGTATAACGATATGTATATATACGATATAACGTATAACGGTATCTACATATAGGATATAACGTATAACGTTACGTAGACATAGGATATAACGTATATCGTTACGTAGACATAGGATATAACGTATAACGATATGTAGATATAGGATATAACATATAACGATATGTACATATAGGATAGAACGTATAACGATATGTAGATATAGGATGTAACGTATAACGTTACGTAGACATAGGATATCACGTATAACGATATGTACATATAGGATATAACGTACAACGTTACGTAGACATAGGATATAACGTATAACGATATGTAGATATAGGATATAACATATAACGATATGTACATATAGGATAGAACGTATAACGTTACGTAGACATAGGATATAACATATAACCATATGTACATATAGGATATAACGTATGACGTTGTCTACATATAGGATATAACGTATAACGTTACGTGGACATAGGATATAACGTATAACGATATGTAGAAATAGGAAATTACGTATAACGTTATCTACGTATAGGATATAACGTATAACGTTACGTAGACATAGGATATAACGTATAACGATGCGTAGACATAGGATATAACGTATATCGTTACGTCGACATAGCATATAACGTTTAACGATATGTAGATATAGGATATAACGTATAACGTTACGTAGACATAGGATATAACGTATAACGATATGTACATATACGATATAACGTATAACGATATCTACATATAGGATATAACGTATAACGTTACGTAGACATAGGATATAACGTATAACGATATGTAGATATAGGATATAACGTATAACGTTATCTACATATAGGATATAACGTATAACGTTACGTAGACATAGGATATCACGTATAACGATATGTACATATAGGATATAACGTACAACGTTACGTAGACATAGGATATAACGTATAACGATATGTAGATATAGGATATAACATATAACGATATGTACATATAGGCTAGAACGTATAACGTTACGTAGACATAGGATATAACGTATAACCATATGTACATATAGGATATAACGTATGACGTTATCTACATATAGGATATAACGTATAACGTTACGTGGACATAGGATATAACGTATAACGATATGTAGAAATAGGAAATTACGTATAACGTTATCTACGTATAGGATATAACGTATAACGTTACGTAGACATAGGATATAACGTATAACGATGCGTAGACATAGGACATAACGTATATCGTTACGTCGACATAGCATATAACGTTTAACGATATGTAGATATAGGATATAACGTATAACGTTACGTAGACATAGGATATAACTTATAACGATATGTACATATACGATATAACGTATAACGATATCTATATATAGGATATAACGTATAACGTTACGTAGACATAGGATATAACGTATAACGATATGTAGATATAGGATATAACGTATAACGTTATCTACATATAGGATATAACGTATAACGTTACGTAGACATAGGATATCACGTATAACCATATGTACATATAGGATATAACGTATAAAGTTATCTACACGTAGGATATAACGTATAACGATACGTAGATATAGGATATAACGTAAAACGTTATCTACATATAGGATAAAACGTATAACGTTACGTAGACATAGGATATAACGTATAACGATATGTACATATAGGATACAACGTATAACGTTACGTAGACATAGGATATAACGTATAACGATATGTACATATAGGATATAACGTATAACGATATCTACATATAGGATATAACGTATATCGTTACGTCGACATAGCATATAACGTATAACGATATGTAGATATAGGATATAACGTATAACGTTACGTAGACATAGGATATAACGTATAACGATATGTACTTATACGATATAACGTGTAACGATATCTACATATAGGATATAACGTATAACGTTACGTAGATATAGGATATCACGTATAACTATACGTAGATATAGGATATAACGTATAATTATATGTACATATAGGATACAACGTATAACGTTACGTTGACATAGGATATAACGTATAACGTTACGTTGACATAGGATATAACGTATAACGATATTTACATATAGGATATAACGTATAACGAAATCTACATATAGGATATAACGTATAACGTTACGTAGACATAGGATA
Organism: Bombus hortorum; assembly: GCA_905332935.1. Classification (NCBI taxonomy): domain Eukaryota; kingdom Metazoa; phylum Arthropoda; class Insecta; order Hymenoptera; family Apidae; genus Bombus; species Bombus hortorum. The sequence continues at coordinate 3,846,227 of HG995204.1, forward strand.
TAACGTATAACGATACGTGGATATAGGATATAACGTATATCGTTACGTAGACATAGCATATATCGTATAACGATATGTAGATTTAGGATATAACGTATAACGTTACGTAGACATAGGATACAACGTGTAACGATATCTACATATGGGATATAACGTATAACGTTACGTAGATATAGGATATAACGTATAACGATATGTATATATACGATATAACGTATAACGGTATCTACATATAGGATATAACGTATAACGTTACGTAGACATAGGATATAACGTATATCGTTACGTAGACATAGGATATAACGTATAACGATATGTAGATATAGGATATAACATATAACGATATGTACATATAGGATATAACGTATAACGTTACGTAGACATAGGATATAACGTATAACGATATGTACATATACGATATAACGTATAACGATATCTACATATAGGATATAACGTATAACGTTACGTAGACATAGGATATAACGTATAACGATATGTACATATAGGATATAACGTATAACGATATCTACATATAGGATATAACGTATAACGTTACGTAGACATAGGATATCACGTATAACGATATGTACATATGGGATATAACGTATAACGTTACGTAGACATAGTATATAACGTATAACGATATGTAGATATAGGATATAACGTATAACGTTATCTACGTATAGGATATAACGTATAACGTTACGTGGACATGGGATACAACGTATAACGTTACGTAGACATAGGATATAACGTATAACGATACCTAGACATAGGATATCACGTATAACGATATGTACATATACGATATAACGTATAACGATATCTACATATAGGATATAACGTATAACGTTACGTAGACATAGGATATAACGTATAACGATATGTAGATATACGATATAACGTATAACGATATCTACATATAGGATATAACGTATAACGTTACGTAGACATAGGATACAACGTATAACGATATGTAGATATAGGATATAACGTATAACGTTACGTAGACATAGGATATCACGTATAACCATATGTACATATAGGATATAACGTATAAAGTTATCTACACGTAGGATATAACGTATAACGATACGTAGATATAGGATATAACGTAAAACGTTATCTACATATAGGATAAAACGTATAACGTTACGTAGACATAGGATATAACGTATAACGATATGTACATATAGGATACAACGTATAACGTTAAGTAGATATAGGATATAACGTATAACGTTACGTAGACATAGGATATAACGTATAACGATATGTAGAAGTAGGAAATTACGTATAACGTTATCTACATATAGGATACAAAGCATAACGTTACGTAGACATAGGACATAACGTATAACGATATGTACATATAGGACATAACGTATAACGTTACGTAGACATAAGATATAACGTATAACGATATGTAGATATAGGATATAACGTATAACGTTACGTAGACATAGGATATAACGTATAACGATATATAGATATAGGATATAACGTATAACGATATGTACATATAGGATACAACGTAAAACGTTACGTAGACATAGGATATAACATGTAACGATATGTAGATATAGGATATAACGTATAACGATATCTACATATAGGATATAACGTATAACGTTACGTAGACATAGGATATCACGTATAACCATATGTACATATAGGATATAACGTATAAAGTTATCTACACGTAGGATATAACGTATGATGATACGTAGATATAGGATATAACGTAAAACGTTAACTACATATAGGATAAAACGTATAACGTTACGTAGACATAGCATATAACGTATAACGATATGTAGATATAGGATATTACGTATAACGATATCTACATATAGGATACAACGCATAACGTGACGTAGACATAGGATATAACGTATAACGTTACGTGGATATAGGATATAACGTATAACGTTACGTAGACATACGATATAACGTATAACGATACCTAGACATAGGATATCACGTATAACGATATGTACATATAGGATACAACGTAAAACGTTACGTAGACATAGGATATAACGTATAACGATATGTACATACAGGATATAACGTATAATGCAATCTACTCGTAGGATATAACGTATAACGATACGTAGATGTAGGTTATAACGTAAAACGTTATCTACATATAGGATATAACGTATAACGTTGCGTAGACATAGGATATCACGTATAACGATATGTACATACAGGATACAACGTATAACGTTACGTAACCGTAGGATATAACGTATAACGATATGTAGATATAGGATATAACGTATAACGTTAAGTAGACATAGGATATAACGTATAACGATATGTAGATATAGGATATAACGTTAAACGTTATCTACGTATAGGATATAACGTATAACGTTACGTAGACATAGGATATAACGTATAACGGTACGTAGACATAGGATATAACGTATGTCGTTTCGTCGACATAGCATATAACGTATAGCGATATGTAGATATCGGATATAACGTATAACGTTACGTGGACATAGGATATAACGTATAACGATACTTAGACATAGCATATAACGTATATCGTTAAGTCGACATAGCATATAACGTATAACGATATGTAGATATAGGATATAACGTATAACGTTACGTAGACATAGGATATAACGTATAACGTTACGTAGACATAGGATATAACGTATAACGATTTGTAGATATAGGATATAAAGTAAAACGTTATCTACGTATAGGATATAACGTATAACGTTACGTAGACATATGATATAACGTATAACGATACGTAGACATAGGATATAACGTATATCGTTACGTCGACGTAGCATATAACGTATAACGGTATCTACATATGGGATATAACGTATAACGTTACGGAGACATAGGATATCACGTATAACGATATGTACATATAGGATATAACGTATAACGTTACGTAGATATAGGATATAACGTATAACGATGTGAAGATATAAGATATAACGTATAACGTTACGTAGACATAGGATAAAACGTATAACGATATGTATATATACGATATAACGTATAACGATATCTACATATAGGATATAACGTATAACGTTACGTAGACATAGTATATATCGTATAACGATGCGTACATATAGGATATAACGTATAACGTTATCTACGTATAGGATACAATGCATAAGGTTACGTAAACATAGGATATAACGTATAACGATATGTAGATATAGCATATAACGTAAAACGTTATCTACGTATAGGATATAACGTATAACGTTACGTAGACATAGGATATAACGTATAACGATATGTACATATACGATATAACGTATAACGATATCTACATATAGGATATAGCGTATAACGTTACGTAGACATAGGATATAACGAATAACGATATGTAGAAATAGGAAATTACGTATAACGATATGTACATATAGGATACAACATATAACGTTACGTAGACATAGGATATAACGTATAACGATATGTAGATATAGGATATAACGTATAACGTTACGTGGACATAGGATATCACGTATAACGATATGTACATATAGGATGAAACGTATAATGCTATCTACACATAGGATATAACGTATAACGATGTGTAGGTATAGGATATTACGTATAACGTTATCTACATATGGGATAAAACGTATAACGTTACGTAGACATAGGATATAACGTATAACGATATATAGATATAGGATATAACGTATAACGATATGTACATATAGGATACAACGTAAAACGTTACGTAGACATAGGATATAACATGTAACGATATGTAGATATAGGATATAACGTATAACGATATCTACATATAGGATATAACGTATAACGTTACGTAGACATAGGATATCACGTATAACCACATGTACATATAGGATATAACGTATAAAGTTATCTACACGTAGGATATAACGTATGACGATACGTAGATATAGGATATAACGTAAAACGTTAACTACATATAGGATAAAACGTATAACGTTACGTAGACATAGCATATAACGTATAACGATATGTAGATATAGGATATTACGTATAACGTTATCTACATATAGGATACAACGCATAACGTGACGTAGACATAGGATATAACGTATAACGTTACGTGGATATAGGATATAACGTATAACTTTACGTAGACATACGATATTACGTATAACGATACCTAGACATAGGATATCACGTATAACGATATGTACATATAGGAAACAACGTAAAACGTTACGTAGACATAGGATATAACGTATAACGATATGTACATACAGGATATAACGTATAATGCAATCTACTCATAGGATATAACGTATAACGATACGTAGATGTAGGTTATAACGTAAAACGTTATCTACATATAGGATATAACGTATAACGTTACGTAGACATGGGACATAACATATAACGATATGTAGATATAGGATATAACGTATAACGATATGTACATATTGGATATAACGTATAACGTTATCTACGTATAGGATACAAAGCATAAGGTTACGTAGACATAGGATATAACGTATAACGATATGTAGATATAGGATATAACGTAAAACGTCATCTACGTATAGCATATAACGTATAACGTTACGTAGACATAGAATATAAGATATAACGATATGTAGATATAGGATATAACGTATAACGATATGTACATATAGGATATAACGTATAACGTTATCTACGTATAGGATACAAAGCATAAGGTTACGTAGACATAGGATATAACGTATAACGATATGTAGATATAGGATATAACGTAAAACGTCATCTACGTATAGGATATAACGTATAACGTTACGTAGACATAGGATATAACGTATAACGATATGTAGAAATAGGAAATTACGTATAACGTTATCTACATATAGGATACAAAGCATAACGTTACGTAGACATAGGACGTAACGTATATCGATATGTACATATAGGATATAACGTATAACGTTACGTAGACATAAGATATAACGTATAACGATATGTAGATATAGGATATAACGTATAACGATATGTACATATAGGATACAACGTATAACGTTACGTAGACATAGGATATAACGTATAAAGATATGTAGAAATAGGATATAACGTATAACGTTACGTGGACATAGGATATCACGTATAACGATATGTACATATAGGATAAAACGTATAATGCTATCTACACATAGGATATAACGTATAACGATGTGTAGATATAGGATATCACGTATAACGTTATGTACATATAGGATATAACGTATAACGTTACGTAGACATAGAATATATCGTATAACAATATGTAGATATAGGATATAACGTATAACGATATGTACATATAGGATACAACGTATAACGTTACGTAGACATAGGATATAACGTATAACCATATGTACATATAGGATACAACATATAACGTTCAGTAGACATAGGATATAACGTATAACGTTACGTGGATATAGGATATAACGTATATCGTTACGTAGTCATAGCATATAACGTATAACGATATGTAGATATAGGATATAACGTATAACGTTACGTAGACATAGGATATAACGTATAACGATATGTAGAAATAGGAAATTACGTATAACGTTATCTAGATATAGGATACAGAGCATAACGTTACGTAGACATAGGATATAACGTATAACGATATGTAGATATAGGATATAACCTATAACGATATGTACATATAGGATACAACATATAACGTTAAGTAGACATAGGATATAACGTATAACGTTACGTGGATATAGGATATAACGTATATCGTTACGTAGACATAGCATATAACGTATAACTATATGTAGATATTGGATATAACGTATAACGTTACGTAGACATAGGATATAACGTATAACGATATCTACATATAGGATATAACGTATAACGTTACGTAGACATAGCATATAACGTATAACGATATGTAGATATAGGATATAACGTATAACGTTACGTAGACATAGGATATAACGTATAACGATATCTACATATGGGATATAACGTATTACGTTACGTAGACATAGGATATAACCTATAACGATATGTACATATACGATATAACGTATAACGGTATCTACATATAGGATATAACGTATAACGTTACGTAGACATAGGATATCACATATAACGGTATGTACATATAGGATATAACGTATAACGTTACGTAGATATAAGATATAACGTATAACGATATGTAGATATAGGATATAACGTACCACGATATGTACATATAGGATACAACGTATAACGTTACGTAGACATAGAATATAACGTATAACCATATGTACATATAGGATATAACGTATGACGTTATCTACATATAGGATACAAAGCATAACGTTACGTAGACATAGGATATAACGTATAACGATATGTAGATATAGGATATAACGTAAAACGTTATCTACGTATAGGATATAACGTATAACGTTACGTGAATATAGGATATAACGTATATCGTTACGTAGACATAGCATATAACGTATAACGATATGTAGATATAGGATATAACGTATAACAATACGTAGACATAGGATATAACGTATAACGATATCTACATATAGGATATAACGTATAACGTTACGTAGACATAGGATATCACGTATAACGATATGTACATATGGGATATAACGTATAACGTTAAGTAGACATAGGATATAACGTATAACGTTACGTGGATATAGGATATAACGTATATCGTTACGTAGACATAGCATATAACGTATAACGATATGTAGATATAGGATATAACGTATAACGTTACGTAGATATAGGATATAACGTATAACGATATGTACATATAGGATACAACGTATAACGTTACGTAGACATAGGATATAACGTATAACGATATGTACATATAGGATATAACGTATAACGATATGTACATATAGGATACAACGTATAACGTTGAGTAGACATAGGATATAACGTATAACGTTATGTGGATATAGGATATAACGTATATCGTTACGTAGACATAGCATATAACGTATAACGATATGTAGATATAGGATATAACGTATAACGTTACGTAGACATAGAATATAAGATATAACGATATGTAGATATAGGATATAACGTATAACGATATGTACATATAGGATATAACGTATAACGTTATCTACGTATAGGATACAAAGCATAAGGTTACGTAGACATAGGATATAACGTATAACGATATGTAGAGATAGGATATAACGTAAAACGTTATCTACGTATAGGATATAACGTATAACGTTACGTAGACATAGGATATAACGTATAACGATATGTACATATACGATATAACGTATAACGGTATCGACATATAGGATATAACGTATAACGTTACGTAGACATAGGATATCACGTATAACGATATGTACATATACGATATAACGTATAACGGTATCTACATATAGGATATAACGTATAATGTTACGTAGACATAGGATATCACGTATAACGATATGTACATATAGGATATAACGTATAACGATATGTACATATAGGATACAACGTATAACGTTAAGTAGACATAGGATATATCGTATAACGTTACGTGGATATAGGATATAACGTATATCGTTACGTAGACATAGCATATAACGTATAACGATATGTAGATATAGGATATAACGTATAACGTTACGTAGACATAGGATATAACATATGACGATATGTAGATATAGGATATAACGTATAACGTTGCGTAGACATAGGATATAACGTATAACGATACGTAGACATAGGATATCACGTATAACGATATGTACATACAGGATACAACGTATAACGTTACGTAACGATAGGTTATAACGTATAACGATATGTAGATATAGGATATAACGTAAAACGTTATCTACATATAGGATACAACGTATAACGTTACGTAGACATGGGATATAACGTATAACGATATGTAGATATAGGATACAACGTATAACGTTAAGTAGACATAGGATATCACGTATAACGAAACGTTGATATAGGATATAACGTATAACGATATGTACATAAAGGATACAACGTATAACGTTACGTAGACATAGGATATAACGTATAACGATATGTACATGTAGGATATAACGTATAACGATATGTACATATAGGATACAACTTATAACGTTAAGTAGTCATAGGATATAACGTATAACGTTACGTGGATATAGGATATAACGTATATCGTTACGTAGACATAGCATATAACGTATAACGATATGTAGATATAGGATATAACGTATAACGTTACGTAGACATAGGATATAACGTATAACGATATCTACATATAGGATATAACGTATAACGTTACGTAGACATAGGATATCACGTATAACGTTAAGTAGACATAGGATATAACGTATAACGTTACGTAGACCTAGGATATAACGTATAACGATATCTACATATAGGATATAACGTATAACGTTACGTAGACATAGGATATCACGTATAACGATATGTACATATGGGATATAACGTATAACGTTAAGTAGACATAGGATATAACGTATAACGTTACGTAGACATAGGATATAACGTATAACGATATGTACATATAGGATATAACGTATAACGATATGTACATATAGGATACAACGTATAACGTTACGTAGACATAGGATATAACACATAACGATATGTAGATATAGGATATAACGTATAACGTTGCGTAGACATAGGATATAACGTATAACGATACGTAGACATAGGATATCACGTATAACGATATGTACATACAGGATATAACGTATATCGTTACGTAGACATAGCATATAACGTATAACGATATGTAGATATAGGATATAACGTATAACGTTACGTAGACATAGGATATAACGTATAACGATATCTACATATAGGATATAACGTATAACGTTACGTAGACATAGGATATCACGTATAACGTTAAGTAGACATAGCATATAACGTATAACGTTACGTAGACATAGGATATAACGTATAACGATATCTACATATAGGATATAACGTATAACGTTACGTAGACATAGGATATCACGTATAACGATATGTACATATGGTATATAACGTATAACGTTAAGTAGACATAGGATATAACGTATAACGTTACGTAGACATAGGATATAACGTATAACGATATGTACATATAGGATATAACGTATAACGATATGTACATATAGGATACAACGTATAACGTTACGTAGACATAGGATATAACATATAACGATATGTAGATATAGGATATAACGTATAACGTTGCGTAGACATAGGATATAACGTATAACGATACGTAGACATAGGATATCACATATAACGATATGTACATACAGGATACAACGTATAACGTTACGTAACCATAGGTTATAACGTATAACGATATGTACATATAGGATATAACGTATAACGATATGTACATATAGGATACAACGTATAACGTTAAGTAGTCATAGGATATAACGTATAACGTTACGTGGATATAGGATATAACGTATATCGTTACGTAGACATAGCATATAACGTATAACGATATGTAGATATAGGATATAACGTATAACGTTACGTAGACATAGGATATAACGTATAACGATATCTACATATAGGATATAACGTATAACGTTACGTAGACATAGGATATCACGTATAACGTTAAGTAGACATAGGATATAACGTATAACGTTACGTAGACATAGGATATAACGTATAACGATATCTACATATAGGATATAACGTATAACGTTACGTAGACATAGGATATCACGTATAACGATATGTACATATGGGATATAACGTATAACGTTAAGTAGACATAGGATATAACGTATAACGTTACGTAGACATAGGATATAACGTATAACGATATGTACATATAGGATATAACGTATAACGATATGTACATATAGGATACAACGTATAACGTTAAGTAGACATAGGATATCACGTATAACGATACGTAGATATAGGATATAACGTATAACGGTATGTACATATAGGATACAACGTATAACGTTACGTAGACATAGGATATAACGTATAACGATATGTACATATAGGAAATAACGTATAACGATATGTACATATAGGATACAACGTATAACGTTAAGTAGTCATAGGATATAACGTATAACGTTACGTGGATATAGGATATAACGTATAACGTTACGTAGACATAGCATATAACGTATAACGATATGTAGATATAGGATATAACGTATAACAATACGTAGACATAGGATATAACGTATAACGATATCTACATATAGGATATAACGTATAACGTTACGTAGACATAGGATATCACGTATAACGATACCTAGACATAGGATATCACGTATAACGATATGTACATACAGGATACAACGTATAACGTTACGTAACCATAGGATATAACGTATAACGATATGTAGATATAGGATATAACGTATAACGATATCTACGTATAGGATATAACGTATAACGTTACGTAGACATAGGATATCACGTATAACCACATGTACATATAGGATATAACGTATAAAGTTATCTACACGTAGGATATAACGTATGACGATACGTAGATATAGGATATAACGTAAAACGTTAACTACATATAGGATAAAACGTATAACGTTACGTAGACATAGCATATAACGTATAACGATATGTAGATATAGGATATTACGTATAACGTTATCTACATATAGGATACAACGCATAACGTGACGTAGACATAGGATATAACGTATAACGTTACGTGGATATAGGATATAACGTATAACTTTACGTAGACATACGATATTACGTATAACGATACCTAGACATAGGATATCACGTATAACGATATGTACATATAGGATACAACGTAAAACGTTACGTAGACATAGGATATAACGTATAACGATATGTACATACAGGATATAACGTATAATGCAATCTACTCATAGGATATAACGTATAACGATACGTAGATGTAGGTTATAACGTAAAACGTTATCTACATATAGGATATAACGTATAACGTTACGTAGACATGGGACATAACATATAACGATATGTAGATATAGGATATAACGTATAACGATATGTACATATAGGATATAACGTATAACGTTATCTACGTATAGGATACAAAGCATAAGGTTACGTAGACATAGGATATAACGTATAACGATATGTAGATATAGGATATAACGTAAAACGTCATCTACGTATAGCATATAACGTATAACGTTACGTAGACATAGAATATAAGATATAACGATATGTAGATATAGGATATAACGTATAACGATATGTACATATAGGATATAACGTATAACGTTATCTACGTATAGGATACAAAGCATAAGGTTACGTAGACATAGGATATAACGTATAACGATATGTAGATATAGGATATAACGTAAAACGTCATCTACGTATAGGATATAACGTATAACGTTACGTAGACATAGGATATAACGTATAACGATATGTAGAAATAGGAAATTACGTATAACGTTATCTACATATAGGATACAAATCATAACGTTACGTAGACATAGGATATAACGTATAACGTTACGTAGACATAGGATATCACGTATAACGTTAAGTAGACATAGGATATAACGTATAACGTTACGTAGACATAGGATATAACGTATAACGATATCTACATATAGGATATAACGTATAACGTTACGTAGACATAGGATATCACGTATAACGATATGTACATATGGGATATAACGTATAACGTTAAGTAGACATAGGATATAACGTATAACGTTACGTAGACATAGGATATAACGTATAACGATATGTACATATAGGATATAACGTATAACGATATGTACATATAGGATACAACGTATAACGTTAAGTAGACATAGGATATCACGTATAACGATACGTAGATATAGGATATAACGTATAACGGTATGTACATATAGGATACAACGTATAACGTTACGTAGACATAGGATATAACGTATAACGATATGTACATATAGGAAATAACGTATAACGATATGTACATATAGGATACAACGTATAACGTTAAGTAGTCATAGGATATAACGTATAACGTTACGTGGATATAGGATATAACGTATAACGTTACGTAGACATAGCATATAACGTATAACGATATGTAGATATAGGATATAACGTATAACAATACGTAGACATAGGATATAACGTATAACGATATCTACATATAGGATATAACGTATAACGTTACGTAGACATAGGATATCACGTATAACGATACCTAGACATAGGATATCACGTATAACGATATGTACATACAGGATACAACGTATAACGTTACGTAACCATAGGATATAACGTATAACGATATGTAGATATAGGATATAACGTATAACGATATCTACATATAGGATATAACGTATAACGTTACGTAGACATAGGATATCACGTATAACCACATGTACATATAGGATATAACGTATAAAGTTATCTACACGTAGGATATAACGTATGACGATACGTAGATATAGGATATAACGTAAAACGTTAACTACATATAGGATAAAACGTATAACGTTACGTAGACATAGCATATAACGTATAACGATATGTAGATATAGGATATTACGTATAACGTTATCTACATATAGGATACAACGCATAACGTGACGTAGACATAGGATATAACGCATAACGTTACGTGGATATAGGATATAACGTATAACTTTACGTAGACATACGATATTACGTATAACGATACCTAGACATAGGATATCACGTATAACGATATGTACATATAGGATACAACGTAAAACGTTACGTAGACATAGGATATAACGTATAACGATATGTACATACAGGATATAACGTATAATGCAATCTACTCATAGGATATAACGTATAACGATACGTAGATGTAGGTTATAACGTAAAACGTTATCTACATATAGGATATAACGTATAACGTTACGTAGACATGGGACATAACATATAACGATATGTAGATATAGGATATAACGTATAACGATATGTACATATAGGATATAACGTATAACGTTATCTACGTATAGGATACAAAGCATAAGGTTACGTAGACATAGGATATAACGTATAACGATATGTAGATATAGGATATAACGTAAAACGTCATCTACGTATAGCATATAACGTATAACGTTACGTAGACATAGAATATAAGATATAACGATATGTAGATATAGGATATAACGTATAACGATATGTACATATAGGATATAACGTATAACGTTATCTACGTATAGGATACAAAGCATAAGGTTACGTAGACATAGGATATAACGTATAACGATATGTAGATATAGGATATAACGTAAAACGTCATCTACGTATAGGATATAACGTATAACGTTACGTAGACATAGGATATAACGTATAACGATATGTAGAAATAGGAAATTACGTATAACGTTATCTACATATAGGATACAAATCATAACGTTACGTAGACATAGGACGTAACGTATATCGATATGTACATATAGGATATAACGTATAACGTTACGTAGACATAAGATATAACGTATAACGATATGTAGATATAGGATATAACGTATAACGATATGTACATATAGGATACAACGTATAACGTTACGTAGACATAGGATATAACGTATAAAGATATGTAGAAATAGGATATAACGTATAACGTTACGTGGACATAGGATATCACGTATAACGATATGTACATATAGGATAAAACGTATAATGCTATCTACACATAGGATATAACGTATAGCGATGTGTAGATATAGGATATCACGTATAACGTTATGTACATATAGGATATAACGTATAACGTTACGTAGACATAGAATATATCGTATAACAATATGTAGATATAGGATATAACGTATAACGATATGTACATATAGGATACAACGTATAACGTTACGTAGACATAGGATATAACGTATAACCATATGTACATATAGGATACAACATATAACGTTCAGTAGACATAGGATATAACGTATAACGTTACGTGCATATAGGATATAACGTATATCGTTACGTAGTCATAGCATATAACGTATAACGATATGTAGATATAGGATATAACGTATAACGTTACGTAGACATAGGATATAACGTATAACGATATGTAGAAATAGGAAATTACGTATAACGTTATCTAGATATAGGATACAGAGCATAACGTTACGTAGACATAGGATATAACGTATAACGATATGTAGATATAGGATATAACCTATAACGATATGTACATATAGGATACAACATATAACGTTAAGTAGACATAGGATATAACGTATAACGTTACGTGGATATAGGATATAACGTATATCGTTACGTAGACATAGCATATAACGTATAACTATATGTAGATATTGGATATAACGTATAACGTTACGTAGACATAGGATATAACGTATAACGATATCTACATATAGGATATAACGTATAACGTTACGTAGACATAGCATATAACGTATAACGATATGTAGATATAGGATATAACGTATAACGTTACGTAGACATAGGATATAACGTATAACGATATCTACATATGGGATATAACGTATTACGTTACGTAGACATAGGATATAACCTATAACGATATGTACATATACGATATAACGTATAACGTTATCTACATATAGGATATAACGTATAACGTTACGTAGACATAGGATATCACATATAACGGTATGTACATATAGGATATAACGTATAACGTTACGTAGATATAAGATATAACGTATAACGATATGTAGATATAGGATATAACGTACCACGATATGTACATATAGGATACAACGTATAACGTTACGTAGACATAGAATATAACGTATAACCATATGTACATATAGGATATAACGTATGACGTTATCTACATATAGGATACAAAGCATAACGTTACGTAGACATAGGATATAACGTATAACGATATGTAGATATAGGATATAACGTAAAACGTTATCTACGTATAGGATATAACGTATAACGTTACGTGAATATAGGATATAACGTATATCGTTACGTAGACATAGCATATAACGTATAACGATATGTAGATATAGGATATAACGTATAACAATACGTAGACATAGGATATAACGTATAACGATATCTACATATAGGATATAACGTATAACGTTACGTAGACATAGGATATCACGTATAACGATATGTACATATGGGATATAACGTATAACGTTAAGTAGACATAGGATATAACGTATAACGTTACGTGGATATAGGATATAACGTATATCGTTACGTAGACATAGCATATAACGTATAACGATATGTAGATATAGGATATAACGTATAACGATATGTAGATATAGGATATAACGTATAACGTTACGTAGACATAGAATATAAGATATAACGATATGTAGATATAGGATATAACGTATAACGATATGTACATATAGGATATAACGTATAACGTTATCTACGTATAGGATACAAAGCATAAGGTTACGTAGACATAGGATATAACGTATAACGATATGTAGAGATAGGATATAACGTAAAACGTTATCTACGTATAGGATATAACGTATAACGTTACGTAGACATAGGATATAACGTATAACGATATGTACATATACGATATAACGTATAACGGTATCGACATATAGGATATAACGTATAACGTTACGTAGACATAGGATATCACGTATAACGATATG
Source organism: Bombus hortorum (assembly GCA_905332935.1). NCBI lineage: Eukaryota > Metazoa > Arthropoda > Insecta > Hymenoptera > Apidae > Bombus > Bombus hortorum. The sequence continues at coordinate 3,861,814 of HG995204.1, forward strand.
TACATATACGATATAACGTATAACGGTATCTACATATAGGATATAACGTATAACGTTACGTAGACATAGGATATCACGTATAACGATATGTACATATAGGATATAACGTATAACGATATGTACATATAGGATACAACGTATAACGTTAAGTAGACATAGGATATATCGTATAACGTTACGTGGATATAGGATATAACGTATATCGTTACGTAGACATAGCATATAACGTATAACGATATGTAGATATAGGATATAACGTATAACGTTACGTAGACATAGGATATAACATATGACGATATGTAGATATAGGATATAACGTATAACGTTGCGTAGACATAGGATATAACGTATAACGATACGTAGACATAGGATATCACGTATAACGATATGTACATACAGGATACAACGTATAACGTTACGTAACCATAGGTTATAACGTATAACGATATGTAGATATAGGATATAACGTAAAACGTTATCTACATATAGGATACAACGTATAACGTTACGTAGACATGGGATATAACGTATAACGATATGTAGATATAGGATACAACGTATAACGTTAAGTAGACATAGGATATCACGTATAACGAAACGTTGATATAGGATATAACGTATAACGATATGTACATAAAGGATACAACGTATAACGTTACGTAGACATAGGATATAACGTATAACGATATGTTCATGTAGGATATAACGTATAACGATATGTACATATAGGATACAACTTATAACGTTAAGTAGTCATAGGATATAACGTATAACGTTACGTGGATATAGGATATAACGTATAGCGTTACGTAGACATAGCATATAACGTATAACGATATGTAGATATAGGATATAACGTATAACGTTACGTAGACATAGGATATAACGTATAACGATATCTACATATAGGATATAACGTATAACGTTACGTAGACATAGGATATCACGTATAACGTTAAGTAGACATAGGATATAACGTATAACGTTACGTAGACCTAGGATATAACGTATAACGATATCTACATATAGGATATAACGTATAACGTTACGTAGACATAGGATATCACGTATAACGATATGTACATATGGGATATAACGTATAACGTTAAGTAGACATAGGATATAACGTATAACGTTACGTAGACATAGGATATAACGTATAACGATATGTACATATAGGATATAACGTATAACGATATGTACATATAGGATACAACGTATAACGTTACGTAGACATAGGATATAACACATAACGATATGTAGATATAGGATATAACGTATAACGTTGCGTAGACATAGGATATAACGTATAACGATACGTAGACATAGGATATCACGTATAACGATATGTACATACAGGATACAACGTATAACGTTACGTAACCATAGGTTATAACGTATAACGATATGTAGATATAGGATATAACGTAAAACGTTATCTACATATAGGATACAACGTATAACGTTACGTAGACATGGGATATAACGTATAACGATATGTAGATATAGGATACAACGTATAACTTTAAGTAGACATAGGATATCACGTATAACGATACGTAGATATAGGATATAACGTATAACGATATGTACATACAGGATACAACGTATAACGTTACGTAGACATAGGATATAACGTATAACGATATGTACATGTAGGATATAACGTATAACGATATGTACATATAGGATACAACGTATAAAGTTAAATAGTCATAGGATATAACGTATAACGTTACGTGGATATAGGATATAACGTATATCGTTACGTAGACATAGCATATAACGTATAACGATATGTAGATATAGGATATAACGTATAACGTTACGTAGACATAGGATATAACGTATAACGATATCTACATAGAGGATATAACGTATAACGTTACGTAGACATAGGATATCACGTATAACGTTAAGTAGACATAGGATATAACGTATAACGTTACGTAGACATAGGATATAACGTATAACGATATCTACATATAGGATATAACGTATAACGTTACGTAGACATAGGATATCACGTATAACGATATGTACATATGGTATATAACGTATAACGTTAAGTAGACATAGGATATAACGTATAACGTTACGTAGACATAGGATATAACGTATAACGATATGTACATATAGGATATAACGTATAACGATATGTACATATAGGATACAACGTATAACGTTACGTAGACATAGGATATAACATATAACGATGTGTAGATATAGGATATAACGTATAACGTTGCGTAGACATAGGATATAACGTATAACGATACGTAGACATAGGATATCACATATAACGATATGTACATACAGGATACAACGTATAACGTTACGTAACCATAGGTTATAACGTATAACGATATGTAGATATACGATATAACGTAAAACGTTATCTACATATAGGATACAACGTATAACGTTACGTAGACATAGGATATAACGTATAACGATATGTACATATACGATATAACGTATAACGTTAAGTAGACATAGGATATCACGTATAACGATACGTAGATATAGGATATAACGTATAACGATATGTACATATAGGATACAACGTATAACGTTACGTAGACATAGGATATAACGTATAACGATATGTACATATAGGAAATAACGTATAACGATATGTACATATAGGATACAACGTATAACGTTAAGTAGTCATAGGATATAACGTATAACGTTACGTGGATATAGGATATAACGTATAACGTTACGTAGACATAGCATATAACGTATAACGATATGTAGATATAGGATATAACGTATAACAATACGTAGACATAGGATATAACGTATAACGATATCTACATATAGGATATAACGTATAACGTTACGTAGACATAGGATATCACGTATAACGATACCTAGACATAGGATATCACGTATAACGATATGTACATACAGGATACAACGTATAACGTTACGTAACCATAGGATATAAGGTATAACGATATGTAGATATAGGATATAACGTAAAACGTTATCTACATATAGGACATAACGTATAACGTTACGTAGATATAGGATATATCATATAACGATAGGTAGACATAGGATATTACGTATAACGTTACGTAGACATAAGATATAACGTATAACGATATGTAGATATAGGATATAAAGTATAACGATATGTACATATAGGATACAACGTATAACGTTAAGTAGACATAGGATATAACGTATAACGATACGTGGATATAGGATATAACGTGTATCGTTACGTAGACATAGCATATAACGTATAACAATATGTAGATATAGGATATAACGTATAACGTTACGTAGACTTAGGATATAACGTATAACGATATGTACATATAGGATACAACGTATAACGTTACGTAGACATAGGATATAACGTATAACGATATGTAGATATAGGATATCACGTATAACGATATGTAGATATAGGATATAGCGTATAACGTTACGTAGACATAGGATATAACGTATAACGATATGTACATATAGGATACAACGTATAACGTTACGTAGACATAGGATATAACGTATAACCATATGTACATATAGGATATAACGAATGACGTTATCTACATATAGGATACAACGTATAACGCTACGTAGACATATGATATAACGTATAACGATATGTAGGAATAGGAAATTACGTATAACGTTATCTACATATAGGATACAAAGCATAACGTACGTAGACATAGGATATAACGTATAACGATATGTACATATAGGATATAACGTATAACGATATGTACATATAGGATACAACGTATAACGTTAAGTAGACATAGGATATAACGTATAACGTTACGTGGATATAGGATATAACGTATATCGTTACGTAGACATAGCATATAACGTATAACGATATGTAGATATAGGATATAACGTATAACGTTACGTAGACATAGCATATAACGTATAACGATATCTACATATGGGATATAACGTATAACGTTACGTAGATATAGGATATAACGTATAACGATATGTACATATAGGATACAACGTATAACGTTAAGTAGACATAGGCTATAACGTATAACGTTACGTGGATATAGCATATAACGTATATCGTTACGTAGAAATAGCATATAACGTATAACGATATGTAGATATAGGATATAACATATAACGTTACATGGACATAGGATATAACGTATAACGATATGTACATATAGGATACAACGTATAACGTTACGTAGACACAGGATATCACGTATAACGATATGTACATATAGGATACAACGTATAACGTTACGTAGACATAGGATATCACGTATAACGATATGTACATATCGGATACAACGTATAACGTTAAGTAGACATAGGATATAACGTACAACGTTACGTGGATATCGGATATATCGTATAACGTTACGTGGATATAGGTTATAACGTATATCGTTTCGTAGACATAGCATATAACGTATAACGATATGTAGATATAGGATATAACGTATAACGTTACGTAGACATAGGATATAACGTATAACGATATGTACATATAGGATACAACGTATAACGATATGTACATATAGGATACAACGTATAACGTTAAGTAGACATAGGATATAACGTATAACTTTACGTGGATATAGGATATAACGTATAACTATATGTACATATAGGATACAACGTATAACGTTACGTAGACACAGGATATAACGTATAACGATATGTAGATATAGGATATCACGTATAACGATATGTAGACATATGATATAACATATAACGTTAAGTAGACATAGGATATAACGTGTAACGATATGTAGATATAGGATATAACGTATAACTATATGTACATATAGGATACAACGTATAACGTTACGTAGACACAGGATATAACGTATAACGATATGTAGATATTGGATATAACGTATTACGTTACGTGGACATAGGATATCACGTATAACGATATGTACATATAGGATATAACGTATAATGCTATCTACACATAGGATATCACGTATAACGATATGTACATATAGGATACAACGTATAACGTTACGTAGACATAGGATATAACGTATAACGATATGTACCTACAGGATATAACGTATAACGATACGTAGATGTAGGTTATAACGTAAAACGTTATCTACATATAGGATATAACGTATAACGTTGCGTAGACATAGGATATAACGTATAACGATACCTAGACATAGGATATCACGTATAACGATATGTACATACAGGATACAACGTATAACGTTACGTAACCATAGGATATAACGTATAACGATATGTAGATATAGGATATAACGTAAAACGTTATCTACATATAGGATATAACGTATAACGTTGCGTAGACATAGGATATAACGTATAACGATACCTAGACATAGGATATCACGTATAACGATATGTACATACAGGATATAACGTATAACGTTACGTAGATATAGGATATCACGTATAGCGATACGTAGATATAGGATATAACGTATAACGATATGTACATATAGGATATAACGTATAACGTTACGTAGACATAGGATATAACGTATAACGATATGCAGATATAGGATATAACGTATAACGTTACGTAGACATAGGATATAACGTATAACGATACCTAAACATAGGATATCACGTATAACGATATGTACATATAGGATACAACGTATAACGTTACGTAGACATAGGATATCACGTATTACGATATGTACATATAGGATATAACGTATAACGTTACGTAGACATAGGATATAACGTATAACGATATGTAGACATAGGATATAACGTGTAACGATATCTACATATAGGATATAACGTATAACGTTACGTAGATATAGGATATCACGTATAACGATACGTAGATATAGGATATAACGTATAACGATATGTACATATAGGATATAACGTATAACGTTACGCAGACATAGGATATAACGTATAACGATATCTAGATATAGGATATAACGTATAACGTTACGTAGACATAGGATATAACGTATAACGATACGTAGACATAGGATATAACGTATATCGTTACGTCGACATAGCATATAACGTATAACGATATGTAGATATAGGATATAACGTATAACGTTACGTAGACATAGGATATAACGTATAACGATATGTACAGATACGATATAACGTATAACGATATCTACATATAGGATATAACGTATAACGATAGGTACATATAGGATACAAAGCATAAGGTTACGTAGACATAGGATATAACGTATAACGATACGTAGACATAGGGTATCACATATAACGATATGTACATGCAGGATACAACGTAAAACGTTACGTATCCATAGGATATAACGTATAACGATATGTAGATATAGGATATAACGTATAACGTTAAGTAGACATAGGATATAACGTATAACGATATCTACATATAGGATATAACGTATAACGTTACGTAGATATAGGATATCACGTATAACGGTACGTAGATATAGGATATAACGTATAACGATATGTACATATAGGATACAACGTATAACGTTACGTAGACATAGGATATAACGTATAACGATATGTACATATAGGATATAACGTATAACGATATCTACATATAGGATATAACGTGTAACGTTACGTAGACATAGGATATCACGTATAACGATATGCACATATGGGATATAACGTATAACGTTACGTAGACATAGGATATAACGTATAACGATATGTAGATATAGGATATAACGTATAACGATATGTACATATAGGATACAACGTATAACGTTAAGTAGACATAGGATATAACGTATAACGTTACGTGGATATAGGATATAACAGATATCGTTACGTAGACATAGCATATAACGTATAACGATATCTACATATAGGATATATCGTATAACGATATGTAGATATAGGATAGAACGTATAACGTTACGTAGACATAGGATATAACGTGTATCGATATCTACATATGGGATATAACGTATAACGTTACGTAGACATACGATATAACGTATAACGATATGTACATATACGATATAACGTATAACGATATCTACATATAGGATACAACGTACAACGTTACGTAGACATGGGATATAACGTATAACGGTATGTAGATATAGGATACAACGTATAACGTTAAGTAGACATAGGATATAACGTATAACGATATGTAGATTTAGGATACAACGTATAACGTTAAGTAGACATAGGATATAACGTATAACGATATGTACATATAGGATATAACGTATAACGGTATCTACATATGGGATATAACGTATAACGTTACGTAGACATAGGATATCACGTATAACGATATGTAGATATAGGAAATAACGTATAACGTTACGTAGACATAGGATATAACGTATAACGGTATGTACAAATAGGATATAACGTATAACAATATCTACATATAGGATATAACGTATAACGTTACGTAGACATAGGATATCACGTATAACGATATGTACATATGGGATATAACGTATAACGTTACGTAGACATAGGATATAACGTATAACGATATGTACATATACGATATGACGTATAACGGTATCTACATATGGGATATAACGTATAACGCTACGTAGACATAGGATATCACGTATAACGATATGTACATGTAGGATATAACGTATAACGTTACGTAGACATAGGATATAACGTATAACGGTATGTAGATATAGGATATAACGTATAACGTTACGTAGACATAGGATATAACGTATAACGATATGTAGACGTAGGATATAACGTATAACGATATCTACATATAGGATATAACGTATAACGTTACGTAGGTATAGGATATATCATATAACGATAGGCAGACATAGGATATTACGTATAACGATATGTACATATAGGATACAACGTATAACGTTACGTAGACATGGGATATAACGTATAACGATATGTAGATTTAGGATACAACGTATAACGTTAAGTAGACATAGGATATAACGTATAACGATATCTACATATAGGATATAACGTATAACGTTACGTAGATGTAGGATATCACGTATAACGATATGTAGATATAGGATATAACGTATAACGTTATCTACATATGGGATACAACGTAAAACGTTACGTGGACATGGGATATAACGTATAACGTTACGTAGACATAGGATATAACGTATAACGATACCTAGACATAGGATATCACGTATAACGATATGTAGTTATAGGATATAACGAAAAACGTTATCTACATATAGGATACAACGTATAACGTTACGTAACCATAGGATTTAACGTAAAACGATATGTAGATATAGGATATATCGTAAAACGTTATCTACATATAGGACATAACGTATAACGTTACGTAGATATAGGATATATCATATAACGATAGGCAGACATAGGATATTACGTATAACGATATGTACATATAGGATACAACGTATAACGTTACGTAGACATGGGATATAACGTATAACGATATGTAGATTTAGGATACAACGTATAACGTTAAGTAGACATAGGATATAACGTATAACGATATCTACATATAGGATATAACGTATAACGTTACGTAGATGTAGAATATCACGTATAACGATACGTAGATATAGGATATAACGTATAACGATATGTACATATAGGATACAACGTATAACGTTACGTAGATATAGGATATAACGTATAACGATATGTACATATAGGATATAACGTATATCGATATCTACATATAGGATATAACGTATAACGTTACGTAGACATGGGATATAACGTATAACGATATGTAGATTTAGGATACAACGTATAACGTTAAGTAGACATAGGATATAACGTATAACGATATCTACATATAGGATATAACGTATAACGTTACGTAGATGTAGAATATCACGTATAACGATACGTAGATATAGGATATAACGTATAACGATATGTACATATAGGATACAACGTATAACGTTACGTAGATATAGGATATAACGTATAACGATATGTACATATAGGATATAACGTATATCGATATCTACATATAGGATATAACGTATAACGTTACGTAGACATGGGATGTAACGTATAACGATATGTAGATTTAGGATACAACGTATAACGTTAAGTAGACATAGGATATAACGTATAACGATATCTACATATAGGATATAACGTATAACGTTACGTAGATGTAGAATATCACGTATAACGATACCTAGACATAGGATATCACGTATAACGATATGTACATACAGGATATAACGTATAATGCTATCTACACATAGGATACAACGTATAACGTTACGTAGACATGGGATATAACGTATAACGATATGTAGATTTAGGATACAACGTATAACGTTAAGTAGACATAGGATATAACGTATAACGTTACGTAGATATAGGATATCACGTATAACGATACGTAGATATAGGATATAACGTATAACGATATGTACATATAGGATACAACGTATAACGTTACGTAGACATAGGATATAACGTATAACGATATGTACATATAGGATATAACGTATAACGATATCTACATATAGAATATAACGTATAACGTTACGTAGACATAGGATATCACGTATAACGATATGTACATATAGGATACAACGTATAACGTTACATAGACATGGGATATAACGTATAACGATATGTAGATTTAGGATACAACGTATAACGTTAAGTAGACATAGGATATAACGTATAACGATATCTACATATAGGATATAACGTATAACGTTACGTAGATATAGGATATCTCGTATAACGATACGTAGATATAGGATATAACGTATAACGATATGTACATATAGGATACAACGTATAACGTTACGTAGACATAGGATATAACGTATAACGATATGTACATATAGGATATAACGTATAACGATATCTACATATAGGATATAACTTATAACGTTACGTAGACATAGGATATCACGTATAACGATATGTACATATGGGATACAACGTATAACGTTACGTAGACATAGGATATAGCGTATAACGATACCTAGACATAGGATATCACGTATAACGATATGTACATATAGGATACAACGTATAACGTTACGTAGACATAGGATATAACGTATAACGATATCTACATATAGGATATAACGTATAACGTTACGTAGATATAGGATATCACGTATAATGATACGTAGATATAGGATATAACGTATAACGATATGTACATATAGGATACAACGTATAACGTTACGTAGACATAGGATATAACGTATAACGATATGTACATATAGGATATAACGTATAACGATATCTACATATAGGATATAACGTATAACGTTACGTAGACATAGGATATCACGTATATCGATATGTACATATGGGATATAACGTATAACGTTACGTAGACATAGGATATAACGTATAACGATATGTACATATACGATATAACGTATAACGGTATCTACATATGGGATATAACGTATAACGTTACGTAGACATAGGATATCACGTATAACGATATGTACATATAGGATATAACGTATAACGTTACGTAGACATAGGATATAACGTATAACGATATGTAGATATAGGATATAACGTATAACGTTACGTAGACATAGGATATAACGTATAACGATATGTAGACATAGGATATAACGTATAACGATATCTACATATAGGATATAACGTATAACGTTACGTAGATATAGGATATCACGTATAACGATACGTAGACATAGAATATAACGTATATCGTTACGTCGACATAGCATATAACGTATAACGATATGTAGATATAGGATATAACGTATAATGTTACGTAGACATAGGATATAACGTATAACGATATCTACATATAGGATATAACGTATAACGTTACGTAGATATAGGATATCTAGTATAACGATACGTAGATATAGGATATAACGTATAACGATATGTACATATAGGATACAACGTATAACGTTACGTAGACATAGGATATAACGTATAACGATATGTACATATAGGATATAACGTATAACGATATCTACATATAGGATATAACTTATAACGTTACGTAGACATAGGATATCACGAATAACGATATGTACATATGGGATACAACGTATAACGTTACGTAGACATAGGATATAACGTATAACGATACCTAGACATAGGATATCACGTATAACGATATGTACATATAGGATACAACGTATAACGTTACGTAGACATAGGATATAACGTATAACGATATGTACATACAGGATATAACGTATAATGCTATCCACACATAGGATATAACGTATAACGATACGTAGATGTAGCTTATAACGTAAAACGTTATCTACATATAGGATATAACGTATAACGTTGCGTAGACATAGGATATAACGTATAACGATACGTAGACATAGGATATCACGTATAACGATATGTACATATAGGATACAACATATAACGTTACGTAGACATGGGATATAACGTATAACGATATGTAGATTTAGGATACATCGTATAACGTTAAGTAGACATAGGATATAACGTATAACGATATCTACATATAGGATATAACGTATAACGTTACGAAGATATAGGATATCACGTATAATGATACGTAGATATAGGATATAACGTATAACGATATGTACATATAGGATACAACGTATAACGTTACGTAGACATAGGATATAACGTATAACGATATGTACATATAGGATATAACGTATAACGATATCTACATATAGGATATAACGTATAACGTTACGTAGACATAGGATATCACGTATATCGATATGTACATATGGGATATAACGTATAACGTTACGTAGACATAGGATATAACGTATAACGATATGTACATATACGATATAACGTATAACGGTATCTACATATGGGATATAACGTATAACGTTACGTAGACATAGGATATCACGTATAACGATATGTACATATAGGATATAACGTATAACGTTACGTAGACATAGGATATAACGTATAACGATATGTAGATATAGGATATCACGTATAACGTTACGTAGACATAGGATATAACGTATAACGATATGTAGACATAGGATATAACGTATAACGATATCTACATATAGGATATAACGTATAACGTTACGTAGATATAGGATATCACGTATAACGATACGTAGACATAGAATATAACGTATATCGTTACGTCGACATAGCATATTACGTATAACGATATGTAGATATAGGATATAACGTATAATGTTACGTAGACATAGGATATAACGTATAACGTTACGTAGACATAGGATATAACGTACAACGATATGTGCATATATGATATAACGTATAACAATATCTACATATAGGATATAACGTATAACTTTACGTAGACATTGGATATCACGTATAACGATATTTACATATGGGATATAACGTATAACGATATCTACATATAGGATATAACGTATAACGTTACGTAGACATAGGATATCACGTATAACGATATGTACATATAGGATATAACGTATAACGCTACGTAGACATAGGATATAACGTATAACGATATGTAGACATAGGATATAACGTATAACGATATCTACATATAGGATATAACGTATAACGTTACGTAGATATAGGATATCACGTATAACGATACGTAGACATAGAATATAACGTATATCGTTACGTCGACATAGCATATAACGTATAACGATATGTAGATTTAGGATACAACGTATAACGTTAAGTAGACATAGGATATAACGTATAACGATATCTACATATAGGATACAACGTATAACGTTACGTAGATATAGGATATCACGTATAACGATACGTAGATATAGGATATAACGTATAACGATATGTACATATAGGATACAACGTATAACGTTACGTAGACATAGGATATAACGTATAACGATATGTACATATAGGATATAACGTATAACGATATCTACATATAGGATATAACGTATAACGTTACGTAGACGTAGGATATCACGTATAACGATATGTACATATGGGATATAACGTATAACGTTAAGTAGACATAGGATATAACGTATAACGTTACGTGGATATAGGATATAACGTATATCGTTACGTAGACATAGCATATAACGTATAACGATATGTAGATATAGGATGTAACGTATAACGTTACGTAGACATAGGATATAACGTATAACGATATCTACATATAGGATATAACGTATAACGTTACGTAGACATAGGATATAACGTATAACGATATGTAGATATAGGATATAACGTATAACGTTACGTAGACATAGGATATAACGTATAACGATATCTACATATAGGATATAACGTATAACATTACGTAGACATAGCATATAACGTATAACGATATGTAGATATAGGATATAACGTATAACGTTACGTAGACATAGGATATAACGTATAACGAAATCTACATATGGGATATAACGTATAACGTTACGTAGACATAGGATATAACGTATAACGATATGTACATATACGATATAACGTATAACGGTATCTACATATAGGATATAACGTATAACGTTACGTAGACATAAGATATCACGTATAACGATATGTACATATAGGATATAACGTATAACGTTACGTAGACATAGGATATAACGTATAACGATATGTAGATATAGGATATAACGTATAACGTTACGTAGGCATAGGATATAACGTACAAAGATATCTACATATAGGATATAACGTATAACGTTACGTAGACATAGCATATAACGTATAACGATATCTACATATAGGATATAACGTATAACGTTACGTAGACATAGGATATCACGTATAACGACATGTTCATATGGGATATAACGTATAACGTTACGTAGACATAGGATATAACGTATAACGATATGTACATATACGATATAACGTATAACGGTATCTACATATGGGATATAACGTATAACGTTACGTAGACATAGGATATCACGTATAACGATATGTACATGTAGGATATAACGTATAACGTTACGTAGACATAGGATATAACGTATAACGATATGTAGATATAGGATATAACGTATAACGTTACGTAGACATAGGATATAACGTATAACGATATGTAGACATAGGATATAACGTATAACGATATCTACATATATGATATAACGTATAACGTTACGTAGATATAGGATATCACGTATAACGATACGTAGATATAGGATATAACGTATAACGATATGTACATATAGGATACAACGTATAACGTTACGTAGACATAGGATATAACGTATAACGATATGTACATATAGGATATAACGTATAACGATATCTACATATAGGATATAACGTATAACGTTACGTAGACATAGGATATCACGTATAACGATATGTACATATGGGATACAACGTATAACGTTACGTAGACATAGGATATAACGTATAACGATATGTACATACAGGATACAACGAAAAACGTTATCTACATATAGGATATAACGTAAAACGTTATCTACATATAGGATATAACGTATAACGTTGCGTAGACATAGGATATAACGCACAACGATATGTAGATATAGGATATAACGTATAGCGTTATCTACATATGGGATAAAACGTATAACGTTACGTGGACATGGGATATAACGTATAACGTTACGTAGACATAGGATATAACGTATAACGATACCTAGACATAGGATATCACGTATAACGATATGTACAAATAGGATACAACGTATAAAGTTACGTAGACATAGGATATAACGTATAACGATATGTACATACAGGATATAACGTATAATGCTATATACATATAGGATATAACGTATAACGTTACGTAGATATAGGATATCACGTATAACGATATGTACATATGGGATATAACGTATAACGATATCTACATGTAGGATATAACGTATAACGTTACGTAGACATAGGATATCACGTATAACGATATGTACATATGGGATATAACGTATAACGTTACGTAGACATAGGATATAACGTATAACGATATGTAGATACAGGATATAAAGTAAAACGTTATCTACGTATAGGACATAACGTATAACGTTACGTAGATATAGGATATATCATATAACGATAGGTAGACATAGGATATTACGTATAACGATATGTACATATGGGATATAACGTATAACGTTACGTAGACATAGGATAAAACGTATAACAATATGTACATATACGATATAACGTATAACGATATCTACATATAGGATATAACGTATAACGTTACGTGGATATAGGATATAACGTATATCGTTACGTAGACATAGCATATAACGTATAACGATATGTAGATATAGGATGTAACGTATAACGTTACGTAGACATAGGATATAACGTATAACGATATCTACATATAGGATATAACGTATAACGTTACGTAGACATAGGATATAACGTATAACGATATGTAGATATAGGATATAACGTATAACGTTACGTAGACATAGGATATCACGTATAACGATATGTACATATAGGATATAACGTATAACGTTACGTAGACATAGGATATAACGTATAACGATATGTAGATATAGGATATAACGTATAACGTTACGTAGGCATAGGATATAACGTATAAAGATATCTACATATAGGATATAACGTATAACGTTACGTAGACATAGCATATAACGTATAACGATATCTACATATAGGATATAACGTATAACGTTACGTAGACATAGGATATCACGTATAACGATATGTTCATATGGGATATAACGTATAACGTTACGTAGACATAGGATATAACGTATAACGATATGTACATATACGATATAACGTATAACGGTATCTACATATGGGATATAACGTATAACGTTACGTAGACATAGGATATCACGTATAACGATATGTACATGTAGGATATAACGTATAACGTTACGTAGACATAGGATATAACGTATAACGATATGTAGATATAGGATATAACGTATAACGTTACGTAGACATAGGATATAACGTATAACGATATGTAGACATAGGATATAACGCATAACGATATCTACATATAGGATATAACGTATACCGTTGCGTAGACATAGGATATAACGCATAACGATATGTAGATATAGGATATAACGTATAGCGTTATCTACATATGGGATACAACGTATAACGTTACGTGGACATTGGATATAACGTATAACGTTACGTAGACATAGGATATAACGTATAACGATATGTACATACAGGATATAACGTATAATGCTATCTACATATAGGATATAACGCATAACGTTGCGTAGACATAGGATATAACGCATAACGATATGTAGATATAGGATATAAAGTAAAACGTTATCTACGTATAGGATATAACGTATAACGTTACGTAGACATAGGATCTAACGTATAACGATACGTAGACATAGGATATAACGTATATCGTTACGTCGACATAGCATATAACGTATAACGATATGTAGATATAGGATATAACGTATAACGATACGTAGACATAGGATATAACGTATAACGATATGTAGACATAGGATATAACGTATAACGATATCTACATATAGGATATAACGTATAACGTTACGTAGATATAGGATATCACGTATAACGATACGTAGATATAGGATATAACGTATAACGATATGTACATACAGGATACAACGTATAACGTTACGTAGACATAGGATATAACGCATAACGTTATGTACATATAGGGTATAACGTATAACGATATCTACATATAGGATATAACGTATAACGTTACGTAGACATAGGATATCACGTATAACGATATGTACATATGGGATATAACGTATAACGTTACGTAGACATAGGAGATAACGTATAACGATATGTACATATACGATATAACGTATAACGGTATCTACATATGGGATATAACGTATAACGTTACGTGGACATAGGATATCACGTATAACGATATGTACATATAGGATATAACGTATAACGTTACGTAGACATAGGATATAACGTATAACGATATGTAGATATAGGATATAACGTATAACGTTACGTAGACATAGGATATCACGTATAACGATATGTTCATATGGGATATAACGTATAACGTTACGTAGACATAGGATATAACGTATAACGATATGTACATATACGATATAACGTATAACGGTATCTACATATGGGATATAACGTATAACGTTACGTGGACATAGGATATCACGTATAACGATATGTACATATAGGATATAACGTATAACGTTACGTACACATAGGATATAACGTATAACGATATGTAGATATAGGATATAACGTATAACGTTACGTAGACATAGGATATAACGTATAACGATATGTACATATACGATATAACGTATAACGGTATCTACATATGGGATATAACGTATAACGTTACGTGGACATAGGATATCACGTATAACGATATGTACATATAGGATATAACGTATAACGTTACGTAGACATAGGATATAACGTATAACGATATGTAGATATAGGATATAACGTATAACGTTACGTAGACATAGGATATAACGTATAACGATATGTAGACATAGGATATAACGTATAACGATATCTACATATAGGATATAACGTATACCGTTGCGTAGACATAGGATATAACGTATAACGATATGTACATATACGATATAACGTATAACGGTATCTACATATGGGATATAACGTATAACGTTACGTAGACATAGGATATCACGTATAACGATATGTACATGTAGGATATAACGTATAACGTTACGTAGACATAGGATATAACGTATAACGATATGTACATACAGGATATAACGTATAATGCTATCTACATATAGGATATAACGCATAACGTTACGTAGACATAGGATATAACGTATAACGATATGTACATATACGATATAACGTATAACGGTATCTACATATGGGATATAACGTATAACGTTACGTGGACATAGGATATCACGTATAACGATATGTACATATAGGATACAACATATAACGTTACGTAGACATGGGATATAACGTATAACGATATGTAGATTTAGGATACATCGTATAACGTTAAGTAGACATAGGATATAACGTATAACGATATCTACATATAGGATATAACGTATAACGTTACGAAGATATAGGATATCACGTATAATGATACGTAGATATAGGATATAACGTATAACGATATGTACATATAGGATACAACGTATAACGTTACGTAGACATAGGATATAACGTATAACGATATGTACATATAGGATATAACGTATAACGATATCTACATATAGGATATAACGTATAACGTTACGTAGACATAGGATATCACGTATATCGATATGTACATATGGGATATAACGTATAACGTTACGTAGACATAGGATATAACGTATAACGATATGTACATATACGATATAACGTATAACGGTATCTACATATGGGATATAACGTATAACGTTACGTAGACATAGGATAACACGTATAACGATATGTACATATAGGATATAACGTATAACGTTACGTAGACATAGGATATAACGTATAACGATATGTAGATATAGGATATAACGTATAACGTTACGTAGACATAGGATATAACGTATAACGATATGTAGACATAGGATATAACGTATAACGATATCTACATATAGGATATAACGTATAACGTTACGTAGATATAGGATATCACGTATAACGATACGTAGACATAGAATATAACGTATATCGTTACGTCGACATAGCATATAACGTATAACGATATGTAGATATAGGATATAACGTATAATGTTACGTAGACATAGGATATAACGTATAACGATATCTACATATAGGATATAACGTATAACGTTACGTAGATATAGGATATCTCGTATAACGATACGTAGATATAGGATATAACGTATAACGATATGTACATATAGGATACAACGTATAACGTTACGTAGACATAGGATATAACGTATAACGATATGTACATATAGGATATAACGTATAACGATATCTACATATAGGATATAACTTATAACGTTACGAAGACATAGGATATCACGTATAACGATATGTACATATGGGATACAACGTATAACGTTACGTAGACATAGGATATAACGTATAACGATACCTAGACATAGGATATCACGTATAACGATATGTACATATAGGATACAACGTATAACGTTACGTAGACATAGGATATAACGTATAACGATATGTACATACAGGATATAACGTATAATGCTATCCACACATAGGATATAACGTATAACGATACGTAGATGTAGCTTATAACGTAAAACGTTATCTACATATAGGATATAACGTATAACGTTGCGTAGACATAGGATATAACGTATAACGAAACGTAGACATAGGATATCACGTATAACGATATGTACATATAGGATACAACGTATAACGTTACGTAGACATGGGATATAACGTATAACGATATGTAGATTTAGGATACATCGTATAACGTTAAGTAGACATAGGATATAACGTATAACGATATCTACATATAGGATATAACGTATAACGTTACGTAGATATAGGATATCACGTATAATGATACGTAGATATAGGATATAACGTATAACGATATGTACATATAGGATACAACGTATAACGTTACGTAGACATAGGATATAACGTATAACGATATGTACATATAGGATATAACGTATAACGATATCTACATATAGGATATAAGGTATAACGTTACGTAGACATAGGATATCACGTATATCGATATGTACATATGGGATATAACGTATAACGTTACGTAGACATAGGATATAACGTATAACGATATGTACATATACGATATAACGTATAACGGTATCTACATATGGGATATAACGTATAACGTTACGTAGACATAGGATATCACGTATAACGATATGTACATATAGGATATAACGTATAACGTTACGTAGACATAGGATATAACGTATAACGATATGTAGATATAGGATATCACGTATAACGTTACGTAGACATAGGATATAACGTATAACGATATGTAGACATAGGATATAACGTATAACGATATCTACATATAGGATATAACGTATAACGTTACGTAGATATAGGATATCACGTATAACGATACGTAGACATAGAATATAACGTATATCGTTACGTCGACATAGCATATTACGTATAACGATATGTAGATATAGGATATAACGTATAATGTTACGTAGACATAGGATATAACGTATAACGTTACGTAGACATAGGATATAACGTACAACGATATGTGCATATATGATATAACGTATAACAATATCTACATATAGGATATAACGTATAACTTTACGTAGACATTGGATATCACGTATAACGATATTTACATATGGGATATAACGTATAACGATATCTACATATAGGATATAACGTATAACGTTACGTAGACATAGGATATCACGTATAACGATATGTACATATAGGATATAACGTATAACGCTACGTAGACATAGGATATATCATATAACGATAGGTAGACATAGGATATTACGTATAACGATATGTATATATAGGATACAACGTATAACGTTACGTAGACATGGGATATAACGTATAACGATATGTAGATTTAGGATACAACGTATAACGTTAAGTAGACATAGGATATAACGTATAACGATATCTACATATAGGATACAACGTATAACGTTACGTAGATATAGGATATCACGTATAACGATACGTAGATATAGGATATAACGTATAACGATATGTACATATAGGATACAACGTATAACGTTACGTAGACATAGGATATAACGTATAACGATATGTACATATAGGATATAACGTATAACGATATCTACATATAGGATATAACGTATAACGTTACGTAGACGTAGGATATCACGTATAACGATATGTACATATGGGATATAACGTATAACGTTACGTAGACATAGGATATAACGTATAACGATATGTACATATGGGATATAACGTATAACGTTAAGTAGACATAGGATATAACGTATAACGTTACGTGGATATAGGATATAACGTATATCGTTACGTAGACATAGCATATAACGTATAACGATATGTAGATATAGGATGTAACGTATAACGTTACGTAGACATAGGATATAACGTATAACGATATCTACATATAGGATATAACGTATAACGTTACGTAGACATAGGATATAACGTATAACGATATGTAGATATAGGATATAACGTATAACGTTACGTAGACATAGGATATAACGTATAACGATATCTACATATAGGATATAACGTATAACATTACGTAGACATAGCATATAACGTATAACGATATGTAGATATAGGATATAACGTATAACGTTACGTAGACATAGGATATAACGTATAACGAAATCTACATATGGGATATAACGTATAACGTTACGTAGACATAGGATATAACGTATAACGATATGTACATATACGATATAACGTATAACGGTATCTACATATAGGATATAACGTATAACGTTACGTAGACATAAGATATCACGTATAACGATATGTACATATAGGATATAACGTATAACGTTACGTAGACATAGGATATAACGTATAACGATATGTAGATATAGGATATAACGTATAACGTTACGTAGGCATAGGATATAACGTATAAAGATATCTACATATAGGATATAACGTATAACGTTACGTAGACATAGCATATAACGTATAACGATATCTACATATAGGATATAACGTATAACGTTACGTAGACATAGGATATCACGTATAACGACATGTTCATATGGGATATAACGTATAACGTTACGTAGACATAGGATATAACGTATAACGATATGTACATATACGATATAACGTATAACGGTATCTACATATGGGATATAACGTATAACGTTACGTAGACATAGGATATCACGTATAACGATATGTACATGTAGGATATAACGTATAACGTTACGTAGACATAGGATATAACGTATAACGATATGTAGATATAGGATATAACGTATAACGTTACGTAGACATAGGATATAACGTATAACGATATGTAGACATAGGATATAACGTATAACGATATCTACATATATGATATAACGTATAACGTTACGTAGATATAGGATATCACGTATAACGATACGTAGATATAGGATATAACGTATAACGATATGTACATATAGGATACAACGTATAACGTTACGTAGACATAGGATATAACGTATAACGATATGTACATATAGGATATAACGTATAACGATATCTACATATAGGATATAACGTATAACGTTACGTAGACATAGGATATCACGTATAACGATATGTACATATGGGATACAACGTATAACGTTACGTAGACATAGGATATAACGTATAACGATATGTACATACAGGATACAACGAAAAACGTTATCTACATATAGGATATAACGTAAAACGTTATCTACATATAGGATATAACGTATAACGTTGCGTAGACATAGGATATAACGCACAACGATATGTAGATATAGGATATAACGTATAGCGTTATCTACATATGGGATAAAACGTATAACGTTACGTGGACATGGGATATAACGTATAACGTTACGTAGACATAGGATATAACGTATAACGATACCTAGACATAGGATATCACGTATAACGATATGTACAAATAGGATACAACGTATAACGTTACGTAGACATAGGATATAACGTATAACGATATGTACATACAGGATATAACGTATAATGCTATATACATATAGGATATAACGTATAACGTTACGTAGATATAGGATATCACGTATAACGATATGTACATATGGGATATAACGTATAACGATATCTACATGTAGGATATAACGTATAACGTTACGTAGACATAGGATATCACGTATAACGATATGTACATATGGGATATAACGTATAACGTTACGTAGACATAGGATATAACGTATAACGATATGTAGATATAGGATATAAAGTAAAACGTTATCTACGTATAGGACATAACGTATAACGTTACGTAGATTTAGGATATATCATATAACGATAGGTAGACATAGGATATTACGTATAACGATATGTACATATGGGATATAACGTATAACGTTACGTAGACATAGGATAAAACGTATAACAATATGTACATATACGATATAACGTATAACGATATCTACATATAGGATATAACGTATAACGTTACGTGGATATAGGATATAACGTATATCGTTACGTAGACATAGCATATAACGTATAACGATATGTAGATATAGGATGTAACGTATAACGTTACGTAGACATAGGATATAACGTATAACGATATCTACATATAGGATATAACGTATAACGTTACGTAGACATAGGATATAACGTATAACGATATGTAGATATAGGATATAACGTATAACGTTACGTAGACATAGGATATCACGTATAACGATATGTACATATAGGATATAACGTATAACGTTACGTAGACATAGGATATAACGTATAACGATATGTAGATATAGGATATAACGTATAACGTTACGTAGGCATAGGATATAACGTATAAAGATATCTACATATAGGATATAACGTATAACGTTACGTAGACATAGCATATAACGTATAACGATATCTACATATAGGATATAACGTATAACGTTACGTAGACATAGGATATCACGTATAACGATATGTTCATATGGGATATAACGTATAACGTTACGTAGACATAGGATATAACGTATAACGATATGTACATATACGATATAACGTATAACGGTATCTACATATGGGATATAACGTATAACGTTACGTAGACATAGGATATCACGTATAACGATATGTACATGTAGGATATAACGTATAACGTTACGTAGACATAGGATATAACGTATAACGATATGTAGATACAGGATATAACGTATAACGTTACGTAGACATAGGATATAACGTATAACGATATGTAGACATAGGATATAACGTATAACGATATCTACATATAGGATATAACGTATACCGTTGCGTAGACATAGGATATAACGCATAACGATATGTAGATATAGGATATAACGTATAGCGTTATCTACATATGGGATACAACGTATAACGTTACGTGGACATTGGATATAACGTATAACGTTACGTAGACATAGGATATAACGTATAACGATATGTACATACAGGATATAACGTATAATGCTATCTACATATAGGATATAACGCATAACGTTGCGTAGACATAGGATATAACGCATAACGATATGTAGATATAGGATATAAAGTAAAACGTTATCTACGTATAGGATATAACGTATAACGTTACGTAGACATAGGATCTAACGTATAACGATACGTAGACATAGGATATAACGTATATCGTTACGTCGACATAGCATATAACGTATAACGATATGTAGATATAGGATATAACGTATAACGATACGTAGACATAGGATATAACGTATAACGATATGTAGACATAGGATATAACGTATAACGATATCTACATATAGGATATAACGTATAACGTTACGTAGATATAGGATATCACGTATAACGATACGTAGATATAGGATATAACGTATAACGATATGTACATACAGGATACAACGTATAACGTTACGTAGACATAGGATATAACGCATAACGTTATGTACATATAGGGTATAACGTATAACGATATCTACATATAGGATATAACGTATAACGTTACGTAGACATAGGATATCACGTATAACGATATGTACATATGGGATATAACGTATAACGTTACGTAGACATAGGATATAACGTATAACGATATGTACATATACGATATAACGTATAACGGTATCTACATATGGGATATAACGTATAACGTTACGTGGACATAGGATATCACGTATAACGATATGTACATATAGGATATAACGTATAACGTTACGTAGACATAGGATATAACGTATAACGATATGTAGATATAGGATATAACGTATAACGTTACGTAGACATAGGATATAACGTATAACGATATGTAGACATAGGATATAACGTATAACGATATCTACATATAGGATATAACGTATACCGTTGCGTAGACATAGGATATAACGCATAACGATATGTAGATATAGGATATAACGTATAGCGTTATCTACATATGGGATACAACGTATAACGTTACGTGGACATTGGATATAACGTATAACGTTACGTAGACATAGGATATAACGTATAACGATATGTACATACAGGATATAACGTATAATGCTATCTACATATAGGATATAACGCATAACGTTGCGTAGACATAGGATATAACGCATAACGATATGTAGATATAGGATATAAAGTAAAACGTTATCTACGTATAGGATATAACGTATAACGTTACGTAGACATAGGATCTAACGTATAACGATACGTAGACATAGGATATAACGTATATCGTTACGTCGACATAGCATATAACGTATAACGATATGTAGATATAGGATATAACGTATAACGATACGTAGACATAGGATATAACGTATAACGATATGTAGACATAGGATATAACGTATAACGATATCTACATATAGGATATAACGTATAACGTTACGTAGATATAGGATATCACGTATAACGATACGTAGATATAGGATATAACGTATAACGATATGTACATATGGGATATAACGTATAACGTTACGTAGACATAGGATATAACGTATAACGATATGTACATATACGATATAACGTATAACGGTATCTACATATGGGATATAACGTATAACGTTACGTGGACATAGGATATCACGTATAACGATATGTACATATAGGATATAACGTATAACGTTACGTAGACATAGGATATAACGTATAACGATATGTAGATATAGGATATAACGTATAACGTTACGTAGACATAGGATATAACGTATAACGATATGTAGACATAGGATATAACGTATAACGATATCTACATATAGGATATAACGTATAACGTTACGTAGATATAGGATATCACGTATAACGATACGTAGACATAGGATATAACGTATAACGATATGTACATATATGATATAACGTATAACAATATCTACATATAGGATATAACGTATAACGTTACGTAGACATTGGATATCACGTATAACGTATGTACATATGGGATATAACGTATAACGTTACGTAGACATAGGATATAACGTATAACGATATGTACATATACGATATAACGTATAACGATATCTACATATAGGATATAACGTATAACGTTACGTAGACATAGGATATAACGTATAACGATATGTAGACATAGGATATAACGTATAACGATATCTACATATAGGATATAACGTATAACGTTACGTAGACATAGGATATCACGTATAACGATATGTACATATGGGATATAACGTATAACGTTACGTAGACATAGGATATAACGTATAACGATATGTACATATGGGATATAACGTATAACGTTACGTAGACATAGGATATAACGTATAACGATATGTACATATACGATATAACGTATAACGATATCTACATATAGGATATAACGTATAACGATACGTAGACATAGGATATCACGTATAACGATATGTAGATATAGGATATAACGTATAACGTTACGTAGACATAGGATATAACGTATAACGATATGTAGACATAGGATATAACGTATGACGATATCTACATATAGGATATAACGTATAACGTTACGTAGACATAGGATATCACGTATAACGATATGTACATATGGGATATAACGTATAACGTTACGTAGACATAGGATATCACGTATAACGATACGTAGACATAGGATATAACGTATATCGTTACGTCGACATAGGATATAACGTATAACGATATGTAGATATAGGATATAACGTATAACGTTACGTAGACATAGGATATAACGTATAACGATATGTAGACATAGGATATAACGTATGACGATATCTACATATAGGATATAACGTATAACGTTACGTAGATATAGGATATCACGTATAACGATACGTAGACATAGGATATAACGTATATCGTTACGTCGACATAGCATATAACGTATAACAATATCTACATATAGGATATAACGTATAACGTTACGTAGACATAGGATATAACGTGTAACGTTACGTAGACATAGGATATCACGTATAACGATATGTACATATGGGATATAACGTATAACGTTACGTAGACATAGGATATCACGTATAACGATACGTAGACATAGGATATAACGTATATCGTTGCGTCGACATAGCATATAACGTATAACGATATCTACATATAGGATATAACGTATAACGTTACGTAGACATAGGATATCACGTATAACGATATGTACATATGGGATATAACGTATAACGTTACGTAGACATAGGATATAACGCATAACGATATGTAGATATAGGATATAAGGTAAAACGTTATCTACGTATAGGATATAACGTATAACGTTACGTAGACATAGGATATAACGTATAACGATACGTAGACATAGGATATAACGTATATCGTTACGTCGACATAGGATATAACGTATAACGATATGTAGATATAGGATATAACGTATAACGTTACGTAGACATAGGATATAACGTATAACGATATGTAGACATAGGATATAACGTATAACGATATCTACATATAGGATATAACGTATAACGTTACGTAGATATAGGATATCACGTATAACGATACGTAGACATAGGATATAACGTATATCGTTACGTCGACATAGCATATAACGTATAACGATATCTACATATAGGATATAACGTATAACGTTTCGTAGATATAGGATATAACGTCTAACGATACGTAGACATAGGATATAACGTATATCATTACGTCGACATAGCATATAACGTATAACGGTATCTACATATGGGATATAACGTATAACGTTACGTAGACATAGGATATCGCGTATAACGATATGTAGATATAGGATATAACGTATAACGTTACGTAGACATAGGATATAACGTATAACGTTACGTAGACATAAGATATAACGTATAACGATATGTAGATATAGGATATAACGTATAACGATATCTACATATACGATATAACGTATAACGTTACGTAAATATAGGATATCACGTATAACGATACGTAGATATAGGATATAACGTACAACGTTATCTACATCTAGGATATAACGTATAACGTTGCGTAGACATAGGATAAAACGCATAACGGTATGTATATATAGGATATAACGCATAACGATATGTACATATAGGATACAACATATAACGTTACGTAGACATAGGGTATAACGTATAACGATATGTAGATATAGGATATAACGTATAACGTTACTTGGACATAGGATATCACGTATAACGATATGTACATATAGGATAAAACGTATAATGCTATCTACACATAGGATATAACGTATAACGATGTGTAGATATAGGATATTACGTATAACGTTATCTACATATGGGATACAACGTATAACGTTACGTAGACATAGGATATAACGTATAACGATATATAGATGTAGGATATAACGTATAACGATATGTACATATAGCATACAACGTATAACGTTACGTAGACATAGGATATAACTTATAACGATATGTAGATATAGGATATAACGTATAACGTTATCTACATATATGATACAACGTATAACGTTACGTAGACATAGGATATAACGTATAACGATATGTACATATAGGATATCACGTATATCGTTATCTACGTATAGGATACAAAGCATAAGGTTACGTAGACATAGGATATAACGTATAACGATATATAGATATAGGATATAACGTATAACAATATGTACATGTAGGATACAACGTATAACGTTACGTAGACATTGGATATAACTTATAACGATATGTAGATATAGGATATAACGTATAACGTTATGTACATATAGGATACAACGTATAACGTTACGTAGACATAGGATATAACGTCTAACGTTATCTACATATAGGGTATAACGTATAACGTTGCGTAGACATAGGATATAACGTGTAACGATACGTAGACATAGGATATCACGTGTAACGATATGTACATATAGGATACAACGTATAACGTTAAGTAGACATAGGATATAACGTATAACGTTACGTGGATATAGGATATAACGTATATCGTTACGTAGACTTAGGATATAACGTATAACGGTATGTAGATATAGTATATAACGTATAACGTTACGTAGACATAGGATATAACGTATATCGATATGTAGATATAGGATATAACGTATAACGATATGTACATATAGGATACAACGTATAACGTTAAGTAGACATAGGATATAACGTATAACGATACCTAGACATAGGATATCACGTATAACGATATGTAGATATAGGATATAACATATAACGTTACGTAGACATAGGATATAACGTATAACGATATATACATATGGGATATAACGTATAACGTTACGTAGACATAGGATATCACGTATACCCATATGTACATATAGGATATAACGTATAACGATATCTACATATAGGATATAACGTATAACGTTACGTAGACATAGGATATCACGTATACCCATATGTACATATAGGATATAACGTATAACGATATCTACATATAGGATATAACGTATAACGTTACGTAGACATAGGATATAACGTATATCGATATGTAGATATAGGATATAACGTATAACGATATGTACATATAGGATATAACGTATAACGATACCTAGACATAGGATATCACGTATAACGATATGTAGATATAGGATATAACATATAACGTTACGTAGACATAGGATATAACGTATAACGATATCTACATATAGGATATAACGTATAACGTTACGTAGATATAGGATATCACGTATAATGATAAGTAGATATAGTCTATAACGTATAACGATATGTACATATAGGATACAACGTATAACGTTACGTAGACATAGGATATAACGAATAACGATATGTACATATGGGATATAACGTATAACGTTACGTAGACATAGGATATCACGTATAACGATATGTACATATAGGATACAACGTATAACGTTACGTAGACATGGGATATAACGTATAACGATATGTAGATTTAGGATACATCGTATAACGTTAAGTAGACATAGGATATAACGTATAACGATATCTACATATAGGATATAACGTATAACGTTACGTAGATATAGGATATCACGTATAATGATAAGTAGATATAGTCTATAACGTATAACGATATGTACATATAGGATACAACGTATAACGTTACGTAGACATAGGATATAACGAATAACGATATGTACATATGGGATATAACGTATAACGTTACGTAGACATAGGATATAACGTATAACGATATCTACATATAGGATATAACGTATAACGTTACGTAGATATAGGATATCACGTATAATGATAAGTAGATATAGTCTATAACGTATAACGATATGTACATATAGGATACAACGTATAACGTTACGTAGACATAGGATATAACGAATAACGATATGTACATATGGGATATAACGTATAACGTTACGTAGACATAGCATATAAAGTATAACGATATGTAGATATAGGATATAACGTATAATGTTACGTAGACATAGGATATAACGTATAACGTTACGTAGACATAGGATATAACGTACAACGATATGTGCATATATGATATAACGTATAACAATATCTACATATAGGATATAACGTATAACGTTACGTAGACATTGGATATCACGTATAACGATATGTACATATGGGATATAACGTATAACGATATCTAGATATAGGATATAACGTATAACGTTACGTAGACATAGGATATCACGTATAACGATATGTACATATAGGATATAACGTATAACGCTACGTAGACATAGCATATAACGTATAACGATATCTACATATAGGATATAACGTATAACGTTACGTAGACATAGGATATTACGTATAACGATATGTATATATAGGATACAACGTATAACGTTACGTAGACATGGGATATAACGTATAACGATATGTAGATTTAGGATACAACGTATAACGTAAAGTAGACATAGGATATAACGTATAACGATATCTACATATACGATACAACGTATAACGTTACGTAGATATAGGATATCACGTATAACGATACGTAGATATAGGATATAACGTATAACGATATGTACATATAGGATACAACGTATAACGTTACGTAGACATAGGATATAACGTATAACGATATGTACATATAGGATATAACGTATAACGATATCTACATATAGGATATAACGTATAACGTTACGTAGACGTAGGATATCACGTATAACGATATGTACATATGGGATATAACGTATAACGTTACGTAGACATAGGATATAACGTATAACGATATGTACATATGGGATATAACGTATAACGTTACGTAGACATAGGATATAACGTATAATGATATGTAGATATGGGATATAACGTATAACGATATGTACATATAGGATACAACGTATAACGTTAAGTAGACATAGGATATAACGTATAACGTTACGTGGATATAGGATATAACGTATATCGTTACGTAGACATAGCATATAACGTATAACGATATGTAGATATAGGATATAACGTATAACGTTACGTAGACATAGGATATAACGTATAACGATATGTACATATGGGATATAACGTATAACGATACGTAGACATAGGATATCACGTATAACGATATGTAGATATAGGATATAACGTATAACGTTACGTAGACATAGGATATAACGTATAACGATATGTAGACATAGGATATAACGTATGACGATATCTACATATAGGATATAACGTATAACGTTACGTAGACATAGGATATCACGTATAACGATATGTACATATGGGATATAACGTATAACGTTACGTAGACATAGGATATCACGTATAACGATACGTAGACATAGGATATAACGTATATCGTTACGTCGACATAGGATATAACGTATAACGATATGTAGATATAGGATATAACGTATAACGTTACGTAGACATAGGATATAACGTATAACGATATGTAGACATAGGATATAACGTATGACGATATCTACATATAGGATATAACGTATAACGTTACGTAGATATAGGATATCACGTATAACGATACGTAGACATAGGATATAACGTATATCGTTACGTCGACATAGCATATAACGTATAACAATATCTACATATAGGATATAACGTATAACGTTACGTAGACATAGGATATAACGTATAACGATATGTAGACATAGGATATAACGTATAACGATATCTACATATAGGATATAACGTATAACGTTACGTAGATATAGGATATCACGTATAACGATACGTAGACATAGGATATAACGTATATCGTTACGTCGACATAGTATATAACGTATAACGATATCTACATATAGGATATAACGTATAACGTTACGTAGACATAGGATATCACGTATAACGATATGTACATATGGGATATAACGTATAACGTTACGTAGACATAGGATATCACGTATAACGATACGTAGACATAGGATATAACGTATATCGTTGCGTCGACATAGCATATAACGTATAACGATATCTACATATAGGATATAACGTATAACGTTACGTAGACATAGGATATCACGTATAACGATATGTACATATGGGATATAACGTATAACGTTACGTAGACATAGGATATAACGCATAACGATATGTAGATATAGGATATAAGGTAAAACGTTATCTACGTATAGGATATAACGTATAACGTTACGTAGACATAGGATATAACGTATAACGATACGTAGACATAGGATATAACGTATATCGTTACGTCGACATAGGATATAACGTATAACGATATGTAGATATAGGATATAACGTATAACGTTACGTAGACATAGGATATAACGTATAACGATATGTAGACATAGGATATAACGTATAACGATATCTACATATAGGATATAACGTATAACGTTACGTAGATATAGGATATCACGTATAACGATACGTAGACATAGGATATAACGTATATCGTTACGTCGACATAGCATATAACGTATAACGATATCTACATATAGGATATAACGTATAACGTTTCGTAGATATAGGATATAACGTCTAACGATACGTAGACATAGGATATAACGTATATCATTACGTCGACATAGCATATAACGTATAACGGTATCTACATATGGGATATAACGTATAACGTTACGTAGACATAGGATATCGCGTATAACGATATGTAGATATAGGATATAACGTATAACGTTACGTAGACATAGGATATAACGTATAACGTTACGTAGACATAAGATATAACGTATAACGATATGTAGATATAGGATATAACGTATAACGATATCTACATATACGATATAACGTATAACGTTACGTAAATATAGGATATCACGTATAACGATACGTAGATATAGGATATAACGTACAACGTTATCTACATCTAGGATATAACGTATAACGTTGCGTAGACATAGGATAAAACGCATAACGGTATGTATATATAGGATATAACGTATAACGATATCTACATATAGGATACAACATATAACGTTACGTAGACGTAGGATATCACGTATAACGATATGTACATATGGGATATAACGTATAACGTTACGTAGACATAGGATATAACGAATAACGATATGTACATATGGGATATAACGTATAACGTTACGTAGACATAGGATATAACGTATAACGATATCTACATATAGGATATAACGTATAACGTTACGTAGATATAGGATATCACGTATAATGATAAGTAGATATAGTCTATAACGTATAACGATATGTACATATAGGATACAACGTATAACGTTACGTAGACATAGGATATAACGAATAACGATATGTACATATGGGATATAACGTATAACGTTACGTAGACATAGCATATAAAGTATAACGATATGTAGATATAGGATATAACGTATAATGTTACGTAGACATAGGATATAACGTATAACGTTACGTAGACATAGGATATAACGTACAACGATATGTGCATATATGATATAACGTATAACAATATCTACATATAGGATATAACGTATAACGTTACGTAGACATTGGATATCACGTATAACGATATGTACATATGGGATATAACGTATAACGATATCTAGATATAGGATATAACGTATAACGTTACGTAGACATAGGATATCACGTATAACGATATGTACATATAGGATATAACGTATAACGCTACGTAGACATAGCATATAACGTATAACGATATCTACATATAGGATATAACGTATAACGTTACGTAGACATAGGATATTACGTATAACGATATGTATATATAGGATACAACGTATAACGTTACGTAGACATGGGATATAACGTATAACGATATGTAGATTTAGGATACAACGTATAACGTAAAGTAGACATAGGATATAACGTATAACGATATCTACATATACGATACAACGTATAACGTTACGTAGATATAGGATATCACGTATAACGATACGTAGATATAGGATATAACGTATAACGATATGTACATATAGGATACAACGTATAACGTTACGTAGACATAGGATATAACGTATAACGATATGTACATATAGGATATAACGTATAACGATATCTACATATAGGATATAACGTATAACGTTACGTAGACGTAGGATATCACGTATAACGATATGTACATATGGGATATAACGTATAACGTTACGTAGACATAGGATATAACGTATAACGATATGTACATATGGGATATAACGTATAACGTTACGTAGACATAGGATATAACGTATAATGATATGTAGATATGGGATATAACGTATAACGATATGTACATATAGGATACAACGTATAACGTTAAGTAGACATAGGATATAACGTATAACGTTACGTGGATATAGGATATAACGTATATCGTTACGTAGACATAGCATATAACGTATAACGATATGTAGATATAGGATATAACGTATAACGTTACGTAGACATAGGATATAACGTATAACGATATGTACATATGGGATATAACGTATAACGATACGTAGACATAGGATATCACGTATAACGATATGTAGATATAGGATATAACGTATAACGTTACGTAGACATAGGATATAACGTATAACGATATGTAGACATAGGATATAACGTATGACGATATCTACATATAGGATATAACGTATAACGTTACGTAGACATAGGATATCACGTATAACGATATGTACATATGGGATATAACGTATAACGTTACGTAGACATAGGATA
The DNA here is from genome assembly GCA_905332935.1 of Bombus hortorum. Lineage (NCBI taxonomy): Eukaryota > Metazoa > Arthropoda > Insecta > Hymenoptera > Apidae > Bombus > Bombus hortorum. The sequence continues at coordinate 3,896,805 of HG995204.1, forward strand.
TCACGTATAACGATACGTAGACATAGGATATAACGTATATCGTTACGTCGACATAGGATATAACGTATAACGATATGTAGATATAGGATATAACGTATAACGTTACGTAGACATAGGATATAACGTATAACGATATGTAGACATAGGATATAACGTATGACGATATCTACATATAGGATATAACGTATAACGTTACGTAGATATAGGATATCACGTATAACGATACGTAGACATAGGATATAACGTATATCGTTACGTCGACATAGCATATAACGTATAACAATATCTACATATAGGATATAACGTATAACGTTACGTAGACATAGGATATAACGTATAACGATATGTAGACATAGGATATAACGTATAACGATATCTACATATAGGATATAACGTATAACGTTACGTAGATATAGGATATCACGTATAACGATACGTAGACATAGGATATAACGTATATCGTTACGTCGACATAGTATATAACGTATAACGATATCTACATATAGGATATAACGTATAACGTTACGTAGACATAGGATATCACGTATAACGATATGTACATATGGGATATAACGTATAACGTTACGTAGACATAGGATATCACGTATAACGATACGTAGACATAGGATATAACGTATATCGTTGCGTCGACATAGCATATAACGTATAACGATATCTACATATAGGATATAACGTATAACGTTACGTAGACATAGGATATCACGTATAACGATATGTACATATGGGATATAACGTATAACGTTACGTAGACATAGGATATAACGCATAACGATATGTAGATATAGGATATAAGGTAAAACGTTATCTACGTATAGGATATAACGTATAACGTTACGTAGACATAGGATATAACGTATAACGATACGTAGACATAGGATATAACGTATATCGTTACGTCGACATAGGATATAACGTATAACGATATGTAGATATAGGATATAACGTATAACGTTACGTAGACATAGGATATAACGTATAACGATATGTAGACATAGGATATAACGTATAACGATATCTACATATAGGATATAACGTATAACGTTACGTAGATATAGGATATCACGTATAACGATACGTAGACATAGGATATAACGTATATCGTTACGTCGACATAGCATATAACGTATAACGATATCTACATATAGGATATAACGTATAACGTTTCGTAGATATAGGATATAACGTCTAACGATACGTAGACATAGGATATAACGTATATCATTACGTCGACATAGCATATAACGTATAACGGTATCTACATATGGGATATAACGTATAACGTTACGTAGACATAGGATATCGCGTATAACGATATGTAGATATAGGATATAACGTATAACGTTACGTAGACATAGGATATAACGTATAACGTTACGTAGACATAAGATATAACGTATAACGATATGTAGATATAGGATATAACGTATAACGATATCTACATATACGATATAACGTATAACGTTACGTAAATATAGGATATCACGTATAACGATACGTAGATATAGGATATAACGTACAACGTTATCTACATCTAGGATATAACGTATAACGTTGCGTAGACATAGGATAAAACGCATAACGGTATGTATATATAGGATATAACGTATAACGATATGTACATATAGGATACAACATATAACGTTACGTAGACATAGGGTATAACGTATAACGATATGTAGATATAGGATATAACGTATAACGTTACTTGGACATAGGATATCACGTATAACGATATGTACATATAGGATAAAACGTATAATGCTATCTACACATAGGATATAACGTATAACGATGTGTAGATATAGGATATTACGTATAACGTTATCTACATATGGGATACAACGTATAACGTTACGTAGATATAGGATATCACGTATAATGATAAGTAGATATAGTCTATAACGTATAACGATATGTACATATAGGATACAACGTATAACGTTACGTAGACATAGGATATAACGAATAACGATATGTACATATGGGATATAACGTATAACGTTACGTAGACATAGGATATAACGTATAACGATATCTACATATAGGATATAACGTATAACGTTACGTAGATATAGGATATCACGTATAATGATAAGTAGATATAGTCTATAACGTATAACGATATGTACATATAGGATACAACGTATAACGTTACGTAGACATAGGATATAACGAATAACGATATGTACATATGGGATATAACGTATAACGTTACGTAGACATAGCATATAAAGTATAACGATATGTAGATATAGGATATAACGTATAATGTTACGTAGACATAGGATATAACGTATAACGTTACGTAGACATAGGATATAACGTACAACGATATGTGCATATATGATATAACGTATAACAATATCTACATATAGGATATAACGTATAACGTTACGTAGACATTGGATATCACGTATAACGATATGTACATATGGGATATAACGTATAACGATATCTACATATAGGATATAACGTATAACGTTACGTAGACATAGGACATCACGTATAACGATATGTACATATAGGATATAACGTATAACGCTACGTAGACATAGCATATAACGTATAACGATATCTACATATAGGATATAACGTATAACGTTACGTAGACATAGGATATTACGTATAACGATATGTATATATAGGATACAACGTATAACGTTACGTAGACATGGGATATAACGTATAACGATATGTAGATTTAGGATACAACGTATAACGTAAAGTAGACATAGGATATAACATATAACGATATCTACATATAGGATACAACGTATAACGTTACGTAGATATAGGATATCACGTATAACGATACGTAGATATAGGATATAACGTATAACGATATGTACATATAGGATACAACGTATAACGTTACGTAGACATAGGATATAACGTATAACGATATGTACATATAGGATATAACGTATAACGATATCTACATATAGGATATAACGTATAACGTTACGTAGACGTAGGATATCACGTATAACGATATGTACATATGGGATATAACGTATAACGTTACGTAGACATAGGATATAACGTATAACGATATGTACATATGGGATATAACGTATAACGTTACGTAGACATAGGATATAACGTATAACGATATGTAGATATGGGATATAACGTATAACGATATGTACATATAGGATACAACGTATAACGTTAAGTAGACATAGGATATAACGTATAACGTTACGTGGATATAGGATATAACGTATATCGTTACGTAGACATAGCATATAACGTATAACGATATGTAGATATAGGATGTAACGTATAACGTTACGTAGACATAGGATATAACGTATAACGATATCTACATATAGGATATAACGTATAACGTTACGTAGACATAGGATATAACGTATAACGATATGTAGATATAGGATATAACGTATAACGTTACGTAGACATAGGATATAACGTATAACGATATCTACATATAGGATATAACGTATAACATTACGTAGACATAGCATATAACGTATAACGATATGTAGATATATGATATAACGTATAACGTTACGTAGACATAGGATATAACGTATAACGATATCTACATATGGGATATAACGTATAACGTTACGTAGACATAGGATATAACGTATAACGATATGTACATATACGATATAACGTATAACGGTATCTACATATAGGATATAACGTATAACGTTACGTAGACATAAGATATCACGTATAACGATATGTACATATAGGATATAACGTATAACGTTACGTAGACATAGGATATAACGTATAACGATATGTAGATATAGGATATAACGTATAACGTTACGTAGGCATAGGATATAACGTATAAAGATATCTACATATAGGATATAACGTATAACGTTACGTAGACATAGGATATAACGTATAACGATATGTACATATACGATATAACGTATAACGGTATCTACATATGGGATATAACGTATAACGTTACGTAGACATAGGATATCACGTATAACGATATGTACATGTAGGATATAACGTATAACGTTACGTAGACATAGGATATCACGTATAACGATATGTACATATGGGATACAACGTATAACGTTACGTAGACATAGGATATAACGTATAACGATATGTACATACAGGATACAACGAAAAACGTTATCTACATATAGGATATAACGTAAAACGTTATCTACATATAGGATATAACGTATAACGTTGCGTAGACATAGGATATAACACACAACGATATGTAGATATAGGATAGATATACGTATAGCGTTATCTACATATGGGATAAAACGTATAACGTTACGAGGACATGGGATATAACGTATAACGTTACGTAGACATAGGATATAACGTATAACGATACCTAGACATAGGATATCACGTATAACGATATGTACAAATAGGATACAACGTATAACGTTACGAAGACATAGGATATAACGTATAACGATATGTACATACAGGATATAACGTATAATGCTATCTACATATAGGATATAACGTATAACGTTACGTAGATATAGGATATCACGTATAACGATATGTACATATGGGATATAACGTATAACGATATCTACATATAGGATATAACGTATAACGTTACGTAGACATAGGATATCACGTATAACGATATGTACATATGGGATATAACGTATAACGTTACGTAGACATAGGATATAACGTATAACGATATGTAGATATAGGATATAAAGTAAAACGTTATCTACGTATAGGACATAACGTATAACGTTACGTAGATATAGGATATATCATATAACGATAGGTAGACATAGGATATTACGTATAACGATATGTACATATGGGATATAACGTATAACGTTACGTAGACATAGGATAAAACGTATAACGATATGTACATATACGATATAACGTATAACGATATCTACATATAGGATATAACGTATAACGTTACGTAGACATAGGATATCACGTATAACGATATGTACATATGGGATATAACGTATAACGACATCTACATATAGGATATAACGTATAACGTTACGTAGACATAGGATATCACGTATAACGATATGTACATATAGGATATAACGTATAACGCTACGTAGACATAGGATATAACGTATAACGATATGTAGATATAGGAAATAAAGTAAAACGTTATCTACGTATAGGATATAACGTATAACGTTACGTAGACATAGGATATAACGTATAACGATACGTAGACATAGGATATAACGTAAAACGTTATCTACATATAGGACATAACGTATAACGTTACGTAGATATAGGATATATTATATAACGATAGGTAGACATAGGATATTACGTATAACGATATGTATATATAGGATACAACGTATAACGTTACGTAGACATGGGATATAACGTATAACGATATGTAGATTTAGGATACAACGTATAACGTTAAGTAGACATAGGATATAACGTATAACGAAATCTACATATAGGATACAACGTATAACGTTACGTAGATATAGGATATCACGTATAACGATACGTAGATATAGGATATAACGTATAACGATATGTACATATAGGATACAACTTATAACGTTACGTAGACATAGGATATAACGTATAACGATATGTACATATAGGATATAACGTATAACGATATCTACATATAGGATATAACGTATAACGTTACGTAGACATAGGATATCACGCATAACGATATGTACATATGGGATATAACGTATAACGTTACGTAGACATAGGATATAACGTATAACGATATGTACATATGGGATATAACGTATAACGTAACGTAGACATAGGATATAACGTATAACGATATGTAGATATAGGATATAACGTATAACGATATGTACATATAGGATACAACGTATAACGTTAAGTAGACATAGGATATAACGTATAACGTTACGTGGATGTAGGATATAACGTATATCGTTACGTAGACATAGCATATAACGTATAACGATATGTAGATATAGGATGTAACGTATAACGTTACGTAGACATAGGATATAACGTATAACGATATCTACATATAGGATATAACGTATAACGTTACGTAGACATAGGATATAACGTATAACGATATGTAGATATAGGATATAACGTATAACGTTACGTAGACATAGGATATAACGTATAACGATATCTACATATAGGATATAACGTATAACATTACGTAGACATAGCATATAACGTATAACGATATGTAGATATAGGATATAACGTAGAACGTTACGTAGACATAGGATATAACGTATAACGATATGTACATATAGGATATAACGTATAACGATATCTACATATAGGATATAACGTATAACGTTACGTAGACATAGGATATCACGTATAACGATATGTACATATGGGATATAACGTATAACGTTACGTAGACATAGGATATAACGTATAACGATATGTACATATGGGATATAACGTATAACGTTACGTAGACATAGGATATAACGTATAACGATATGTAGATATAGGATATAACGTATAACGGTATCTACATATAGGATACAACGTATAACGTTACGTATACATAGGATATCACGTATAACGATATGTACATATAGGATATAACGTATAACGTTACGTAGACATAGGATATAACGTATAACGATATGTAGATATAGGATATAACGTATAACGTTACGTAGGCATAGGATATAACGTATAAAGATATCTACATATAGGATATATCGTATAACGTTACGTAGACATAGCATATAACGTATAACGATATCTACATATAGGATATAACGTATAACGTTACGTAGACATAGGATATCACGTATAACGATATGTTCATATGGGATATAACGTATAACGTTACGTAGACATAGGATATAACGTATAACGATATGTACATATACGATATAACGTATAACGGTATCTACATATGGGATATAACGTATAACGTTACGTAGACATAGGATATCACGTATAACGATATGTACATGTAGGATATAACGTATAACGTTACGTAGACATAGGATATAACGTATAACGATATGTAGATATAGGATATAACGTATAACGTTACGTAGACATAGGATACAACGTATAACGATATGTAGACATAGGATATAACGTATAACGATATCTACATATAGGATATAACGTATAACGTTACGTAGATATAGGATATCACGTATAACGATACGTAGACATAGGATATAACGTATAACGATATGTACATATATGATATAACGTATAACAATATCTACATATAGGATATAACGTATAACGTTACGTAGACATTGGATATCACGTATAACGATATGTACATATGGGATATAACGTATAACGTTACGTAGACATAGGATATAACGTATAACGATATGTACATATACGATATAACGTATAACGATATCTACATATAGGATATAACGTATAACGTTACGTAGACATAGGATATCACGTATAACGATATGTACATGTGGGATATAACGTATAACGATATCTACATATAGGATATAACGTATAACGTTACGTAGACATAGGATATCACGTATAACGATATGTACATATGGGATATAACGTATAACGTTACGTAGACATAGGATATAACGTATAACGATATGTACATATGGGATATAACGTATAACGTTACGTAGACATAGGATATAACGTATAACGGTATGTACATATACGATATAACGTATAACGATATCTACATATAGGATATAACGTATAACGATACGTAGACATAGGATATCACGTATAACGATATGTAGAAATAGGATATAACGTATAACGTTACGTAGACATAGGATATAACGTATAACGATATGTAGACATAGGATATAACGTATAACGATATCTACATATAGGATATAACGTATAACGTTACGTAGATATAGGATATCACGTATAACGATACGTAGACATAGGATATAACGTATATCGTTACGTCGACATAGCATATAACGTATAACGATATCTACATATAGGATATAACGTATAACGTTACGTAGACATAGGATATCACGTATAACGATATGTGCATATGGGATATAACGTATAACGTTACGTAGACATAGGATATAACGCATAACGATATGTAGATATAGGATATAAAGTAAAACGTTATCTACGTATAGGATATAACGTATAACGTTACGTAGACATAGGATATAACGTATAACGATACGTAGACATAGGATATCACGTATAACGATATGTTCATATGGGATATAACGTATAACGTTACGTAGACATAGGATATAACGTATAACGATATGTACATATACGATATAACGTATAACGGTATCTACATATGGGATATAACGTATAACGTTACGTAGACATAGGATATCACGTATAACGATATGTACATGTAGGATATAACGTATAACGTTACGTAGACATAGGATATAACGTATAACGATATGTAGATATAGGATATAACGTATAACGTTACGTAGACATAGGATACAACGTATAACGATATGTAGACATAGGATATAACGTATAACGATATCTACATATAGGATATAACGTATAACGTTACGTAGATATAGGATATCACGTATAACGATACGTAGACATAGGATATAACGTATAACGATATGTACATATATGATATAACGTATAACAATATCTACATATAGGATATAACGTATAACGTTACGTAGACATTGGATATCACGTATAACGATATGTACATATGGGATATAACGTATAACGTTACGTAGACATAGGATATAACGTATAACGATATGTACATATACGATATAACGTATAACGATATCTACAAATAGGATATAACGTATAACGTTACGTAGACATAGGATATCACGTATAACGATATGTACATGTGGGATATAACGTATAACGATATCTACATATAGGATATAACGTATAACGTTACGTAGACATAGGATATCACGTATAACGATATGTACATATGGGATATAACGTATAACGTTACGTAGACATAGGATATAACGTATAACGATATGTACATATGGGATATAACGTATAACGTTACGTAGACATAGGATATAACGTATAACGGTATGTACATATACGATATAACGTATAACGATATCTACATATAGGATATAACGTATAACGATACGTAGACATAGGATATCACGTATAACGATATGTAGATATAGGATATAACGTATAACGTTACGTAGACATAGGATATAACGTATAACGATATGTAGACATAGGATATAACGTATAACGATATCTACATATAGGATATAACGTATAACGTTACGTAGATATAGGATATCACGTATAACGATACGTAGACATAGGATATAACGTATATCGTTACGTCGACATAGCATATAACGTATAACGATATCTACATATAGGATATAACGTATAACGTTACGTAGACATAGGATATCACGTATAACGATATGTACATATGGGATATAACGTATAACGTTACGTAGACATAGGATATAACGCATAACGATATGTAGATATAGGATATAAAGTAAAACGTTATCTACGTATAGGATATAACGTATAACGTTACGTAGACATAGGATATAACGTATAACGATACGTAGACATAGGATATAACGTATATCGTTACGTCGACATAGCATATAACGTATAACGATATGTAGATATAGGATATAACGTATAACGTTACGTAGACATAGGATATAACGTATAACGAAATGTACATATACGATATAACGTATAACGATATCTACATATAGGATATCACGTATAACGATACGTAGATATAGGATATAACGTATAACGATATCTACATATAGGATATAACGTATAACGTTACGTAGACATAGGATATAACGTATAACGATATGTACATATACGATATAACGTATAACGATATCTACATATAGGATATAACGTATGACGTTACGTAGACATAGGATATAACGTATAACGATATCTACATATGGGATATAACGTATAACGTTACGTAGACATAGGATATAACGTATAACGATATGTACATATACGATATAACGTATAACGGTATCTACATATAGGATATAACGTATAACGTTACGTAGACATAAGATATCACGTATAACGATATGTACATATAGGATATAACGTATAACGTTACGTAGACATAGGATATAACGTATAACGATATGTAGATATAGGATATAACGTATAACGTTACGTAGGCATAGGATATAACGTATAAAGATATCTACATATAGGATATAACGTATAACGTTACGTAGACATAGGATATAACGTATAACGATATGTACATATACGATATAACGTATAACGGTATCTACATATGGGATATAACGTATAACGTTACGTAGACATAGGATATCACGTATAACGATATGTACATGTAGGATATAACGTATAACGTTACGTAGACATAGGATATAACGTATAACGATATGTAGATATAGGATATAACGTATAACGTTACGTAGACATAGGATATAACGTATAACGGTATGTAGACATAGGATATAACGTATAACGATATCTACATATAGGATATAACGTATAACGTTACGTAGATATAGGATATCACGTATAACGATACGTAGATATAGGATATAACGTATAACGATATGTACATATAGGATACAACGTATAACGTTACGTAGACATAGGATATAACGTATAACGATATGTACATATAGGATATAACGTATAACGATATCTACATATAGGATATCACGTATAACGATACGTAGATATAGGATATAACGTATAACGATATGTACATATAGGATACAACGTATAACGTTACGTAGACATAGGATATAACGTATAACGATATGTACATATAGGATATAACGTATAACGATATCTACATATAGGATATAACGTATAACGTTACGTAGACATAGGATATCACGTATAACGATATGTACATATGGGATACAACGTATAACGTTACGTAGACATAGGATATAACGTATAACGATATGTACATACAGGATACAACGAAAAACGTTATCTACATATAGGATATAACGTAAAACGTTATCTACATATAGGATATAACGTATAACGTTGCGTAGACATAGGATATAACGCACAACGATATGTAGATATAGGATATAACGTATAGCGTTATCTACATATGGGATAAAACGTATAACGTTACGAGGACATGGGATATAACGTATAACGTTACGTAGACATAGGATATAACGTATAACGATACCTAGACATAGGATATCACGTATAACGATATGTACAAATAGGATACAACGTATAACGTTACGTAGACATAGGATATAACGTATAACGATATGTACATACAGGATATAACGTATAATGCTATCTACATATAGGATATAACGTATAACGTTACGTAGATATAGGATATCACGTATAACGATATGTACATATGGGATATAACGTATAACGATATCTACATATAGGATATAACGTATAACGTTACGTAGACATAGGATATCACGTATAACGATATGTACATATGGGATATAACGTATAACGTTACGTAGACATAGGATATAACGTATAACGATATGTAGATATAGGATATAAAGTAAAACGTTATCTACGTATAGGACATAACGTATAACGTTACGTAGATATAGGATATATCATATAACGATAGGTAGACATAGGATATTACGTATAACGATATGTACATATGGGATATAACGTATAACGTTACGTAGACATAGGATAAAACGTATAACGATATGTACATATACGATATAACGTATAACGATATGTACATATAGGATATAACGTATAACGTTACGTAGACATAGGATATAACGTATAACGATATGTACATATAGGATATAACGTATAACGATATCTACATATAGGATATCACGTATAACGATACGTAGATATAGGATATAACGTATAACGATATGTACATAGAGGATACAACGTATAACGTTACGTAGACATAGGATATAACGTATAACGATATGTACATATAGGATATAACGTATAACGATATCTACATATAGGATATAACGTATAACGTTACGTAGACATAGGATATCACGTATAACGATATGTACATATGGGATACAACGTATAACGTTACGTAGACATAGGATATAACGTATAACGATATGTACATACAGGATACAACGAAAAACGTTATCTACATATAGGATATAACGTAAAACGTTATCTACATATAGGATATAACGTATAACGTTGCGTAGACATAGGATATAACGCACAACGATATGTAGATATAGGATATAACGTATAGCGTTATCTACATATGGGATAAAACGTATAACGTTACGAGGACATGGGATATAACGTATAACGTTACGTAGACATAGGATATAACGTATAACGATACCTAGACATAGGATATCACGTATAACGATATGTACAAATAGGATACAACGTATAACGTTACGTAGACATAGGATATAACGTATAACGATATGTACATACAGGATATAACGTATAATGCTATCTACATATAGGATATAACGTATAACGTTACGTAGATATAGGATATCACGTATAACGATATGTACATATGGGATATAACGTATAACGATATCTACATATAGGATATAACGTATAACGTTACGTAGACATAGGATATCACGTATAACGATATGTACATATGGGATATAACGTATAACGTTACGTAGACATAGGATATAACGTATAACGATATGTAGATATAGGATATAAAGTAAAACGTTATCTACGTATAGGACATAACGTATAACGTTACGTAGATATAGGATATGTCATATAACGATAGGTAGACATAGGATATTACGTATAACGATATGTACATATGGGATATAACGTATAACGTTACGTAGACATAGGATAAAACGTATAACGATATGTACATATACGATATAACGTATAACGATATCTACATATAGGATATAACGTATAACGTTACGTAGACATAGGATATCACGTATAACGATATGTACATATGGGATATAACGTATAACGACATCTACATATAGGATATAACGTATAACGTTACGTAGACATAGGATATCACGTATAACGATATGTACATATAGGATATAACGTATAACGCTACGTAGACATAGGATATAACGTATAACGATATGTAGATATAGGAAATAAAGTAAAACGTTATCTACGTATAGGATATAACGTATAACGTTACGTAGACATAGGATATAACGTATAACGATACGTAGACATAGGATATAACGTAAAACGTTATCTACATATAGGACATAACGTATAACGTTACGTAGATATAGGATATATCATATAACGATAGGTAGACATAGGATATTACGTATAACGATATGTATATATAGGATACAACGTATAACGTTACGTAGACATGGGATATAACGTATAACGATATGTAGATTTAGGATACAACGTATAACGTTAAGTAGACATAGGATATAACGTATAACGATATCTACATATAGGATACAACGTATAACGTTAAGTAGACATAGGATATAACGTATAACGTTACGTGGATATAGGATATAACGTATATCGTTACGTAGACATAGCATATAACGTATAACGATATGTAGATATAGGATGTAACGTATAACGTTACGTAGACATAGGATATAACGTATAACGATATCTACATATAGGATATAACGTATAACGTTACGTAGACATAGGATATAACGTATAACGATATGTAGATATAGGATATAACGTATAACGTTACGTAGACATAGGATATAACGTATAACGATATCTACATATAGGATATAACGTATAACATTACGTAGACATAGCATATAACGTATAACGATATGTAGATATAGGATATAACGTATAACGTTACGTAGACATAGGATATAACGTATAACGATATGTACATATAGGATATAACGTATAACGATATCTACATATAGGATATAACGTATAACGTTACGTAGACATAGGATATCACGTATAACGATATGTACATATGGGATATAACGTATAACGTTACGTAGACATAGGATATAACGTATAACGATATGTACATATGGGATATAACGTATAACGTTACGTAGACATAGGATATAACGTATAACGATATGTAGATATAGGATATAACGTATAACGGTATCTACATATAGGATACAACGTATAACGTTACGTATACATAGGATATCACGTATAACGATATGTACATATAGGATATAACGTATAACGTTACGTAGACATAGGATATAACGTATAACGATATGTAGATATAGGATATAACGTATAACGTTACGTAGGCATAGGATATAACGTATAAAGATATCTACATATAGGATATATCGTATAACGTTACGTAGACATAGCATATAACGTATAACGATATCTACATATAGGATATAACGTATAACGTTACGTAGACATAGGATATCACGTATAACGATATGTTCATATGGGATATAACGTATAACGTTACGTAGACATAGGATATAACGTATAACGATATGTACATATACGATATAACGTATAACGGTATCTACATATGGGATATAACGTATAACGTTACGTAGACATAGGATATCACGTATAACGATATGTACATGTAGGATATAACGTATAACGTTACGTAGACATAGGATATAACGTATAACGATATGTAGATATAGGATATAACGTATAACGTTACGTAGACATAGGATACAACGTATAACGATATGTAGACATAGGATATAACGTATAACGATATCTACATATAGGATATAACGTATAACGTTACGTAGATATAGGATATCACGTATAACGATACGTAGACATAGGATATAACGTATAACGATATGTACATATATGATATAACGTATAACAATATCTACATATAGGATATAACGTATAACGTTACGTAGACATTGGATATCACGTATAACGATATGTACATATGGGATATAACGTATAACGTTACGTAGACATAGGATATAACGTATAACGATATGTACATATACGATATAACGTATAACGATATCTACATATAGGATATAACGTATAACGTTACGTAGACATAGGATATCACGTATAACGATATGTACATGTGGGATATAACGTATAACGATATCTACATATAGGATATAACGTATAACGTTACGTAGACATAGGATATCACGTATAACGATATGTACATATGGGATATAACGTATAACGTTACGTAGACATA
The DNA here is from genome assembly GCA_905332935.1 of Bombus hortorum. Taxonomy (NCBI): domain Eukaryota; kingdom Metazoa; phylum Arthropoda; class Insecta; order Hymenoptera; family Apidae; genus Bombus; species Bombus hortorum. The sequence goes on from HG995204.1 coordinate 3,911,893, forward strand.
GGATATAACGTATAACGATATGTACATATGGGATATAACGTATAACGTTACGTAGACATAGGATATAACGTATAACGGTATGTACATATACGATATAACGTATAACGATATCTACATATAGGATATAACGTATAACGATACGTAGACATAGGATATCACGTATAACGATATGTAGATATAGGATATAACGTATAACGTTACGTAGACATAGGATATAACGTATAACGATATGTAGACATAGGATATAACGTATAACGATATCTACATATAGGATATAACGTATAACGTTACGTAGATATAGGATATCACGTATAACGATACGTAGACATAGGATATAACGTATATCGTTACGTCGACATAGCATATAACGTATAACGATATCTACATATAGGATATAACGTATAACGTTACGTAGACATAGGATATCACGTATAACGATATGTACATATGGGATATAACGTATAACGTTACGTAGACATAGGATATAACGCATAACGATATGTAGATATAGGATATAAAGTAAAACGTTATCTACGTATAGGATATAACGTATAACGTTACGTAGACATAGGATATAACGTATAACGATACGTAGACATAGGATATAACGTATATCGTTACGTCGACATAGCATATAACGTATAACGATATGTAGATATAGGATATAACGTATAACGTTACGTAGACATAGGATATAACGTATAACGAAATGTACATATACGATATAACGTATAACGATATCTACATATAGGATATCACGTATAACGATACGTAGATATAGGATATAACGTATAACGATATCTACATATAGGATATAACGTATAACGTTACGTAGACATAGGATATAACGTATAACGATATGTACATATACGATATAACGTATAACGATATCTACATATAGGATATAACGTATAACGTTACGTAGACATAGGATATAACGTATAACGATATCTACATATGGGATATAACGTATAACGTTACGTAGACATAGGATATAACGTATAACGATATGTACATATACGATATAACGTATAACGGTATCTACATATAGGATATAACGTATAACGTTACGTAGACATAAGATATCACGTATAACGATATGTACATATAGGATATAACGTATAACGTTACGTAGACATAGGATATAACGTATAACGATATGTAGATATAGGATATAACGTATAACGTTACGTAGGCATAGGATATAACGTATAAAGATATCTACATATAGGATATAACGTATAACGTTACGTAGACATAGGATATAACGTATAACGATATGTACATATACGATATAACGTATAACGGTATCTACATATGGGATATAACGTATAACGTTACGTAGACATAGGATATCACGTATAACGATATGTACATGTAGGATATAACGTATAACGTTACGTAGACATAGGATATAACGTATAACGATATGTAGATATAGGATATAACGTATAACGTTACGTAGACATAGGATATAACGTATAACGGTATGTAGACATAGGATATAACGTATAACGATATCTACATATAGGATATAACGTATAACGTTACGTAGATATAGGATATCACGTATAACGATACGTAGATATAGGATATAACGTATAACGATATGTACATATAGGATACAACGTATAACGTTACGTAGACATAGGATATAACGTATAACGATATGTACATATAGGATATAACGTATAACGATATCTACATATAGGATATCACGTATAACGATACGTAGATATAGGATATAACGTATAACGATATGTACATATAGGATACAACGTATAACGTTACGTAGACATAGGATATAACGTATAACGATATGTACATATAGGATATAACGTATAACGATATCTACATATAGGATATAACGTATAACGTTACGTAGACATAGGATATCACGTATAACGATATGTACATATGGGATACAACGTATAACGTTACGTAGACATAGGATATAACGTATAACGATATGTACATACAGGATACAACGAAAAACGTTATCTACATATAGGATATAACGTAAAACGTTATCTACATATAGGATATAACGTATAACGTTGCGTAGACATAGGATATAACGCACAACGATATGTAGATATAGGATATAACGTATAGCGTTATCTACATATGGGATAAAACGTATAACGTTACGAGGACATGGGATATAACGTATAACGTTACGTAGACATAGGATATAACGTATAACGATACCTAGACATAGGATATCACGTATAACGATATGTACAAATAGGATACAACGTATAACGTTACGTAGACATAGGATATAACGTATAACGATATGTACATACAGGATATAACGTATAATGCTATCTACATATAGGATATAACGTATAACGTTACGTAGATATAGGATATCACGTATAACGATATGTACATATGGGATATAACGTATAACGATATCTACATATAGGATATAACGTATAACGTTACGTAGACATAGGATATCACGTATAACGATATGTACATATGGGATATAACGTATAACGTTACGTAGACATACGATATAACGTATAACGATATGTAGATATAGGATATAAAGTAAAACGTTATCTACGTATAGGACATAACGTATAACGTTACGTAGATATAGGATATATCATATAACGATAGGTAGACATAGGATATTACGTATAACGATATGTACATATGGGATATAACGTATAACGTTACGTAGACATAGGATAAAACGTATAACGATATGTACATATACGATATAACGTATAACGATATCTACATATAGGATATAACGTATAACGTTACGTAGACATAGGATATCACGTATAACGATATGTACATATGGGATATAACGTATAACGACATCTACATATAGGATATAACGTATAACGTTACGTAGACATAGGATATCACGTATAACGATATGTACATATAGGATATAACGTATAACGCTACGTAGACATAGGATATAACGTATAACGATATGTAGATATAGGATATAAAGTAAAACGTTATCTACGTATAGGATATAACGTATAACGTTACGTAGACATAGGATATAACGTATAACGATACGTAGACATAGGATATAACGTAAAACGTTATCTACATATAGGACATAACGTATAACGTTACGTAGATATAGGATATATCATATAACGATAGGTAGACATAGGATATTACGTATAACGATATGTATATATAGGATACAACGTATAACGTTACGTAGACATGGGATATAACGTATAACGATATGTAGATTTAGGATACAACGTATAACGTTAAGTAGACATACGATATAACGTATAACGATATCTACATATAGGATACAACGTATAACGTTACGTAGATATAGGATATCACGTATAACGATACGTAGATATAGGATATAACGTATAACGATATGTACATATAGGATACAACTTATAACGTTACGTAGACATAGGATATAACGTATAACGATATGTACATATAGGATATAACGTATAACGATATCTACATATAGGATATAACGTATAACGTTACGTAGACATAGGATATCACGCATAACGATATGTACATATGGGATATAACGTATAACGTTACGTAGACATAGGATATAACGTATAACGATATGTACATATGGGATATAACGTATAACGTTACGTAGACATAGGATATAACGTATAACGATATGTAGATATAGGATATAACGTATAACGATATGTACATATAGGATAAAACGTATAACGTTAAGTAGACATAGGATATAACGTATAACGTTACGTGGATATAGGATATAACGTATATCGTTACGTAGACATAGCATATAACGTATAACGATATGTAGATATAGGATGTAACGTATAACGTTACGTAGACATAGGATATAACGTATAACGATATCTACATATAGGATATAACGTATAACGTTACGTAGACATAGGATATAACGTATAACGATATGTAGATATAGGATATAACGTATAACGTTACGTAGACATAGGATATAACGTATAACGATATCTACATATAGGATATAACGTATAACATTACGTAGACATAGCATATAACGTATAACGATATGTAGATATAGGATATAACGTATAACGTTACGTAGACATAGGATATAACGTATAACGATATGTACATATAGGATATAACGTATAACGATATCTACATATAGGATATAACGTATAACGTTACGTAGACATAGGATATCACGTATAACGATATGTACATATGGGATATAACGTATAACGTTACGTAGACATAGGATATAACGTATAACGATATGTACATATGGGATATAACGTATAACGTTACGTAGACATAGGATATAACGTATAACGATATGTAGATATAGGATATAACGTATAACGGTATCTACATATAGGATACAACGTATAACGTTACGTATACATAGGATATCACGTATAACGATATGTACATATAGGATATAACATATAACGTTACGTAGACATAGGATATAACGTATAACGATATGTAGATATAGGATATAACGTATAACGTTACGTAGGCATAGGATATAACGTATAAAGATATCTACATATAGGATATATCGTATAACGTTACGTAGACATAGCATATAACGTATAACGATATCTACATATAGGATATAACGTATAACGTTACGTAGACATAGGATATCACGTATAACGATATGTTCATATGGGATATAACGTATAACGTTACGTAGACATAGGATATAACGTATAACGATATGTACATATACGATATAACGTATAACGGTATCTACATATGGGATATAACGTATAACGTTACGTAGACATAGGATATCACGTATAACGATATGTACATGTAGGATATAACGTATAACGTTACGTAGACATAGGATATAACGTATAACCATATGTAGATATAGGATATAACGTATAACGTTACGTAGACATAGGATAGAACGTATAACGATATGTAGACATAGGATATAACATATAACGTTACGTAGACATAGGATATAACGTATAACGATATGTAGATATAGGATATAACGTATAACGTTACGTAGGCATAGGATATAACGTATAAAGATATCTACATATAGGATATATCGTATAACGTTACGTAGACATAGCATATAACGTATAACGATATCTACATATAGGATATAACGTATAACATTACGTAGACATAGCATATAACGTATAACGATATGTAGATATAGGATATAACGTATAACGTTACGTAGACATAGGATATAACGTATAACGATATGTACATATAGGATATAACGTATAACGATATCTACATATAGGATATAACGTATAACGTTACGTAGACATAGGATATCACGTATAACGATATGTACATATGGGATATAACGTATAACGTTACGTAGACATAGGATATAACGTATAACGATATCTACATATAGGATATAACGTATAACGTTACGTAGACATAGGATATCACGTATAACGATATGTTCATATGGGATATAACGTATAACGTTACGTAGACATAGGATATAACGTATAACGATATGTACATATACGATATAACGTATAACGGTATCTACATATGGGATATAACGTATAACGTTACGTAGACATAGGATATCACGTATAACGATATGTACATGTAGGATATAACGTATAACGTTACGTAGACATAGGATATAACGTATAACCATATGTAGATATAGGATATAACGTATAACGTTACGTAGACATAGGATAGAACGTATAACGATATGTAGACATAGGATATAACGTATAACGATATCTACATATAGGATATAACGTATAACGTTACGTAGATATAGGATATCACGTATAACGATACGTAGACATAGGATATAACGTATAACGATATGTACATATATGATATAACGTATAACAATATCTACATATAGGATATAACGTATAACGTTACGTAGACATTGGATATCACGTATAACGATATGTACATATGGGATATAACGTATAACGTTACGTAGACATAGGATATAACGTATAACGATATGTACATATACGATATAACGTATAACGATATCTACATATAGGATATAACGTATAACGTTACGTAGACATAGGATATCAATGCTTTCAACTCGCTCAGCTGGGAGAGCATTTGCAAGGAATTCGATAGGAGGAAGCTGCCGTGGAAGATCAGAAGATTGAGCGGCAACTACCTATCTGGAAGGAGGATCATCGTGGATAACCAGTACGGCACGGTCGAGTGCGAAGTGGCGGCGGGAGTTCCACAGGGATCCGTTTTGGGACCATTCCTGTGGAACCTGGTATACGACCGGTTGCTGGAGAGGCTCGACAACATGGAGATGGTCAGGGCAACCGCCTTCGCGGACGACCTGGCCATCACGTGTGCCATCGAGAGGAACGAAGGGGCGTCCACCAAGGTCAACGCCATGCTGAGGATCGTCAACGAATGGTGCAGGAGCGTCGGTCTCACGCTGGCGAGAGAAAAGACGGAAGTCATGCTCATCACTGGGATGCGAGTGCCGAAAGTGATCGGACTTAACTTGGGTACTTCGGATACCGAAACGGTCAAGCACATCAAATACCTCGGTGTCACGATAGACACCCGGGGGAGGTTCGATACACACATCGAGACGGTTTGTGGTAAGGCCGGCAAGATGACCGGAGCCCTTAGAGGCATCTTACCGAACATCAACGGGCCGCCCAGCTTGGCTCGTAGGCTTTACTACAACGTATGGGAGTCCATCGTGACGTACGGTGCACCGGTGTGGGCAGGCGCAGCGGATACCAAAATAAATAAGAACAGGTTGAAAAGGGCACAGAGAACCGCCCTGTGCATAACAACGACGGCGTACCGCACGGTCTCGCACGCAGCGCTTTGCGTGTTGACCGGAAACCTACCGATCCACATAAAGGTGAAGCTTCTGTGGGAATCCTACTGGAGACATAGGATATCACGTATAACGATATGTACATGTGGGATATAACGTATAACGATATCTACATATAGGATATAACGTATAACGTTACGTAGACATAGGATATCACGTATAACGATATGTACATATGGGATATAACGTATAACGTTACGTAGACATAGGATATAACGTATAACGATATGTACATATGGGATATAACGTATAACGTTACGTAGACATAGGATATAACGTATAACGGTATGTACATATACGATATAACGTATAACGATATCTACATATAGGATATAACGTATAACGATACGTAGACATAGGATATCACGTATAACGATATGTAGATATAGGATATAACGTATAACGTTACGTAGACATAGGATATAACGTATAACGATATGTAGACATAGGATATAACGTATAACGATATCTACATATAGGATATAACGTATAACGTTACGTAGATATAGGATATCACGTATAACGATACGTAGACATAGGATATAACGTATATCGTTACGTCGACATAGCATATAACGTATAACGATATCTACATATAGGATATAACGTATAACGTTACGTAGACATAGGATATCACGTATAACGATATGTACATATGGGATATAACGTATAACGTTACGTAGACATAGGATATAACGCATAACGATATGTAGATATAGGATATAAAGTAAAACGTTATCTACGTATAGGATATAACGTATAACGTTACGTAGACATAGGATATAACGTATAACGATACGTAGACATAGGATATAACGTATATCGTTACGTCGACATAGCATATAACGTATAACGATATGTAGATATAGGATATAACGTATAACGTTACGTAGACATAGGATATAACGTATAACGAAATGTACATATACCATATAACGTATAACGATATCTACATATAGGATATAACGTATAACGTTTCGTAGATATAGGATATAACGTCTAACGATACGTAGACATAGGATATAACGTATATCATTACGTCGACATAGCATATAACGTATAACGGTATCTACATATGGGATATAACGTATAACGTTACGTAGACATAGGATATCGCGTATAACGATATGTAGATATAGGATATAACGTATAACGTTACGTAGACATAGGATATAACTTATAACGTTACGTAGACATAAGATATAACGTATAACGATATGTAGATATAGGATATAACGTATAACGATATCTACATATACGATATAACGTATAACGTTACGTAGATATAGGATATCACGTATAACGATACGTAGATATAGGATATAACGTACAACGTTATCTACATCTAGGATATAACGTATAACGTTGCGTAGACATAGGATAAAACGCATAACGGTATGTATATATAGGATATAACGTATAACGATATGTACATATAGGATACAACATATAACGTTACGTAGACATAGGGTATAACGTATAACGATATGTAGATATAGGATATAACGTATAACGTTACTTGGACATAGGATATCACGTATAACGATATGTACATATAGGATAAAACGTATAATGCTATCTACACATAGGATATAACGTATAACGATGTGTAGATATAGGATATTACGTATAACGTTATCTACATATGGGATACAACGTATAACGTTACGTAGACATAGGATATAACGTATAACGATATATAGATGTAGGATATAACGTATAACGATATGTACATATAGGATACAACGTATAACGTTACGTAGACATAGGATATAACTTATAACGATATGTAGATATAGGATATAACGTATAACGTTATCTACATATATGATACAACGTATAACGTTACGTAGACATAGGATATAACGTATAACGATATGTACATATAGGATATAACGTATATCGTTATCTACGTATAGGATACAAAGCATAAGGTTACGTAGACATAGGATATAACGTATAACGATATATAGATATAGGATATAACGTATAACAATATGTACATGTAGGATACAACGTATAACGTTACGTAGACATAGGATATAACTTATAACGATATGTAGATATAGGATATAACGTATAACGTTATCTACATATAGGATACAACGTATAACGTTACGTAGACATAGGATATAACGTATAACGTTATCTACATATAGGGTATAACGTATAACGTTGCGTAGACATAGGATATAACGTGTAACGATACGTAGACATAGGATATCACGTATAACGATATGTACATATAGGATACAACGTATAACGTTAAGTAGACATGGGATATAACGTATAACGTTACGTGGATACAGGATATAACGTATATCGTTACGTAGACTTAGGATATAACGTATAACGGTATGTAGATATAGTATATAACGTATAACGTTACGTAGACATAGGATATAACGTATAACGCTATATTGATGTAGGATATAACGTATAACGATATGTACATATAGGATACAACGTATAACGTTACGTAGACATAGGATATAACTTATAACGATATGTAGATATAGGATATAACGTATAACGTTATCTACATATATGATACAACGTATAACGTTACGTAGACATAGGATATAACATATAACGATATGTACATATAGGATATAACGTATATCGTTATCTACGTATAGGATACAAAGCATAAGGTTACGTAGACATAGGATATAACGTATAACGATATATAGATATAGGATATAACGTATAACGTTACGTAGACATAGGATATAACGTATAACGATATCTACATATAGGATATAACGTATAACGTTACGTAGACATAGGATATAACGTATGACGATATGTAGATATAGGATATAACGTATAACGTTACGTAGACATAGGATATAACGTATAACGATATCTACATATAGGATATAACGTATAACATTACGTAGACATAGCATATAACGTATGACGATATGTAGATATAGGATATAACGTATAACGTTACGTAGACATAGGATATAACGTATAACGATATCTACATATGGGATATAACGTATAACGTTACGTAGACATAGGATATAACGTATAACGATATGTACATATACGATATAACGTATAACGGTATCTACATATAGGATATAACGTATAACGTTACGTAGACATAAGATATCACGTATAACGATATGTACATATAGGATATAACGTATAACGTTACGTAGACATAGGATATAACGTATAACGATATGTAGATATAGGATATAACGTATAACGTTACGTAGGCATAGGATATAACGTATAAAGATATCTACATATAGGATATAACGTATAACGTTACGTAGACATAGCATATAACGTATAACAATATCTACATATAGGATATAACGTATAACGTTACGTAGACATAGGATATCACGTATAACGACATGTTCATATGGGATATAAGGTATAACGTTACGTAGACATAGGATATAACGTATAACGATATGTACATATACGATATAACGTATAACGGTATCTACATATGGGATATAACGTATAACGTTACGTAGACATAGGATATCACGTATAACGATATGTACATGTAGGATATAACGTATAACGTTACGTAGACATAGGATATAACGTATAACGATATGTAGATATAGGATATAACGTATAACGTTACGTAGACATAGGATATAACGTATAACGATATGTAGACATAGGATATAACGTATAACGATATCTACATATAGGATATAACGTATAACGTTACGTAGATATAGGATATCACGTATAACGATACGTAGATATAGGATATAACGTATAACGATATGTACATATAGGATACAACGTATAACGTTACGTAGACATAGGATATAACGTATAACGATATGTACATATAGGATATAACGTATAACGATATCTACATATAGGATATAACGTATAACGTTACGTAGACATAGGATATCACGTATAACGATATGTACATATGGGATACAACGTATAACGTTACGTAGACATAGGATATAACGTATAACGATATGTACATACAGGATACAACGAAAAACGTTATCTACATATAGGATATAACGTAAAACGTTATCTACATATAGGATATAACGTATAACGTTGCGTAGACATAGGATATAACGCACAACGATATGTAGATATAGGATATAACGTATAGCGTTATCTACATATGGGATAAAACGTATAACGTTACGTGGACATGGGATATAACGTATAACGTTACGTAGACATAGGATATAACGTATAACGATATGTACATACAGGATATAACGTATAATGCTATCTACATATAGGATATAACGTATAACGTTACGTAGATATAGGATATCACGTATAACGATATGTACATATGGGATATAACGTATAACGATATCTACATATAGGATATAACGTATAACGTTACGTAGACATAGGATATCACGTATAACGATATGTACACATGGGATATAACGTATAACGTTACGTAGACATAGGATATAACGTATAACGATACGTAGACATAGGATATAACGTAAAACGTTATCTACATATAGGACATAACGTATAACGTTACGTAGATATAGGATATATCATATAACGATAGGTAGACATAGGATATTACGTATAACGATATGTAGATATAGGATATAACGTATAACGTTACGTAGACATAGGATATAACGTATAACGATATCTACATATAGGATATAACGTATAACATTACGTAGACATAGCATATAACGTATAACGATATGTAGATATAGGATATAACGTATAACGTTACGTAGACATAGGATATAACGTATAACGATATGTACATATAGGATATAACGTATAACCATATCTACATATAGGATATAACGTATAACGTTACGTAGACATAGGATATCACGTATAACGATATGTACATATGGGATATAACGTATAACGTTACGTAGACATAGGATATAACGTATAACGATATGTACATATGGGATATAACGTATAACGTTACGTAGACATAGGATATAACGTATAACGATATGTAGATATAGGATATAACGTATAACGGTATCTACATATAGGATACAACGTATAACGTTACGTATACATAGGATATCACGTATAACGATATGTACATATAGGATATAACGTATAACGTTACGTAGACATAGGATATAACGTATAACGATATGTAGATATAGGATATAACGTATAACGTTACGTAGGCATAGGATATAACGTATAAAGGTATCTACATATAGGATATATCGTATAACGTTACGTAGACATAGCATATAACGTATAACGATATCTACATATAGGATATAACGTATAACGTTACGTAGACATAGGATATCACGTATAACGATATGTTCATATGGGATATAACGTATAACGTTACGTAGACATAGGATATAACGTATAACGATATGTACATATACGATATAACGTATAACGGTATCTACATATGGGATATAACGTATAACGTTACGTAGACATAGGATATCACGTATAACGATATGTACATGTAGGATATAACGTATAACGTTACGTAGACATAGGATATAACGTATAACGATATGTAGATATAGGATATAACGTATAACGTTACGTAGACATAGGATACAACGTATAACGATATGTAGACATAGGATATAACGTATAACGATATCTACATATAGGATATAACGTATAACGTTACGTAGATATAGGATATCACGTATAACGATACGTAGACATAGGATATAACGTATAACGATATGTACATATATGATATAACGTATAACAATATCTACATATAGGATATAACGTATAACGTTACGTAGACATTGGATATCACGTATAACGATATGTACATATGGGATATAACGTATAACGTTACGTAGACATAGGATATAACGTATAACGATATGTACATATACGATATAACGTATAACGATATCTACATATAGGATATAACGTATAAAGTTACGTAGACATAGGATATCACGTATAACGATATGTACATGTGGGATATAACGTATAACGATATCTACATATAGGATATAACGTATAACGTTACGTAGACATAGGATATCACGTATAACGATATGTACATATGGGATATAACGTATAACGTTACGTAGACATAGGATATCACGTATAACGATATGTAGATATTGGATATAACGTATAACGTTACGTAGACATAGGATATAACGTATAACGATATGTAGACATAGGATATAACGTATAACGATATCTACATATAGGATATAACGTATAACGTTACGTAGATATAGGATATCACGTATAACGATACGTAGACATAGGATATAACGTATATCGTTACGTCGACATAGCATATAACGTATAACGATATCTACATATAGGATACAACGTATAACGTTACGTAGACATAGGATATCACGTATAACGATATGTACATATGGGATATAACGTATAACGTTACGTAGACATAGGATATAACGCATAACGATATGTAGATATAGGATATAAAGTAAAACGTTATCTACGTATAGGATATAACGTATAACGTTACGTAGACATAGGATATAACGTATAACGATACGTAGACATAGGATATAACGTATATCGTTACGTCGACATAGCATATAACGTATAACGATATGTAGATATAGGATATAACGTATAACGTTACGTAGACATAGGATATAACGTATAACGAAATGTACATATACGATATAACGTATAACGATATCTACATATAGGATATAACGTATAACGTTTCGTAGATATAGGATATAACGTCTAACGATACGTAGACATAGGATATAACGTATATCATTACGTCGACATAGCATATAACGTATAACGGTATCTACATATGGGATATAACGTATAACGTTACGTAGACATAGGATATCGCGTATAACGATATGTAGATATAGGATATAACGTATAACGTTACGTAGACATAGGATATAACGTATAACGTTACGTAGACATAAGATATAACGTATAACGATATGTAGATATAGGATATAACGTATAACGATATCTACATATACGATATAACGTATAACGTTACGTAGATATAGGATATCACGTATAACGATACGTAGATATAGGATATAACGTACAACGTTATCTACATCTAGGATATAACGTATAACGTTGCGTAGACATAGGATAAAACGCATAACGGTATGTATATATAGGATATAACGTATAACGATATGTACATATAGGATACAACATATAACGTTACGTAGACATAGGGTATAACGTATAACGATATGTAGATATAGGATATAACGTATAACGTTACTTGGACATAGCATATCACGTATAACGATATGTACATATAGGATAAATCGTATAATGCTATCTACACATAGGATATAACGTATAACGATGTGTAGATATAGGATATTACGTATAACGTTATCTACATATGGGATACAACGTATAACGTTACGTAGACATAGGATATAACGTATAACGATATATAGATGTAGGATATAACGTATAACGATATGTACATATAGGATACAACGTATAACGTTACGTAGACATAGGATATAACTTATAACGATATGTAGATATAGGATATAACGTATAACGTTATCTACATATATGATACAACGTATAACGTTACGTAGACATAGGATATAACGTATAACGATATGTACATATAGGATATAACGTATATCGTTATCTACGTATAGGATACAAAGCATAAGGTTACGTAGACATAGGATATAACGTATAACGATATATAGATATAGGATATAACGTATAACAATATGTACATGTAGGATACAACGTATAACGTTACGTAGACATAGGATATAACTTATAACGATATGTAGAAATAGGATATAACGTATAACGTTATCTACATATAGGATACAACGTATAACGTTACGTAGACATAGGATATAACGTATAACGTTATCTACATATAGGGTATAACGTATAACGTTGCGTAGACATAGGATATAACGTGTAACGATACGTAGACATAGGATATCACGTATAACGATATGTACATATAGGATACAACGTATAACGTTAAGTAGACATGGGATATAACGTATAACGTTACGTGGATACAGGATATAACGTATATCGTTACGTAGACTTAGGATATAACGTATAACGGTATGTAGATATAGTATATAACGTATAACGTTACGTAGACATAGGATATAACGTATAACGATATATAGATGTAGGATATAACGTATAACGATATGTACATATAGGATACAACGTATAACGTTACGTAGACATAGGATATAACTTATAACGATATGTAGATATAGGATATAACGTATAACGTTATCTACATATATGATACAACGTATAACGTTACGTAGACATAGGATATAACGTATAACGATATGTACATATAGGATATAACGTATATCGTTATCTACGTATAGGATACAAAGCATAAGGTTACGTAGACATAGGATATAACGTATAACGATATGTAGACATAGGATATAACGTATAACGATATCTACATATAGGATATAACGTATAACGTTACGTAGATATAGGATATCACGTATAACGATACGTAGATATAGGATATAACGTATAACGATATGTACATATAGGATACAACGTATAACGTTACGTAGACATAGGATATAACGTATAACGATATGTACATATAGGATATAACGTATAACGATATCTACATATAGGATATAACGTATAACGTTACGTAGACATAGGATATCACGTATAACGATATGTACATATGGGATACAACGTATAACGTTACGTAGACATAGGATATAACGTATAACGATATGTACATACAGGATACAACGAAAAACGTTATCTACATATAGGATATAACGTAAAACGTTATCTACATATAGGATATAACGTATAACGTTGCGTAGACATAGGATATAACGCACAACGATATGTAGATATAGGATATAACGTATAGCGTTATCTACATATGGGATAAAACGTATAACGTTACGTGGACATGGGATATAACGTATAACGTTACGTAGACATAGGATATAACGTATAACGATACCTAGACATAGGATATCACGTATAACGAAATGTACAAATAGGATACAACGTATAACGTTACGTAGACATAGGATATAACGTATAACGATATGTACATACAGGATATAACGTATAATGCTATCTACATATAGGATATAACGTATAACGTTACGTAGATATAGGATATCACGTATAACGATATGTACATATGGGATATAACGTATAACGATATCTACATATAGGATATAACGTATAACGTTACGTAGACATAGGATATCACGTATAACGATATGTACACATGGGATATAACGTATAACGTTACGTAGACATAGGATATAACGTATAACGATACGTAGACATAGGATATAACGTAAAACGTTATCTACATATAGGACATAACGTATAACGTTACGTAGATATAGGATATATCATATAACGATAGGTAGACATAGGATATTACGTATAACGATATGTAGATATAGGATATAACGTATAACGTTACGTAGACATAGGATATAACGTATAACGATATCTACATATAGGATATAACGTATAACATTACGTAGACATAGCATATAACGTATAACGATATGTAGATATAGGATATAACGTATAACGTTACGTAGACATAGGATATAACGTATAACGATATGTACATATAGGATATAACGTATAACCATATCTACATATAGGATATAACGTATAACGTTACGTAGACATAGGATATCACGTATAACGATATGTACATATGGGATATAACGTATAACGTTACGTAGACATAGGATATAACGTATAACGATATGTACATATGGGATATAACGTATAACGTTACGTAGACATAGGATATAACGTATAACGATATGTAGATATAGGATATAACGTATAACGGTATCTACATATAGGATACAACGTATAACGTTACGTATACATAGGATATCACGTATAACGATATGTACATATAGGATATAACGTATAACGTTACGTAGACATAGGATATAACGTATAACGATATGTAGATATAGGATATAACGTATAACGTTACGTAGGCATAGGATATAACGTATAAAGGTATCTACATATAGGATATATCGTATAACGTTACGTAGACATAGCATATAACGTATAACGATATCTACATATAGGATATAACGTATAACGTTACGTAGACATAGGATATCACGTATAACGATATGTTCATATGGGATATAACGTATAACGTTACGTAGACATAGGATATAACGTATAACGATATGTACATATACGATATAACGTATAACGGTATCTACATATGGGATATAACGTATAACGTTACGTAGACATAGGATATCACGTATAACGATATGTACATGTAGGATATAACGTATAACGTTACGTAGACATAGGATATAACGTATAACGATATGTAGATATAGGATATAACGTATAACGTTACGTAGACATAGGATACAACGTATAACGATATGTAGACATAGGATATAACGTATAACGATATCTACATATAGGATATAACGTATAACGTTACGTAGATATAGGATATCACGTATAACGATACGTAGACATAGGATATAACGTATAACGATATGTACATATATGATATAACGTATAACAATATCTACATATAGGATATAACGTATAACGTTACGTAGACATTGGATATCACGTATAACGATATGTACATATGGGATATAACGTATAACGTTACGTAGACATAGGATATAACGTATAACGATATGTACATATACGATATAACGTATAACGATATCTACATATAGGATATAACGTATAAAGTTACGTAGACATAGGATATCACGTATAACGATATGTACATGTGGGATATAACGTATAACGATATCTACATATAGGATATAACGTATAACGTTACGTAGACATAGGATATCACGTATAACGATATGTACATATGGGATATAACGTATAACGTTACGTAGACATAGGATATCACGTATAACGATATGTAGATATTGGATATAACGTATAACGTTACGTAGACATAGGATATAACGTATAACGATATGTAGACATAGGATATAACGTATAACGATATCTACATATAGGATATAACGTATAACGTTACGTAGATATAGGATATCACGTATAACGATACGTAGACATAGGATATAACGTATATCGTTACGTCGACATAGCATATAACGTATAACGATATCTACATATAGGATACAACGTATAACGTTACGTAGACATAGGATATCACGTATAACGATATGTACATATGGGATATAACGTATAACGTTACGTAGACATAGGATATAACGCATAACGATATGTAGATATAGGATATAAAGTAAAACGTTATCTACGTATAGGATATAACGTATAACGTTACGTAGACATAGGATATAACGTATAACGATACGTAGACATAGGATATAACGTATATCGTTACGTCGACATAGCATATAACGTATAACGATATGTAGATATAGGATATAACGTATAACGTTACGTAGACATAGGATATAACGTATAACGAAATGTACATATACGATATAACGTATAACGATATCTACATATAGGATATAACGTATAACGTTTCGTAGATATAGGATATAACGTCTAACGATACGTAGACATAGGATATAACGTATATCATTACGTCGACATAGCATATAACGTATAACGGTATCTACATATGGGATATAACGTATAACGTTACGTAGACATAGGATATCGCGTATAACGATATGTAGATATAGGATATAACGTATAACGTTACGTAGACATAGGATATAACGTATAACGTTACGTAGACATAAGATATAACGTATAACGATATGTAGATATAGGATATAACGTATAACGATATCTACATATACGATATAACGTATAACGTTACGTAGATATAGGATATCACGTATAACGATACGTAGATATAGGATATAACGTACAACGTTATCTACATCTAGGATATAACGTATAACGTTGCGTAGACATAGGATAAAACGCATAACGGTATGTATATATAGGATATAACGTATAACGATATGTACATATAGGATACAACATATAACGTTACGTAGACATAGGGTATAACGTATAACGATATGTAGATATAGGATATAACGTATAACGTTACTTGGACATAGCATATCACGTATAACGATATGTACATATAGGATAAAACGTATAATGCTATCTACACATAGGATATAACGTATAACGATGTGTAGATATAGGATATTACGTATAACGTTATCTACATATGGGATACAACGTATAACGTTACGTAGACATAGGATATAACGTATAACGATATATAGATGTAGGATATAACGTATAACGATATGTACATATAGGATACAACGTATAACGTTACGTAGACATAGGATATAACTTATAACGATATGTAGATATAGGATATAACGTATAACGTTATCTACATATATGATACAACGTATAACGTTACGTAGACATAGGATATAACGTATAACGATATGTACATATAGGATATAACGTATATCGTTATCTACGTATAGTATACAAAGCATAAGGTTACGTAGACATAGGATATAACGTATAACGATATATAGATATAGGATATAACGTATAACAATATGTACATGTAGGATACAACGTATAACGTTACGTAGACATAGGATATAACTTATAACGATATGTAGAAATAGGATATAACGTATAACGTTATCTACATATAGGATACAACGTATAACGTTACGTAGACATAGGATATAACGTATAACGTTATCTACATATAGGGTATAACGTATAACGTTGCGTAGACATAGGATATAACGTGTAACGATACGTAGACATAGGATATCACGTATAACGATATGTACATATAGGATACAACGTATAACGTTAAGTAGACATGGGATATAACGTATAACGTTACGTGGATACAGGATATAACGTATATCGTTACGTAGACTTAGGATATAACGTATAACGGTATGTAGATATAGTATATAACGTATAACGTTACGTAGACATAGGATATAACGTATAACGATATATAGATGTAGGATATAACGTATAACGATATGTACATATAGGATACAACGTATAACGTTACGTAGACATAGGATATAACTTATAACGATATGTAGATATAGGATATAACGTATAACGTTATCTACATATATGATACAACGTATAACGTTACGTAGACATAGGATATAACGTATAACGATATGTACATATAGGATATAACGTATATCGTTATCTACGTATAGGATACAAAGCATAAGGTTACGTAGACATAGGATATAACGTATAACGATATGTAGACATAGGATATAACGTATAACGATATCTACATATAGGATATAACGTATAACGTTACGTAGATATAGGATATCACGTATAACGATACGTAGATATAGGATATAACGTATAACGATATGTACATATAGGATACAACGTATAACGTTACGTAGACATAGGATATACCATATAACGATATGTACATATAGGATATAACGTATAACGATATCTACATATAGGATATAACGTATAACGTTACGTAGACATAGGGTATAACGTATAACGATATGTAGATATAGGATATAACGTATAACGTTACTTGGACATAGGATATCACGTATAACGATATGTACATATAGGATAAAACGTATAATGCTATCTACACATAGGATATAACGTATAACGATGTGTAGATATAGGATATTACGTATAACGTTATCTACATATGGGATACAACGTATAACGTTACGTAGACATAGGATATAACGTATAACGATATATAGATGTAGGATATAACGTATAACGATATGTACATATAGGATACAACGTATAACGTTACGTAGACATAGGATATAACTTATAACGATATGTAGATATAGGATATAACGTATAACGTTATCTACATATATGATACAACGTATAACGTTACGTAGACATAGGATATAACGTATAACGATATGTACATATAGGATATAACGTATATCGTTATCTACGTATAGGATACAAAGCATAAGGTTACGTAGACATAGGATATAACGTATAACGATATATAGATATAGGATATAACGTATAACAATATGTACATGTAGGATACAACGTATAACGTTACGTAGACATAGGATATAACTTATAACGATATGTAGATATAGGATATAACGTATAACGTTATCTACATATAGGATACAACGTATAACGTTACGTAGACATAGGATATAACGTATAACGTTATCTACATATAGGGTATAACGTATAACGTTGCGTAGACATAGGATATAACGTGTAACGATACGTAGACATAGGATATCACGTATAACGATATGTACATATAGGATACAACGTATAACGTTAAGTAGACATGGGATATAACGTATAACGTTACGTGGATACAGGATATAACGTATATCGTTACGTAGACTTAGGATATAACGTATAACGGTATGTAGATATAGTATATAACGTATAACGTTACGTAGACATAGGATATAACGTATAACGCTATATTGATGTAGGATATAACGTATAACGATATGTACATATAGGATACAACGTATAACGTTACGTAGACATAGGATATAACGTATAACGATATGTAGATATAGGATATAACGTATAACGTTACGTAGACATAGGATATAACGTATAACGATATCTACATATAGGATATAACGTATAACATTACGTAGACATAGGATATAACTTATAACGATATGTAGATATAGGATATAACGTATAACGTTATCTACATATATGATACAACGTATAACGTTACGTAGACATAGGATATAACGTATAACGATATGTACATATAGGATATAACGTATATCGTTATCTACGTATAGGATACAAAGCATAAGGTTACGTAGACATAGGATATAACGTATAACGATATATAGATATAGGATATAACGTATAACGTTACGTAGACATAGGATATAACGTATAACGATATCTACATATAGGATATAACGTATAACGTTACGTAGACATTGGATATAACGTATAACGATATCTACATATAGGATATAACGTATAACGTTGCGTAGACATAGGATATAACGCACAACGATACCTAGACATAGGATATCACGTATAACGATATGTACAAATAGGATACAACGTATAACGTTACGTGGACATGGGATATAACGTATAACGTTACGTAGACATAGGATATAACGTATAACGATACCTAGACATAGGATATCACGTATAACGATATGTACAAATAGGATACAACGTATAACGTTACGTAGACATAGGATATAACGTATAACGATATGTACATACAGGATATAACGTATAATGCTATCTACATATAGGATATAACGTATAACGTTACGTAGATATAGGATATCACGTATAACGATATGTACATATGGGATATAACGTATAACGATATCTACATATAGGATATAACGTATAACGTTACGTAGACATAGGATATCACGTATAACGATATGTACACATGGGATATAACGTATAACGTTACGTAGACATAGGATATAACGTATAACGATACGTAGACATAGGATATAACGTAAAACGTTATCTACATATAGGACATAACGTATAACGTTACGTAGATATAGGATATATCATATAACGATAGGTAGACATAGGATATTACGTATAACGATATGTAGATATAGGATATAACGTATAACGTTACGTAGACATAGGATATAACGTATAACGATATCTACATATAGGATATAACGTATAACATTACGTAGACATAGCATATAACGTATAACGATATGTAGATATAGGATATAACGTATAACGTTACGTAGACATAGGATATAACGTATAACGATATGTACATATAGGATATAACGTATAACCATATCTACATATAGGATATAACGTATAACGTTACGTAGACATAGGATATCACGTATAACGATATGTACATATGGGATATAACGTATAACGTTACGTAGACATAGGATATAACGTATAACGATATGTACATATGGGATATAACGTATAACGTTACGTAGACATAGGATATAACGTATAACGATATGTAGATATAGGATATAACGTATAGCGGTATCTACATATAGGATACAACGTATAACGTTACGTATACATAGGATATCACGTATAACGTTACGTAGACATAGGATATAACGTATAACGATATGTAGATATAGGATATAACGTATAACGTTACGTAGGCATAGGATATAACGTATAAAGGTATCTACATATAGGATATA
Source organism: Bombus hortorum (assembly GCA_905332935.1). NCBI lineage: Eukaryota > Metazoa > Arthropoda > Insecta > Hymenoptera > Apidae > Bombus > Bombus hortorum. The sequence goes on from HG995204.1 coordinate 3,934,864, forward strand.
TCGTATAACGTTACGTAGACATAGCATATAACGTATAACGATATCTACATATAGGATATAACGTATAACGTTACGTAGACATAGGATATCACGTATAACGATATGTTCATATGGGATATAACGTATAACGTTACGTAGACATAGGATATAACGTATAACGATATGTACATATACGATATAACGTATAACGGTATCTACATATGGGATATAACGTATAACGTTACGTAGACATAGGATATCACGTATAACGATATGTACATGTAGGATATAACGTATAACGTTACGTAGACATAGGATATAACGTATAACGATATGTAGATATAGGATATAACGTATAACGTTACGTAGACATAGGATACAACGTATAACGATATGTAGACATAGGATATAACGTATAACGATATCTACATATAGGATATAACGTATAACGTTACGTAGATATAGGATATCACGTATAACGATACGTAGACATAGGATATAACGTATAACGATATGTACATATATGATATAACGTATAACAATATCTACATATACGATATAACGTATAACGTTACGTAGACATTGGATATCACGTATAACGATATGTACATATGGGATATAACGTATAACGTTACGTAGACATAGGATATAACGTATAACGATATGTACATATACGATATAACGTATAACGATATCTACATATAGGATATAACGTATAACGTTACGTAGACATAGGATATCACGTATAACGATATGTACATGTGGGATATAACGTATAACGATATCTACATATAGGATATAACGTATAACGATACGTAGACATAGGATATCACGTATAACGATATGTAGATATTGGATATAACGTATAACGTTACGTAGACATAGGATATAACGTATAACGATATGTAGACATAGGATATAACGTATAACGATATCTACATATAGGATATAACGTATAACGTTACGTAGATATAGGATATCACGTATAACGATACGTAGACATAGGATATAACGTATATCGTTACGTCGACATAGCATATAACGTATAACGATATCTACATATAGGATATAACGTATAACGTTACGTAGACATAGGATATCACGTATAACGAAATGTACATATACGATATAACGTATAACGATATCTACATATAGGATATAACGTATAACGTTTCGTAGATATAGGATATAACGTCTAACGATACGTAGACATAGGATATAACGTATATCATTACGTCGACATAGCATATAACGTATAACGGTATCTACATATGGGATATAACGTATAACGTTACGTAGACATAGGATATCGCGTATAACGATATGTAGATATAGGATATAACGTATAACGTTACGTAGACATAGGATATAACGTATAACGTTACGTAGACATAAGATATAACGTATAACGATATGTAGATATAGGATATAACGTATAACGATATCTACATATACGATATAACGTATAACGTTACGTAGATATAGGATATCACGTATAACGATACGTAGATATAGGATATAACGTACAACGTTATCTACATCTAGGATATAACGTATAACGTTGCGTAGACATAGGATAAAACGCATAACGGTATGTATATATAGGATATAACGTATAACGATATGTACAAATAGGATACAACATATAACGTTACGTAGACATAGGGTATAACGTATAACGATATGTAGATATAGGATATAACGTATAACGTTACTTGGACATAGCATATCACGTATAACGATATGTACATATAGGATAAAACGTATAATGCTATCTACACATAGGATATAACGTATAACGATGTGTAGATATAGGATATTACGTATAACGTTATCTACATATGGGATACAACGTATAACGTTACGTAGACATAGGATATAACGTATAACGATATATAGATGTAGGATATAACGTATAACGATATGTACATATAGGATACAACGTATAACGTTACGTAGACATAGGATATAACTTATAACGATATGTAGATATAGGATATAACGTATAACGTTATCTACATATATGATACAACGTATAACGTTACGTAGACATAGGATATAACGTATAACGATATGTACATATAGGATATAACGTATATCGTTATCTACGTATAGGATACAAAGCATAAGGTTACGTAGACATAGGATATAACGTATAACGATATATAGATATAGGATATAACGTATAACAATATGTACATGTAGGATACAACGTATAACGTTACGTAGACATAGGATATAACTTATAACGATATGTAGAAATAGGACATAACGTATAACGTTATCTACATATAGGATACAACGTATAACGTTACGTAGACATAGGATATAACGTATAACGTTATCTACATATAGGGTATAACGTATAACGTTGCGTAGACATAGGATATAACGTGTAACGATACGTAGACATAGGATATCACGTATAACGATATGTACATATAGGATATAACGTATAACGATATATAGATGTAGGATATAACGTATAACGATATGTACATATAGGATACAACGTATAACGTTACGTAGACATAGGATATAACTTATAACGATATGTAGATATAGGATATAACGTATAACGTTATCTACATATATGATACAACGTATAACGTTACGTAGACATAGGATATAACGTATAACGATATGTACATATAGGATATAACGTATATCGTTATCTACGTATAGGATACAAAGCATAAGGTTACGTAGACATAGGATATAACGTATAACGATATATAGATATAGGATATAACGTATAACGTTACGTAGACATAGGATATAACGTATAACGATATCTACATATAGGATATAACGTATAACGTTACGTAGACATAGGATATAACGTATAACGATATGTAGATATAGGATATAACGTATAACGTTACGTAGACATAGGATATAACGTATAACGATATCTACATATAGGATATAACGTATAACATTACGTAGACATAGCATATAACGTATAACGATATGTAGATATAGGATATAACGTATAACGTTACGTAGACATAGGATATAACGTATAACGATATCTACATATGGGATATAACGTATAACGTTACGTAGACATAGGATATAACGTATAACGATATGTACATATACGATATAACGTATAACGGTATCTACATATAGGATATAACGTATAACGTTACGTAGACATAAGATATCACGTATAACGATATGTACATATAGGATATAACGTATAACGTTACGTAGACATAGGATATAACGTATAACGATATGTAGATATAGGATATAACGTATAACGTTACGTAGGCATAGGATATAACGTATAAAGATATCTACATATAGGATATAACGTATAACGTTACGTAGACATAGCATATAACGTATAACGATATCTACATATAGGATATAACGTATAACGTTACGTAGACATAGGATATCACGTATAACGACATGTTCATATGGGATATAACGTATAACGTTACGTAGACATAGGATATAACGTATAACGATATGTACATATACGATATAACGTATAACGGTATCTACATATGGGATATAACGTATAACGTTACGTAGACATAGGATATCACGTATAACGATATGTACATGTAGGATATAACGTATAACGTTACGTAGACATAGGATATAACGTATAACGATATGTAGATATAGGATATAACGTATAACGTTACGTAGACATAGGATATAACGTATAACGATATGTAGACATAGGATATAACGTATAACGATATCTACATATAGGATATAACGTATAACGTTACGTAGATATAGGATATCACGTATAACGATACGTAGATATAGGATATAACGTATAACGATATGTACATATAGGATACAACGTATAACGTTACGTAGACATAGGATATAACGTATAACGATATGTACATATAGGATGTAACGTATAACGATATCTACATATAGGATATAACGTATAACGTTAAGTAGACATAGGATATCACGTATAACGATATGTACATATGGGATACAACGTATAACGTTACGTAGACATAGGATATAACGTATAACGATATGTACATACAGGATACAACGAAAAACGTTATCTACATATAGGATATAACGTAAAACGTTATCTACATATAGGATATAACGTATAACGTTGCGTAGACATAGGATATAACGCACAACGATATGTAGATATAGGATATAACGTATAGCGTTATCTACATATGGGATAAAACGTATAACGTTACGTGGACATGGGATATAACGTATAACGTTACGTAGACATAGGATATAACGTATAACGATACCTAGACATAGGATATCACGTATAACGATATGTACAAATAGGATACAACGTATAACGTTACGTAGACATAGGATATAACGTATAACGATATGTACATACAGGATATAACGTATAATGCTATCTACATATAGGATATAACGTATAACGTTACGTAGATATAGGATATCACGTATAACGATATGTACATATGGGATATAACGTATAACGATATCTACATATAGGATATAACGTATAACGTTACGTAGACATAGGATATCACGTATAACGATATGTACATATGGGATATAACGTATAACGTTACGTAGACATAGGATATAACGTATAACGATATGTAGATATAGGATATAAAGTAAAACGTTATCTACGTATAGGACATAACGTATAACGTTACGTAGATATAGGATATATCATATAACGATAGGTAGACATTGGATATTACGTATAACGATATGTACATATGGGATATAACGTATAACGTTACGTAGACATAGGATAAAACGTATAACGATATGTACATATACGATATAACGTATAACGATATCTACATATAGGATATAACGTATAACGTTACGTAGACATAGGATATCACGTATAACGATATGTACATATGGGATATAACGTATAACGACATCTACATATAGGATATAACGTATAACGTTACGTAGACATAGGATATCACGTATAACGATATGTACATATAGGATATAACGTATAACGCTACGTAGACATAGGATATAACGTATAACGATATGTAGATATAGGATATAAAGTAAAACGATATCTACGTATAGGATATAACGTATAACGTTACGTAGACATAGGATATAACGTATAACGATACGTAGACATAGGATATAACGTAAAACGTTATCTACATATAGGACATAACGTATAACGTTACGTAGATATAGGATATATCATATAACGATAGGTAGACATAGGATATTACGTATAACGATATGAATATATAGGATACAACGTATAACGTTACGTAGACATGGGATATAACGTATAACGATATGTAGATTTAGGATACAACGTATAACGTTAAGTAGACATAGGATATAACGTATAACGATATCTACATATACGATACAACGTATAACGTTACGTAGATATAGGATATCACGTATAACGATACGTAGATATAGGATATAACGTATAACGATATGTACATATAGGATACAACTTATAACGTTACGTAGACATAGGATATAACGTATAACGATATGTACATATAGGATATAACGTATAACGATATCTACATATAGGATATAACGTATAACGTTACGTAGACATAGGATATCACGTATAACGATATGTACATATGGGATATAACGTATAACGTTACGTAGACATAGGATATAACGTATAACGATATGTACATATGGGATATAACGTATAACGTTACGTAGACATAGGATATAACGTATAACGATATGTAGATATAGGATATAACGTATAACGATATGTACATATAGGATACAACGTATAACGTTAAGTAGACATAGGATATAACGTATAACGTTACGTGGATATAGGATATAACGTATATCGTTACGTAGACATAGCATATAACGTATAACGATATGTAGATATAGGATGTAACGTATAACGTTACGTAGACATAGGATATAACGTATAACGATATCTACATATAGGATATAACGTATAACGTTACGTAGACATAGGATATAACGTATAACGATATGTAGATATAGGATATAACGTATAACGTTACGTAGACATAGGATATAACGTATAACGATATCTACATATAGGATATAACGTATAACATTACGTAGACATAGCATATAACGTATAACGATATGTAGATATAGGATATAACGTATAACGTTACGTAGACATAGGATATAACGTATAACGATATGTACATATAGGATATAACGTATAACGATATCTACATATAGGATGTAACGTATAACGTTACGTAGACATAGGATATCACGTATAACGATATGTACATATGGGATATAACGTATAACGTTACGTAGACATAGGATATAACGTATAACGATATGTACATATGGGATATAACGTATAACGTTACGTAGACATAGGATATAACGTATAACGATATGTAGATATAGGATATAACGTATAACGGTATCTACATATAGGATACAACGTATAACGTTACGTAGACATAGGATATCACGTATAACGATATGTACATATAGGATATAACGTATAACGTTACGTAGACATAGGATATAACGTATAACGATATGTAGATATAGGATATAACGTATAACGTTACGTAGGCATAGGATATAACGTATAAAGATATCTACATATAGGATATATCGTATAACGTTACGTAGACATAGCATACAACGTATAACGATATCTACATATAGGATATAACGTATAACGTTACGTAGACATAGGATATCACGTATAACGATATGTTCATATGGGATATAACGTATAACGTTACGTAGACATAGGATATAACGTATAACGATATGTACATATACGATATAACGTATAACGGTATCTACATATGGGATATAACGTATAACGTTACGTAGACATAGGATATCACGTATAACGATATGTACATGTAGGATATAACGTATAACGTTACGTAGACATAGGATATAACGTATAACGATATGTAGATATAGGATATAACGTATAACGTTACGTAGAAATAGGATACAACGTATAACGATATGTAGACATAGGATATAACGTATAACGATATCTACATATAGGATATAACGTATAACGTTACGTAGATATAGGATATCACGTATAACGATACGTAGACATAGGATATAACGTATAACGATATGTACATATATGATATAACGTATAACAATATCTACATATAGGATATAACGTATAACGTTACGTAGACATTGGATATCACGTATAACGATATGTACATATGGGATATAACGTATAACGTTACGTAGACATAGGATATAACGTATAACGATATGTACATATACGATATAACGTATAACGGTATCTACATATAGGATATAACGTATAACGTTACGTAGACATAGGATATCACGTATAATGATATATACATGTGGGATATAACGTATAACGATATCTACATATAGGATATAACGTATAACGTTACGTAGACATAGGATATCACGTATAACGATATGTACATATGGGATATAACGTATAACGTTACGTAGACATAGGATATAACGTATAACGATATGTACATATGGGATATAACGTATAACGTTACGTAGACATAGGATATAACGTATAACGATATGTACATATACGATATAACGTATAACGATATCTACATATAGGATATAACGTATAACGATACGTAGACATAGGATATCACGTATAACGATATGTAGATATAGGATATAACGTATAACGTTACGTAGACATAGGATATAACGTATAACGATATGTAGACATAGGATATAACGTATAACGATATCTACATATAGGATATAACGTATAACGTTACGTAGATATAGGATATCACGTATAACGATACGTAGACATAGGATATAACGTATATCGTTACGTCGACATAGCATATAACGTATAACGATATCTACATATAGGATATAACGTATAACGTTACGTAGACATAGGATATAACGTATAACGATATGTAGACATAGGATATAACGTATAACGATATCTACATATAGGATATAACGTATAACGTTACGTAGATATACGATATCACGTATAACGATACGTAGACATAGGATATAACGTATATCGTTACGTCGACATAGCATATAACGTATAACGATATCTACATATAGGATATAACGTATAACGTTACGTAGACATAGGATATCACGTATAACGATATGTACATATGGGATATAACGTATAACGTTACGTAGACATAGGATATCACGTATAACGATACGTAGACATAGGATATAACGTATATCGTTACGTCGACATAGCATATAACGTATAACGATATCTACATATAGGATATAACGTATAACGTTACGTAGACATAGGATATCACGTATAACGATATGTACATATGGGATATAACGTATAACGTTACGTAGACATAGGATATAACGCATAACGATATGTAGATATAGGATATAAGGTAAAACGTTATCTACGTATAGGATATAACGTATAACGTTACGTAGACATAGGATATAACGTATAACGATACGTAGACATAGGATATAACGTATATCGTTACGTCGACATAGGATATAACGTATAACGATATGTAGATATAGGATATAACGTATAACGTTACGTAGACATAGGATATAACGTATAACGATATGTAGACATAGGATATAACGTATAACGATATCTACATATAGGATATAACGTATAACGTTACGTAGATATAGGATATCACGTATAACGATACGTAGACATAGGATATAACGTATATCGTTACGTCGACATAGCATATAACGTATAACGATATCTACATATAGGATATAACGTATAACGTTACGTAGACATAGGATATCACGTATAACGATATGTACATATGGGATATAACGTATAACGTTACGTAGACATAGGATATAACGCATAACGATATGTAGATATAGGATATAAAGTAAAACGTTATCTACGTATAGGATATAACGTATAACGTTACGTAGACATAGGATATAACGTATAACGATACGTAGACATAGGATATAACGTATATCGTTACGTCGACATAGCATATAACGTATAACGATATGTAGATATAGGATATAACGTATAACGGTACGTAGACATAGGATATAACGTATAACGAAATGTACATATACGATATAACGTATAACGATATCTACATATAGGATATAACGTATAACGTTTCGTAGATATAGGATATAACGTCTAACGATACGTAGACATAGGATATAACGTATATCATTACGTCGACATAGCATATAACGTATAACGGTATCTACATATGGGATATAACGTATAACGTTACGTAGACATAGGATATCGCGTATAACGATATGTAGATATAGGATATAACGTATAACGTTACGTAGACATAGGATATAACGTATAACGTTACGTAGACATAAGATATAACGTATAACGGTATGTAGATATAGGATATAACGTATAACGATATCTACATATACGATATAACGTATAACGTTACGTAGATATAGGATATCACGTATAACGATACGTAGATATAGGATATAACGTACAACGTTATCTACATCTAGGATATAACGTATAACGTTGCGTAGACATAGGATAAAACGCATAACGGTATGTATATATAGGATATAACGTATAACGATATGTACATATAGGATACAACATATAACGTTACGTAGACATAGGGTATAACGTATAACGATATGTAGATATAGGATATAACGTATAACGTTACTTGGACATAGGATATCACGTATAACGATATGTACATATAGGATAAAACGTATAATGCTCTCTACACATAGGATATAACGTATAACGATGTGTAGATATAGGATATTACGTATAACGTTATCTACATATGGGATACAACGTATAACGTTACGTAGACATAGGATATAACGTATAACGATATATAGATGTAGGATATAACGTATAACGATATGTACATATAGGATACAACGTATAACGTTACGTAGACATAGGATATAACTTATAACGATATGTAGATATAGGATATAACGTATAACGTTATCTACATATATGATACAACGTATAACGTTACGTAGACATAGGATATAACGTATAACGATATGTACATATAGGATATAACGTATATCGTTATCTACGTATAGGATACAAAGCATAAGGTTACGTAGACATAGGATATAACGTATAACGATATATAGATATAGGACATAACGTATAACAATATGTACATGTAGGATACAACGTATAACGTTACGTAGACATAGGATATAACTTATAACGATATGTAGATATAGGATATAACGTATAACGTTATCTACATATAGGATACAACGTATAACGTTACGTAGACATAGGATATAACGTATAACGTTATCTACATATAGGGTATAACGTATAACGTTGCGTAGACATAGGATATAACGTGTAACGATACGTAGACATAGGATATCACGTATAACGATATGTACATATAGGATACAACGTATAACGTTAAGTAGACATAGGATATAACGTATAACGTTACGTGGATATAGGATATAACGTATATCGTTACGTAGACTTAGGATATAACGTATAACGGTATGTAGATATAGTATATAACGTATAACGTTACGTAGACATAGGATATAACGTATAACGATATATAGATGTAGGATATAACGTATAACGATATGTACATATAGGATACAACGTATAACGTTACGTAGACATAGGATATAACTTATAACGATATGTAGATATAGGATATAACGTATAACGTTATCTACATATATGATACAACGTATAACGTTACGTAGACATAGGATATAACGTATAACGATATGTACATATAGGATATAACGTATATCGTTATCTACGTATAGGATACAAAGCATAAGGTTACGTAGACATAGGATATAACGTATAACGATATATAGATATAGGATATAACGTATAACAATATGTACATGTAGGATACAACGTATAACGTTACGTAGACATAGGATATAACTTATAACGATATGTAGATATAGGATATAACGTATAACGTTATCTACATATAGGATACAACGTATAACGTTACGTAGACATAGGATATAACGTATAACGTTATCTACATATAGGGTATAACGTATAACGTTGCGTAGACATAGGATATAACGTGTAACGATACGTAGACATAGGATATCACGTATAACGATATGTACATATAGGATACAACGTATAACGTTAAGTAGACATAGGATATAACGTATAACGTTACGTGGATATAGGATATAAAGTATATCGTTACGTAGACTTAGGATATAACGTATAACGGTATGTAGATATAGTATATAACGTATAACGTTACGTAGACATAGGATATAACGTATATCGATATGTAGATATAGGATATAACGTATAACGATATGTACATATAGGATACAACGTATAACGTTAAGTAGACATAGGATATAACGTATAACGATACCTAGACATAGGATATCACGTATAACGATATGTAGATATAGGATATAACATATAACGTTACGTAGACATAGGATATAACGTATAACGATATATACATATGGGATATAACGTATAACGTTACGTAGACATAGGATATCACGTATAACCATATGTACATATAGGATATAACGTATAACGATATCTACATATAGGATATAACGTATAACGTTACGTAGACATAGGATATAACGTATAACGATATGTAGAAATAGGATATAACGTATAACGATATCTACATATAGGATATATTGTATAACGTTACGTAGACATAGGATATCACGTATAACCATATGTACATATAGGATATAACGTATAACGATATCTACATATAGGATATAACGTATAACGTTACGTAGACATAGGATATAACGTATAACGATATGTAGAAATAGGATATAACGTATTACGATATCTACATATAGGATATATTGTATAACGTTACGTAGACATAGGATATCACGTATAACGATATGTACATACAGGATACAACGTATAACGTTACGTAGACATAGGATATAACGTATAACGATACGTAAATATAGGATATAACGTAAAACGTTATCTACATATAGGATAAAACGTGTAACGTTACGTAGACATAGGATATAACGTATAACGATACCTAGACATAGGATATCACGTATAACGATATGTAGATATAGGATATAACGTATAACGTTACGTAGACATAGGATATAACGTATAACGATACGTAGACATAGGATATCACGTATAACGATATGTACATACAGGATACAACGTATAACGTTACGTAGACATAGGATATAACGTATAACGACATGTAGATATAGGATATAACGTATAACGATATGTACATATAGGATACAACGTATAACGTTAAGTAGACATAGGATATAACGTATAACGTTACGTGGATATAGGATATAACGTATATCGTTACGTAGACATAGCATATAACGTATAACGATATCTACATATAGGAAATAACGTATAACGTTACGTAGACATAGGATATAACGTATAACGATATGTAGATATAGGATATAACGTATAACGATATGTACATATACGATATAACGTATAACGGTATCTACATATGGGATATAACGTACAACGTTACGTAGACATAGGATATCACGTATAACGATATGTACATGTAGGATATAACGTATAACGTTACGTAGACATAGGAGATAATGTATAACGATATGTAGATATAAGATATAACGTATAACGTTACGTAGACATAGGATATAACGTATAACGATATGTAGACATAGGATATAACGTATAACGATATCTACATATAGGATATAACGTATAACGTTACGTAGATATAGGATATCACGTATAACGATACGTAGATGTAGGATATAACGTATAACGATATGTACATATAGGATACAACGTATAACGTTACGTAGACATAGGAGATAACGTATAACGATATGTAGATATAAGATATAACGTATAACGTTACGTAGACATAGGATATAACGTATAACGATATGTAGACATAGGATATAACGTATAACGATATGTACATATAGGATACAACGTATAACGTTACGTAGACATAGGATATAACGTATAACGATACCTAGACATAGGATATCACGTATAACGATATGTAGATATAGGATATAACGTATAACGTTACGTAGACATAGGATATAACGTATAACGATACGTAGACATAGGATATCACGTATAACGATATGTACATACAGGATACAACGTATAACGTTACGTAGACATAGGATATAACGTATAACGACATGTAGATATAGGATATAACGTATAACGATATGTACATATAGGATACAACGTATAACGTTAAGTAGACATAGGATATAACGTATAACGTTACGTGGATATAGGATATAACGTATATCGTTACGTAGACATAGCATATAACGTATAACGATATCTACATATAGGAAATAACGTATAACGTTACGTAGACATAGGATATAACGTATAACGATATGTAGATATAGGATATAACGTATAACGATATGTACATATACGATATAACGTATAACGGTATCTACATATGGGATATAACGTACAACGTTACGTAGACATAGGATATCACGTATAACGATATGTACATGTAGGATATAACGTATAACGTTACGTAGACATAGGAGATAACGTATAACGATATGTAGATATAAGATATAACGTATAACGTTACGTAGACATAGGATATAACGTATAACGATATGTAGACATAGGATATAACGTATAACGATATCTACATATAGGATATAACGTATAACGTTACGTAGATATAGGATATCACGTATAACGATACGTAGATGTAGGATATAACGTATAACGATATGTACATATAGGATACAACGTATAACGTTACGTAGACATAGGAGATAACGTATAACGATATGTAGATATAAGATATAACGTATAACGTTACGTAGACATAGGATATAACGTATAACGATATGTAGACATAGGATATAACGTATAACGATATCTACATATAGGATATAACGTATAACGTTACGTAGACATAAGATATAACGTATAACGATATGTAGATATAGGATATAACGTATAACGATATCTACATATACGATATAACGTATAACGTTACGTAGATATAGGATATCACGTATAACGATACGTAGATATAGGATATAACGTACAACGTTATCTACATCTAGGATATAACGTATAACGTTGCGTAGACATAGGATAAAACGCATAACGGTATGTATATATAGGATATAACGTATAACGATATGTACATATAGGATACAACATATAACGTTACGTAGACATAGGGTATAACGTATAACGATATGTAGATATAGGATATAACGTATAACGTTACTTGGACATAGGATATCACGTATAACGATATGTACATATAGGATAAAACGTATAATGCTATCTACACATAGGATATAACGTATAACGATGTGTAGATATAGGATATTACGTATAACGTTATCTACATATGGGATACAACGTATAACGTTACGTAGACATAGGATATAACGTATAACGATATATAGATGTAGGATATAACGTATAACGATATGTACATATAGGATACAACGTATAACGTTACGTAGACATAGGATATAACTTATAACGATATGTAGATATAGGATATAACGTATAACGTTATCTACATATATGATACAACGTATAACGTTACGTAGACATAGGATATAACGTATAACGATATGTACATATAGGATATAACGTATATCGTTATCTACGTATAGGATACAAAGCATAAGGTTACGTAGACATAGGATATAACGTATAACGATATATAGATATAGGATATAACGTATAACAATATGTACATGTAGGATACAACGTATAACGTTACGTAGACATAGGATATCACGTATAACGATATGTACATACAGGATACAACGTATAACGTTACGTAGACATAGGATATAACGTATAACGATACGTAAATATAGGATATAACGTAAAACGTTATCTACATATAGGATAAAACGTGTAACGTTACGTAGACATAGGATATAACGTATAACGTTACGTGGACATAGGATATCACGCATAACGATATGTACATATAGGATAAAACGTATAATGCTATCTACACATAGGATATAACTTATAACGATATGTAGATATAGGATATAACGTATAACGTTATCTACATATATGATACAACGTATAACGTTACGTAGACATAGGATATAACGTATAACGATATGTACATATAGGATATAACGTATAACGTTATCTACATATATGATACAACGTATAACGTTACGTAGACATAGCATATAACGTATAACGATATCTACATATAGGAAATAACGTATAACGTTACGTAGACATAGGATATAACGTATAACGATATGTAGATATAGGATATAACGTATAACGATATGTACATATACGATATAACGTATAACGGTATCTACATATGGGATATAACGTACAACGTTACGTAGACATAGGATATCACGTATAACGATATGTACATGTAGGATATAACGTATAACGTTACGTAGACATAGGAGATAACGTATAACGATATGTAGATATAAGATATAACGTATAACGTTACGTAGACATAGGATATAACGTATAACGATATGTAGACATAGGATATAACGTATAACGATATCTACATATAGGATATAACGTATAACGTTACGTAGATATAGGATATCACGTATAACGATACGTAGATGTAGGATATAACGTATAACGATATGTACATATAGGATACAACGTATAACGTTACGTAGACATAGGAGATAACGTATAACGATATGTAGATATAAGATATAACGTATAACGTTACGTAGACATAGGATATAACGTATAACGATATGTAGACATAGGATATAACGTATAACGATATCTACATATAGGATATAACGTATAACGTTACGTAGACATAAGATATAACGTATAACGATATGTAGATATAGGATATAACGTATAACGATATCTACATATACGATATAACGTATAACGTTACGTAGATATAGGATATCACGTATAACGATACGTAGATATAGGATATAACGTACAACGTTATCTACATCTAGGATATAACGTATAACGTTGCGTAGACATAGGATAAAACGCATAACGGTATGTATATATAGGATATAACGTATAACGATATGTACATATAGGATACAACATATAACGTTACGTAGACATAGGGTATAACGTATAACGATATGTAGATATAGGATATAACGTATAACGTTACTTGGACATAGGATATCACGTATAACGATATGTACATATAGGATAAAACGTATAATGCTATCTACACATAGGATATAACGTATAACGATGTGTAGATATAGGATATTACGTATAACGTTATCTACATATGGGATACAACGTATAACGTTACGTAGACATAGGATATAACGTATAACGATATATAGATGTAGGATATAACGTATAACGATATGTACATATAGGATACAACGTATAACGTTACGTAGACATAGGATATAACTTATAACGATATGTAGATATAGGATATAACGTATAACGTTATCTACATATATGATACAACGTATAACGTTACGTAGACATAGGATATAACGTATAACGATATGTACATATAGGATATAACGTATATCGTTATCTACGTATAGGATACAAAGCATAAGGTTACGTAGACATAGGATATAACGTATAACGATATATAGATATAGGATATAACGTATAACAATATGTACATGTAGGATACAACGTATAACGTTACGTAGACATAGGATATCACGTATAACGATATGTACATACAGGATACAACGTATAACGTTACGTAGACATAGGATATAACGTATAACGATACGTAAATATAGGATATAACGTAAAACGTTATCTACATATAGGATAAAACGTGTAACGTTACGTAGACATAGGATATAACGTATAACGTTACGTGGACATAGGATATCACGCATAACGATATGTACATATAGGATAAAACGTATAATGCTATCTACACATAGGATATAACTTATAACGATATGTAGATATAGGATATAACGTATAACGTTATCTACATATATGATACAACGTATAACGTTACGTAGACATAGGATATAACGTATAACGATATGTACATATAGGATATAACGTATATCGTTATCTACGTATAGGATACAAAGCATAAGGTTACGTAGACATAGGATATAACGTATAACGATATATAGATATAGGATATAACGTATAACAATATGTACATGTAGGATACAACGTATAACGTTACGTAGACATAGGATATCACGTATAACGATATCTACATATAGGAAATAACGTATAACGTTACGTAGACATAGGATGTAACGTATAACGATATGTAGATATAGGATATAACGTATAACGATATGTACATATACGATATAACGTATAACGGTATCTACATATGGGATATAACGTACAACGTTACGTAGACATAGGATATCACGTATAACGATATGTACATGTAGGATATAACGTATAACGTTACGTAGACATAGGAGATAACGTATAACGATATGTAGATATAAGATATAACGTATAACGTTACGTAGACATAGGATATAACGTATAACGATATGTAGACATAGGATATAACGTATAACGATATCTACATATAGGATATAACGTATAACGTTACGTAGATATAGGATATCACGTATAACGATACGTAGATGTAGGATATAACGTATAACGATATGTACATATAGGATACAACGTATAACGTTACGTAGACATAGGAGATAACGTATAACGATATGTAGATATAAGATATAACGTATAACGTTACGTAGACATAGGATATAACGTATAACGATATGTAGACATAGGATATAACGTATAACGATATCTACATATAGGATATAACGTATAACGTTACGTAGACATAAGATATAACGTATAACGATATGTAGATATAGGATATAACGTATAACGATATCTACATATACGATATAACGTATAACGTTACGTAGATATAGGATATCACGTATAACGATACGTAGATATAGGATATAACGTACAACGTTATCTACATCTAGGATATAACGTATAACGTTGCGTAGACATAGGATAAAACGCATAACGGTATGTATATATAGGATATAACGTATAACGATATGTACATATAGGATACAACATATAACGTTACGTAGACATAGGGTATAACGTATAACGATATGTAGATATAGGATATAACGTATAACGTTACTTGGACATAGGATATCACGTATAACGATATGTACATATAGGATAAAACGTATAATGCTATCTACACATAGGATATAACGTATAACGATGTGTAGATATAGGATATTACGTATAACGTTATCTACATATGGGATACATCGTATAACGTTACGTAGACATAGGATATAACGTATAACGATATATAGATGTAGGATATAACGTATAACGATATGTACATATAGGATACAACGTATAACGTTACGTAGACATAGGATATAACTTATAACGATATGTAGATATAGGATATAACGTATAACGTTATCTACATATATGATACAACGTATAACGTTACGTAGACATAGGATATAACGTATAACGATATGTACATATAGGATATAACGTATATCGTTATCTACGTATAGGATACAAAGCATAAGGTTACGTAGACATAGGATATAACGTATAACGGTATATAGATATAGGATATAACGTATAACAATATGTACATGTAGGATACAACGTATAACGTTACGTAGACATAGGATATCACGTATAACGATATGTACATATGGCATATAACGTATAACGTTACGTAGACATAGGATATAACGTATAACGATATGTAGATATAGGATATAAAGTAAAACGTTATCTACGTATAGGATATAACGTATAACGTTACGTAGACATAGGATATAACGTATAACAATATGTACATGTAGGATACAACGTATAACGTTACGTAGACATAGGATATAACTTATAACGATATGTAGATATAGGATATAACGTATAACGTTATCTACATATAGGATACAACGTATAACGTTACGTAGACATAGGATATAACGTATAACGTTATCTACATATAGGGTATAACGTATAACGTTGCGTAGACATAGGATATAACGTGTAACGATACGTAGATATAGGATATCACGTATAACGATATGTACATATAGGATACAACGTATAACGTTAAGTAGACATAGGATATAACGTATAACGTTACGTGGATATAGGATATAACGTATATCGTTACGTAGACTTAGGATATAACGTATAACGGTATGTAGATATAGTATATAACGTATAAAGTTACGTAGACATAGGATATAACGTATATCGATATGTAGATATAGGATATAACGTATAACCATATGTACATATAGGATATAACGTATAACGATATCTACATATAGGATATAACGTATAACGTTACGTAGACATAGGATATCACGTATAACCATATGTACATATAGGATATAACGTATAACGATATCTACATATAGGATATAACGTATAACGTTACGTAGACATAGGATATAACGTATAACGATATGTAGAAATAGGATATAACGTATAACGATATCTACATATAGGATATATTGTATAACGTTACGTAGACATAGGATATCACGTATAACCATATGTACATATAGGATATAACGTATAACGATATCTACATATAGGATATAACGTATAACGTTACGTAGACATAGGATATAACGTATAACGATATGTAGAAATAGGATATAACGTATAACGATATCTACATATAGGATATATTGTATAACGTTACGTAGACATAGGATATCACGTATAACGATATGTACATACAGGATATAACGTATAACGTTACGTAGACATAGGAGATAACGTATAACGATATGTAGATATAAGATATAACGTATAACGTTACGTAGACATAGGATATAACGTATAACGATATGTAGACATAGGATATCACGTATAACGGTATGTACATATGGGATATAACGTATAACGTTACGTAGACATAGGATATAACGTATAACGATATGTACATATGGGATATAACGTATAACGTTACGTAGACATAGGATATAACGTATAACGATATGTAGATATAGGATATAACGTATAACGATATGTACATATAGGATACAACGTATAACGTTAAGTAGACATAGGATATAACGTATAACGTTACGTGGATATAGGATATAACGTATATCGTTACGTAGACATAGCATATAACGTATAACGATATGTAGATATAGGATGTAACGTATAACGTTACGTAGACTTAGGATATAACGTATAACGATATGTACATATACGATATAGCGTATAACGTTACGTAGATATAGGATATCACGTATAACGATACGTAGATATAGGATATAACGTATAACGATATGTACATAAGGGATATAACGTATAACGTTACGTAGACATAGGATATAACGTATAACGATATGTACATATAGGATATAACGTATAACGATATCTACATATAGGATATAACGTATAACGTTACGTAGACATAGGATATCACGTATAACGATATGTACATATGGCATATAACGTATAACGTTACGTAGACATAGGATATAACGTATAACGATATGTAGATATAGGATATAAAGTAAAACGTTATCTACGTATAGGATATAACGTATAACGTTACGTAGACATAGGATATAAAGTATAACGTTACGTAGACATAGGATATAACGTATAACGATATGTAGACATAGGATATAACGTATAACGATATCTACATATAGGATATAACGTATAACGTTACGCAGATATAGGATATCACGTATAACGATACGTAGACATAGGATATAACGTATATCGTTACGTCGACATAGCATATAACGTATAACGATATGTAGATATAGGATATAACGTATAACGTTACGTAGACATAGGATATAACGTATAACGTTACGTAGACACAGGATATAATGTATAACGGTATGTACATATATGATATAACGTATAACAATATCTACATATACGATATAACGTATAACGTTACGTAGACATTGGATATCACGTATAACGGTATGTACATATGGGATAAAACGTATAACGTTACGTAGACATAGGATATAACGTATAACGATATGTACATATAGGATATAACGTATAACGATATCTACATATAGGATATAACGTATAACGTTACGTAGACATAGGATGTAACGTATAACGATATGTACATATATGATATAACGTATAACAATATCTACATATAGGATATAACGTATAACGTTACGTAGACATTGGATATCACGTATAACGGTATGTACATATGGGATATAACGTATAACGTTACGTAGACATAGGATATAACGTATAACGATATGTACATATACGATATAACGTATAACGATATCTACATATAGGATATAACGTATAACGTTACGTAGACATAGGATATCACGTATAACGATATGTACATATGGCATATAACGTATAACGTTACGTAGACATAGGATATAACGTATAACGATATGTAGATATAGGATATAAAGTAAAACGTTATCTACGTATAGGATATAACGTATAACGTTACGTAGACATAGGATATAAAGTATAACGATACGTAGACATAGGATATAACGTATATCGTTACGTCGACATAGCATATAACGTATAACGATATGTAGATATAGGATATAACGTATAACGTTACGTAGACATAGGATATAACGTATAACGATATGTAGACATAGGATATAACGTATAACGATATCTACATATAGGATATAACGTATAACGTTACGTAGATATAGGATATCACGTATAGCGATACGTGGATATAGGATATAACGTATAACGATATGTACATATAGGATACAACGTATAACGTTACGTAGACATAGGATATAACGTATAACGATATGTACATATAGGATATAACGTATAACGATATCTACATATAGGATATAACGTATAACGTTACGTAGACATAGGATATCACGTATAACGATATGTAGATATAGGATATAAAGTAAAACGTTATCTACGTGTAGGATATAACGTATAACGTTACGTAGACATAGGATATAACGTATAACGATACGTAGACGTAGGATATAACGTATATCGTTACGTCGACATAGCATATAACGTATAACGGTATGTAGATATAGGATATAACGTATAACGTTACGTAGACATAGGATATAACGTATAACGATATGTAGACATAGGATATAACGTATAACGATATCTACATATAGGATATAACGTATAACGTTACGTAGACATAGGATATAACGTATAACGATATGTAGACATAGGATATCACGTATAACGATATGTACATATGGGATATAACGTATAACGTTACCTAGACATAGGATATAACGTATAACGATATGTACATATACGATATAACGTATAACGGTATCTACATATGGGATATAACATATAATGTTACGTAGACATGGGATATCACGTATAACGATATGTACATATGGGATATAACGTATAACGTTACGTAGACATAGGATATAACGTATAACGATATGTAGATATAGGATATAACGTATAACGTTACGTAGACATAGGATATAACGTATAACGATATGTAGACATAGGATATAACGTATAACGATATCTACATATAGGATATAACGTATAACGTTACGTAGATATAGGATATCACGTATAACGATACGTAGACATAGGATATAACGTATATCGTTACGACGACATAGCATATAACGTATAACGATATGTAGATATAGGATATAACGTATAAAGTTACGTAGACATAGGATATAACGTATAACGATATGTAGATATAGGATATAAAGTAAAACGTTATCCACGTATAGGATATAACGTATAACGTTACGTAGACATAGGATATAACGTATAACGATATGTAGATATAGGATATAAAAAGTAAAACGTTATCTACGTATAGGATATAACGTATAACGTTACGTAGACATAGGATATAACGTATAACGATACGTAGACATAGGATATAACGTATATCGTTACGTCGACATAGCACATAACGTATAACGATATATAGATATAGGATATAACGTATAACGTTACGCAGACATAGGATATAACGTATAACGATATGTAGACATAGGATATAACGTATAACGATATCTACATATAGGATATAACGTATAACGTTACGTAGACATAGGATATAACGTATAACGATATGTAGATATAGGATATAACGTATAACGTTACGTAGACATAGGATATAACGTATAACGTTATGTACATGTAGGATATAACGTATAACGATATCGACATATAGGATATAACGTATAACGTTACGTAGACATAGGATATCACGTATAACGATATGTACATATGGGATACAACGTATAACGTTACGTAGACATAGGATATAACGTATAACGATATGTAGATATAGGATATAACGTATAACGTTACGTAGACATAGGATGTAACGTATAACGATACGTAGACATAGGATATAACGTTTATCGTTACGTCGACATAGCATATAACGTATAACGATATGTAGATATAGGATATAACGTATAACGTTACGTAGACATAGTATATAACGTATAACGATATGTAGACATAGGATATAACGTATAACGATATCTAAATATAGGATATAACGTATAACGTTACGTAGATATAGGATATCACGTATAACGATACGTAGATATAGGATATAACGTATAACGATATGTACATATAGGATACAACGTATAACGTTACGTAGACATAGGATATAACGTATAACGATATGTACATATAGGATATAACGTATAACGATATCTACATATAGGATATAACGTATAACGTTACGTAGACATAGGATATCACGTATAACGATATGTACATATGGGATATAACGTATAACGTTACGTAGACATAGGATATAACGTATAACGATATGTACATATACGATATAACGTATAACGGTATCTACATATGGGATATAACGTATAACGTTACGTAGACCTAGGATATCACGTATAACGATATGTTCATATAGGATATAACGTATAACGTTACGTAGACATAGGATATAACGTATAACGGTATGTACATATATGATATAACGTATAACAATATCTACATATAGGATATAACGTATAACGATACGTAGATATAGGATATAACGTATAACGATATGTACATATAGGATACAACGTATAACGTTACGTAGACATATGATATAACGTATAACGATATGTACATATAGGATATAACGTATAACGGTATGTACATATATGATATAACGTATAACAATATCTACATATAGGATATAACGTATAACGTTACGTAGACATAGGATATAACGTATAACGGTATGTACATATGTGATATAACGTATAACAATATCTACATATAGGGTATAACGTATAACGTTACGCAGATATAGGATATCACGTATAACGGTATGTACATATGGGATAAAACGTATAACGTTACGTAGACATAGGATATCACGTATAACGATACGTAGATATAGGATATAACGTATAACGATATGTACATATAGAATACAACGTATAACGTTACGTAGACATAGGATATAACGTATAACGATATGTACATATAGGATATAACGTATAACGATATCTACATATAGGATATAACGTATAACGATATGTACATATAGGATATAACGTATAACGATATCTACATATAGGATATAACGTACAACGTTACGTAGACATAGGTTATAACGTATAACGATATGTACATATACGATATAACGTATAACGGTATCTACATATGGGATATAACGTATAACGTTACGTAGACATAGGATATCACGTATAACGATATGTACATATAGGATATAACGTATAACGTTACGTAGACATAGGATATAACGTATAACGATATGTAGATATCGGATATAACGTATAACGTTACGTAGACATAGGATATAACGTATAACGTTACGTAGACATAGGATGTAACGTATAACGATATGTACATATATGATATAACGAATAACAATATCTACATATAGGATATAACGTATAACGATATCTACATATAGGATATAACGTATAACGTTACGTAGACATAGGATATCACGTATAACGATATGTACATATGGCATATAACGTATAACGTTACGTAGACATAGGATATAACGTATAACGATATGTAGATATAGGATATAAAGTAAAACGTTATCTACGTATAGGATATAACGTATAACGTTACGTAGACATAGGATATAAAGTATAACGATACGTAGACATAGGATATAACGTATATCGTTACGTCGACATAGCATATAACGTATAACGATATGTAGATATAGGATATAACGTATAACGTTACGTAGACATAGGATATAACGTATAACGATATGTAGACATAGGATATAACGTATAACGATATCTACATATAGGATATAACGTATAACGTTACGTAGATATAGGATATCACGTATAGCGATACGTGGATATAGGATATAACGTATAACGATATGTACATATAGGATACAACGTATAACGTTACGTAGACATAGGATATAACGTATAACGATATGTACATATAGGATATAACGTATAACGATATCTACATATAGGATATAACGTATAACGTTACGTAGACATAGGATATCACGTATAACGATATGTAGATATAGGATATAAAGTAAAACGTTATCTACGTGTAGGATATAACGTATAACGTTACGTAGACATAGGATATAACGTATAACGATACGTAGACGTAGGATATAACGTATATCGTTACGTCGACATAGCATATAACGTATAACGGTATGTAGATATAGGATATAACGTATAACGTTACGTAGACATAGGATATAACGTATAACGATATGTAGACATAGGATATAACGTATAACGATATCTACATATAGGATATAACGTATAACGTTACGTAGACATAGGATATAACGTATAACGATATGTAGACATAGGATATCACGTATAACGATATGTACATATGGGATATAACGTATAACGTTACCTAGACATAGGATATAACGTATAACGATATGTACATATACGATATAACGTATAACGGTATCTACATATGGGATATAACATATAATGTTACGTAGACATGGGATATCACGTATAACGATATGTACATATGGGATATAACGTATAACGTTACGTAGACATAGGATATAACGTATAACGATATGTAGATATAGGATATAACGTATAACGTTACGTAGACATAGGATATAACGTATAACGATATGTAGACATAGGATATAACGTATAACGATATCTACATATAGGATATAACGTATAACGTTACGTAGATATAGGATATCACGTATAACGATACGTAGACATAGGATATAACGTATATCGTTACGACGACATAGCATATAACGTATAACGATATGTAGATATAGGATATAACGTATAAAGTTACGTAGACATAGGATATAACGTATAACGATATGTAGATATAGGATATAAAGTAAAACGTTATCCACGTATAGGATATAACGTATAACGTTACGTAGACATAGGATATAACGTATAACGATATGTAGATATAGGATATAAAAAGTAAAACGTTATCTACGTATAGGATATAACGTATAACGTTACGTAGACATAGGATATAACGTATAACGATACGTAGACATAGGATATAACGTATATCGTTACGTCGACATAGCACATAACGTATAACGATATATAGATATAGGATATAACGTATAACGTTACGCAGACATAGGATATAACGTATAACGATATGTAGACATAGGATATAACGTATAACGATATCTACATATAGGATATAACGTATAACGTTACGTAGACATAGGATATAACGTATAACGATATGTAGATATAGGATATAACGTATAACGTTACGTAGACATAGGATATAACGTATAACGTTATGTACATGTAGGATATAACGTATAACGATATCGACATATAGGATATAACGTATAACGTTACGTAGACATAGGATATCACGTATAACGATATGTACATATGGGATACAACGTATAACGTTACGTAGACATAGGATATAACGTATAACGATATGTAGATATAGGATATAACGTATAACGTTACGTAGACATAGGATGTAACGTATAACGATACGTAGACATAGGATATAACGTTTATCGTTACGTCGACATAGCATATAACGTATAACGATATGTAGATATAGGATATAACGTATAACGTTACGTAGACATAGTATATAACGTATAACGATATGTAGACATAGGATATAACGTATAACGATATCTAAATATAGGATATAACGTATAACGTTACGTAGATATAGGATATCACGTATAACGATACGTAGATATAGGATATAACGTATAACGATATGTACATATAGGATACAACGTATAACGTTACGTAGACATAGGATATAACGTATAACGATATGTACATATAGGATATAACGTATAACGATATCTACATATAGGATATAACGTATAACGTTACGTAGACATAGGATATCACGTATAACGATATGTACATATGGGATATAACGTATAACGTTACGTAGACATAGGATATAACGTATAACGATATGTACATATACGATATAACGTATAACGGTATCTACATATGGGATATAACGTATAACGTTACGTAGACCTAGGATATCACGTATAACGATATGTTCATATAGGATATAACGTATAACGTTACGTAGACATAGGATATAACGTATAACGGTATGTACATATATGATATAACGTATAACAATATCTACATATAGGATATAACGTATAACGATACGTAGATATAGGATATAACGTATAACGATATGTACATATAGGATACAACGTATAACGTTACGTAGACATATGATATAACGTATAACGATATGTACATATAGGATATAACGTATAACGGTATGTACATATATGATATAACGTATAACAATATCTACATATAGGATATAACGTATAACGTTACGTAGACATAGGATATAACGTATAACGGTATGTACATATGTGATATAACGTATAACAATATCTACATATAGGGTATAACGTATAACGTTACGCAGATATAGGATATCACGTATAACGGTATGTACATATGGGATAAAACGTATAACGTTACGTAGACATAGGATATCACGTATAACGATACGTAGATATAGGATATAACGTATAACGATATGTACATATAGAATACAACGTATAACGTTACGTAGACATAGGATATAACGTATAACGATATGTACATATAGGATATAACGTATAACGATATCTACATATAGGATATAACGTATAACGATATGTACATATAGGATATAACGTATAACGATATCTACATATAGGATATAACGTACAACGTTACGTAGACATAGGTTATAACGTATAACGATATGTACATATACGATATAACGTATAACGGTATCTACATATGGGATATAACGTATAACGTTACGTAGACATAGGATATCACGTATAACGATATGTACATATAGGATATAACGTATAACGTTACGTAGACATAGGATATAACGTATAACGATATGTAGATATCGGATATAACGTATAACGTTACGTAGACATAGGATATAACGTATAACGTTACGTAGACATAGGATGTAACGTATAACGATATGTACATATATGATATAACGAATAACAATATCTACATATAGGATATAACGTATAACGTTACCTAGACATTGGATATCACGTATAACGGTATGTACATATGGGATATAACGTATAACGTTACGTAGACATAGGATATAACGTATAACGATATGTACATATACGATATAACGTATAACGATATCTACATATAGGATATAACGTATAACGTTACGTAGACATAGGATATCACGTATAACGATATGTACATATGGCATATAACGTATAACGTTTCGTAGACATAGGATATAACGTATAACGATATGTAGATATAGGATATAAAGTAAAACGTTATCTACGTATAGGATATAACGTATAACGTTACGTAGACATAGGATATAAAGTATAACGATACGTAGACATAGGATATAACGTATATCGTTACGTCGACATAGCATATAACGTATAACGATATGTAGGTATAGGATATAACGTATAACGTTACGTAGACATAGGATATAACGTATAACGATATGTAGACATAGGATATAACGTATAACGATATCTAAATATAGGATATAACGTATAACGTTACGTAGACATAGGATATAACGTATAACGATACGTAGACATAGGATATAACGTATATCGTTACGTCGACATAGCATATAACGTATAACGGTATGTAGATATAGGATATAACGTATAACGTTACGTAGACATAGGATATAACGTATAACGATATGTAGACATAGGATATAACGTATAACGATATCTACATATAGGATATAACGTATAACGTTACGTAGATATAGGATATCACGTATAACGATACGTAGATATAGGATATAACGTATAACGATATGTACATATAGGATACAACGTATAACGGTATCTACATATGGGATATAACGTATAACGTTACGTAGACATAGGATATCACGTATAACGACATGTACATATAGGATACAACGTATAACGTTACGTAGACATAGGATATAACGTATAACGTTATGTACATGTAGGATATAACGTATAACGATATCGACATATAGGATATAACGTATAACGTTACGTAGACATAGGATATCACGTATAACGATATGTACATATGGGATACAACGTATAACGTTACGTAGACATAGGATATAACGTATAACGATATGTAGATATAGGATATAACGTATAACGTTACGTAGACATAGGATATAACGTATACCGATATGTAGGCATAGGATATAACGTATAACGATATCTACATATAGGATATAACGTATAACGTTACGTAGATATAGGATATCACGTATAACGATAAGTAGACATAGGATATAACGTATATCGTTACGTCGACATAGCATATAACGTATAACGATATGTAGATATAGGATATAACGTATAACGTTACGTAGACATAGGATATAACGTATAACATTACGTAGACATAGGATATAACGTATAACGGTATGTACATATATGATATAACGTATAACAATATCTACATATAGGATATAACGTATAGCGTTACGTAGACATTGGATATCACGTATAACGGTATGTACATATGGGATAAAACGTATAACGTTACGTAGACATAGGATATCACGTATAACGATACGTAGATATAGGATATAACGTATAACGATATGTACAGATAGGATACAACGTATAACGTTACGTAGACATAGGATATAACGTATAACGATATGTACATATAGGATATAACTTATAACGATATCTACATATAGGATATAACGTATAACGTTACGTAGACATAGGATATAACGTATAACGATATGTAGACATAGGATATAACGTATAACGATATCTACATATAGGATATAACGTATAACGTTACGTAGATATAGGATATCACGTATAACGATACGTAGACATAGGATATAACGTATATCGTTACGTCGACATAGCATATAACGTATAACGATATGTAGATATAGGATATAACGTATAACGTTACGTAGACATAGGATATAACGTATAACGTTACGTAGACATAGGATGTAACGTATAACGATATGTACATATATGATATAACGAATAACAATATCTACATATAGGATATAACGTATAACGTTACCTAGACATTGGATATCACGTATAACGGTATGTACATATGGGATATAACGTATAACGTTACGTAGACATAGGATATAACGTATAACGATATGTACATATACGATATAACGTATAACGATATCTACATATAGGATATAACGTATAACGTTACGTAGACATAGGATATCACGTATAACGATATGTACATATGGCATATAACGTATAACGATACGTAGACATAGGATATAACGTATAACGATATGTAGATATAGGATATAAAGTAAAACGTTATCTACGTATAGGATATAACGTATAACGTTACGTAGACATAGGATATAAAGTATAACGATACGTAGACATAGGATATAACGTATATCGTTACGTCGACATAGCATATAACGTATAACGATATATAGATATAGGATATAACGTATAACGTTACGTAGACATAGGATATAACGTATAACGATATCTACATATAGGATATAACGTATAACGTTACGTAGATATAGGATATCACGTATAGCGATACGTAGATATAGGATATAACGTATAACGATATGTACATATAGGATACAACGTATAACGTTACGTAGACATAGGATATAACGTATAACGTTATGTACATGTAGGATATAACGTATAACGATATCGACATATAGGATATAACGTATAACGTTACGTAGACATAGGATATCACGTATAACGATATGTACATATGGGATACAACGTATAACGTTACGTAGACATAGGATATAACGTATAACGATATGTAGATATAGGATATAACGTATAACGTTACGTAGACATAGGATGTAACGTATAACGATACGTAGACATAGGATATAACGTTTATCGTTACGTCGACATAGCATATAACGTATAACGATATGTAGATATAGGATATAACGTATAACGTTACGTAGACATAGTATATAACGTATAACGATATGTAGACATAGGATATAACGTATAACGATATCTAAATATAGGATATAACGTATAACGTTACGTAGATATAGGATATCACGTATAACGATACGTAGATATAGGATATAACGTATAACGATATGTACATATAGGATACAACGTATAACGTTACGTAGACATATGATATAACGTATAACGATATGTACATATAGGATATAACGTATAACGGTATGTACATATATGATATAACGTATAACAATATCTACATATAGGATATAACGTATAACGTTACGTAGACATAGGATATAACGTATAACGGTATGTACATATATGATATAACGTATAACAATATCTACATATAGGGTATAACGTATAACGTTACGCAGATATAGGATATCACGTATAACGGTATGTACATATGGGATAAAACGTATAACGTTACGTAGACATAGGATATAACGTATAACGTTACGTAGACATAGGATATAACGTATAACGATATGTAGACATAGGATATAACGTATAACGATATGTACATATACGATATAACGTATAACGATATCTACATATAGGATATAACGTATAACGTTACGTAGACATAGGATATCACGTATAACGATATGTACATATGGCATATAACGTATAACGTTACGTAGACATAGGATATAACGTATAACGATATGTAGATATAGGATATAAAGTAAAACGTTATCTACGTATAGGATATAACGTATAACGTTACGTAGACATAGGATATAAAGTATAACGATACGTAGACATAGGATATAACGTATATCGTTACGTCGACATAGCATATAACGTATAACGTTATGTAGGTATAGGATATAACGTATAACGTTACGTAGACATAGGATATAACGTATAACGATATGTAGACATAGGATATAACGTATAACGATATCTACATATAGGATATAACGTATAACGTTACGTAGATATAGGATATCACGTATAGCGATACGTAGATATAGGATATCACGTATAGCGATACGTAGATATAGGATATAACGTATAACGATATGTACATATAGGATACAACGTATAACGTTACGTAGACATAGGATATAACGTATAACGATATGTACATATAGGATATAACGTATAACGATATCTACATATAGGATATAACGTATAACGTTACGTAGACATAGGATATCACGTATAACGATATGTAGATATAGGATATAAAGTAAAACGTTATCCACGTATAGGATATAACGTATAACGTTACGTAGACATAGGATATAACGTATAACGATACGTAGACATAGGATATAACGTATATCGTTACGTCGACATAGCATATAACGGATAACGGTATGTAGATATAGGATATAACGTATAACGTTACGTAGACATAGGATATAACGTATAACGATACGTAGACATAGGATATAACGTATATCGTTACGTCGACATAGCATATAACGTATAACGGTATGTAGATATAGGATATAACGTATAACGTTACGTAGACATAGGATATAACGTATAACGATATGTACATAAACGATATAACGTATAACGGTATCTACATATGGGATATAACGTATAACGTTACGTAGACATAGGATATCACGTATAACGATATGTACATATAGGATATAACGTATAACGTTACGTAGACATAGGATATAACGTATAACGATATGTAGATATAGGATATAACGTATAACGTTACGTAGACAAAGGATATAACGTATAACGATATGTAGACATAGGATATAACGTATAACGATATCTACATATAGGATATAACGTATAACGTTACGTAGATATAGGATATCACGTATAACGATACGTAGACGTAGGATATAACGTATATCGTTACGTCGACATAGCATATAA
The DNA here is from genome assembly GCA_905332935.1 of Bombus hortorum. NCBI lineage: Eukaryota > Metazoa > Arthropoda > Insecta > Hymenoptera > Apidae > Bombus > Bombus hortorum. The sequence goes on from HG995204.1 coordinate 3,968,139, forward strand.
CGTATAACGATATGTAGATATAGGATATAACGTATAACGTTACGTAGACATAGGATATAACGTATAACGATATGTAGATATAGGATATAAAGTAAAACGTTATCTACGTATAGGATATAACGTATAACGTTACGTAGACATAGGATATAACGTATAACGATATGTAGATATAGGATATAAAGTAAAACGTTATCTACGTATAGGATATAACGTATAACGTTACGTAGACATAGGATATAACGTATAACGATACGTAGACATAGGATATAACGTATATCGTTACGTCGACATAGCATATAACGTATAACGATATGTAGATATAGGATATAACGTATAACGTTACGTAGACATAGGATATAACGTATAACGATATGTAGACATAGGATATAACGTATAACGATATCTACATATAGGATATAACGTATAACGTTACGTAGATATAGGATATCACGTATAGCGATACGTAGATACAGGATATAACGTAGAACGATATGTACATATAGGATACAACGTATAACGTTACGTAGACATAGGATATAACGTATAACGTTATGTACATGTAGGATATAACGTATAACGATATCGACATATAGGATATAACGTATAACGTTACGTAGACATAGGATATCACGTATAACGATATGTACATATGGGATACAACGTATAACGTTACGTAGACATAGGATATAACGTATAACGATATGTACAAACAGGATACAACAAAAAACGTTATCTACATATAGGATATAACGTAAAACGTTATCTACATATAGGATATAACGTATAACGTTGCATAGACATAGGATATAACGCATAACGATATGTAGATATAGGATATAACGTATAACGTTATCTACATATGGGATACAACGTATAACGTTACGTGGACATGGGATATAACGTATAACGTTACGTAGACATAGGATATAACGTATAACGATACCTCGACATAGGATATCACGTATAACGATATGTACATATAGGATACAACGTATAACGTTACGTAGACATAGGATATAACGTATAACGATATGTACATACAGGATATAACGTATAATGCTATCTCCATATAGGATATAACGTATAACGTTACGTAGACATAGGATATCACGTATAACGATATGTACATATGCGATATAACGTATAACGTTACGTAGACATAGGATATAACGTATAACGATATGTACATATACGATATAACGTATAACGGTATCTACATATGGGATATAACGTATAACGATACGTAGATGTAGCTTATAACGTAAAACGTTATCTCCATATAGGATATAACGTATAACGATGCGTAGACATAGGATATAACGTATAACGATACGTAGACATAGGATATCACGTATAACGATATGTACATATAGGATACAACGTATAACGTTACGTAGACATGGGATATAACGTATAACGATATGTAGATTCAGGATACAACGTATAACGTTAAGTAGACATAGGATATAACGTATAACGATATCTACATACAGGATATAACGTATAACGTTACGTAGATATAGGATATCACGTATAACGATACGTAGATATAGGATATAACGTACAACGATATGTACATATAGGATACAACGTATAACGTTACGTAGACATAGGATATAACGTATATCGCTACGTCGACATAGCATATAACGTATGACGATATGTAGATATAGGATATAACGTATAACGTTACGTCGACATAGGATATCACGTATAACGATATGTACATATAGGATATAAAGTAAAACGTTATCTACGTATAGGATATAACGTATAACGTTACGTAGACATAGGATATAACGTATAACGATACGTAGACATAGGATATAACGTATATCGTTACGTCGACATAGCATATAACGTATAACGATATGTAGATATAGGATATAACGTATAACGTTACGTAGACATAGGATATAACGTATAACGATATGTAGACATAGGATATAACGTATAACGATATCTACATATAGGATATAACGTATAACGTTACGTAGATATAGGATACCACGTATAGCGATACGTAGATACAGGATATAACGTAGAACGATATGTACATATAGGATACAACGTATAACGTTACGTAGACATAGGATATAACGTATAACGTTATGTACATGTAGGATATAACGTATAACGATATCGACATATAGGATATAACGTATAACGTTACGTAGACATAGGATATCACGTATAACGATATGTACATATGGGATACAACGTATAACGTTACGTAGACATAGGATATAACGTATAACGATATGTACAAACAGGATACAACAAAAAACGTTATCTACATATAGGATATAACGTAAAACGTTATCTACATATAGGATATAACGTATAACGTTGCATAGACATAGGATATAACGCATAACGATATGTAGATATAGGATATAACGTATAACGTTATCTACATATGGGATACAACGTATAACGTTACGTGGACATGGGATATAACGTATAACGTTACGTAGACATAGGATATAACGTATAACGATACCTCGACATAGGATATCACGTATAACGATATGTACATATAGGATACAACGTATAACGTTACGTAGACATAGGATATAACGTATAACGATATGTACATACAGGATATAACGTATAATGCTATCTCCATATAGGATATAACGTATAACGTTACGTAGACATAGGATATCACGTATAACGATATGTACATATGCGATATAACGTATAACGTTACGTAGACATAGGATATAACGTATAACGATATGTACATATACGATATAACGTATAACGGTATCTACATATGGGATATAACGTATAACGATACGTAGATGTAGCTTATAACGTAAAACGTTATCTCCATATAGGATATAACGTATAACGATGCGTAGACATAGGATATAACGTATAACGATACGTAGACATAGGATATCACGTATAACGATATGTACATATAGGATACAACGTATAACGTTACGTAGACATGGGATATAACGTATAACGATATGTAGATTCAGGATACAACGTATAACGTTAAGTAGACATAGGATATAACGTATAACGATATCTACATACAGGATATAACGTATAACGTTACGTAGATATAGGATATCACGTATAACGATACGTAGATATAGGATATAACGTACAACGATATGTACATATAGGATACAACGTATAACGTTACGTAGACATAGGATATAACGTATATCGCTACGTCGACATAGCATATAACGTATGACGATATGTAGATATAGGATATAACGTATAACGTTACGTCGACATAGGATATAACGTATAACGTTACGTAGACATAGGATATAACGTATAACGATATGTACATATATGATATAACGTATAACAGTATCTACATATAGGATATAACGTATAACGTTACGTAGACATTGGATATCACGTATAACGATATGTACATATGGGATATAACGTATAACGTTACGTAGACATAGGATATAACGTATAACGATATGTACATATACGATATAACGTATAACGATATCTACATATAGGATATAACGTATAACGATACGTAGATATAGGATATCACGTATAACGATATGTACATATGGGATATAACGTATAACGATATCTACATATAGGATATAACGTATAACGTTACGTAGACATAGGATATCACGTATAACGATATGTACATATGGGATATAACGTATAACGTTACGTAGACATAGGATATAACGTATAACGATATGTAGATATAGGATATAAAGTAAAACGTTATCTACGTATAGGATATAACGTATAACGTTACGTAGACATAGGATATAACGTATAACGATACGTAGACATAGGATATAACGTATATCGTTACGTCAACATAGCATATAACGTACAACGATATGTAGATATAGGATATAACGTATAACGTTACGTAGACATAGGATATAACGTATAACGAAATGTACATATACGATATAACGTATAACGATATCTACATATAGGATATAACGTATAACGTTACGTAGATATAGGATATCGCGTATAACGATATGTAGATATAGGATATAACGTATAACATTACGTAGACATAGGATATAACGTATAACGATATGTAGATATAGGATATAACGTATAACGTTACGTAGGCATAGGATAAAACGTATAACGATACGTAGACATAGGATATAACGTATATCATTACGTCGACATAGCATATAACGTATAACGGCATCTACATATGGGATATAACGTATAACGTTACGTAGACATAGGATATCGCGTATAACGATATGTAGATATAGGATATAACGTATAACGTTACGTAGACATAGGATATAACGTATAACGATATGTAGATATAGGATATAACGTATAACGTTACGTAGGCATAGGATAAAACGTATAACGATATGTAGACATAGGATATAACGTATAACGATATCTACATATAGGATATAACGTATAACGTTACGGAGATATAGGATATCACGTATAACGATACGTAGACATAGGATATAACGTATATCGTTACGTCGACATAGCATATAACGTATAACGATATGTAGATATAGGATATAACGTATAACGTTACGTAGACATAGGATATAACGTATAACGTTACGTAGATATAGGATAAAACGTATAACGATATGTACATATATGATATAACGTATAACAATATCTACATATAGGATATAACGTATAACGTTACGTAGACATTGGATATCACGTATAACGATATGTACATATACGATATAACGTATAACGATATCTACATATAGGATATAACGTATAACGATACGTAGACATAGGATATCACGTATAACGATATGTACATATGGGATATAACGTATAACGATATCTACATATAGGATATAACGTATAACGTTACGTAGACGTAGGATATCACGTATAACGATATGTACATATGGGATATAACGTATAACGTTACGTAGACATAGGATATAACGTATAACGGTATGTAGATATAGGATATAAAGTAAAACGATATCTACGTATAGGATATAACGTATAACGTTACGTAGACATAGGATATAACGTATAACGATACGTAGACATAGGATATAACGTATATCGTTACGTCGACATAGCATATAACGTATAACGATATGTAGATATAGGATATAACGTATAACGTTACGCAGACATACGATATAACGTATAACGAAATGTACATATACGATATAACGTATAACGATATCTACATATAGGATATAACGTATAACGTTACGTAGATATAGGATATAACGTCTATCGATACGTAGACATAGGATATAACGTATATCATTACGTCGACATAGCATATAACGTATAACGGTATCCACATATGGGATATAACGTATAACGTTACGTAGACATAGGATATAACGTATAACGATATGTACATATAGGATATAACGTATAACGTTACGTAGACATAAGATGTAACGTATAAGGATATGTAGATGTTGGATATAACGTATAACGATATCTACATATACGATATAACGTATAACGTTACGTAGATATAGGATATCACGTATAACGATACGTAGATATAGGATATAACGTACAACGTTACCTACATCTAGGATATAACGTATAACGTTGCGTAGACATAGGATAAAACGCATAACGGTATGTAGATATGGGATATAACGTATAACGATATGTACATATAGGATAAAACATATAACGTTACGTAGACATAGTGTATAACGTATAACGATATGTACATATAGGATACAACGTATAACGTTACGTAGACATAGGATATAACGTATAACGTTACGTGCATATAGGATATAACGTATAACGTTACGTAGACATAGGATATAACGTATAACGATACCTAGACATAGGATATCACGTATAACGATATGTACGTATAGGATTCAACGTATAACGTTACGTAGACATAGGATATAACGTATAACGATACGTAGACATAGGATATCACGTATATCGATATGTACATACAGGATACAACGTATAACGTTACGTAGACATAGGATATAACGTATAACGATATGTACATATAGGATACAACGTATAACGTTACGTAGACATAGGATATAACATATAACCATATGTACATATAGGATAGAACGTATAACGTTACGTAGACATAGGATATAACGTATAACGATATGTAGATATAGGATATAACGTATAACGTTACGTGGACATAGGATATCACGCATAACGATATGTACATATAGGATAAAACGTATAATGCTATCTACACATAGGATATAACGAATAACGATGTGTAGATATAGGATATTACGTATAACGTTATCTACATATGGGATACAACGTATAACGTTACGTAGACATAGGATATAACGTATAACGATATATAGATATAGGATATAACGTATAACGATATGTACATATAGGATACAACGTATAACGTTACGTAGACATAGGATATAAAATATAACGATATGTAGATATAGGATATAACGTATAACGTTATCTACATATAGGATATAACGTATAACGTTACGTAGACATAGGATATCACGTATAACCATATGTGCATATAGGATATAACGTATAAAGTTATCTACACGTAGGATATAACGTATAACGATACGTAGATATAGGATATAACGTAAAACGTTATCTACATATAGGATAAAACGTATAACGTTACGTAGACATAGGATATAACGTATAACGATATATAGATATAGGATATAACGTATAACGATATGTACATATAGGATACAACGTATAACGTTACGTAGACATAGGATATAACTTATAACGATATGTAGATATAGGATATAACGTATAACGTTATCTACATATAGGATACAACGTATAACGTTAAGTAGACATAGGATATAACGTATAACGTTACGTGGATATAGGATATAACGTATATCGTTACGTAGACTTAGGATATAACGTATAACGATATGTAGATATAGGACATCACGTATAACGATATGTAGATATAGGATATAACGTATAACGTTATCTACACATAGGATATAACGTATAACGATACGTAAATATAGGATATAACGTAAAACGTTATCTACATATAGGATATCACGTATAACGATATGTAGATATAGGATATAACGTATAACGTTACGTAGACATAGGATATAACGTATAACGATACGTAGACATAGGATATCACGTATAACGATATGTACATACAGGATACAACATATAACGTTACGTAACCATAGGATATAACGTATAACGATATGTAGATATAGGATATAACGTATGACGTTACGTAGACATAGGATATAACGTATAACGATATGTACATATAGGATAGAAGGTATAACGTTACGTAACCATACGATATAACGTATAACGATATGTAGATATAGGATATAACGTATGACGTTACGTAGACATAGGAAATAACGTATAACGATATGTACATATAGGATAGAACGTATAACGTTACGTAGACATGGGATATAACGTATTACGATATGTACATATAGGATATAACGTATAACGTTATCTACGTATAGGATACAAAGCATAAGGTTACGTAGACATAGGATATAACGTATAACGATATGTAGATATAGGATATAACGTAAAACGTCATCTACGTATAGGATATAACGTATAACGTTACGTGGATATAGGATATAACGTATAACGTTACGTAGACATAGGATATAACGTATAACGATACCTAGACATAGGATATCACGTTTAACGATATGTACGTATAGGATACAACGTATAACGTTACGTAGACATAGGATATAACTTATAACGATACGTAGACATAGGATATCACGTATATCGATATGTACATACAGGATACAACGTATAACGTTACGTGGACATAGGATATCACGCATAACGATATGTACATATAGGATAAAACGTATAATGCTATCTACACATAGGATATAACGTATAACGTTACGTAGACATAGGATATAACGTATAAAGTTATCTACATATAGGGTATAACGTATAACGTTGCGTAGACATAGGATATAACGTATAACGATACGTAGACATAGGATATCACGTATAACGATATGTACATACAGGATACAACGTATAACGTTACGTAACTATAGGATATAACGTATAACGATATGTAGATATAGGATATAACGTATGACGTTACGTAGACATAGGATATAACGTATAACGATATGTACATATAGGATAGAACGTATAACGTTACGTAGACATAGGATATAACGTATAACGATATGTAGATATAGGATATCACGTATAAAGATATGTAGATATAGGATATAACGTATAACGTTACGTAGACATAGGATATAACGTATAACGATATGTACATATAGGATACAACGTATAATGTTACGTAGACATAGGATATAACGTATAACGATATGTAGATATAGGATATGACGTAAAACGTTAACTACGTATAGGATATAACGTATAACGTTACGTAGACATAGGATATAACGTATAACGATACGTACATATAGGATACATCGTATAACATTACGTAGACATAGGATATAACGTATAACGATATGTAGATATAGGATATCACGTATAAAGATATGTAGATATAGGATATAACGTATAACGTTACGTAGACATAGGATATAACGTATAACGATATGTACATATAGGATACAACGTATAACGTTACGTAGACATAGGATATAACTTATAACGATATGTAGATATAGGATATAACGTAAAACGTTATCTACGTATAGGATATAACGTATAACGTTACGTAGACATAGGATATAACGTATAACGATATGTACATATAGGATACATCGTATAACATTACGTAGGCATAGGATATAACGTATAACGATATGTAGATATAGGATATCACGTATAACGATATGTAGACATATGATATAACATATAACGTTACGTAGACATAGGATATCACGTATAACGATAAGTACATATGGGATATAACGTATAACGTTAAGTAGACATAGGATATAACGTATAACGTTACGTGGATATAGGATATAACGTATATCGTTACGTAGACATAGCATATAACGTATAACGATATGTAGATATAGGATATAACGTATAACGTTACGTACATATAGGATATAACGTATAACGATATGTACATATAGGATACAACGTATAACGTTACGTAGACATAGGATATAACGTATAACGATGTGTACTTATAGGATATAACGTATAACGATATGTACATATAGGATACAACCTATAACGTTAAGTAGACATAGGATATAACGTATAACGTTATGTGGATATAGGATATAACGTATATCGTTACGTAGACATAGCATATAACGTATAACGATATGTAGATATAGGATATAACGTATAACGTAACGTAGACGTAGGATATAACGTATAACGATATCTACATATAGGATATAACGTATAACGTTACGTAGACATAGGATATCACGTATAACGATATGTACATATGGGATATAACGTATAACGTTAAGTAGACATAGGATATAACGTATAACGTTACGTGGATATAGGATATAACGTATATCGCTACGTAGACATATCATATAACGTATAACGATATGTAGATATAGGATATAACATATAACGTTACGTAGACATAGGATATAACGTATAACGATATGTAAATATAGGATACAACGTATAACGTTACGTAGACATAGGATATCACGTATAACGATATGTACATATGGGATATAACGTATAACGTTAAGTAGACATAGGATATAACGTATAACGTTACGTGTATATAGGATATAACGTATATCGTTACGTAGACATAGCATATAACGTATAACGATATGTAGATATAGGATATAACGTATAACGTTACGTGGACATAGGATATAACGTATAACGATATCTACATATAGGATATAAAGTATAACGTTACGTAGACATAGGATATCACGTATAACGATATGTACATATGGGATATAACGTATAACGTTAAGTAGACATAGGATATAACGTATAACGTTACGTGGATATAGGATATAACGTATATCGTTACGTAGACATAGCATATAACGTATAACGATATGTAGATATAGGATATAACGTATAACGTTACGTAGACATATTATATAACGTATAACGATATCTACATATGGGATATAACGCATAACGTTACGTAGATATAGGATATAACGTATAACGTTACGTGGATATAGGATATAACGTATATCGTTACGTAGACATAGCATATAACGTATAACGATATGTAGATATAGGATATAACGTATAGCGTTACGTAGACATAGCATATAACGTATAACGATATCTACATATGGGATATAACGTATAACGTTACGTAGATATAGGATATAACGTATAACGATATGTATATATAGGATACAACGTATAACGTTAAGTAGACATAGGATATAACGTATAACGTTACGTCGATATAGGATATAACGTATATCGTTACGTAGACTTAGGATATAACGTATAACGGTATGTAGATATAGTATATAACGTATAACGTTACGTGGACATAGGATATAACGTATAACGATATGTACAAATAGGATACAACGTATAACGTTACGTAGACATAGGATATAACGTATAACGATATGTAGATATAGGACATCACGTATGACGTTACGTAGACATAGGATATAACGTATAACGATATGTACATATAGGATAGAACGTATAACGTTACGTAGACATAGGATATAACGTATAACGTTACGTGTATATAGGATATAACGTATATCGTTACGTAGACATTGCATATAACGTATAACGATATGTAGATATAGGATATAACGTATAACGTTACGTGGACATAGGATATAACGTATAACGATATCTACATATAGGTTATAAAGTATAACGTTACGTAGACATAGGATATCACGTATAACGATATGTACATATGGGATATAACGTATAACGATAAGTAGACATAGGATATAACGTATAACGTTACGTGGATATAGGATATAACGTATATCGTTACGTAGACATAGCATATAACGTATAACGATATGTAGATATAGGATATAACGTATAGCGTTACGTAGACATAGCATATAACGTATAACGATATCTACATATGGGATATAACGTATAACGTTACGTAGATATAGGATATAACGTATAACGATATGTATATATAGGATACAACGTATAACGTTAAGTAGACATAGGATATAACGTATAACGTTACGTGGATATAGGATATAACGCATATCGTTACGTAGACATTGCATATAACGTATAACGATATGTAGATATAGGATATAACGTATAACGTTACGTGGGCATAGGATATAACGTATAACGATATCTACATATAGGTTATAAAGTATAACGTTACGTAGACATAGGATATCACGTATAACGATATGTACATATGGGATATAACGTATAACGATAAGTAGACATAGGATATAACGTATAACGATATCTACATATAGGATATAACGTATAACGTTACGTAGACATAGGATATCACGTATAACGATATGTACATATGGGATATAACGTATAACGTTAAGTAGACATAGGATATAACGTATAACGTTACGTGGATATAGGATATAACGTATATCGCTACGTAGACATAGCATATAACGTATAACGATATGTAGATATAGGATACAACGTATAACGTTAAGTAGACATAGGATATAACGTATAACGTTACGTGGATATAGGATATAACGTATATCGTTACGTAGACATAGCATATAACGTATAACGATATGTACATATGGGATATAACGTATAACGTTAAGTAGACATAGGATATAACGTATAACGTTACGTGGATATAGGATATAACGTATATCGTTACGTAGACATAGCATATAACGTATAACGATATGTAGGTATAGGATATAACGTATAACGTTAAGTAGACATAGGATATAACGTATAACGTTACGTGGATACAGGATATAACGTATAACGTTACGTGGATATAGGATATAACGTATAACGTTACGTTGACATAGGACATAACGTATAACGATAAGTAGACATAGGATATAACGTGTAACGATATGTAGATATAGGATATAACGTATAACGATATGTACATATAGGATACAACGTATAACGTTACGTAGACACAGGATATAACGTATAACGATATGTAGATATAGGATATAACGTATAACGTTAAGTAGACATAGGATATAACGTATAACGTTACGTGGATATAGGATATAACGTATAACGTTACGTGGATATAGGATATAACGTATATCGTTACGTAGACATAGCATATAACGTATAACGATATGTAGATATAGGATATAACGTATAACGTTACGTAGACGTAGGATATAACGTATAACGATATCTACATATAGGATATAACGTATAACGTTACGTAGACATAGGATATCACGTATAACGATATGTACATATGGGATATAACGTATAACGTTAAGTAGACATAGGATATAACGTATAACGTTACGTGGATATAGGATATAACGTATATCGCTACGTAGACATATCATATAACGTATAACGATATGTAGATATAGGATATAACATATAACGTTACGTAGACATAGGATATAACGTATAACGATATGTACATATAGGATACAACGTATAACGTTACGTAGACATATTATATCACGTATAACGATATGTACATATGGGATATAACGTATAACGTTAAGTAGACACAGGATATAACGTATAACGTTAAGTAGACATAGGATATAACGTATAACGTTACGTGGATATAGGATATAACGTATAACGTTACGTGGATATAGGATATAACGTATAACGTTACGTAGACATAGGATATAACGTATAACGTTACGTAGACATAGGATATAACGTATAACGATATGTACATATACGATATAACGTATAACGATATGTACATATAGGATACAACGTATAACGTTACGTAGACATAGGATATAACGTATAACGATATCTACATATAGGATATAACGTATAACGTTACGTAGACATAGCATATAACGTATAACGATATCTACATATAGGATATAACGTATAACGTTACGTAGACATAGGATATCACGTATAACGATATGTACATATAGGATATAACGTATAACGTTACGTAGACATAGGATATAACGTATAACGATATGCACATATAGGATACAACGTATAACGTTACGTAGACATAGGATATAACGTATAACGATATGTACATACAGGATATAACGTAAAACGTTATCTACATATAGGATATAACGTAAAACGTTATCTACATATAGGATATAACGTATAACATTGCGTAGACATAGGATATAACGCGTAACGATATGTAGATATAGGATATAACGTATAACGTTATCTACATATGGGATACAACGTATAACGTTACGTGGACATGGGATATAACGTATAACGTTACGTAGACATAGGATATAACGTATAACGATATGTACATACAGGATATAACGTTTAATGCTATCTACACATAGGATATAACGTATAACGATACGTAGATGTAGGTTATAACGTAAAACGTTATCTACATATAGGATATAACGTATACCGTTGCGTAGACATAGGATATAACGTATAACGATACATAGACATAGGATATCACGTATAACGTTATGTACATGCAGGATACACCGTATAACGTTACGTAACCATAGGATATAACGTATAACGATATGTAGATATAGGATATAACGTAAAACGTTATCTACATATAGGATATAACGTATAACGTTACGTAGACATAGGATATAACGTATAACGATATGTAGATATAGGATATAACGTATAACGTTACGTAGACATAGGATATAACGTATAGCGATATGTAGATATAGGATATAACGTATAACGACATGTATATATAGGATACAACGTATAACGTTAAGTAGAGATAGGATATAACGTATAACGTTACGTGGATATAGGATATAACGTATATCGTTACGTAGACATAGCATATAACGTATAACGATATGTAGATATAGGATATAACGTATAACGATATGTATATATAGGATACAACGTATAACGTTAAGTAGACATAGGATATAACGTATATCGTTACGTAGACATAGCATATAACGTATAACGATATGTAGATATAGGACATAACGTACAACGTTACGTAGACATAGGATGTAACGTATAACGATATCTACATATGGGATATAACGTATAACGTTACGTAGACATAGGATATAACGTATAACGATATGTACATATACGATATAACGTATAACGGTTTCTACATATAGGATATAACGTATAACGTTACGTAGACATAGGATATCACGTATAACGATATGTAGATATAGGATATAACGTATAACGATATGTACATATAGGATACAACGTATAACGTTACGTAGACATAGGATATCACGTATAACGATATGTACATATAGGATATAACGTATAACGTTACGTAGACATAAGATATAACGTATAACGATATGTAGATATAGGATATAACGTATATCGTTACGTAGACATAGGATATAACGTATAACGGTATGTACATATAGGATTCAACGTATAACGTTACGTAGACATAGGATATAACGTATAACCATATGTACATATAGGATATAACGTATGACGTTATCTACATATAGGATATAACGTATAACGTTACGTAGACATAGGATATCACGTATAACGATATGTACATATAGGATATAACGTATAACGTTACGTAGACATAAGATATAACGTATAACGATATGTAGATATAGGATATAACGTATAACGATATGTACATATAGTATACAACGTATAACGTTACGTGGATATAGGATATAACGTATAACGTTATCTACATATAGGATACAACGTATAACGTTACGTAGACATAGGATATAACGTATAACGATATGTACATATAGGATATAACGTATAAAGTTATCTACGTATAGGATACAAAGCATAAGGTTACGTAGACATAGGATATAACGTATAACGTTACGTGGATATAGGATATAACGTATAACGTTACGTAGACATAGGATATAACGTATAACGATACCTAGACATAGGATATCACGTATAACAATATGTACATATAGGATACAACGTATAACGTTACGTAGACATAGGATATAACGTATAACGATATGTACATACAGGATATAACGTATAATGCAATCTACTCATAGGATATAACGTATAACGATACGTAGATGTAGGTTATAACGTAAAACGTTATCTACATATAGGGTATAACGTATAACGTTGCGTAGACATAGGATATAACGTATAACGATACGTAGATATAGGATATCACGTATAACGATATGTACATACACGATACAACGTATAACGTTACGTAGACATAGGATATAACGTATAACGATATGTACATACAGGATATAACGTATAACGTTGTCTACATATAGGATATAACGTATAACGTTACGTAGACATAGGATATCACGTATAACCATATGTACATATAGGATATAACGTATAAAGTTATCTACACGTAGGATATAACGTATAACGATACGTAGATATAGGATATAACGTAAAACGTTATCTACATATAGGATAAAACGTATAACGTTACGTAGACATAGGATCTAACGTATAACGATATGTAGATATAGGATATTACGTATAACGTTATCTACATATAGGATACAACGCATAACGTGACGTAGACATAGGATATAACGTATAACGTTACGTGGATATAGGATATAACGTATAACGTTACGTAGACATAGGATATAACGTATAACGATACCTAGACATAGGATATCACGTATAACGATATGTACATATAGGATACAACGTATAACGTTACGTAGACATAGGATATAACGTATAACGATATGTACATAAAGGATATAACGTATAATGCTATCTACTCATAGGATATAACGTATAACGATACGTAGATGTAGGTTATAACGTAAAACGTTATCTACATATAGGGTATAACGTATAACGTTGCGTAGACATAGGATATAACGTATAACCATATGTACATATAGTATATAACGTATGACGTTATCTACATATAGGATATAACGTGTAACGTTACGTAGACATAGGATATCACGTATAACGATATGTACATATAGGATATAACGTATAACGTTACGTAGACATAAGATATAACGTATAACGATATGTAGATATAGGATATAACGTATAACGATATGTACATATAGTATACAACGTATAACGTTAAGTAGACATAGGATATAACGTATAACGTTACGTGGATATAGGATATAACGTATAACGTTATCTACATATAGGACACAACGTATAACGTTACGTAGACATAGGATATAACGTATAACGATATGTACATATAGGATATAACGTATAACGTTATCTACGTATAGGATACAAAGCATAAGGTTACGTAGACATAGGATATAACGTATAACGATATGTAGATATAGGATATAACGTAAAACGTCATCTACGTATAGGACACAACGTATAACGTTACGTACACATAGGATATCACGTATAACGATATGTACATATGGGATATAACGTATAACGTTAAGTATACATAGGATATAACGTATAACGTTACGTGGATATAGGATATAACGTATATCGTTACGTAGACATAGCATATAACGTATAACGATATGTAGATATAGGACATAACGTACAACGTTACGTAGACATAGGATGTAACGTATAACGATATCTACATATGGGATATAACGTATAACGTTACGTAGACATAGGATATAACGTATAACGATATGTACATATACGATATAACGTATAACGGTTTCTACATATAGGATATAACGTATAACGTTACGTAGACATAGGATATCACGTATAACGATATGTAGATATAGGATATAACGTATAACGATATGTACATATAGGATACAACGTATAACGTTACGTAGACATAGGATATCACGTATAACGATATGTACATATAGGATATAACGTATAACGTTACGTAGACATAAGATATAACGTATAACGATATGTAGATATAGGATATAACGTATAACGTTACGTAGACATAGGATATAACGTATAACGGTATGTACATATAGGATTCAACGTATAACGTTACGTAGACATAGGATATAACGTATAACCATATGTACATATAGGATATAACGTATGACGTTATCTACATATAGGATATAACGTATAACGTTACGTAGACATAGGATATCACGTATAACGATATGTACATATAGGATATAACGTATAACGTTACGTAGACATAAGATATAACGTATAACGATATGTAGATATAGGATATAACGTATAACGATATGTACATATAGTATACAACGTATAACGTTACGTGGATATAGGATATAACGTATAACGTTATCTACATATAGGATACAACGTATAACGTTACGTAGACATAGGATATAACGTATAACGATATGTACATATAGGATATAACGTATAAAGTTATCTACGTATAGGATACAAAGCATAAGGTTACGTAGACATAGGATATAACGTATAACGTTACGTGGATATAGGATATAACGTATAACGTTACGTAGACATAGGATATAACGTATAACGATACCTAGACATAGGATATCACGTATAACAATATGTACATATAGGATACAACGTATAACGTTACGTAGACATAGGATATAACGTATAACGATATGTACATACAGGATATAACGTATAATGCAATCTACTCATAGGATATAACGTATAACGATACGTAGATGTAGGTTATAACGTAAAACGTTATCTACATATAGGGTATAACGTATAACGTTGCGTAGACATAGGATATAACGTATAACGATACGTAGATATAGGATATCACGTATAACGATATGTACATACACGATACAACGTATAACGTTACGTAGACATAGGATATAACGTATAACGATATGTACATACAGGATATAACGTATAACGTTGTCTACATATAGGATATAACGTATAACGTTACGTAGACATAGGATATCACGTATAACCATATGTACATATAGGATATAACGTATAAAGTTATCTACACGTAGGATATAACGTATAACGATACGTAGATATAGGATATAACGTAAAACGTTATCTACATATAGGATAAAACGTATAACGTTACGTAGACATAGGATCTAACGTATAACGATATGTAGATATAGGATATTACGTATAACGTTATCTACATATAGGATACAACGCATAACGTGACGTAGACATAGGATATAACGTATAACGTTACGTGGATATAGGATATAACGTATAACGTTACGTAGACATAGGATATAACGTATAACGATACCTAGACATAGGATATCACGTATAACGATATGTACATATAGGATACAACGTATAACGTTACGTAGACATAGGATATAACGTATAACGATATGTACATAAAGGATATAACGTATAATGCTATCTACTCATAGGATATAACGTATAACGATACGTAGATGTAGGTTATAACGTAAAACGTTATCTACATATAGGGTATAACGTATAACGTTGCGTAGACATAGGATATAACGTATAACCATATGTACATATAGTATATAACGTATGACGTTATCTACATATAGGATATAACGTGTAACGTTACGTAGACATAGGATATCACGTATAACGATATGTACATATAGGATATAACGTATAACGTTACGTAGACATAAGATATAACGTATAACGATATGTAGATATAGGATATAACGTATAACGATATGTACATATAGTATACAACGTATAACGTTAAGTAGACATAGGATATAACGTATAACGTTACGTGGATATAGGATATAACGTATAACGTTATCTACATATAGGACACAACGTATAACGTTACGTAGACATAGGATATAACGTATAACGATATGTACATATAGGATATAACGTATAACGTTATCTACGTATAGGATACAAAGCATAAGGTTACGTAGACATAGGATATAACGTATAACGATATGTAGATATAGGATATAACGTAAAACGTCATCTACGTATAGGATATAACGTATAACGTTACGTAGACATAGGATATAACGTATAACGTTACGTGGATATAGGATATAACGTATAACGTTACGTAGACATAGGATATAACGTATAACGATACCTAGACATAGGATATCACGTATAACGATATGTACATACACGGTACAACGTATAACGTTACGTAGACATAGGATATAACGTATAACGATATGTACGTACAGGATATAACGTATAACGTTGTCTACATATAGGATATAACGTATAACGTTACGTAGACATAGGATATCACGTATAACCATATGTACATATAGGATATAACGTATAACGATATGTACATATAGTATACAACGTATAACGTTAAGTAGACATAGGATATAACGTATAACGTTACGTGGATATAGGATATAACGTATAACGTTATCTACATATAGGATACAACGTATAACGTTACGTAGACATAGGATATAACGTATAACGATATGTACATATAGGATATAACGTATAACGTTATCTACGTATAGGATACAAAGCATAAGGTTACGTAGACATAGGATATAACGTATAACGATATGTAGATATAGGATATAACGTAAAACGTCATCTACGTATAGGATATAACG
The DNA here is from genome assembly GCA_905332935.1 of Bombus hortorum. Lineage (NCBI taxonomy): Eukaryota > Metazoa > Arthropoda > Insecta > Hymenoptera > Apidae > Bombus > Bombus hortorum. The sequence goes on from HG995204.1 coordinate 3,987,611, forward strand.
TATAACGTTACGTAGACATAGGATATAACGTATAACGTTACGTGGATATAGGATATAACGTATAACGTTACGTAGACATAGGATATAACGTATAACGATACCTAGACATAGGATATCACGTATAACGATATGTACATATAGGATACAACGTATAACGTTACGTAGACATAGGATATAACGTATAACGATATGTACATACAGGATATAACGTATAATGCAATCTACACATAGGATATAACGTATAACGATACGTAGATGTAGGTTATAACGTAAAACGTTATCTACATATAGGGTATAACGTATAACGTTGCGTAGACATAGGATATAACGTATGACGATACGTAGATATAGGATATCACGTATAACGATATGTACATACACGATACAACGTATAACGTTACGTAGACATAGGATATAACGTATAACGATATGTACGTACAGGATATAACGTATAACGTTGTCTACATATAGGATATAACGTATAACGTTACGTAGACATAGGATATCACGTATAACCATATGTACATATAGGATATAACGTATAAAGTTATCTACACGTAGGATATAACGTATAACGATACGTAGATATAGGATATAACGTAAAACGTTATCTACATATAGGATAAAACGTATAACGTTACGTAGACATAGGATCTAACGTATAACGATATGTAGATATAGGATATTACGTATAACGTTATCTACATATAGGATACAACGTATAACGTTAAGTAGACATAGGATATAACGTATAACGTTACGTGGATATAGGATATAACGTATAACGTTATCTACATATAGGATACAACGTATAACGTTACGTAGACATAGGATATAACGTATAACGATATGTACATATAGGATATAACGTATAACGTTATCTACGTATAGGATACAAAGCATAAGGTTACGTAGACATAGGATATAACGTATAACGATATGTAGATATAGGATATAACGTAAAACGTCATCTACGTATAGGATATAACGTATAACGTTACGTAGACATAGGATATAACGTATAACGTTACGTGGATATAGGATATAACGTATAACGTTACGTAGACATAGGATATAACGTATAACGATACCTAGACATAGGATATCACGTATAACGATATGTACATATAGGATACAACGTATAACGTTACGCAGACATAGGATATAACGTATAACGATATGTACATACAGGATATAACGTATAATGCAATCTACTCATAGGATATAACGTATAACGATACGTAGATGTACGTTATAACGTATAACGTTGCGTAGACATAGGATATAACGTATGACGATACGTAGATATAGGATATCACGTATAACGATATGTACATACACGATACAACGTATAACGTTACGTAGACATAGGATATAACGTATAACGATATGTACGTACAGGATATAACGTATAACGTTGTCTACATATCGGATATAACGTATAACGTTACGTAGACATAGGATATCACGTATAACCATATGTACATATAGGATATAACGTATAAAGTTATCTACACGTAGGATATAACGTATAACGATACGTAGATATAGGATATAACGTAAAACGTTATCTACATATAGGATAAAACGTATAACGTTACGTAGACATAGGATCTAACGTATAACGATATGTAGATATAGGATATTACGTATAACGTTATCTACATATAGGATACAACGCATAACGTGACGTAGACATAGGATATAACGTATAACGTTACGTGGATATAGGATATAACGTATAACGTTACGTAGACATAGGATATAACGTATAACGATACCTAGACATAGGATATCACGTATAACGATATGTACATATAGGATACAACGTATAACGTTACGTAGACATAGGATATAACGTATAACGATATGTACATACAGGATATAACGTATAATGCTATCTACTCATCGGATATAACGTATAACGATACGTAGATGTAGGTTATAACGTAAAACGTTATCTACATATAGGGTATAACGTATAACGTTGCGTAGTCATAGGATATAACGTATAACGATACGTAGACATAGGATATCACGTATAACGATATGTACATACAGGATACAACGTATAACGTTACGTAACCATAGGATATAACGTATAACGATATGTAGATATAGGATATAACGTATAACGTTAAGTAGACATTGGATATAACGTATAACGATATCTACATATAGGATATAACTTATAACGTTACGTAGATATAGGATATCACGTATAACGATACGCAGATATAGGATATAACGTATAACGATATGTACATATAGGATATAACGTATAACGATATCTACATATAGGATATAACGTATAACGTTACGTAGACATAGGATATCACGTATAACGATATGTACATATAGGATAGAACGTATAACGTTACGTAGACATAGGATATAACGTATAACGTTACGTGTATATAGGATATCACGTATAACGATATGTACATATGGGATATAACGTATAACGATAAGTAGACATAGGATATAACGTATAACGTTACGTGGATATAGGATATAACGTATATCGTTACGTAGACATAGCATATAACGTATAACGATATGTAAATATAGGATATAACGTATAGCGTTACGTAGACATAGCATATAACGTATAACGATATCTACATATGGGATATAACGTATAACGTTACGTAGATATAGGATATAACGTATAACGATATGTATATATAGGATACAACGTATAACGTTAAGTAGACATAGGATATAACGTATAACGTTACGTGGATATAGGATATAACGTATATCGTTACGTAGACTTAGGATATAACGTATAACGGTATGTAGATATAGTATATAACGTATAACGTTACGTGGACATAGGATATAACGTATAACGATATGTACAAATAGGATACAACGTATAACGTTACGTAGACATAGGATATAACGTATAACGATATGTAGATATAGGACATCACGTATGACGTTACGTAGACATAGGATATAACGTATAACGATATGTACATATAGGATAGAACGTATAACGTTACGTAGACATAGGATATAACGTATAACGTTACGTGTATATAGGATATAACGCATATCGTTACGTAGACATTGCATATAACGTATGACGATATGTAGATATAGGATATAACGTATAACGTTACGTGGACATAGGATATAACGTATAACGATATCTACATATAGGTTATAAAGTATAACGTTACGTAGACATAGGATATCACGTATAACGATATGTACATATGGGATATAACGTATAACGATAAGTAGACATAGGATATAACGTATAACGTTACGTGGATATAGGATATAACGAATATCGTTACGTAGACATAGCATATAACGTATAACGATATGTAGATATAGGATATAACGTATAACGTTACGTAGACATAGGATATAACGTATAACGATATCTACATATGGGATATAGCGCATAACGTTACGTAGACATAGGATATAACGTATAACGATATGTACATATAGGATACAACGTATAACGTTAAGTAGACATAGGATATAACGTATAACGTTACGTGGATATAGGATATAACGTATATCGTTACGTAGACATAGCATATAACGTATAACGATATGTAGGTATAGGATATAACGTATAACGTTAAGTAGACATAGGATATAACGTATAACGTTACGTGGATACAGGATATAACGTATAACGTTACGTGGATATAGGATATAACGTATAACGTTACGTTGACATAGGACATAACGTATAACGATAAGTAGACATAGGATATAACGTGTAACGATATGTAGATATAGGATATAACGTATAACGATATGTACATATAGGATACAACGTATAACGTTACGTAGACACAGGATATAACGTATAACGATATGTAGATATAGGATATAACGTATAACGTTAAGTAGACATAGGATATAACGTATAACGTTACGTGGATATAGGATATAACGTATAACGTTACGTGGATATAGGATATAACGTATATCGTTACGTAGACATAGCATATAACGTATAACGATATGTAGATATAGGATATAACGTATAACGTTACGTAGACGTAGGATATAACGTATAACGATATCTATATATAGGATATAACGTATAACGTTACGTAGACATAGGATATCACGTATAACGATATGTACATATGGGATATAACGTATAACGTTAAGTAGACATAGGATATAACGTATAACGTTACGTGGATATAGGATATAACGTATATCGCTACGTAGACATATCATATAACGTATAACGATATGTAGATATAGGATATAACATATAACGTTACGTAGACATAGGATATAACGTATAACGATATGTACATATAGGATACAACGTATAACGTTACGTAGACATATTATATCACGTATAACGATATGTACATATGGGATATAACGTATAACGTTAAGTAGACATAGGATATAACGTATAACGTTAAGTAGACATAGGATATAACGTATAACGTTACGTGGATATAGGATATAACGTATAACGTTACGTGGATATAGGATATAACGTATAACGTTACGTTGACATAGGACATAACGTATAACGTTAAGTAGACATAGGATATAACGTGTAACGATATGTAGATATAGGATATAACGTATAACGATATGTACATATAGGATACAACGTATAACGTTACGTAGACATAGGATATAACGTATAACGATATCTACATATAGGATATAACGTATAACGTTACGTAGACATAGCATATAACGTATAACGATATCTACATATAGGATATAACGTATAACGTTACGTAGACATAGGATATCACGTATAACGATATGTACATATAGGATATAACGTATAACGTTACGTAGACATAGGATATAACGTATAACGATATGTACATATAGGATACAACGTATAACGTTACGTAGACATAGGATATAACGTATAACGATATGTACATACAGGATATAACGTAAAACGTTATCTACATATAGGATATAACGTAAAACGTTATCTACATATAGGATATAACGTATAACATTGCGTAGACATAGGATATAACGCGTAACGATATGTAGATATAGGATATAACGTATAACGTTATCTACATATGGGATACAACGTATAACGTTACGTGGACATGGGATATAACGTATAACGTTACGTAGACATAGGATATAACATATAACGATACCTAGACATAGGATATCACGTATAACGATATGTACATATAGGATACAACGTATAACGTTACGTAGACATAGGATATAACGTATAACGATATGTACATACAGGATATAACGTTTAATGCTATCTACACATAGGATATAACGTATAACGATACGTAGATGTAGGTTATAACGTAAAACGTTATCTACATATAGGATATAACGTATACCGTTGCGTAGACATAGGATATAACGTATAACGATACATAGACATAGGATATCACGTATAACGATATGTACATGCAGGATACACCGTATAACGTTACGTAACCATAGGATATAACGTATAACGATATGTAGATATAGGATATAACGTAAAACGTTATCTACATATAGGATATAACGTATAACGTTACGTAGACATGGGATATAACGTATAACGATATGTACATACAGGATATAACGTATAATGCTATCTACTCATAGGATATAACGTATAACGATACGTAGATGTAGGTTATAACGTAAAACGTTATCCACATATAAGATATAACGTATAAAGTTGCGTAGACATAGGATATAACGTGTAAGGATACGTAGACATAGGATATCACGTATAACGATATGTACATATAGGATACAACGTATAACGTTGCGTAGACATAGGATATAACGTATAACGATACGTAGATATAGGATATAACGTAATACGTTATCTACATATAGGATATAACGTATAACGTTGCGTAGACATATGATATAACGCAATAACAATATGTAGATACAGGATATAACGTATAACGATATGTACATATAGGATACAAGGTATAACGTTACGTAGACATAGGATATAACGTATAACGATATGTAGATATAGGATATAACGTATAACGTTACGTAGACATATGATATAACGTATAACGATACCTAGACATAGGATATCACGTATAACGATATGTACATATAGGATACAACGTATAACGTTACGTAGACATAGGATATAACGTATAACGATATGTACAAACAGGATATAACGTATAATGCAATCTACTCATAGGATATAACGTATAACGATACGTAGATGAAGGTTATAACGTAAAACGTTATCTACATATAGGGTATAACGTATAACGTTGCGTAGACATAGGATATAACGTATAACGATACGTAGATATAGGATATAACGTAATACGTTATCTACATATAGGATATAACGTATAACGTTGCGTAGACATATGATATAACGCAATAACAATATGTAGATACAGGATATAACGTATAACGATATGTACATATAGGATACAAGGTATAACGTTACGTAGACATAGGATATAACGTATAACGATATGTATATATAGGATATAACGTATAACGTTACGTAGACATAGGATATCACGCATAACGATATGTACATACAGGATACAACGTATAACGTTACGTAGACATAGGATATAACGTATAACGACATGTATATATAGGATACAACGTATAACGTTACGTAGACATAGGATATAACATATAACCATATGTACATATAGGATATAACGTATAAAGTTATCTACACGTAGGATATAACGTATAACCATACGTAGATATAGGATATAACGTATAACGATATGTATATATAGGATATAACGTATAACGTTACGTAGACATAGGATATCACGTATAACGATATGTACATACAGGATACAACGTATAACGTTACGTAGACATAGGATATAACGTATAACGACATGTATATATAGGATACAACGTATAACGTTACGTAGACATAGGATATAACATATAACCATATGTACATATAGGATATAACGTATAAAGTTATCTACACGTAGGATATAACGTATAACCATACGTAGATATAGGATATAACGTAAAACGTTATCTACATATAGGATATAACGTTTAACGTTGCGTAGACATATGATATAACGCAATAACAATATGTAGATATAGGATATAACGTATAACGATGTGTAGATATAGGATATTACGTATAACGTTATCTACATATGGGATACAACGTATAACGTTACGTAGACATAGGATATAACGTATAACGATATATAGATATAGGATATAACGTATAACGATATGTACATATAGGATACAACGTATAACGTTACGCAGACACAGGATATAACATATAACGATATGTACATACAGGATATAACGTATAATGCAATCTACTCATAGGATATAACGTATAACGATACGTAGATGTAGGTTATAACGTAAAACATTATCTACATATAGGGTATAACGTATAACGTTGCGTAGACATAGGATATAACGTATAACGATACGTAGACATAGGATATCACGTATAACGATATGTACATACAGGATACAACGTATAACGATATGTACATATAGGATATAACGTATAACGTTACGTAGACATAAGATATAACGTATAACGATATGTAGATATAGGATATAACGTATAACGATATCTACATATAGGATATAACTTATAACGTTACGTAGATATAGGATATCACGTATAACGATACGCAGATATAGGATATAACGTATAACGATATGCACATATAGGATGCAACGTATAACGTTACGTAGACATAGGATATAACGTATAACGATATGAACATATAGGATATAACGTATAAGGATATCTACATATAGGATATAACGTATAACGTTACGTAGACATAGGATATCACGTATAACGATATGTACATATGAGATATAACGTATAACGTTACGTAGACATAGGATATAACGTATAGCGATATGTAGATATAGGATATAACGTATAGCGACATGTATATATAGGATACAACGTATAACGTTAAGTAGAGATAGGATATAACGTATAACGTTACGTGGATATAGGATATAACGTATATCGTTACGTAGACATAGCATATAACGTATAACGATATGTAGATATAGGATATAACGTATAACGATATGTATATATAGGATACAACGTATAACGTTAAGTAGACATAGGATATAACGTATAACGTTACGTAGACATAGGATATCACGTATAACGATATGTACATATGGGATATAACGTATAACGTTAAGTATACATAGGATATAACGTATAACGTTACGTGGATATAGGATATAACGTATATCGTTACGTAGACATAGCATATAACGTATAACGATATGTAGATATAGGACATAACGTATAACGTTACGTAGACATAGGATGTAACGTATAACGATATCTACATATGGGATATAACGTATAACGTTACGTAGACATAGGATATAACGTATAACGATATGTACATATACGATATAACGTATAACGGTTTCTACATATAGGATATAACGTATAACGTTACGTAGACATAGGATATCACGTATAACGATATGTAGATATAGGATATAACGTATAACGATATGTACATATAGGATACAACGTATAACGTTACGTAGACATAGGATATCACGTATAACGATATGTACACATAGGATATAACGTATAACGTTACGTAGACATAAGATATAACGTATAACGATATGTAGATATAGGATATAACGTATAACGATATGTACATATAGGATACAACGTATAACGTTAAGTAGACATAGGATATAACGTATAACGTTACGTGGATATAGGATATAACGTATATCGTTACGTAGACATAGCATATAACGTATAACGATATGTAGATATAGGATATAACGTATAACGTTACGTAGACATAGGATATAACGTATAACGATATGTACATATACGATACAACGTATAATGTTACGTAGACATAGGATATAACGTATAACGATATGTAGATATAGGATATAACGTATAACGATATGTAGATATAGGATATAACGTATAACGTTACGTAGACATAGGATATAACGTATAACGGTATGTACATATAGGATTCAACGTATAACGTTACGTAGACATAGGATATAACGTATAACCATATGTACATATAGGATATAACGTATGACGTTATCTACATATAGGATACAACGTATAACGTTACGTAGACATAGGATATAACGTATAACGATATGTACATATAGGATATAACGTATAAAGTTATCTACGTATAGGATACAAAGCATAACGTTACGTAGACATAGGATATAACGTATAACGTTACGTGGATATAGGATATAACGTATAACGTTACGTAGACATAGGATATAACGTATAACGATACCTAGACATAGGATATCACGTATAACGATATGTACATATAGGATACAACGTATAACGTTACGTAGACATAGGATATAACGTATAACGATATGTACATACAGGATATAACGTATAATGCAATCTACTCATAGGATATAACGTATAACGATACGTAGATGTAGGTTATAACGTAAAACGTTATCTACATATAGGGTATAACGTATAACGTTGCGTAGACATAGGATATAACGTATAACGATACGTAGATATAGGATATCACGTATAACGATATGTACATACACGATACAACGTATAACGTTACGTAGACATAGGATATAACGTATAACGATATGTACATACAGGATATAACGTATAACGTTGTCTACATATAGGATATAACGTATAACGTTACGTAGACATAGGATATCACGTATAACCATATGTACATATAGGATATAACGTATAAAGTTATCTACACGTAGGATATAACGTATAACGATACGTAGATATAGGATATAACGTAAAACGTTATCTACATATAGGATAAAACGTATAACGTTACGTAGACATAGGATCTAACGTATAACGATATGTAGATATAGGATATTACGTATAACGTTATCTACATATAGGATACAACGCATAACGTGACGTAGACATAGGATATAACGTATAACGTTACGTGGATATAGGATATAACGTATAACGTTACGTAGACATAGGATATAACGTATAACGATACCTAGACATAGGATATCACGTATAACGATATGTACATATAGGATACAACGTATAACGTTACGTAGACATAGGATATAACGTATAACGATATGTACATAAAGGATATAACGTATAATGCTATCTACTCATAGGATATAACGTATAACGATACGTAGATGTAGGTTATAACGTAAAACGTTATCGACATATAGGGTATAACGTATAACGTTGCGTAGACATAGGATATAACGTATAACCATATGTACATATAGTATATAACGTATGACGTTATCTACATATAGGATATAACGTATAACGTTACGTAGACATAGGATATCACGTATAACGATATGTACATATAGGATATAACGTATAACGTTACGTAGACATAAGATATAACGTATAACGATATGTAGATATAGGATATAACGTATAACGATATGTACATATAGTATACAACGTATAACGTTAAGTAGACATAGGATATAACGTATAACGTTACGTGGATATAGGATATAACGTATAACGTTATCTACATATAGGACACAACGTATAACGTTACAAAGACATAGGATATAACGTATAACGATATGTACATATAGGATATAACGTATAACGTTATCTACGTATAGGATACAAAGCATAAGGTTACGTAGACATAGGATATAACGTATAACGATATGTAGATATAGGATATAACGTAAAACGTCATCTACGTATAGGATATAACGTATAACGTTACGTAGACATAGGATATAACGTATAACGTTACGTGGATATAGGATATAACGTATAACGTTACGTAGACATAGCATATAACGTATAACGATTCCTAGACATAGGATATCACGTATAACGATATGTACATATAGGATACAACGTATAACGTTACGTAGACATAGGATATAACGTATAACGATATGTACATACAGGATATAACGTATAATGCAATCTACTCATAGGATATAACGTATAACGATACGTAGATGTAGGTTATAACGTAAAACGTTATCTACATATAGGGTATAACGTATAACGTTGCGTAGACATAGGATATAACGTATGACGATACGTAGATATAGGATATCACGTATAACGATATGTACATACACGGTACAACGTATAACGTTACGTAGACATAGGATATAACGTATAACGATATGTACGTACAGGATATAACGTATAACGTTGTCTACATATAGGATATAACGTATAACGTTACGTAGACATAGGATATCACGTGTAACCATATGTACATATAGGATATAACGTATAACGATATGTACATATAGTATACAACGTATAACGTTAAGTAGACATAGGATATAACGTATAACGTTACGTGGATATAGGATATAACGTATAACGTTATCTACATATAGGATACAACGTATAACGTTACGTAGACATAGGATATAACGTATAACGATATGTACATATAGGATATAACGTATAACGTTATCTACGTATAGGATACAAAGCATAAGGTTACGTAGACATAGGATATAACGTATAACGATATGTAGATATAGGATATAACGTAAAACGTCATCTACGTATAGGATATAACGTATAACGTTACGTAGACATAGGATATAACGTATAACGTTACGTGGATATAGGATATAACGTATAACGTTACGTAGACATAGGATATAACGTATAACGATACCTAGACATAGGATATCACGTATAACGATATGTACATATAGGATACAACGTATAACGTTACGTAGACATAGGATATAACGTATAACGATATGTACATACAGGATATAACGTATAATGCAATCTACTCATAGGATATAACGTATAACGATACGTAGATGTAGGTTATAACGTAAAACGTTATCTACATATAGGGTATAACGTATAACGTTGCGTAGACATAGGATATAACGTATGACGATACGTAGATATAGGATATCACGTATAACGATATGTACATACACGATACAACGTATAACGTTACGTAGACATAGGATATAACGTATAACGATATGTACGTACAGGATATAACGTATAACGTTGTCTACATATAGGATATAACGTATAACGTTACGTAGACATAGGATATCACGTATAACCATATGTACATATAGGATATAACGTATAAAGTTATCTACACGTAGGATATAACGTATAACGATACGTAGATATAGGATATAACGTAAAACGTTATCTACATATAGGATAAAACGTATAACGTTACGTAGACATAGGATATAACGTATAACGATATGTACATATAGGATATAACGTATAACGTTATCTACGTATAGGATACAAAGCATAACGTTACGTAGACATAGGATATAACGTATAACGATATGTAGATATAGGATATAACGTAAAACGTCATCTACGTATAGGATATAACGTATAACGTTACGTAGACATAGGATATAACGTATAACGTTACGTGGATATAGGATATAACGTATAACGTTACGTAGACATAGGATATAACGTATAACGATACCTAGACATAGGATATCACGTATAACGATATGTACATATAGGATACAACGTATAACGTTACGTAGACATAGGATATAACGTATAACGTTATGTACATACAGGATATAACGTATAATGCAATCTACTCATAGGATATAACGTATAACGATACGTAGATGTACGTTATAACGTATAACGTTGCGTAGACATAGGATATAACGTATGACGATACGTAGATATAGGATATCACGTATAACGATATGTACATACACGATACAACGTATAACGTTACGTAGACATAGGATATAACGTATAACGATATGTACGTACAGGATATAACGTATAACGTTGTCTACATATCGGATATAACGTATAACGTTACGTAGACATAGGATATCACGTATAACCATATGTACATATAGGATATAACGTATAAAGTTATCTACACGTAGGATATAACGTATAACGATACGTAGATATAGGATATAACGTAAAACGTTATCTACATATAGGATAAAACGTATAACGTTACGTAGACATAGGATCTAACGTATAACGATATGTAGATATAGGATATTACGTATAACGTTATCTACATATAGGATACAACGCATAACGTGACGTAGACATAGGATATAACGTATAACGTTACGTGGATATAGGATATAACGTATAACGTTACGTAGACATAGGATATAACGTATAACGATACCTAGACATAGGATATCACGTATAACGATATGTACATATAGGATACAACGTATAACGTTACGTAGACATAGGATATAACGTATAACGATATGTACATACAGGATATAACGTATAATGCTATCTACTCATAGGATATAACGTATAACGATACGTAGATGTAGGTTATAACGTAAAACGTTATCTACATATAGGGTATAACGTATAACGTTGCGTAGTCATAGGATATAACGTATAACGATACGTAGACATAGGATATCACGTATAACGATATGTAGATATAGGATATCACGTATAACGATACGCAGATATAGGATATAACGTATAACGATATGTACATATAGGATATAACGTATAACGATATCTACATATAGGATATAACGTATAACGTTACGTAGACATAGGATATCACGTATAACGATATGTACATATGGGATATAACGTATAACGTTACGTAGACATAGGATATAACGTATAACGATATGTAGATATAGGATATAAAGTATAACGATATGTATATATAGGATACAACGTATAACGTTAAGTAGACATAGGATATAACGTATAACGTTCCGTGGATATAGGATATAACGTATATCGTTACGTAGACATAGCATATAACGTATAACGATATGTAGATATAGGATATAACGTATAACGATATGTATATATAGGATACAACGTATAACGTTAAGTAGACATAGGATATAACGTATAACGTTACGTAGACATAGGATATCACGTATAACGATATGTACATATGGGATATAACGTATAACGTTAAGTAGACATAGGATATAACGTATAACGTTACGTGGATATAGGATATAACGTATATCGTTACGTAGACATAGCATATAACGTATAACGATATGTAGATATAGGATATAACATATAACGTTACGTAGACATAGGATGTAACGTATAACGATATCTACATATGGGATATAACGTATAACGTTACGTAGACATAGGATATAACGTATGACGATATGTACATATACGATATAACGTATAACGGTTTCTACTTATAGGATATAACGTATAACGTTACGTAGACATAGGATATCACGTATAACGATATGTAGATATAGGATATAACGTATAACGATATGTACATATAGGATACAACGTATAACGTTACGTAGACATAGGATATCACGTATAACGATATGTACATATAGGATATAACGTATAACGTTACGTAGACATAAGATATGACGTATAACGGTATGTAGATATAGGATATAACGTATAACGATATTTACATATAGGATACAACGTATAACGTTAAGTAGACATAGGATATAACGTATAACGTTACGTGGATATAGGATATAACGTATATCGTTACGTAGACATAGCATATAACGTATAACGATATGTAGATATAGGATATAACGTATAACGTTACGTAGACATAGGATATAACGTATAACGATATGTACATATACGATACAACGTATAATGTTACGTAGACATAGGATATAACGTATAACGATATGTAGATATAGGATATCACGTATAACGATATGTAGATATAGGATATAACGTATAACGTTACGTAGACATAGGATATAACGTATAACGGTATGTACATATAGGATTCAACGTATAACGTTACGTAGACATAGGATATAACGTATAACCATATGTACATATAGGATATAACGTATGACGTTATCTACATATAGGATATAACGTATAACGTTACGTAGACATAGGATATCACGTATAACGATATGTACATATAGGATATAACGTATAACGTTACGTAGACATAAGATATAACGTATAACGATATGTAGATATAGGATATAACGTATAACGATATGTACATATAGTATACAACGTATAACGTTAAGTAGACATAGGATATAACGTATAACGTTACGTGGATATAGGATATAACGTATAACGTTATCTACATATAGGATACAACGTATAACGTTACGTAGACATAGGATATAACGTATAACGATATGTACATATAGGATATAACGTATAAAGTTATCTACGTATAGGATACAAAGCATAAGGTTACGTAGACATAGGATATAACGTATAACGTTACGTGGATATAGGATATAACGTATAACGTTACGTAGACATAGGATATAACGTATAACGATACCTAGACATAGGATATCACGTATAACGATATGTACATATAGGATACAACGTATAACGTTACGTAGACATAGGATATAACGTATAACGATATGTACATACAGGATATAACGTATAATGCAATCTACTCATAGGATATAACGTATGACGGTACGTAGATGTAGGTTATAACGTAAAACGTTATCTACATATAGGGTATAACGTATAACGTTGCGTAGACATAGGATATAACGTATAACGATACGTAGATATAGGATATCACGTATAACGATATGTACATACACGATACAACGTATAACGTTACGTAGACATAGGATATAACGTATAACGATATGTACGTACAGGATATAACGTATAACGTTGTCTACATATAGGATATAACGTATAACGTTACGTAGACATAGGATATCACGTATAACCATATGTACATATAGGATATAACGTATAAAGTTATCTACACGTAGGATATAACGTATAACGATACGTAGATATAGGATATAACGTAAAACGTTATCTACATATAGGATAAAACGTATAACGTTACGTAGACATAGGATCTAACGTATAACGATATGTAGCTATAGGATATTACGTATAACGTTATCTACATATAGGATACAACGCATAACGTGACGTAGACATAGGATATAACGTATAACGTTACGTGGATATAGGATATAACGTATAACGTTACGTAGACATAGGATATAACGTATAACGATACCTAGACATAGGATATCACGTATAACGATATGTACATATAGGATACAACGTATAACGTTACGTAGACATAGGATATAACGTATAACGATATGTACATACAGGATATAACGTATAATGCTATCTACTCATAGGATATAACGTATAACGATACGTAGATGTAGGTTATAACGTAAAACGTTATCTACATATAGGGTATAACGTATAACGTTGCGTAAACATAGGATATAACGTATAACGATACGTAGACATAGGATATCACGTATAACGATATGTACATACAGGATACAACGTATAACGTTACGTAACCATAGGATATAACGTATAACGATATGTAGATATAGGATATAACGTATAACGTTAAGTAGACATTGGATATAACGTATAACGATATCTACATATAGGATATAACTTATAACGTTACGTAGATATAGGATATCACGTATAACGATACGCAGATATAGGATATAACGTATAACGATATGTACATATAGCATATAACGTATAACGATATCTACATATAGGATATAACGTATAACGTTACGTAGACGTAGGATATCACGTATAACGATATGTACATATGGGATATAACGTATAACGTTACGTAGACATAGGATATAACGTATAACGATATGTAGATATAGGATATAACGTATAACGATATGTATATATAGGATACAACGTATAACGTTAAGTAGACATAGGATATAACGTATAACGTTACGTGGATATAGGATATAACGTATATCGTTACGTAGACATAGCATATAACGTATAACGATATGTAGATATAGGATATAACGTATAACGATATGTATATATAGGATACAACGTATAACGTTAAGTAGACATAGGATATAACGTATAACGTTACGTAGACATAGGATATCACGTATAACGATATGTACATATGGGATATAACGTATAACGTTAAGTAGACATAGGATATAACGTATAACGTTACGTGGATATAGGATATAACGTATATCGTTACGTAGACATAGCATATAACGTATAACGATATGTAGATATAGGATATAACATATAACGTTACGTAGACATAGGATGTAACGTATAACGATATCTACATATGGGATATAACGTATAACGTTACGTAGACATAGGATATAACGTATGACGATATGTACATATACGATATAACGTATAACGGTTTCTACTTATAGGATATAACGTATAACGTTACGTAGACATAGGATATCACGTATAACGATATGTAGATATAGGATATAACGTATAACGATATGTACATATAGGATACAACGTATAACGTTACGTAGACATAGGATATCACGTATAACGATATGTACATATAGCATATAACGTATAACGTTACGTAGACATAAGATATGACGTATAACGGTATGTAGATATAGGATATAACGTATAACGATATTTACATATAGGATACAACGTATAACGTTAAGTAGACATAGGATATAACGTATAACGTTACGTGGATATAGGATATAACGTATATCGTTACGTAGACATAGCATATAACGTATAACGATATGTAGATATAGGATATAACGTATAACGTTACGTAGACATAGGATATAACGTATAACGATATGTACATATACGATACAACGTATAATGTTACATAGACATGGGATATAACGAATAACGATATGTAGATATAGGATATCACGTATAACGATATGTAGATATAGGATATAACGTATAACGTTACGTAGACATTGGATATAACGTATAACGGTATGTACAAATAGGATACAACGTATAACGTTACGTAGACATAGAATATAACGTATAACCATATGTACATATAGGATATAACGTATGACGTTATCTACATATAGGATATAACGTATAACGTTACGTAGATATAGGATATCACGTATAACGATATGTACATATAGGATACAACGTATAACGTTAAGTAGACATAGGATATAACGTATAACGTTACGTGGATATCGCATATAACGTATAACGTTATCTACATATAGGATACAACGTATAACGTTACGTAGACATAGGATATAATGTATAACGATATGTACATATAGGATATAACGTATAACGTTATCTACGTATAGGATACAAAGCATAAGGTTACGTAGACATAGGATATAACGTATAACGATATGTAGATATAGGATATAACGTAAAACGTCATCTACGTATAGGATATAGCGTATAACGTTACGTAGACATAGGTTATAACGTATAGCGATATGTACATATACGATATAACGTATAACGATATCTACATATAGGATATAACGTATAACGTTACGTAGACATAGGATATAACGTATAACGATATGTAGAAATAGGAAATTACGTATAACGTTATCTACATATAGGATACAAAGCATAACGTTACGTAGACATAGGACATAACGTATAACGATATGTAGATATAGGATATTACGTATAACGTTATCTACATATAGGATACAACGCATAACGTGACGTAGATACAGGATATAACGTAAAACGTTATCTACATATAGGATAAAACGTATCACGTTACGTAGACATAGGATATAACGTATAACGATACCTAGACATAGGATATCACGTATAACGATATGTACATATAGGATACAACGTATAACGTTACGTAGACATAGGATATAACGTATAACGATATGTACATACAGGATATAACGTATAATGCAATCTACTCATAGGATATAACGTATAACGATACGTAGATGTAGGTTATAACGTAAAACGTTATCTACATATAGGGTATAACGTATAACGTTGCGTAGACATAGGATATAACGTATAACGATACGTAGACATAGGATATCACGTATAACGATATGTACATACAGGATACAACGTATAACGTTACGTAACCATAGGATATAACGTATAACGATATGTAGATATAGGATATAACGTATAACGTTAAGTAGACATTGGATATAACGTATAGCGATATCTACATATAGGATATAACTTATAACGTTACGTAGATATAGGATATCACGTATAACGATACGCAGATATAGGATATAACGTATAACGATATGTACATATAGCATATAACGTATAACGATATCTACATATAGGATATAACGTATAACGTTACGTAGACGTAGGATATCACGTATAACGATATGTACATAAGGGATATAACGTATAACGTTACGTAGACATAGGATATATCGTATAACGATATGTAGATATAGGATATAACGTATAACGATATGTACATATAGGATACAACGTATAACGTTATCTACATATAGGATACAACGCATAACGTGACGTAGACATAGGATATAACGTATAAAGTTACGTGGATATAGGATATAACGTATAACGTTACGTAGACATAGGATATAACGTATAACGATATCTACATATAGGATATAACTTATAACGTTAAGTAGACATAGGATATAGCGTATAACGATATCTACATATAGGATATAACTTATAACGTTACGTAGATATAGGATATCACGTATAACGATACGCAGATATACGATATAACGTATAACGGTATGCACATATAGGATACAACGTATAACGTTACGTAGACATAGGATATAACTTATAACGATATGTACATATAGGATATAACGTATAACGATATGTAGATATAGGATATAACGTATAACGATATGTACATATGGGATATCACGTATAACGATATGTACATATAGGATACAACGTATAACGTTACGTAGACATAGGATATAACGTATAACGATATGTACATACAGGATATAACGTATAATGCAATCTACTCATAGGATATAACGTATAACGATACGTAGATGTAGGTTATAACGTAAAACGTTATCTACATATAGGGTATAACGTATAACGTTGCGTAGACATAGGATATAACGTATAACGATACGTAGACATAGGATATCACGTATAACGATATGTAGATATAGGATATAACGTATAACGTTAAGTAGACATAGGATATAACGTATAACGATATCTACATATAGGATATAACTTATAACGTTAAGTAGACATAGGATATAGCGTATAACGATATCTACATATAGGATATAACTTATAACGTTACGTAGATATAGGATATCACGTATAACGATACGCAGATATACGATATAACGTATAACGATATGCACATATAGGATACAACGTATAACGTTACGTAGACATAGGATATAACTTATAACGATATGTACATATAGGATATAACGTATAACGATATCTACATATAGGATATAACGTATAACGTTACGTACACATAGGATATCACGTACAACGATATGTACATATGGGATATAACGTATAACGTTACGTAGACATAGGATATAACGTATAACGATATGTACATATAGGATATAACGTATAACGATATCTACATATAGGATATAACGTATAACGTTACGTAGACATAGGATATCACGTACAACGATATGTACATATGGGATATAACGTATAACGTTACGTAGACATAGGATATAACGTATAACGTTACGTGGATATAGGATATAACGTATATCGTAACGTAGACATAGCATATAACGTATAACGATATGTAGATATCGGATATAACGTATAACGTTACGTAGACATAGGATGTAACGTATAACGAAATCTACATATGGGATATAACGTATAACGTTACGTAGACATAGGATATAACGTATAACGATATGTACATATACGATATAACGTATAACGGTATCTACATATAGGATATAAAGTATAACGTTACGTAGACATAGGATATCACGTATAACGATATGTAGATATAGGATATAACGTATAACGATATGTACATATAGGATACAACGTATAACTTTACGTAGACATAGGATATCACGTACAACGATATGTACATATGGGATATAACGTATATCGTTACGTAGACATAGGATATCACGTATAACGATATGTACACATGGGATATAACGTATAACGTTAAGCAGACATAGGATATAACGTATAACGTTACGTGGATATAGGATATAACGTATATCGTAACGTAGACATAGCATATAACGTATAACGATATGTAGATATCGGATATAACGTATAACGTTACGTAGACATAGGATATAACGTATAACGATATGTACATATAGGATATAACGTATAACGATATCTACATATAGGATATAACGTATAACGTTACGTAGACATAGGATATCACGTACAACGATATGTACATATGGGATATAACGTATATCGTTACGTAGACATAGCATATAACGTATAACGATATGTAGATATAGGATATAACGTATAACGATATGTATATATAGGATACAACGTATAACGTTAAGTAGACATAGGATATAACGTATAACGTTACGTAGACATAGGATATCACGTATAACGATATGTACACATGGGATATAACGTATAACGTTAAGCAGACATAGGATATAACGTATAACGTTACGTGGATATAGGATATAACGTATATCGTAACGTAGACATAGCATATAACGTATAACGATATGTAGATATCGGATATAACGTATAACGTTACGTAGACATAGGATGTAACGTATAACGAAATCTACATATGGGATATAACGTATAACGTTACGTAGACATAGGATATAACGTATAACGATATGTACATATACGATATAACGTATAACGGTATCTACATATAGGATATAACGTATAACGTTACGTAGACATAGGATATCACGTATAACGATATGTAGATATAGGATATAACGTATAACGATATGTACATATAGGATACAACGTATAACTTTACGTAGACATAGGATATCACGTATAACGATATGTACATATAGGATATAACGTATGACGTTATCTACATATAGGATATAACGTATAACGTTACGTAGATATAGGATATCACGTATAACGATATGTACATATAGGATACAACGTATAACGTTAAGTAGACATAGGATATAACGTATAACGTTACGTGGATATCGCATATAACGTATAACGTTATCTACATATAGGATACAACGTATAACGTTACGTAGACATAGGATATAATGTATAACGATATGTACATATAGGATATAACGTATAACGTTATCTACGTATAGGATACAAAGCATAAGGTTACGTAGACATAGGATATAACGTATAACGATATGTAGATATAGGATATAACGTATAACGATATGTAGATATAGGATATAACGTATAACGATATGTACATATGGGATATCACGTATAACGATATGTACATATAGGATACAACGTATAACGTTACGTAGACATAGGATATAACGTATAACGATATGTACATACAGGATATAACGTATAATGCAATCTACTCATAGGATATAACGTATAACGATACGTAGATGTAGGTTATAACGTAAAACGTTATCTACATATAGGGTATAACGTATAACGTTGCGTAGACATAGGATATAACGTATAACGATACGTAGACATAGGATATCACGTATAACGATATGTAGATATAGGATATAACGTATAACGTTAAGTAGACATAGGATATAACGTATAACGATATCTACATATAGGATATAACTTATAACGTTAAGTAGACATAGGATATAGCGTATAACGATATCTACATATAGGATATAACTTATAACGTTACGTAGATATAGGATATCACGTATAACGATACGCAGATATACGATATAACGTATAACGATATGCACATATAGGATACAACGTATAACGTTACGTAGACATAGGATATAACTTATAACGATATGTACATATAGGATATAACGTATAACGATATCTACATATAGGATATAACGTATAACGTTACGTACACATAGGATATCACGTACAACGATATGTACATATGGGATATAACGTATAACGTTACGTAGACATAGGATATAACGTATAACGATATGTACATATAGGATATAACGTATAACGATATCTACATATAGGATATAACGTATAACGTTACGTAGACATAGGATATCACGTACAACGATATGTACATATGGGATATAACGTATAACGTTACGTAGACATAGGATATAACGTATAACGTTACGTGGATATAGGATATAACGTATATCGTAACGTAGACATAGCATATAACGTATAACGATATGTAGATATCGGATATAACGTATAACGTTACGTAGACATAGGATGTAACGTATAACGAAATCTACATATGGGATATAACGTATAACGTTACGTAGACATAGGATATAACGTATAACGATATGTACATATACGATATAACGTATAACGGTATCTACATATAGGATATAAAGTATAACGTTACGTAGACATAGGATATCACGTATAACGATATGTAGATATAGGATATAACGTATAACGATATGTACATATAGGATACAACGTATAACTTTACGTAGACATAGGATATCACGTACAACGATATGTACATATGGGATATAACGTATATCGTTACGTAGACATAGGATATCACGTATAACGATATGTACACATGGGATATAACGTATAACGTTAAGCAGACATAGGATATAACGTATAACGTTACGTGGATATAGGATATAACGTATATCGTAACGTAGACATAGCATATAACGTATAACGATATGTAGATATCGGATATAACGTATAACGTTACGTAGACATAGGATATAACGTATAACGATATGTACATATAGGATATAACGTATAACGATATCTACATATAGGATATAACGTATAACGTTACGTAGACATAGGATATCACGTACAACGATATGTACATATGGGATATAACGTATATCGTTACGTAGACATAGCATATAACGTATAACGATATGTAGATATAGGATATAACGTATAACGATATGTATATATAGGATACAACGTATAACGTTAAGTAGACATAGGATATAACGTATAACGTTACGTAGACATAGGATATCACGTATAACGATATGTACACATGGGATATAACGTATAACGTTAAGCAGACATAGGATATAACGTATAACGTTACGTGGATATAGGATATAACGTATATCGTAACGTAGACATAGCATATAACGTATAACGATATGTAGATATCGGATATAACGTATAACGTTACGTAGACATAGGATGTAACGTATAACGAAATCTACATATGGGATATAACGTATAACGTTACGTAGACATAGGATATAACGTATAACGATATGTACATATACGATATAACGTATAACGGTATCTACATATAGGATATAACGTATAACGTTACGTAGACATAGGATATCACGTATAACGATATGTAGATATAGGATATAACGTATAACGATATGTACATATAGGATACAACGTATAACTTTACGTAGACATAGGATATCACGTATAACGATATGTACATATAGGATATAACGTATGACGTTATCTACATATAGGATATAACGTATAACGTTACGTAGATATAGGATATCACGTATAACGATATGTACATATAGGATACAACGTATAACGTTAAGTAGACATAGGATATAACGTATAACGTTACGTGGATATCGCATATAACGTATAACGTTATCTACATATAGGATACAACGTATAACGTTACGTAGACATAGGATATAATGTATAACGATATGTACATATAGGATATAACGTATAACGTTATCTACGTATAGGATACAAAGCATAAGGTTACGTAGACATAGGATATAACGTATAACGATATGTAGATATAGGATATAACGTATAACGTTACGTAGACATAGGATATAACGTATAACGATATGTACATATACGATACAACGTATAATGTTACGTAGACATAGGATATAACGTATAACGATATGTAGATATAGGATATCACGTATAACGATATGTAGATATAGGATATAACGTATAACGATATGTACATATAGGATACAACGTATAACTTTACGTAGACATAGGATATAACGTATAACGATATGTACGTACAGGATATAACGTATAACGTTGTCTACATATAGGATATAACGTATAACGTTACGTAGACATAGGATATCACGTATAACCATATGTACATATAGGATATAACGTATAAAGTTATCTACACGTAGGATATAACGTATAACGATACGTAGATATAGGATATAACGTAAAACGTTATCTACATATAGGATAAAACGTATAACGTTACGTAGACATAGGATCTAACGTATAACGATATGTAGATATAGGATATTACGTATAACGTTATCTACATATAGGATACAACGTATAACGTTAAGTAGACATAGGATATAACGTATAACGTTACGTGGATATAGGATATAACGTATAACGTTATCTACATATAGGATACAACGTATAACGTTACGTAGACATAGGATATAACGTATAACGATATGTACATATAGGATATAACGTATAACGTTATCTACGTATAGGATACAAAGCATAAGGTTACGTAGACATAGGATATAACGTATAACGATATGTAGATATAGGATATAACGTAAAACGTCATCTACGTATAGGATATAACGTATAACGTTACGTAGACATAGGATATAACGTATAACGTTACGTGGATATAGGATATAACGTATAACGTTACGTAGACATAGGATATAACGTATAACGATACCTAGACATAGGATATCACGTATAACGATATGTACATATAGGATACAACGTATAACGTTACGTAGACATAGGATATAACGTATAACGTTATGTACATACAGGATATAACGTATAATGCAATCTACTCATAGGATATAACGTATAACGATACGTAGATGTACGTTATAACGTATAACGTTGCGTAGACATAGGATATAACGTATGACGATACGTAGATATAGGATATCACGTATAACGATATGTACATACACGATACAACGTATAACGTTACGTAGACATAGGATATAACGTATAACGATATGTACGTACAGGATATAACGTATAACGTTGTCTACATATCGGATATAACGTATAACGTTACGTAGACATAGGATATCACGTATAACCATATGTACATATAGGATATAACGTATAAAGTTATCTACACGTAGGATATAACGTATAACGATACGTAGATATAGGATATAACGTAAAACGTTATCTACATATAGGATAAAACGTATAACGTTACGTAGACATAGGATCTAACGTATAACGATATGTAGATATAGGATATTACGTATAACGTTATCTACATATAGGATACAACGCATAACGTGACGTAGACATAGGATATAACGTATAACGTTACGTGGATATAGGATATAACGTATAACGTTACGTAGACATAGGATATAACGTATAACGATACCTAGACATAGGATATCACGTATAACGATATGTACATATAGGATACAACGTATAACGTTACGTAGACATAGGATATAACGTATAACGATATGTACATACAGGATATAACGTATAATGCTATCTACTCATAGGATATAACGTATAACGATACGTAGATGTAGGTTATAACGTAAAACGTTATCTACATATAGGGTATAACGTATAACGTTGCGTAGTCATAGGATATAACGTATAACGATACGTAGACATAGGATATCACGTATAACGATATGTACATACAGGATACAACGTATAACGTTACGTAACCATAGGATATAACGTATAACGATATGTAGATATAGGATATAACGTATAACGTTAAGTAGACATTGGATATAACGTATAACGATATCTACATATAGGATATAACTTATAACGTTACGTAGATATAGGATATCACGTATAACGATACGCAGATATAGGATATAACGTATAACGATATGTACATATAGGATATAACGTATAACGATATCTACATATAGGATATAACGTATAACGTTACGTAGACATAGGATATCACGTATAACGATATGTACATATGGGATATAACGTATAACGTTACGTAGACATAGGATATAACGTATAACGATATGTAGATATAGGATATAACGTATAACGATATGTATATATAGGATACAACGTATAACGTTAAGTAGACATAGGATATAACGTATAACGTTCCGTGGATATAGGATATAACGTATATCGTTACGTAGACATAGCATATAACGTATAACGATATGTAGATATAGGATATAACGTATAACGATATGTATATATAGGATACAACGTATAACGTTAAGTAGACATAGGATATAACGTATAACGTTACGTAGACATAGGATATCACGTATAACGATATGTACATATGGGATATAACGTATAACGTTAAGTAGACATAGGATATAACGTATAACGTTACGTGGATATAGGATATAACGTATATCGTTACGTAGACATAGCATATAACGTATAACGATATGTAGATATAGGATATAACATATAACGTTACGTAGACATAGGATGTAACGTATAACGATATCTACATATGGGATATAACGTATAACGTTACGTAGACATAGGATATAACGTATGACGATATGTACATATACGATATAACGTATAACGGTTTCTACTTATAGGATATAACGTATAACGTTACGTAGACATAGGATATCACGTATAACGATATGTAGATATAGGATATAACGTATAACGATATGTACATATAGGATACAACGTATAACGTTACGTAGACATAGGATATCACGTATAACGATATGTACATATAGGATATAACGTATAACGTTACGTAGACATAAGATATGACGTATAACGGTATGTAGATATAGGATATAACGTATAACGATATTTACATATAGGATACAACGTATAACGTTAAGTAGACATAGGATATAACGTATAACGTTACGTGGATATAGGATATAACGTATATCGTTACGTAGACATAGCATATAACGTATAACGATATGTAGATATAGGATATAACGTATAACGTTACGTAGACATAGGATATAACGTATAACGATATGTACATATACGATACAACGTATAATGTTACGTAGACATAGGATATAACGTATAACGATATGTAGATATAGGATATCACGTATAACGATATGTAGATATAGGATATAACGTATAACGTTACGTAGACATAGGATATAACGTATAACGGTATGTACATATAGGATTCAACGTATAACGTTACGTAGACATAGGATATAACGTATAACCATATGTACATATAGGATATAACGTATGACGTTATCTACATATAGGATATAACGTATAACGTTACGTAGACATAGGATATCACGTATAACGATATGTACATATAGGATATAACGTATAACGTTACGTAGACATAAGATATAACGTATAACGATATGTAGATATAGGATATAACGTATAACGATATGTACATATAGTATACAACGTATAACGTTAAGTAGACATAGGATATAACGTATAACGTTACGTGGATATAGGATATAACGTATAACGTTATCTACATATAGGATACAACGTATAACGTTACGTAGACATAGGATATAACGTATAACGATATGTACATATAGGATATAACGTATAAAGTTATCTACGTATAGGATACAAAGCATAGGGTTACGTAGACATAGGATATAACGTATAACGTTACGTGGATATAGGATATAACGTATAACGTTACGTAGACATAGGATATAACGTATAACGATACCTAGACATAGGATATCACGTATAACGATATGTACATATAGGATACAACGTATAACGTTACGTAGACATAGGATATAACGTATAACGATATGTACATACAGGATATAACGTATAATGCAATCTACTCATAGGATATAACGTATAACGATACGTAGATGTAGGTTATAACGTAAAACGTTATCTACATATAGGGTATAACGTATAACGTTGCGTAGACATAGGATATAACGTATAACGATACGTAGATATAGGATATCACGTATAACGATATGTACATACACGATACAACGTATAACGTTACGTAGACATAGGATATAACGTATAACGATATGTACGTACAGGATATAACGTATAACGTTGTCTACATATAGGATATAACGTATAACGTTACGTAGACATAGGATATCACGTATAACCATATGTACATATAGGATATAACGTATAAAGTTATCTACACGTAGGATATAACGTATAACGATACGTAGATATAGGATATAACGTAAAACGTTATCTACATATAGGATAAAACGTATAACGTTACGTAGACATAGGATCTAACGTATAACGATATGTAGCTATAGGATATTACGTATAACGTTATCTACATATAGGATACAACGCATAACGTGACGTAGACATAGGATATAACGTATAACGTTACGTGGGTATAGGATATAACGTATAACGTTACGTAGACATAGGATATAACGTATAACGATACCTAGACATAGGATATCACGTATAACGATATGTACATATAGGATACAACGTATAACGTTACGTAGACATAGGATATAACGTATAACGATATGTACATACAGGATATAACGTATAATGCTATCTACTCATAGGATATAACGTATAACGATACGTAGATGTAGGTTATAACGTAAAACGTTATCTACATATAGGGTATAACGTATAACGTTGCGTAAACATAGGATATAACGTATAACGATACGTAGACATAGGATATCACGTATAACGATATGTACATACAGGATACAACGTATAACGTTACGTAACCATAGGATATAACGTATAACGATATGTAGATATAGGATATAACGTATAACGTTAAGTAGACATTGGATATAACGTATAACGATATCTACATATAGGATATAACTTATAACGTTACGTAGATATAGGATATCACGTATAACGATACGCAGATATAGGATATAACGTATAACGATATGTACATATAGCATATAACGTATAACGATATCTACATATAGGATATAACGTATAACGTTACGTAGACGTAGGATATCACGTATAACGATATGTACATATGGGATATAACGTATAACGTTACGTAGACATAGGATATAACGTATAACGATATGTAGATATAGGATATAACGTATAACGATATGTATATATAGGATACAACGTATAACGTTAAGTAGACATAGGATATAACGTATAACGTTACGTGGATATAGGATATAACGTATATCGTTACGTAGACATAGCATATAACGTATAACGATATGTAGATATAGGATATAACGTATAACGATATGTATATATAGGATACAACGTATAACGTTAAGTAGACATAGGATATAACGTATAACGTTACGTAGACATAGGATATCACGTATAACGATATGTACATATGGGATATAACGTATAACGTTAAGTAGACATAGGATATAACGTATAACGTTACGTGGA
This sequence comes from Bombus hortorum, assembly GCA_905332935.1. Lineage (NCBI taxonomy): Eukaryota > Metazoa > Arthropoda > Insecta > Hymenoptera > Apidae > Bombus > Bombus hortorum. The sequence goes on from HG995204.1 coordinate 4,017,780, forward strand.
TATAGGATATAACGTATATCGTTACGTAGACATAGCATATAACGTATAACGATATGTAGATATAGGATATAACATATAACGTTACGTAGACATAGGATGTAACGTATAACGATATCTACATATGGGATATAACGTATAACGTTACGTAGACATAGGATATAACGTATGACGATATGTACATATACGATATAACGTATAACGGTTTCTACTTATAGGATATAACGTATAACGTTACGTAGACATAGGATATCACGTATAACGATATGTAGATATAGGATATAACGTATAACGATATGTACATATAGGATACAACGTATAACGTTACGTAGACATAGGATATCACGTATAACGATATGTACATATAGCATATAACGTATAACGTTACGTAGACATAAGATATGACGTATAACGGTATGTAGATATAGGATATAACGTATAACGATATTTACATATAGGATACAACGTATAACGTTAAGTAGACATAGGATATAACGTATAACGTTACGTGGATATAGGATATAACGTATATCGTTACGTAGACATAGCATATAACGTATAACGATATGTAGATATAGGATATAACGTATAACGTTACGTAGACATAGGATATAACGTATAACGATATGTACATATACGATACAACGTATAATGTTACATAGACATGGGATATAACGAATAACGATATGTAGATATAGGATATCACGTATAACGATATGTAGATATAGGATATAACGTATAACGTTACGTAGACATTGGATATAACGTATAACGGTATGTACAAATAGGATACAACGTATAACGTTACGTAGACATAGAATATAACGTATAACCATATGTACATATAGGATATAACGTATGACGTTATCTACATATAGGATATAACGTATAACGTTACGTAGATATAGGATATCACGTATAACGATATGTACATATAGGATACAACGTATAACGTTAAGTAGACATAGGATATAACGTATAACGTTACGTGGATATCGCATATAACGTATAACGTTATCTACATATAGGATACAACGTATAACGTTACGTAGACATAGGATATAATGTATAACGATATGTACATATAGGATATAACGTATAACGTTATCTACGTATAGGATACAAAGCATAAGGTTACGTAGACATAGGATATAACGTATAACGATATGTAGATATAGGATATAACGTAAAACGTCATCTACGTATAGGATATAGCGTATAACGTTACGTAGACATAGGTTATAACGTATAGCGATATGTACATATACGATATAACGTATAACGATATCTACATATAGGATATAACGTATAACGTTACGTAGACATAGGATATAACGTATAACGATATGTAGAAATAGGAAATTACGTATAACGTTATCTACATATAGGATACAAAGCATAACGTTACGTAGACATAGGACATAACGTATAACGATATGTAGATATAGGATATTACGTATAACGTTATCTACATATAGGATACAACGCATAACGTGACGTAGATACAGGATATAACGTAAAACGTTATCTACATATAGGATAAAACGTATCACGTTACGTAGACATAGGATATAACGTATAACGATACCTAGACATAGGATATCACGTATAACGATATGTACATATAGGATACAACGTATAACGTTACGTAGACATAGGATATAACGTATAACGATATGTACATACAGGATATAACGTATAATGCAATCTACTCATAGGATATAACGTATAACGATACGTAGATGTAGGTTATAACGTAAAACGTTATCTACATATAGGGTATAACGTATAACGTTGCGTAGACATAGGATATAACGTATAACGATACGTAGACATAGGATATCACGTATAACGATATGTACATACAGGATACAACGTATAACGTTACGTAACCATAGGATATAACGTATAACGATATGTAGATATAGGATATAACGTATAACGTTAAGTAGACATTGGATATAACGTATAACGATATCTACATATAGGATATAACTTATAACGTTACGTAGATATAGGATATCACGTATAACGATACGCAGATATAGGATATAACGTATAACGATATGTACATATAGCATATAACGTATAACGATATCTACATATAGGATATAACGTATAACGTTACGTAGACGTAGGATATCACGTATAACGATATGTACATATGGGATATAACGTATAACGTTACGTAGACATAGGATATATCGTATAACGATATGTAGATATAGGATATAACGTATAACGATATGTACATATAGGATACAACGTATAACGTTATCTACATATAGGATACAACGCATAACGTGACGTAGACATAGGATATAACGTATAAAGTTACGTGGATATAGGATATAACGTATAACGTTACGTAGACATAGGATATAACGTATAACGATATCTACATATAGGATATAACTTATAACGTTAAGTAGACATAGGATATAGCGTATAACGATATCTACATATAGGATATAACTTATAACGTTACGTAGATATAGGATATCACGTATAACGATACGCAGATATACGATATAACGTATAACGATATGCACATATAGGATACAACGTATAACGTTACGTAGACATAGGATATAACTTATAACGATATGTACATATAGGATATAACGTATAACGATATGTAGATATAGGATATAACGTATAACGATATGTACATATGGGATATCACGTATAACGATATGTACATATAGGATACAACGTATAACGTTACGTAGACATAGGATATAACGTATAACGATATGTACATACAGGATATAACGTATAATGCAATCTACTCATAGGATATAACGTATAACGATACGTAGATGTAGGTTATAACGTAAAACGTTATCTACATATAGGGTATAACGTATAACGTTGCGTAGACATAGGATATAACGTATAACGATACGTAGACATAGGATATCACGTATAACGATATGTAGATATAGGATATAACGTATAACGTTAAGTAGACATAGGATATAACGTATAACGATATCTACATATAGGATATAACTTATAACGTTAAGTAGACATAGGATATAGCGTATAACGATATCTACATATAGGATATAACTTATAACGTTACGTAGATATAGGATATCACGTATAACGATACGCAGATATACGATATAACGTATAACGATATGCACATATAGGATACAACGTATAACGTTACGTAGACATAGGATATAACTTATAACGATATGTACATATAGGATATAACGTATAACGATATCTACATATAGGATATAACGTATAACGTTACGTACACATAGGATATCACGTACAACGATATGTACATATCGGATATAACGTATAACGTTACGTAGACATAGGATATAACGTATAACGATATGTACATATAGGATATAACGTATAACGATATCTACATATAGGATATAACGTATAACGTTACGTAGACATAGGATATCACGTACAACGATATGTACATATGGGATATAACGTATAACGTTACGTAGACATAGGATATAACGTATAACGTTACGTGGATATAGGATATAACGTATATCGTAACGTAGACATAGCATATAACGTATAACGATATGTAGATATCGGATATAACGTATAACGTTACGTAGACATAGGATGTAACGTATAACGAAATCTACATATGGGATATAACGTATAACGTTACGTAGACATAGGATATAACGTATAACGATATGTACATATACGATATAACGTATAACGGTATCTACATATAGGATATAAAGTATAACGTTACGTAGACATAGGATATCACGTATAACGATATGTAGATATAGGATATAACGTATAACGATATGTACATATAGGATACAACGTATAACTTTACGTAGACATAGGATATCACGTACAACGATATGTACATATGGGATATAACGTATATCGTTACGTAGACATAGGATATCACGTATAACGATATGTACACATGGGATATAACGTATAACGTTAAGCAGACATAGGATATAACGTATAACGTTACGTGGATATAGGATATAACGTATATCGTAACGTAGACATAGCATATAACGTATAACGATATGTAGATATCGGATATAACGTATAACGTTACGTAGACATAGGATATAACGTATAACGATATGTACATATAGGATATAACGTATAACGATATCTACATATAGGATATAACGTATAACGTTACGTAGACATAGGATATCACGTACAACGATATGTACATATGGGATATAACGTATATCGTTACGTAGACATAGCATATAACGTATAACGATATGTAGATATAGGATATAACGTATAACGATATGTATATATAGGATACAACGTATAACGTTAAGTAGACATAGGATATAACGTATAACGTTACGTAGACATAGGATATCACGTATAACGATATGTACACATGGGATATAACGTATAACGTTAAGCAGACATAGGATATAACGTATAACGTTACGTGGATATAGGATATAACGTATATCGTAACGTAGACATAGCATATAACGTATAACGATATGTAGATATCGGATATAACGTATAACGTTACGTAGACATAGGATGTAACGTATAACGAAATCTACATATGGGATATAACGTATAACGTTACGTAGACATAGGATATAACGTATAACGATATGTACATATACGATATAACGTATAACGGTATCTACATATAGGATATAACGTATAACGTTACGTAGACATAGGATATCACGTATAACGATATGTAGATATAGGATATAACGTATAACGATATGTACATATAGGATACAACGTATAACTTTACGTAGACATAGGATATCACGTATAACGATATGTACATATAGGATATAACGTATAACGTTACGTAGACATAAGATATAACGTATAACGATATGTAGATATAGGATATAACGTATAACGGTATGTTCATATCGGATACATCGTATAACGTTAAGTAGACATAGGATATAACGTATAACGTTACGTGGATATAGGATATAACGTATATCGTTACGTAGACATAGCATATAACGTATAACGATATGTAGATATAGGATATAACGTATAACGTTACGTAGACATAGGATATAACGTATAACGATATGTACATATACGATACAACGTATAATGTTACGTAGACATAGGATATAACGTATAATGATATGTAGATATAGGATATCACGTATAACGATATGTAGATATAGGATATAATGTATAACGTTACGTAGACATAGGATATAACGTATAACGATATGTACATATACGATACAACGTATAATGTTACGTAGACATAGGATATAACGTATAACGATATGTAGATATAGGATATCACGTATAACGTTACGTAGACATAGGATATAACGTATAACGATATGTAGAAATAGGAAATTACGTATAACGTTATCTACATATAGGATACAAAGCATAACGTTACGTAGACATAGGATATAACGTATAACGATATGTACATATAGGATACAACGTATAACGTTAAGTAGACATAGGATATAACGTATAACGTTACGTGGATATAGGATATAACGTATATCGTTACGTAGACATAGCATATAACGTATAACGATATGTAGATATATGATATAACGTATAACGATATGTAGATATAGGATATAACGTATAACGTTACGTAGACATAGAATATAACGTATAACGATATGTACATATAGGATACAACGTATAACGTTACGTAGACATAGGATATAACGTATAACGATATGTAGATATAGGATATCACGTATAACGATATGTAGATATAGGATATAACGTATAACGTTACGTAGACATAGGATATAACGTATAACGATATGTACATATAGGATACAACGTATAACGTTACGTAGACATAGGATATAACGTATAACCATATGAACATATAGGATATAACGTATGACGTTATCTACTAATGGGATATAACGTATAACGATACGTAGACATAGGATATAACGTATATCGTTACGTCGACATAGCATATAACGTATATCGATATGTAGATATAGGATATAACGTATAACGTTACGTAGACATAGGATATAACGTATAACGATATGTACATATACGATATAATGTATAACGATATCTACATATAGGATATACCGTATAACGTTACGTAGACATAGGATATAACGTATAACGATATGTAGATATAGGATACAACGTATAACGCTAAGTAGACATAGGATATAACGTATAACGTTACGTGGATATAGGATATAACGTATATCGTTACGTAGACATAGCATATAACGTATAACGATATGTAGATATATGATATAACGTATAACGATATGTAGATATAGGATATAACGTATAACGTTACGTAGACATAGAATATAACGTATAACGATATGTACATATAGGATACAACGTATAACGTTACGTAGACATAGGATATAACGTATAACGATATGTAGATATAGGATATCACGTATAACGATATGTAGATATAGGATATAATGTATAACGTTACGTAGACATAGGATATAACGTATAACGATATGTACATATACGATACAACGTATAATGTTACGTAGACATAGGATATAACGTATAACGATATGTAGATATAGGATATCACGTATTACGTTACGTAGACATAGGATATAACGTATAACGATATGTAGAAATAGGAAATTACGTATAACGTTATCTACATATAGGATACAAAGCATAACGTTACGTAGACATAGGATATAACATATAACGATATGTACATATAGGATACAACGTATAACGTTAAGTAGACATAGGATATAACGTATAACGTTACGTGGATATAGGATATAACGTATATCGTTACGTAGACATAGCATATAACGTATAACGATATGTAGATATATGATATAACGTATAACGATATGTAGATATAGGATATAACGTATAACGTTACGTAGACATAGAATATAACGTATAACGATATGTACATATAGGATACAACGTATAACGTTACGTAGACATAGGATATAACGTATAACGATATGTAGATATAGGATATCACGTATAACGATATGTAGATATAGGATATAACGTATAACGTTACGTAGACATAGGATATAACGTATAACGATATGTACATATAGGATACAACGTATAACGTTACGTAGACATAGGATATAACGTATAACCATATGAACATATAGGATATAACGTATGACGTTATCTACTAATGGGATATAACGTATAACGATACGTAGACATAGGATATAACGTATATCGTTACGTCGACATAGCATATAACGTATAACGATATGTAGATATAGGATATAACGTATAACGTTACGTAGACATATGATATAACGTATAACGATATGTACATATACGATATAATGTATAACGATATCTACATATAGGATATACCGTATAACGTTACGTAGACATAGGATATAACGTATAACGATATGTAGATATAGGATACAACGTATAACGTTAAGTAGACATAGGATATAACGTATAACGTTACGTAGACATAGGATATCACGTACAACGATATGTACACATGGGATATAACGTATAACGTTAAGCAGACATAGGATATAACGTATAACGTTACGTGGATATAGGATATAACGTATATCGTAACGTAGACATAGCATATAACGTATAACGATATGTAGATATAGGATATAACGTATAACGTTACGTAGACATAGGATGTAACGTATAACGAAATCTACATATGGGATATAACGTATAGCGTTACGTAGACATAGGATATAACGTATAACGATATGTACATATACGATATAACGTATAACGGTATCTACATATAGGATATAACGTATAACGTTACGTAGACATAGGATATCACGTATAACGATATGTAGATATAGGATATAACGTATAACGATATGTACATATAGGATACAACGTATAACTTTACGTAGTCATAGGATATCACGTATAACGATATGTACATATAGGATATAACGTATAACGTTACGTAGACATAAGATATAACGTATAACGATATGTAGATATAGGATATAACGTATAACGATATGTTCATATCGGATACATCGTATAACGTTAAGTAGACATAGGATATAACGTATAACGTTACGTGGATATAGGATATAACGTATATCGTTACGTAGACATAGCATATAACGTATAACGATATGTAGATATAGGATATAACGTATAACGTTACGTAGACATAGGATATAACGTATAACGATATGTACATATACGATACAACGTATAATGTTACGTAGACATAGGATATAACGTATAATGATATGTAGATATAGGATATCACGTATAACGATATGTAGATATAGGATATAATGTATAACGTTACGTAGACATAGGATATAACGTATAACGATATGTACATATACGATACAACGTATAATGTTACGTAGACATAGGATATAACGTATAACGATATGTAGATATAGGATATCACGTATAACGTTACGTAGACATAGGATATAACGTATAACGATATGTAGAAATAGGAAATTACGTATAACGTTATCTACATATAGGATACAAAGCATAACGTTACGTAGACATAGGATATAACGTATAACGATATGTACATATAGGATACAACGTATAACGTTAAGTAGACATAGGATATAACGTATAACGTTACGTGGATATAGGATATAACGTATAACGATGCGTAGAAATAGGATATAACGTATAATGATATGTAGATATAGGATATCACGTATAACGATATGTAGATATAGGATATAATGTATAACGTTACGTAGACATAGGATATAACGTATAACGATATGTACATATACGATACAACGTATAATGTTACGTAGACATAGGATATAACGTATAACGATATGTAGATATAGGATATCACGTATAACGTTACGTAGACATAGGATATAACGTATAACGATATGTAGAAATAGGAAATTACGTATAACGTTATCTACATATAGGATACAAAGCATAACGTTACGTAGACATAGGATATAACGTATAACGATATGTACATATAGGATACAACGTATAACGTTAAGTAGACATAGGATATAACGTATAACGTTACGTGGATATAGGATATAACGTATATCGTTACGTAGACATAGCATATAACGTATAACGATATGTAGATATATGATATAACGTATAACGATATGTAGATATAGGATATAACGTATAACGTTACGTAGACATAGAATATAACGTATAACGATATGTACATATAGGATACAACGTATAACGTTACGTAGACATAGGATATAACGTATAACGATATGTAGATATAGGATATCACGTATAACGATATGTAGATATAGGATATAACGTATAACGTTACGTAGACATAGGATATAACGTATAACGATATGTACATATAGGATACAACGTATAACGTTACGTAGACATAGGATATAACGTTTAACCATATGAACATATAGGATATAACGTATGACGTTATCTACTAATGGGATATAACGTATAACGATACGTAGACATAGGATATAACGTATATCGTTACGTCGACATAGCATATAACGTATAACGATATGTAGATATAGGATATAACGTATAACGTTACGTAGACATAGGATATAACGTATAACGATATGTACATATACGATATAATGTATAACGATATCTACATATAGGATATACCGTATAACGTTACGTAGACATAGGATATAACGTATAACGATATGTAGATATAGGATACAACGTATAACGCTAAGTAGACATAGGATATAACGTATAACGTTACGTGGATATAGGATATAACGTATATCGTTACGTAGACATAGCATATAACGTATAACGATATGTAGATATATGATATAACGTATAACGATATGTAGATATAGGATATAACGTATAACGTTACGTAGACATAGAATATAACGTATAACGATATGTACATATAGGATACAACGTATAACGTTACGTAGACATAGGATATAACGTATAACGATATGTAGATATAGGATATCACGTATAACGATATGTAGATATAGGATATAATGTATAACGTTACGTAGACATAGGATATAACGTATAACGATATGTACATATACGATACAACGTATAATGTTACGTAGACATAGGATATAACGTATAACGATATGTAGATATAGGATATCACGTATTACGTTACGTAGACATAGGATATAACGTATAACGATATGTAGAAATAGGAAATTACGTATAACGTTATCTACATATAGGATACAAAGCATAACGTTACGTAGACATAGGATATAACATATAACGATATGTACATATAGGATACAACGTATAACGTTAAGTAGACATAGGATATAACGTATAACGTTACGTGGATATAGGATATAACGTAAATCGTTACGTAGACATAGCATATAACGTATAACGATATGTAGATATATGATATAACGTATAACGATATGTAGATATAGGATATAACGTATAACGTTATGTAGACATAGAATATAACGGATAACGATATGTACATATAGGATACAACGTATAACGTTACGTAGACATAGGATATAACGTATAACGATATGTAGATATAGGATATCACGTATAACGATATGTAGATATAGGATATAACGTATAACGTTACGTAGACATAGGATATAACGTATAACGATATGTACATATAGGATACAACGTATAACGTTACGTAGACATAGGATATAACGTATAACCATATGAACATATAGGATATAACGTATGACGTTATCTACTAATGGGATATAACGTATAACGATACGTAGACATAGGATATAACGTATATCGTTACGTCGACATAGCATATAACGTATAACGATATGTAGATATAGGATATAACGTATAACGTTACGTAGACATAGGATATAACGTATAACGATATGTACATATACGATATAATGTATAACGATATCTACATATAGGATATACCCTATAACGTTACGTAGACATAGGATATAACGTATAACGATATGTAGATATAGGATACAACGTATAACGCTAAGTAGACATAGGATATAACGTATAACGTTACGTGGATATAGGATATAACGTATATCGTTACGTAGACATAGGATATAACGTATAACGATATGTAGATATAGGATATACCGTATAACGTTACGTAGACATAGGATATAACGTATAACGTTACGTAGACATAGCATATAACGTATAACGATATGTAGATATAGGATATCACGTATAACGATATGTAGACAATTGATATAACGTGTAACGTTACGTAGACATAGGTTATAACGTATAACGATACGTAGACATAGGATATAACGTATAACGATATGTACATATAGGATACATCGTATAACATTACGTAGACATAGGATATAACGTATGACGATATGTAGACATAGGATATCACGTATAACGATATGGAGACATATGATATAACGTGTAACGTTACGTAGACATAGGATATAACGTATAACGTTACGTAGACATAGGATATCACGTATAACGATATGTACATATAGGATACAACGTATAGCGTTACGTAGACATAGGATATAACGTATAAGGATATGTACATACAGGATATAACGTATAATGCTATCTACACATAGGATATAACGTATAACGATACGTAGATGTAGGTTATAACGTAAAACGTTATCTACATATAGGATATAACGTATAACCTTGCGTAGACATAGGATACAACGTATAACGTTACGTAACCATAGGATATAACGTATAACGATATGTAGATATAGGATATAACGTAAAACGTGATCTACATATAGTATATTACGTATAACTTTACGTAGATATAGGATATATCGTATAACGATACGTAGACATAGGATATCACGTATAACGATATGTACATATAGGATACAACGTATAACGTTACGTAGACATGGGATAGAAAGTATAACGATATGTAGATATAGGATACAACGTATAACGTTAAGTAGACATAGGATATAACGTATAACGATATCTACATATAGGATATAACGTATAACGTTACGTAGATATAGGATATCACGTATAACGATACGTAGATATAGGATATAACGTATAACGATATGTACATATACGATATAATGTATAACGTTATCTACATATAGGATATAACGTATAACGTTACGTAGACATAGGATATAACGTATAACGATATGTACATAAGGATACAACGTATAACGTTAAGTAGACATAGGATATAACGTCTAACGTTGCGTAGACATAGGATATAACGTATAACGATACGTAGACATAGGATATCACGTATAACGATATGTACATATACGATACAACGTATAACGCTACGTAGACATAGGATATAACGTATTACGACATGTACATACAGGATATAACGTATAATGCTATCTACACATAGGATATAATGTATAACGACACGTAGATGTAGGTTATAACGTAAAACGTTATCTAGATATAGGATATAACGTATAACGTTGCGTAGACATAGGATATAACGTATAACGATACGTAGACATAGGATATCACGTATAACGATATGTACATACAGGATACAACGTATAACGTTACGTAACCATAGCATATAACGTATAACGATATGTAGATATAGGATATAACGTAAAACGTTATCTACATATAGGATATAACGCATAACGATATGTAGATATAGGATACAACGTATAACGTTAAGTAGACATAGGATACAACGTATAACGATATCTACATATAGGATATAACGTATAACGTTACGTAGACATAGGATATCACGTATAACGATACGTAGATATAGGATATAACGTATAACGATATGTACATATAGGATACAACGTATGACGTTACGTAGACATAGGATATAACGTATAACGTATGTACATATACGATATAACGTATAACGATATCTACATATAGGATATAACGTATAACGTTACATAGACATAGGATATCACGTATAACGATATGTACATACAGGATACAACGTATAACGTTACGTAGACATAGGATATAACGTATAACGTTACGTAGACATAGGATATCACGTATAACGATATGTACATATAGGATACAACGTATAGCGTTACGTAGACATAGGATATAACGTATAAGGATATGTACATACAGGATATAACGTATAATGCTATCTACACATAGGACATAACGTATAACGATACGTAGATGTAGGTTATAACTTAAAACGTTATCTACATATAGGATATAACGTATAACCTTGCGTAGACATAGGATACAACGTATAACGTTACGTAACCATAGGATATAACGTATAACGATATGTAGATATAGGATATAACGTAAAACGTGATCTACATATAGTATATTACGTATAACTTTACGTAGATATAGGATATATCGTATAACGATACGTAGACGTAGGATATCACGTATAACGATATGTACATATAGGATACAACGTATAACGTTACGTAGACATGGGATAGAAAGTATAACGATATGTAGATATAGGATACAACGTATAACGTTAAGTAGACATAGGATATAACGTATAACGATATCTACATATAGGATATAACGTATAACGTTACGTAGATATAGGATATCACGTATAACGATACGTAGATATAGGATATAACGTATAACGATATGTACATATACGATATAATGTATAACGTTATCTACATATAGGATATAACGTATAACGTTACGTAGACATAGGATATAACGTATAACGATATGTACATAAGGATACAACGTATAACGTTAAGTAGACATAGGATATAACGTCTAACGTTGCGTAGACATAGGATATAACGTATAACGATACGTAGACATAGGATATCACGTATAACGATATGTACATATACGATACAACGTATAACGCTACGTAGACATAGGATATAACGTATTACGACATGTACATACAGGATATAACGTATAATGCTATCTACACATAGGATATAATGTATAACGACACGTAGATGTAGGTTATAACGTAAAACGTTATCTAGATATAGGATATAACGTATAACGTTGCGTAGACATAGGATATAACGTATAACGATACGTAGACATAGGATATCACGTATAACGATATGTACATACAGGATACAACGTATAACGTTACGTAACCATAGCATATAACGTATAACGATATGTAGATATAGGATATAACGTAAAACGTTATCTACATATAGGATATAACGCATAACGATATGTAGATATAGGATACAACGTATAACGTTAAGTAGACATAGGATACAACGTATAACGATATCTACATATAGGATATAACGTATAACGTTACGTAGACATAGGATATCACGTATAACGATACGTAGATATAGGATATAACGTATAACGATATGTACATATAGGATACAACGTATGACGTTACGTAGACATAGGATATAACGTATAACGTATGTACATATACGATATAACGTATAACGATATCTACATATAGGATATAACGTATAACGTTACATAGACATAGGATATCACGTATAACGATATGTACATACAGGATACAACGTATAACGTTACGTAACCATAGCATATAACGTATAACGATATGTAGACATAGGATATAACGTATAACGATATGTACATACAGGATATAACGTATAATGCTATCTACTCATAGGATATAACGTATAACGATACGTAGATGTAGGTTATAACGTAAAACGTTATCTACATATAGGATATAACGTATAACGTTGCGTAGACATAGGATATAACGTATAACGATACGTAGACATAGGATATCACGTATAACGATATGTACATACAGGATACAACGTATAACGTTACGTAACCATAGGATATAATGTATAACGATATGTAGATATAGGATATAACGTAAAACGTTATCTACATATACGATATAACGTATAACGATATCTACATATAGGATATAACGTATAACGTTACGTAGACATAGGATATCACGTATAACGTTATGTACATATAGGATATAACGTATAACGTTACGTAGACATAGGATATAACGTATAACGATATGTTGATATAGGATATAACATATTACGATGTGTACATATAGAATACAACGTATAACGTTACGTAGACATAGGATATAACGTATAACGATATGTACATATAGGATATAACGTATAACGATATCTACATATAGGATATAACGTATAACGTTACGTAGACATAGGATATCACGTATAACGACATGTACATATAGGATATAACGTATAACGTTACGTAGACATAGGATATAACGTATAAAGATATGTACATATACGATATAACGTAAAACGTTATCTACATATAGGATATAACGTATAACGTTACGTAGACATAGGATATCACGTATAACGATATGTACATATACGATACAACGTATAACGTTACGTAGACATAGGATATAACGTATAACGATACCTATACATAGGATATCACGTATAACGATATGTACATATAGGATACAACGTATAACGTTACGTAGACATGGGATATAACGCATAACGATATGTAGATATAGGATACAACGTATAACGTTAAGTAGACATAGGATACAACGTATAACGATATGTACATATAGGATACAACGTATAACGTTATGTAGACATGGGATATCACGTATAACGATACGTAGATATAGTATATAAAGTATAACGATATGTACATATAGGATACAACGTATGACGTTACGTAGACATAGGATATAACGTATAACGATATGTACATATACGATATAACGTATAACGATATCTACATATAGGATATAACGTATAATGTTACGTAGACATAGGATATCACGTATAACGTTATGTACATATAGGATATAACGTCTAACTTTACGTAGACATAGGATATAACGTATAACGATATGTTGATATAGGATATAACGTATAACGATATGTACATATAGAATACAACGTATAACGTTAAGTAGACATAGGATATAACATATAACGTTACGTGGATATAGGATATAACGCATATCGTTACGTAGACATAGGATATAACGTATAACGATATGTACATACAGGATATAACGTATAATGCTTTCTACTCATAGGATATAACGTATAACGATACGTAGATGTAGGTTAAAACGTAAAACGTTATCTAGATATAGGATATAACGTATAACGTTGCGTAGACATAGGATATAACGTATAACGATACGTAGACATAGGATATCACGTATAACGATATGTACATACAGGATACAACGTATAACGTTACGTAACCATAGCATATAACGTATAACGATATGTAGATATAGGATATAACGTAAAACGTTATCTACATATAGGATATAACGTATAACGATATGTAGATATAGGATACAACGTATAACGTTAAGTAGACATAGGATACAACGTATAACGATATCTACATATAGGATATAACGTATAACGTTACGTAGACATAGGATATCACGTATAACGATACGTAGATATAGGATATAACGTATAACGATATGTACATATAGGATACAACGTATGACGTTACGTAGACATAGGATATAACGTATAACGTATGTACATATACGATATAACGTATAACGTTATCTACATATAGGATATAACGTATAACGTTACGTAGACATAGGATATCACGTATAACGATATGTACATATACGATACAACGTATAACGTTACGTAGACATAGGATATAACGTATAACGATACCTATACATAGGATATCACGTATAACGATATGTACATATAGGATACAACGTATAACGTTACGTAGACATGGGATATAACGCATAACGATATGTAGATATAGGATACAACGTATAACGTTAAGTAGACATAGGATACAACGTATAACGATATGTACATATAGGATACAACGTATAACGTTATGTAGACATGGGATATCACGTATAACGATACGTAGACATAGGATATCACGTATAACGATATGTACATACAGGATACAACGTATAACGTTACGTAACCATAGCATATAACGTATAACGATATGTAGATATAGGATATAACGTAAAACGTTAGCTACATATACGATATAACGTATAACGATATTTACATATAGGATATAACGTATAATGTTACGTAGACATAGGATATCACGTATAACGTTATGTACATATAGGATATAACGTCTAACTTTACGTAGACATAGGATATAACGTATAACGATATGTTGATATAGGATATAACATATAACGATATGTACATATAGAATACAACGTATAACGTTAAGTAGACATAGGATATAACGTATAACGTTACGTGGATTTAGGATATAACGTATATCGTTACGTAGACATAGGATATAACGTATAACGATATGTACATACAGGATATAACGTATAATGCTATCTACTCATAGGATATAACGTATAACGATACGTAGATGTAGGTTATAACGTAAAACGTTATCTACATATAGGATATAACGTATAACGTTGCGTAGACATAGGATATAACGTATAACGATACGTAGACATAGGATATCACGTATAACGATATGTACATACAGGATACAACGTATAACGTTACGTAACCATAGGATATAATGTATAACGATATGTAGATATAGGATATAACGTAAAACGTTATCTACATATACGATATAACGTATAACGATATCTACATATAGGATATAACGTATAACGTTACGTAGACATAGGATATCACGTATAACGTTATGTACATATAGGATATAACGTATAACGTTACGTAGACATAGGATATAACGTATAACGATATGTTGATATAGGATATAACATATTACGATGTGTACATATAGAATACAACGTATAACGTTACGTAGACATAGGATATAACGTATAACGATATGTACATATAGGATATAACGTATAACGATATCTACATATAGGATATAACGTATAACGTTACGTAGACATAGGATATCACGTATAACGACATGTACATATAGGATATAACGTATAACGTTACGTAGACATAGGATATAACGTATAAAGATATGTACATATACGATATAACGTAAAACGTTATCTACATATAGGATATAACGTATAACGTTACGTAGACATAGGATATCACGTATAACGATATGTACATATACGATACAACGTATAACGTTACGTAGACATAGGATATAACGTATAACGACATGTACATACAGGATATAACGTATAATGCTATCTACACATAGGATATAATGTATAACGACACGTAGATGTAGGTTATAACGTAAAACGTTATCTACATATAGGATACAACGTATAACGTTGCGTAGACATAGGATATAACGTATAACGATACGTAGACATAGGATATCGAATATAACGATATGTAAATACAGGATACAACGTATAACGTTACGTAGATATAGGATATAACGTATAACGATACCTATACATAGGATATCACGTATAACGATATGTACATATAGGATACAACGTATAACGTTACGTAGACATGGGATATAACGCATAACGATATGTAGATATAGGATACAACGTATAACGTTAAGTAGACATAGGATACAACGTATAACGATATGTACATATAGAATACAACGTATAACGTTATGTAGACATGGGATATCACGTATAACGATACGTAGATATAGGATATCACGTATAACGTTATGTACATATAGGATATAACGTCTAACTTTACGTAGACATAGGATATAACGTATAACGATATGTTGATATAGGATATAACGTATAACGATATGTACATATAGAATACAACGTATAACGTTAAGTAGACATAGGATATAACATATAACGTTACGTGGATATAGGATATAACGCATATCGTTACGTAGACATAGGATATAACGTATAACGATATGTACATACAGGATATAACGTATAATGCTATCTACTCATAGGATATAACGTATAACGATACGTAGATGTAGGTTATAACGTAAAACGTTAGCTACATATAGGATATAATGTATAACGTTGCGTAGACATAGGATATAACGTATAGCGATACGTAGACATAGGATATCACGTATAACGATATGTACATACAGGATACAACGTATAACGTTACGTAACCATAGGATATAACGTATAACGATATGTAGATATAGGATATAACGTAAAACGTTATCTACATATACGATATAACGTATAACGATATCTACATATAGGATATAACGTATAACGTTACGTAGACATAGGATATCACGTATAACGTTATGTACATATAGGATATAACGTATAACGATATCTACATATAGGATATAACGTATAACGTTACGTAGACATAGGATATCACGTATAACGATATGTACATATAGTATATAACGTATAACGTTACGTAGACATAGGATATATCGTATAACGATATGTAGATATAGGATATAACGTATAACGATATGTACATATACGATACAACGTATAACGTTACGTAGACATAGGATATAACGTATAACAATATGTAGAAATAGGAAATTACGTATAACGTTATCCACATATAGGATACAAAGCATAACGTTACGTAGACATAGGATATAACGTATAACGATATGTAGATATAGGATATAACGTATAACGATATGTACATATACGATACAACGTATAACGTTACGTAGACATAGGATATAACGTATAACCATATGTACATATAGGCTATAACGTATGACGTTATCTACTAATAGGATATAACGTATAACGATACGTAGACATAGGATATAACGTATAACGTTACGTAGACATAGGATATAACGTATAACGATATGTAGATATAGGATATACCGTATAACGTTACGTAGACATAGGATATAACGTATAACGATATGTACATATACGATATAACGTATAACGATATCTACATATAGGATATCACGTATAACGATATGTAGACATATGATATAACGTGTAACGTTACGTAGACATAGGATATAACGTATAACGTTACGTAGACATAGGATATCACGTATAACGATATGTACATATAGGATACAACGTATAACGTTACGTAACCATAGGATATAACGTATAACGATATGTAGATATAGGATATAACGTAAAACGTTATCTACATATAGGATATCACGTATAACGATATATGCATATAGGATACAACGTATAACGTTACGTAGACATGGGATATAACGTATAACGATATGTAGATATAGGGTACAACGTATAACGTTAAGTAGACATAGGATATAACGTATAACGATATCTGCATATTGGATATAACGTATAACGTTACGTAGACATAGGATATCACGTATAACGATACGTAGATATAGGATATAACGTATAACGATATCTACATATAGGATATAACGTATAACGTTACGTAGACATAGGATATCACGTATAACGATATGTACATATAGTATATTACGTATAACGTTACGTAAACATAGGATATAACGTATAACGATATGTAGATATAGGATATAACGTATAACGATATGTACATATACGATACAACGTATAACGTTACGTAGACATAGGATATAACGTATAACCATATGTACATATAGCATATAACGTATGACGTTATCTACATATAGGATATAACGTATAACGTTACGTAGACATAGGATATAACGTATAACAATATGTAGAAATAGGAAATTACGTATAACGTTATCTACATATAGGATAGAAAGCATAACGTTACGTAGACATAGGATATAACGTATAACGATATGTAGATATAGGATATAACGTAAAACGTTATCTACATATACGATATAACGTATAACGATATCTACATATAGGATATAACGTATAACGTTACGTAGACATAGGATATTACGTATAACGTTATGTACACATAGGATATATCGTATAACGTTACGTAGACATAGGATATAACGTATAACGATATGTTGATATAGGATATAACGTATTACGATATGTACATATAGAATACAACGTATAACGTTACGTAGACATAGGATATAACGTATAACGATATGTACATATAGGATATAACGTATAACGATATCAACATATAGGATATAACGTATAACGTTACGTAGACATAGGATATCACGTATAACGATATGTACATATAGGATATAACGTATAACGTTACGTAGACATAGGATATAACGTATAAAGATATGTACATATACGATATAACGTATAACGTTATCTACATATAGGATATAACGTATAACGTTACGTAGACATAGGATATAACGTATAACGATATGTAGATATAGGATATCACGTATAACGATATGTAGATATAGGATATAATGTATAACGTTACGTAGACATAGGATATAACGTATAACGATATGTACATATACGATACACGTATAATGTTACGTAGACATAGGATATAACGTATAACGATATGTAGATATAGGATATCATGTATAACATTACGTAGACATAGGATATAACGTATAACGATATGTAGAAATAGGAAATTACGTATAACGTTATCTACATATAGGATACAAAGCATAACGTTACGTAGACATAGGATATAACGTATAACGATATGTACATATAGGATACAACGTATAACGTTAAGTAGACATAGGATATAACGTATAACGTTACGTGGATATAGGATATAACGTATATCGTTACGTAGACATAGCATATAACGTATAACGATATGTAGATATATGATATAACGTATAACGATATGTAGATATAGGATATAACGTATAACGTTACGTAGACATAGAATATAACGTATAACGATATGTACATATAGGATACAACGTATAACGTTACGTAGACATAGGATATAACGTATAACGATATGTAGATATCGGATATCACGTATAACGATATGTAGATATAGGATATAACGTATAACGTTACGTAGACATAGGATATAACGTATAACGATATGTACATATGGGATACAACGTATAACCTTACGTAGACATAGGATATAACGTATAACCATATGAACATATAGGATATAACGTATGACGTTATCTACTAATGGGATATAACGTATAACGATACGTAGACATAGGATATAACGTATATCGTTACGTCGACATAGCATATAACGTATAACGATATGTAGATATAGGATATGACGTATAACGTTACGTAGACATAGGATATAACGTATAACGATATGTACATATACGATATAATGTATAACGATATCTACATATAGGATATACCGTATAACGTTACGTAGACATAGGATATAACGTATAACGATATGTAGATATAGGATACAACGTATAACGCTAAGTAGACATAGGATATAACGTATAACGTTACGTGGATATAGGATATAACGTATATCGTTACGTAGACATAGCATATAACGTATAAGGATATGTAGATATATGATATAACGTATAACGATATGTAGATATAGGATATAACGTATAACGTTACGTAGACATAGAATATAACGTATAACGATATGTACATATAGGATACAACGTATAACGTTACGTAGACATAGGATATAACGTATAACGATATGTAGATATAGGATATCACGTATAACGATATGTAGATATAGGATATAACGTATAACGTTACGTAGACATAGGATATAACGTATAACGATATGTACATATAGGATACAACGTATAACGTTACGTAGACATAGGATCTAACGTAAAACCATATGTACATATAGGATATAACGTATGACGTTATCTACTAATAGGATATAACGTATAACGATACGTAGACATAGGATATAACGTATAACGTTACGTAGACATAGCATATAACGTATAACGATATGTAGATATAGGATATAACGTATAACGATACGTAGACATAGGATATAACGTATAACGATATGTAGATATAGGATATCACGTATAACGATATGTAGACAATTGATATAACGTGTAACGTTACGTAGACATAGGTTATAACGTATAACGATACGTAGACATAGGATATAACGTATAACGATATGTACATATAGGATACATCGTATAACATTACGTAGACATAGGATACAACGTATAACGATATGTAGATATAGGATATCACTTATAACGATATGTAGACATATGATATAACGTGTAACGTTACGTAGACATAGGTTATAACGTATAACGATACGTAGACATAGGATATAACGTATAACGATATGTACATATAGGATACATCGTATAACATTACGTAGACATAGGATATAACGTATAACGATATGTAGATATAGGATATCACGTATAACGATATGTAGACATATGATATAACGTGTAACGTTACGTAGACGTAGGATATAACGTATAACGTTACGTAGACATAGGATATAACGTATAACGATATGTACATATAGGATACAACGTATAACGTTACGTAGACATAGGATCTAACGTAAAACCATATGTACATATAGGATATAACGTATGACGTTATCTACTAATAGGATATAACGTATAACGATACGTAGACATAGGATATAACGTATAACGTTACGTAGACATAGCATATAACGTATAACGATATGTAGATATAGGATATAACGTATAACGATACGTAGACATAGGATATAACGTATAACGATATGTAGACATAGGATATCACGTATAACGATATGGAGACATATGATATAACGTGTAACGTTACGTAGATATAGGATATAACGTATATCGTTACGTAGACATAGGATATAACGTATAACGATATGTACATACAGGATATAACGTATAATGCTATCTACTCATAGGATATAACGTATAACGATACGTAGATGTAGGTTATAACGTAAAACGTTATCTACATATAGGATATAATGTATAACGTTGCGTAGACATAGGATATAACGTATAACGATACGTAGACATAGGATATCACGTATAACGATATGTACATACAGGATACAACGTATAACGTTACGTAACCATAGGATATAACGTATAACGATATGTAGATATAGGATATAACGTAAAACGTTATCTACATATACGATATAACGTATAACGATATCTACATATAGGATATAACGTATAACGTTACGTAGACATAGGATATCACGTATAACGTTATGTACATATAGGATATAACGTATAACGTTACGTAGACATAGGATATAACGTATAACGATATGTTGATATAGGATATAACGTATTACGATGTGTACATATAGAATACAACGTATAACGTTACGTAGACATAGGATATAACGTATAACGATATGAACATATAGGATATAACGTATAACGATATCTACATATAGGATACAACGTATAACGTTAAGTAGACATAGGATATAACGTATAACGATATGTAGATATAGGATATAACGTAAAACGTTATCTACATATAGGATATAACGTATAACGTTACGTAGACATAGGATATAACGTATAACGATATGTAGATATAGGATATAACGTATAACGATATGTACATATAGGATACAACGTATAACGTTAAGTAGACATAGGATATAACGTATAACGTTACGTGGATATAGGATATAACGTATATCGTTACGTAGACATAGCATATAACGTATAACGATATGTAGATATAGGATATAACGTATAACGTTACGTAGACATAGGATATAACGTATAACGATATGTACATATAGGATACAACGTATAACGTTACGTAGACATAGGATATAACGTATAACGATATGTAGATATAGGATATCACGTATAACGATATGTAGATATAGGATATAACTTACAACGTTACGTAGACATAGGATATAACGTATAACGATATGTACATATAGGATACAACGTATAACGTTATCTACATATAGGATACAAAGCATAAGGTTACGTAGACATAGGATATAACGTATAACGATATGTAGATATAGGATATAACGTAAAACGTTATCTACATATAGGATATAACGTATAACGTTACGTAGACATAGGATATAACGTATAACGATATGTAGATATAGGATATAACGTATAACGATATGTACATATAGGATACAACGTATAACGTTAAGTAGACATAGGATATAACGTATAACGTTACGTGGATATAGGATATAACGTATATCGTTACGTAGACATAGCATATAACGTATAACGATATGTAGATATATGATATAACGTATAACGATATGTAGATATAGGATATAACGTATAACGTTACGTAGACATAGAATATAACCTATAACGATATGTACATATAGGATACAACGTATAACGTTACGTAGACATAGGATATAACGTATAACGATATGTAGATATAGGATATCACGTATAACGATATGTAGATATAGGATATAACGTATAACGTTACGTAGACATAGGATATAACGTATAACGATATGTACATATAGGATACAACGTATAACGTTACGTAGACATAGGATATAACGTATAACCATATGAACATATAGGATATAACGTATGACGTTATCTACTAATGGGATATAACGTATAACGTTACGTAGACATAGGATATAACGTATAACGATATGTAGATATAGGATATACAGTATAACGTTACGTAGACATAGGATATAACGTATAACGATATGTACATATACGATATAACGTATAACGATATCTACATATAGGATATAACGTATAACGTTACGTAGACATAGCATATAACGTATAACGATATGTAGATATAGGATATAACGTATAACGATACGTAGACATAGGATATAACGTATAACGATATGTACATATAGGATACAACGTATAACGTTACGTAGACATAGGATATAACGTATAACGATATGTAGATATACGATATCACGTATAACGATATGTAGATATAGGATATAACGTATAACGTTACGTAGACATAGGATATAACGTATAACGATATGTAGATATAGGATATCACTTATAACGATATGTAGACATATGATATAACGTGTAACGTTACGTAGACATAGGTTATAACGTATAACGATACGTAGACATAGGATATAACGTATAACGATATGTACATATAGGATACATCGTATAACATTACGTAGACATAGGATATAACGTATAACGATATGTAGATATAGGATATCACGTATAACGATATGTAGACATATGATATAACGTGTAACGTTACGTAGACATAGGATATAACGTATAACGTTACGTAGACATAGGATATCACGTATAAAGATATGTACATATAGGATACAACGTATAACGTTACGTAGACATAGGATATAACGTATAAGGATATGTACATACAGGATATAACGTATAATGCTATCTACACATAGGATATAACGTATAACGATACGTAGATGTAGGTTATAACGTAAAACGTTATCTACATATAGGATATAACGTATAACGTTGCGTAGACATAGGATATAACGTATAACGATACGTAGACATAGGATATCACGTATAACGATATGTACATACAGGATACAACGTATAACGTTACGTAACCATAGGATATAACGTATAACGATATGTAGATATAGGATATAACGTAAAACGTTATCTACATATAGGATATCACGTATAACGATATATACATATAGGATACAACGTATAACGTTACGTAGACATGGGATATAACGTATAACGATATGTAGATATAGGATATAACGTAAAACGTTATCTACATATAGGATATCACGTATAACGATATATACATATAGGATACAACGTATAACGTTACGTAGACATGGGATATAACGTATAACGATACGTAGATATAGGATATAACGTATAACGATATCTACATATAGGATATAACGTATAACGTTACGTAGACATAGGATATCACGTATAACGATATGTACATATAGTATATAACGTATAACGTTACGTAGACATAGGATATATCGTATAACGATATGTAGATATAGGATATAACGTATAACGATATGTACATATACGATACAACGTATAACGTTACGTAGACATAGGATATAACGTATAACCATATGTACATATAGCATACAACGTATGACGTTATCTACATATAGGATATAACGTATAACGTTACGTAGACATCGGATATAACGTATAACAATATGTAGAAATAGGAAATTACGTATAACGTTATCTACATATAGGATACAAAGCATAACGTTACGTAGACATAGGATATAACGTATAACGATATGTAGATATAGGATATAACGTATAACGATATGTACATATACGATACAACGTATAACGTTACGTAGACATAGGATATAACGTATAACCATATATACATATAGGATATAACGTATGACGTTATCTACTAATAGGATATAACGTATAACGATACGTAGACATAGGATATAACGTATAACGTTACGTAGACATAGGATATAACGTATAACGATATGTAGATATAGGATATACCGTATAACGTTACGTAGACATATGATATAACGTATAACGATATGTACATATACGATATAACGTATAACGATATCTACATATAGGATATTACGTATAACGATATGTAGACATATGATATAACGTGTAACGTTACGTAGACATAGGATATAACGTATAACGTTACGTAGACATAGGATATCACGTATAACGATATGTACATATAGGATACAACGTATAACGTTACGTAGACATAGGTTATAACGTATAAGGATATGTACATACAGGATATAACGTATAATGCTATCTACACATAGGATATAACGTATAACGATACGTAGATGTAGGTTATAACGTAAAACGTTATCTACATATAGGATATAACGTATAAGGTTGCGTAGACATAGGATATAACGTATAACGATACGTAGATATAGGATATCACGTATAACGATATGTACATACAGGATACAACGTATAACGTTACGTAACCATAGGATATAACGTATAACGATATGTAGATATAGGATATAACGTAAAACGTTATCTACATATAGGATATCACGTATAACGATATATACATATAGGATAAAACGTATAACGTTACGTAGACATGGGATATAACGTATAACGATATGTAGATATAGGATATAACGTAAAACGTTATCTACATATAGGATATCACGTATAACGATATATACATATAGGATACAACGTATAACGTTACGTAGACATGGGATATAACGTATAACGATACGTAGATATAGGATATAACGTATAACGATATCTACATATAGGATATAACGTATAACGTTACGTAGACATAGGATATCACGTGTAACGATATGTACATATAGGATATAACGTATAACGTTACGTAGACATAGGATATAGCGTATAAAGATATGTACATATACGATATAACGTATAACGTTATCTACATATAGGATATAACGTATAACGTTACGTAGACATAGGATATAACGTATAACGATATGTAGATATAGGATATCACGTATAACGATATGTAGATATAGGATATAATGTATAACGTTACGCAGACATAGGATATAACGTATAACGATATGTACATATACGATACACGTATAATGTTACGTAGACATAGGATATAACGTATAACGATATGTAGATATAGGATATCACGTATAACGTTACGTAGACATAGGATATAACGTATAACGATATGTAGAAATAGGAAATTACGTATAACGTTATCTACATATAGGATACAAAGCATAACGTTACGTAGACATAGGATATAACGTATAACGATATGTACATATACGATACACGTATAATGTTACGTAGACATAGGATATAACGTATAACGATATGTAGATATAGGATATCACGTATAACGTTACGTAGACATAGGATATAACGTATAACGATATGTAGAAATAGGAAATTACGTATAACGTTATCTACATATAGGATACAAAGCATAACGTTACGTAGACATAGGATATAACGTATAACGATATGTACATATAGGATACAACGTATAACGTTAAGTAGACATAGGATATAACGTATAACGTTACGTGGATATAGGATATAACGTATATCGTTACGTAGACATAGCATATAACGTATAACGATATGTAGATATATGATATAACGTATAACGATATGTAGATATAGGATATAACGTATAACGTTACGTAGACATAGAATATAACGTATAACGATATGTACATATAGGATACAACGTATAACGCTAAGTAGACATAGGATATAACGTATAACGATATGTACATATACGATATAATGTATAACGATATCTACATATAGGATATACCGTATAACGTTACGTAGACATAGGATATAACGTATAACGATATGTAGATATAGGATACAACGTATAACGCTAAGTAGACATAGGGTATAACGTATAACGTTACGTGGATATAGGATATAACGTATATCGTTACGTAGACATAGCATATAACGTATAAGGATATGTAGATATAGGATATAACGTATAACGTTACGTAGACATAGGATATAACGTATAACGATATGTACATATAGGATACAACGTATAACGTTACGTAGACATAGGATCTAACGTATAACCATATGTACATATAGGATATAACGTATGACGTTATCTACTAATAGGATATAACGTATAACGATACGTAGACATAGGATATAACGTATAACGTTACGTAGACATAGGATATAACGTATAACGATATGTAGATATAGGATATACCGTATAACGTTACGTAGACATAGGATATAACGTATAACGTTACGTAGACATAGCATATAACGTATAACGATATGTAGATATAGGATATAACGTATAACGATACGTAGACATAGGATATAACGTATAACGATATGTACATATAGGATAAAACGTATAACGTTACGTAGACTTAGGATATAACGTATAACGATATGTAGATATACGATATCACGTATAACGATATGTAGATATAGGATAAAACGTATAACGTTACGTAGACATAGGATATAACGTATAACGATATGTAGATATAGGATATCACGTATAACGATATGTAGACAATTGATATAACGTGTAACGTTACGTAGACATAGGTTATAACGTATAACGATACGTAGACATAGGATATAACGTATAACGATATGTACATGTAGGATACATCGTATAACATTACGTAGACATAGGATATAACGTATAACGATATGTAGACATAGGATATCACGTATAACGATATGGAGACATATGATATAACGTGTAACGTTACGTAGACATAGGATATAACGTATAACGTTACGTAGACGTAGGATATCACGTATAACGATATGTACATATAGGATACAACGTATAACGTTACGTAGACATAGGATATAACGTATAAGGATATGTACATACAGGATATAACGTATAATGCTATCTACACATAGGATATAACGTATAACGATACGTAGATGTTGGTTATAACGTAAAACGTTATCTACATATAGGATATAACGTATAACCTTGCGTAGACATAGGATACAACGTATAACGTTACGTAACCATAGGATATAACGTATAACGATATGTAGATATAGGATATAACGTAAAACGTGATCTACATATAGTATATTACGTATAACTTTACGTAGATATAGGATATATCGTATAACGATACGTAGACATAGGATATCACGTATAACGATATGTACATATAGGATACAACGTATAACGTTACGTAGACATGGGATAGAAAGTATAACGATATGTAGATATTGGATACAACGTATAACGTTAAGTAGACATAGGATATAACGTATAACGATATCTACATATAGGATATAACGTATAACGTTACGTAGATATAGGATATCACGTATAACGATACGTAGATATAGGATATAACGTATAACGATATGTACATATACGATATAATGTATAACGTTATCTACATATAGGATATAACGTATAACGTTACGTAGACATAGGATATAACGTATAACGATATGTACATAAGGATACAACGTATAACGTTAAGTAGACATAGGATATAACGTCTAACGTTGCGTAGACATAGGATATAACGTATAACGATACGTAGACATAGGATATCACGTATAACGATATGTACATATACGATACAACGTATAACGCTACGTAGACATAGGATATAACGTATAACGACATGTACATACAGGATATAACGTATAATGCTATCTACATATACGATATAACGTATAACGACACGTAGATGTAGGTTATAACGTAAAACGTTATCTACATATAGGATATAACGTATAACGTTGCGTAGACATAGGATATAACGTATAACGATATGTACATAAGGATACAACGTATAACGTTAAGTAGACATAGGATATAACGTCTAACGTTGCGTAGACATAGGATATAACGTATAACGATACGTAGACATAGGATATCACGTATAACGATATGTACATACAGGATACAACGTATAACGTTACGTAACCATAGGATATAATGTATAACGATATGTAGATATAGAATATAACGTAAAACGTTATCTACATATACGATATAACGTATAACGACACGTAGATGTAGGTTATAACGTAAAACGTTATCTACATATAGGATATAACGTATAACGTTGCGTAGACATAGGATATAACGTATAACGATACGTAGACATAGGATATCACGTATAACGATATGTACATACAGGATATGTACATACAGGATACACGTATAACGTTACGTAACCATAGCATATAACGTATAACGATATGTAGATATAGGATATAACGTAAAACGTTATCTACATATAGGATATAACGCATAACGATATGTAGATATAGGATACAACGTATAACGTTAAGTAGACATAGGATACAACGTATAACGATATCTACATATAGGATATAACGTATAACGTTACGTAGACATAGGATATCACGTATAACGATACGTAGATATAGGATATAACGTATAACGATATGTACATATAGGATACAACGTATGACGTTACGTAGACATAGGATATAACGTATAACGTATGTACATATACGATATAACGTATAACGATATCTACATATAGGATAAAACGTATAACGTTACATAGACATAGGATATCACGTATAACGATATGTACATACAGGATACAACGTATAACGTAACGTAACCATAGCATATAACGTATAACGATATGTAGATATAGGATATAACGTAAAACGTTATCTACATATACGATATAACGTATAACGATATCTACATATAGGATATAACGTATAACGTTACGTAGACATAGGATATCACGTATAACGTTATGTACATATAGGATATAACGTCTAACTTTACGTAGACATAGGATATAACGTATAACGATATGTTGATATAGGATATAACGTATAACGATATGTACATATAGAATACAACGTATAACGTTAAGTAGACATAGGATATAACGTATAACGTTACGTGGATTTAGGATATAACGTATATCGTTACGTAGACATAGGATATAACGTATAACGATATGTACATACAGGATATAACGTATAATGCTATCTACTCACAGGATATAACGTATAACGATACGTAGATGTAGGTTATAACGTAAAACGTTATCTACATATAGGATATAACGTATAACGTTGCGTAGACAAAGGATATAACGTATAACGATACGTAGACATAGGATATCACGTATAACGATATGTACATACAGGATACAACGTATAACGTTACGTAACCATAGGATATAATGTATAACGATATGTAGATATAGGATATAACGTAAAACGTTATCTACATATACGATATAACGTATAACGATATCTACATATAGGATATAACGTATAACGTTAGGTAGACATAGGATATCACGTATAACGTTATGTACATATAGGATATAACGTATAACGTTACGTAGACATAGGATATAACGTATAACGATATGTTGATATAGGATATAACGTATTACGATGTGTACATATAGAATACAACGTATAACGTTACGTAGACATAGGATATAACGTATAACGATATGTACATATAGGATATAACGTATAACGATATCTACATATAGGATATAACGTATAACGTTACGTAGACATAGGATATCACGTATAACGACATGTACATATAGGATATAACATATAACGTTACGTAGACATAGGATATAACGTATAAAGATATGTACATATACGATATAACGTAAAACGTTATCTACATATAGGATATAACGTATAACGTTACGTAGACATAGGATATCACGTATAACGATATGTACATATAGGATATAACGTATAACGTTACGTAGACATAGGATATAACGTATAAGGATATGTAGATATAGGATATAACGTATAACGATATGTACATATAGGATACAACGTATAACGTTAAGTAGACATAGGATATAACGTATAACGTTACGTGGATATAGGATATAACGTATATCGTTACGTAGACATAGCATATAACGTATACCGATATGTAGATATAGGATATAACGTATAACGATACGTAGACATAGGATATAACGTATAACGATATGTACATATAGGATACAACGTATAACGTTACGTAGACATAGGATATAACGTATAACGATATGTAGATATAGGATATCACGTATAACGATATGTAGATATAGGATATAACGTATAACGTTACGTAGACATAGGATATAACGTATAACGATATGTACATATAGGATACAACGTATAACGTTACGTAGACATAGGATATAACGTATAACCATATGTACATATAGGATATAACGTATGACGTTATCTACATATAGGATATAACGTATAACGTTACGTAGACATAGGATATCACGTATAACGATATGTACATACAGGATACAACGTATAACGTTACGTAACCATAGGATATAACGTATAACGATATGTAGATATAGGATATAACGTAAAACGTGATCTACATATAGTATATAACGTATAACTTTACGTAGATATAGGATATATCGTATAACGATACGTAGACATAGGATATCACGTATAACGATATGTACATAAAGGATACAACGTATAACGTTACGTAGACATGGGATAGAACGTATAACGATATGTAGATATAGGATACAACGTATAACGTTAAGTAGACATAGGATATAACGTATAACGATATCTACATATAGGATATAACGTATAACGTTACGTAGATATAGGATATCACGTATAACGATACGTAGATATAGGATATAACGTATAACGTTATGTACATATACGATATAATGTATAACGTTATCTACATATAGGATATAACGTATAACGTTACGTAGACATAGGATATAACGTATAACGATATGTACATAAGGATACAACACATAACGTTAAGTAGACATAGGATATAACGTCTAACGTTGCGTAGACATAGGATATAACGTATAACGTTACGTAGACATAGGATATAACGTATAACGATATGTACATGCAGGATATAACGTATAATGCTATCTACACATAGGATATAACGTATAACGATACGTAGATGTAGGTTATAACGTAAAACGATACGTAGACATAGGATATAACGTATAACGATATGTACATATAGGATACATCGTATAACATTACGTAGACACACGATATAACGTATAACGATATGTAGATATAGGATATAACGTATAACGATATGTAGATATAGGATATAACGTATAACGATATGTACATATAGGATACAACGTTTAACGTTACGTAGACATAGGATATAACGTATAACGATATGTACATATAGGATATAACGTATAACGTTATCTACATATAGGATATAACGTATAACGTTACGTAGACATAGGATATCACGTATATAGATATGTACATATAGGATATAACGTATAATGTTATGTACATATAGGATACAGAGCATAACGTTCCGTAGACGTAGGATATAACGTATAACGTTACGTGGATATAGGATATAACGTATACCGTTACGTAGACATAGGATATAACGTATAAGGATATGTATTTATAGGATATAACGTATAACGATACCTAGACATAGGATATCACGTATAACGATATGTACATATACGATACAACGTATAACGTTACGTAGACATAGGATATAACGTATAACGACATGTACATACAGGATATAACGTATAATGCTATCTACACATAGGATATAATGTATAACGACACGTAGATGTAGGTTATAACGTAAAACGTTATCTACATATAGGATACAACGTATAACGTTGCGTAGACATAGGATATAACGTACAACGATACGTAGACATAGGATATCGAATATAACGATATGTAAATACAGGATACAACGTATAACGTTACGTAGATATAGGATATAACGTATAACGATACCTATACATAGGATATCACGTATAACGATATGTACATATAGGATACAACGTATAACGTTACGTAGACATGGGATATAACGCATAACGGTATGTAGATATAGGATACAACGTATAACGTTAAGTAGACATAGGATACAACGTATAACGATATGTACATAGAGGATACAACGTATAACGTTATGTAGACATGGGATATCACGTATAACGATACGTAGATATAGGATATAAAGTATAACGATATGTACATATAGGATACAACGTATGACGTTACGTAGACATAGGATATAACGTATAACGATATGTACATATACGATATAACGTATAACGATATCTACATATAGGATATAACGTATAATGTTACGTAGACATAGGATATCACGTATAACGTTATGTACATATAGGATATAACGTCTAACTTTACGTAGACATAGGATATAACGTATAACGATATGTTGATATAGGATATAACGTATAACGATATGTACATATAGAATACAACGTATAACGTTAAGTAGACATAGGATATAACGTATAACGTTACGTAGACATAGGACATAACGTATAACGATCTGTACATATAGGATACAACGTATAACGTTACGTAGACATAGGATATAACGTATAACGATATGTAGATATAGGATATCACGTATAACGATATGTAGATATAGGATATAACTTACAACGTTACGTAGACATAGGATATAACGTATAACGATATGTACATATAGGATACAACGTATAACGTTACGTAGACATAGGATATAACGTATAACCATATGAACATATAGGATATAACGTATGACGTTATCTACTAATGGGAAATAACGTATAACGATACGTAGACATAGGATATAACGTATAACGTTACGTAGACATAGGATATAACGTATAACGATATGTAGATATAGGATATACAGTATAACGTTACGTAGACATAGGATATAACGTATAACGATATGTACATATACGATATAACGTATAACGATATCTACATATAGGATATAACGTATAACGTTACGTAGACATAGCATATAACGTATAACGATATGTAGATATAGGATATAACGTATAACGATACGTAGACATAGGATATAACGTATAACGATATGTACATATAGGATACAACGTATAACGTTACGTAGACATAGGATATAACGTATAACGATATGTAGATATACGATATCACGCATAACGATATGTAGATATAGGATATAACGTATAACGTTACGTAGACATAGGATATAACGTATAACGATATGTAGATATAGGATATCACTTATAACGATATGTAGACATATGATATAACGTGTAACGTTACGTAGACATAGGTTATAACGTATAACGATACGTAGACATAGGATATAACGTATAACGATATGTACATATAGGATACATCGTATAACATTACGTAGACATAGGATACAACGTATAACGATATGTAGATATAGGATATCACGTATAACGATATGTAGACATATGATATAACGTGTAACGTTACGTAGACATAGGATATAACGTATAACGTTACGTAGACATAGGATATCACGTATAACGATATGTACATATAGGATACAACGTATAACGTTACGTAGACATAGGATATAACGTATAAGGATATGTACATACAGGATATAACGTATAATGCTATCTACACATAGGATATAACGTATAACGATACGTAGATGTAGGTTATAACGTAAAACGTTATCTACATATAGGATATAACGTATAACGTTGCGTAGACATAGGATATAACGTATAACGATACGTAGACATAGGATATCACGTATAACGATATGTACATACAGGATACAACGTATAACGTTACGTAACCATAGGATATAACGTATAACGATATGTAGATATAGGATATAACGTAAAACGTTATCTACATATAGGATATCACGTATAACGATATATACATATAGGATACAACGTATAACGTTACGTAGACATGGGATATAACGTATAACGATATGTAGATATAGGATACAACGTATATCGTTAAGTAGACATAGGATATAACGTATAACGATATATACATATTGGATATAACGTATAACGTTACGTAGACATAGGATATCACGTATAACGATACGTAGATATAGGATATAACGTATAACGATATCTACATATAGGATATAACGTATAACGTTACGTAGACATAGGATATCACGTATAACGATATGTACATATAGTATGTAACGTATAACGTTACGTAGACATAGGATATATCGTATAACGATATGTAGATATAGGATATAACGTATAACGATATGTACATATACGATACAACGTATAACGTTACGTAGACATAGGATATAACGTATAACCGTATGTACATATAGCATACAACGTATGACGTTATCTACATATAGGATATAACGTATAACGTTACGTAGACATCGGATATAACGTATAACAATATGTAGAAATAGGAAATTACGTATAACGTTATCTACATATAGGATACAAAGCATAACGTTACGTAGACATAGGATATAACGTATAACGATATGTAGATATAGGATATAACGTATAACGATATGTACATATACGATACAACGTATAACGTTACGTAGACATAGGATATAACGTATAACCATATGTACATATAGGATATAACGTATGACGTTATCTACTAATAGGATATAACGTATAACGATACGTAGACATAGGATATAACGTATAACGTTACGTAGACATAGGATATAACGTATAACGATATGTAGATATAGGATATACCGTATAACGTTACGTAGACATAGGATATAACGTATAACGATATGTACATATACGATATAACGTATAACGATATCTACATATAGGATATCACGTATAACGATATGTAGACATATGATATAACGTGTAACGTTACGTAGACATAGGATACAACGTATAACGTTACGTAGACATAGGATATAACGTATAACCATATGTACATATAGCATATAACGTATGACGTTATCTACATATAGGATATAACGTATAACGTTACGTAGACATAGGATATAACGTATGACGTTATCTACATATAGGATATAACGTATAACGTTACGTAGACATAGGATATAACGTATAACAATATGTAGAAATAGGAAATTACGTATAACGTTATCTACATATAGGATAGAAAGCATAACGTTACGTAGACATAGGATATAACGTATAACGATATGTAGATATAGGATATAACGTAAAACGTTATCTACATATACGATATAACGTATAACGATATCTACATATAGGATATAACGTATAACGTTACGTAGACATAGGATATCACGTATAACGTTATGTACACATAGGATATATCGTATAACGTTACGTAGACATAGGATATAACGTATAACGATATGTTGATATAGGATATAACGTATTACGATATGTACATATAGAATACAACGTATAACGTTACGTAGACATAGGATATAACGTATAACGATATGTACATATAGGATATTACGTATAACGATATCTACATATAGGATATAACGTATAACGTTACGTAGACATAGGATATCACGTATAACGATATGTACATATAGGATATAACGTATAACGTTACGTAGACATAGGATATAACGTATAAAGATATGTACATATACGATATAACGTATAACGTTATCTACATATAGGATATAACGTATAACGTTACGTAGACATAGGATATAACGTATAACGATATGTACATATAGGATATAACGTATAATGCTATCTACACATAGGATATAACGTATAACGATACGTAGATATAGGATATAACGTCTAACGTTACGTAGACATAGGATATCACGTATAACTATATGTACATATAGGATACAACGTATAATGCTATCTACACATAGGATGTAACGTATAACGATACGTAGATGTAGGTTATAACGTAAAACGTTATCTACATATAGGATATAACGTACAACGATACGTAGACATAGGATATCACGTATAACGATATGTACATACAGGATACAACGTATAACGTTACGTAACCATAGGATATAACGTATAACGATATGAAGATATAGGATATAACGTAAAACATTATCTACATATAGTATATAACGTATAACGATACGTAGATGTAGGTTATAACGTAAAACGTTGCGTAGACATAGGATATAACGTATAACGATACGTAGACATAGGATAGCACGTATAACGATATGTACATACAGGATACAACGTATAACGTTACGTAACCATAGGATATAACGTATAACGATATGAAGATATAGGATATAACGTAAAACATTATCTACATATAGGATATAACGTATAACGATACGTAGATGTAGGTTGTAACGTAAAACGTTATCTACATATAGGATATAACGTACAACGATACGTAGACATAGGATATCACGTATAACGATATGTACATACAGGATACAACGTATAACGTTACGTAACCATAGGATATAACGTATAACGATATGAAGATATAGGATATAACGTAAAACGTTATCTACATATAGGATATAACGTATAACGTTACGTAGACATAGGATATCACGTATAACGATATGTACATATAGGATACAACGTATAACGTTACGTCGACATAGGATATAACGTATAAGGATATGTACATACAGGATATAACGTATAATGCTATCTACACATAGGATATAACGTATAACGATACGTAGATGTAGGTTATAACGTAAAACGTTATCTACATATAGGATATAACGTATAACGTTGCGT
Source organism: Bombus hortorum (assembly GCA_905332935.1). Lineage (NCBI taxonomy): Eukaryota > Metazoa > Arthropoda > Insecta > Hymenoptera > Apidae > Bombus > Bombus hortorum. The sequence goes on from HG995204.1 coordinate 4,057,319, forward strand.
AGACATAGGATATAACGTATAACGATACGTAGACATAGGATATCACGTATAACGATATGTACATACAGGATACAACGTATAACGTTACGTAACCATAGGATATAACGTATAACGATATGTAGATATAGGATATAACGTAAAACGTTATCTACATATAGGATATCACGTATAACGATATATACATATAGGATACATCGTATAACGTTACGTAGACATGGGATATAACGTATAACGATATGTAGATATAGGGTACAACGTATAACGTTACGTAGACATAGGATATCACGTATAACGATACGTAGATATAGGATATAACGTATAACGATATCTACATATAGGATATAACGTATAACGTTACGTAGACATAGGATATCACGTATAACGATATGTACATATAGTATATAACGTATAACGTTACGTAGGCATAGGACATAACGTATAACGATATGTAGATATAGGATATAACGTATAACGATATCTACATATACGATACAACATACAACGTTACGTAGACATAGGATATAACGTATAACCATATGTACATATAGCATATAACGTATGACGTTATCTACATATAGGATATAACGTATAACGTTACGTAGACATAGGATATAACGTATAACAATATGTAGAAATATGAAATTACGTATAACGTTATCTACATATAGGATAGAAAGCATAACGTTACGTAGACATAGGATATAACGTATAACGATATGTTGATATAGGATATAACGTATTACGATATGTACATATAGAATACAACGTATAACGTTACGTAGACATAGGATATAACGTATAACGATATGTACATATAGGATATAGCGTATAACGATATCTACATATAGGATATAACGTATAACGTTACGTAGACATAGGATATCACGTATAACGATATGTACATATAGGATATAACGTATAACGTTACGTAGACATAGGATATAACGTATAAAGATATGTACATATACGATATAACGTATAACGTTATCTACATAAAGGATATAACGTATAACGTTACGTAGACATAGGATATAACGTATAACGATATGTACATATAGGATATAACGTATAATGCTATCTACACATAGGATATAACGTATAACGATACGTAGATGTAGGTTATAACGTAAAACGTTATCTACATATAGGATACAACGTACAACGTTGCGTAGACATAGGATATAACGTATAACGATACGTAGACATAGGATAGCACGTATAACGATATGTACATACAGGATACAACGTATAACGTTACGTAACCATAGGATATAACGTATAACGATATGAAGATATAGGATATAACGTAAAACATTATCTACATATAGGATATAACGTATAACGTTACGTAGATATAGGATATAACGTCTAACGTTACGTAGACACAGGATATCACGTATAACGATATGTACATATAGGATACAACGTATAATGCTATCTACACATAGGATATAACGTATAACGATACGTAGATGTAGGTTATAACGTAAAACGTTATCTACATATAGGATATAACGTACAACGATACGTAGACATAGGATATCACGTATAACGATATGTACATACAGGATACAACGTATAACGTTACGTAACCATAGGATATAACGTATAACGATATGAAGATATAGGATATAACGTAAAACATTATCTACATATAGGATATAACGTATAACGATACGTAGATGTAGGTTATAACGTAAAATGTTGCGTAGACATAGGATATAACGTATAACGATACGTAGACATAGGATATCACGTATAACGATATGTACATATAGGATATAATGTATAACGACACGTAGATGTAGGTTATAACGTAAAACGTTATCTACATATAGGATATAACGTATAACGTTGCGTAGACATAGGATATAACGTATAACGATACGTAGACATAGGATATCACGTATAACGATATGTACATACAGGATACAACGTATAACGTTACGTAAACATAGCATATAACGTATAACGATATGTAGATATAGGATATAACGTAAAACGTTATCTACATATAGGATATAACGTATAACGTTACCTAGATATAGGATATAACGTATAACGATACCTATACATAGGATATCACGTATAACGATATGTACACATAGGATACAACGTATAACGTTACGTAGACATGGGATATAATGCATAACGATATGTAGATATAGGATACAACGTATAACGTTAAGTAGACAGAGGATATAACGTATAACGATATCTACATATAGGATATAACGTATAACGTTACGTAGACATAGGATATCACGTATAACGATATGTACATATAGAATACAACGTATAACGTTAAGTAGACATAGGATATAACGTATAGCGTTACGTGGATATAGGATATAACGTATATCGTTACGTAGACATAGGATATAACGTATAACGATATGTACATACAGGATATAACGTATAATGCTATCTACTCATAGGATATAACGTATAACGATACGTAGATGTAGGTTATAACGTATAACGATATGTACATACAGGATACAACGTATAACGTTACGTAACCATAGCATATAACGTATAACGATATGTAGATATAGGATATAACGTAAAACGATATGTACATATAGGATACAACGTATGACGTTACGTAGACATAGGATATAACGTATAACGATATGTACATATACGATATAACGTATAACGATATCCACATATAGGATATAACGTATAACGTTACATAGACATAGGATATCACGTATAACGATATGTACATACAGGATACAACGTATAACGTTACGTAACCATAGCATATAACGTATAACGATATGTAGATATAGGATATAACGTAAAACGTTATCTACATATAGGATATAACGTATAACGTTGCGTAGACATAGGATATAACGTATAACGATACGTAGACATAGGATATCACGTATAACGATATGTACATACAGGATACAACGTATAACGTTACGTAACCATAGGATATAACGTATAACGATATGTAGATATAGGATATAACGTAAAACGTTATCTACATATACGATATAACGTATAACGATATCTACATATAGGATATAACGTATAACGTTACGTAGACATAGGATATCACGTATAACGTTATGTACATATAGGATATAACGTATAACGTTACGTAGACATAGGATATAACGTATAACGATATGTTGATATAGGATATAACGTATTACGATGTGTACATATAGAATACAACGTATAACGTTACGTAGACATAGGATATAACGTATAACGATATGTACATATAGGATATAACGTATAACGATATCTACATATAGGATATAACGTATAACGTTACGTAGACATAGGATATCACGTATAACGACATGTACATATAGGATATAACGTATAACGTTACGTAGACATAGGATATAACGTATAAAGATATGTACATATACGATATAACGTATAACGTTATCTACATATAGGATATAACGTACAACGTTACGTAGACATAGGATATCACGTATAACGATATGTACATATAGGATATAACGTATAACGTTACGTAGACATAGGATATAACGTATAAGGATATGTACATATAGGATACAACGTATAACGTTACGTAGACATAGGATATAACGTATAACGATATGTAGATATAGGATATCACGTATAACGATATGTAGATATAGGATATAACGTATAACGTTACGTAGACATAGGATATAACGTATAACGATATGTACATATAGGATACAACGTATAACGTTACGTAGACATAGGATATAACGTATAACCATATGTACATATAGGATATAACGTATGACGTTATCTACATATAGGATATAACGTATAACGTTACGTAGACATAGGATATAACGTATAACGATATGTAGAAATAGGAAATTACGTATAACGTTATCTACATATAGGATACAAAGCATAACGTTACGTAGACATAGGATATAACGTATAACGATATGTAGATATAGGATATAACGTAAAACGTTATCTACGTATAGGATATAACGTATAACGTTACGTAGACATAGGATATAACGTATAACGATACGTAGACATAGCATATAACGTATAACGATATCTACATATAGGATATAACGTATAACGTTACGTAGAAATAGGATGTCACGTATAACGATATGTACATATGGGATATAACGTATAACGTTACGTAGACATAGGATATAACGTATAACGATATCTAGATATAGGATATAACGTATAACGTTACGTAGACATAGGATATCACGTATAACGATATGTTGATATAGGATATAACGTATAACGATATGTACATATAGAATACAACGTATAACGTTACGTAACCATAGCATATAACGTATAACGATATGTAGATATAGGATATAACGTAAAACGATATGTACATATAGGATACAACGTATGACGTTACGTAGACATAGGATATAACGTATAACGATATGTACATATACGATATAACGTATAACGATATCTACATATAGGATATAACGTATAACGATACGTAGACATAGGATAGCACGTATAACGATATGTACATACAGGATACAACGTATAACGTTACGTAACCATAGGATATAACGTATAACGATATGAAGATATAGGATATAACGTAAAACATTATCTACATATAGGATATAACGTATAACGTTACGTAGATATAGGATATAACGTCTAACGTTACGTAGACACAGGATATCACGTATAACGATATGTACATATAGGATACAACGTATAATGCTATCTACACATAGGATATAACGTATAACGATACGTAGATGTAGGTTATAACGTAAAACGTTATCTACATATAGGATATAACGTACAACGATACGTAGACATAGGATATCACGTATAACGATATGTACATACAGGATACAACGTATAACGTTACGTAACCATAGGATATAACGTATAACGATATGAAGATATAGGATATAACGTAAAACATTATCTACATATAGGATATAACGTATAACGATACGTAGATGTAGGTTATAACGTAAAATGTTGCGTAGACATAGGATATAACGTATAACGATACGTAGACATAGGATATCACGTATAACGATATGTACATATAGGATATAATGTATAACGACACGTAGATGTAGGTTATAACGTAAAACGTTATCTACATATAGGATATAACGTATAACGTTGCGTAGACATAGGATATAACGTATAACGATACGTAGACATAGGATATCACGTATAACGATATGTACATACAGGATACAACGTATAACGTTACGTAAACATAGCATATAACGTATAACGATATGTAGATATAGGATATAACGTAAAACGTTATCTACATATAGGATATAACGTATAACGTTACCTAGATATAGGATATAACGTATAACGATACCTATACATAGGATATCACGTATAACGATATGTACACATAGGATACAACGTATAACGTTACGTAGACATGGGATATAATGCATAACGATATGTAGATATAGGATACAACGTATAACGTTAAGTAGACAGAGGATATAACGTATAACGATATCTACATATAGGATATAACGTATAACGTTACGTAGACATAGGATATCACGTATAACGATATGTACATATAGGATACAACGTATAACGTTACGTAGACATAGGATATAACGTATAACGATATGTAGATATAGGATATCACGTATAACGATATGTAGATATAGGATATAACGTATAACGTTACGTAGACATAGGATATAACGTATAACGATATGTACATATAGGATACAACGTATAACGTTACGTAGACATAGGATATAACGTATAACCATATGTACATATAGGATATAACGTATGACGTTATCTACATATAGGATATAACGTATAACGTTACGTAGCCATAGGATATAACGTATAACGATATGTAGAAATAGGAAATTACGTATAACGTTATCTACATATAGGATACAAAGCATAACGTTACGTAGACATAGGATATAACGTATAACGATATGTAGATATAGGATATAACGTAAAACGTTATCTACGTATAGGATATAACGTATAACGTTACGTAGACATAGGATATAACGTATATCGATACGTAGACATAGCATATAACGTATAACGATATCTACATATAGGATATAACGTATAACGTTACGTAGACATAGGATATCACGTATAACGATATGTACATATGGGATATAACGTATAACGTTACGTAGACATAGGATATAACGTATAACGATATGTACATATAGGATATAACGTATAACGTTACGTAGACATAGGATATCACGTATAACGATATGTACATATAGGATATAACGTATAACGTTACGTAGACATAGGATATCACGTATAACGATATGTACATATAGGATATAACGTATAACGATATCTACATATAGGATATAACGTATAACGTTACGTAGACATAGGATATCACGTATAACGATATGTACATATAGGATATAACGTATAACGTTACGTAGACATAGGATATAACGTATAACGATATGTACATATAGGATATAACGTATAACGATATCTACATATAGGATATAACGTATAACGTTACGTAGACATAGGATATCACGTATAACGATATGTACATATAGGATATAACGTATAACGTTACGTAGACATAGGATATAACGTATAAAGATATGTACATATACGATATAACGTATAACGTTATCTACATATAGGATATAACGTATAACGTTACGTAGACATAGGATATAACGTATAACGATATGTACATATAGGATATAACGTATAATGCTATCTACACATAGGATATAACGTATAACGATACGTAGACATAGGATATCACGTATAACGATATGTACATATAGGATATAACGTATAACGTTACGTAGACATAGGATATAACGTATAAAGATATGTACATATACGATATAACGTATAACGTTATCTACATATAGGATATAACGTATAACGTTACGTAGACATAGGATATAACGTATAACGATATGTACATGCAGGATACAACGTATAACGTTACGTAACCATAGCATATAACGTATAACGATATGTAGATATAGGATATAACGTAAAACGATATGTACATATAGGATACAACGTATGACGTTACGTAGACATAGGATACAACGTATAACGATATGTACATATACGATATAACGTATAACGATATCTACATATAGGACATAACGTATAACATTACATAGACATAGGATATCACGTATAACGATATGTACATACAGGATACAACGTATAACGTTACGTAACCATAGCATATAACGTATAACGATATGTAGATATAGGATATAACGTAAAACGTTATCTACATATACGATATAACGTATAACGATATCTACATATAGGATATAACGTATAATGTTACGGAGACATAGGATATCACGTATAACGTTATGTACATATAGGATATATCGTATAACTTTACGTAGACATAGGATATAACGTATAACGATATGTTGATATAGGATATAACGTATAACGATATGTACATATAGAATACAACGTATAACGTTAAGTAGACATAGGATATAACGTATAACGTTACGTGGATATACGATATAACGTATATCGTTACGTAGACATAGGATATAACGTATAACGATATGTACATACAGGATATAACGTATAATGCTATCTACTCATAGGATATAACGTATAACGATACGTAGATGTAGGTTATAACGTATAACGATATGTACATACAGGATACAACGTATAACGTTACGTAACCATAGCATATAACGTATAACGATATGTAGATATAGGATATAACGTAAAACGATATGTACATATAGGATACAACGTATGACGTTACGTAGACATAGGATATAACGTATAACGATATGTACATATACGATATAACGTATAACGATATCTACATATGGGATATAACGTATAACGTTACATAGACATAGGATATCACGTATAACGATATGTACATACAGGATACAACGTATAACGTTACGTAACCATAGCATATAACGTATAACGATATGTAGATATAGGATATAACGTAAAACGTTATCTACATATAGGATATAACGTTTAACGTTGCGTAGACATAGGATATAACGTATAACGATACGTAGACATAGGATATCACGTATAACGATATGTACATACAGGATACAACGTATAACGTTACGTGACCATAGGATATAACGTATAACCATATGTAGATATAGGATATAACGTAAAACGTTATCTACATATACGATATAACGTATAACGATATCTACATATAGGATATAACGTATAACGTTACGTAGACATAGGATATCACGTATAACGTTATGTACATATAGGATATAACGTATAACGTTACGTAGACATAGGATATAACGTATAACGATATGTTGATATAGGATATAACGTATTACGATGTGTACATATAGAATACAACGTATAACGTTACGTAGACATAGGATATAACGTATAACGATATGTACATATAGGATATAACGTATAACGATATCTACATATAGGATATAACGTATAACGTTACGTAGACATAGGATATCACGTATAACGACATGTACATATAGGATATAACGTATAACGTTACGTAGACATAGGATATAACGTATAAAGATATGTACATATACGATATAACGTATGACGTTATCTACATATAGGATATAACGTATAACGTTACGTAGACATAGGATATAACGTATAACGATATGTAGAAATAGGAAATTACGTATAACGTTATCTACATATAGGATACAAAGCATAACGTTACGTAGACATAGGATATAACGTATAACGATATGTAGATATAGGATATAACGTAAAACGTTATCTACGTATAGGATATAACGTATAACGTTACGTAGACATAGGATATAACGTATAACGATACGTAGACATAGCATATAACGTATAACGATATCTACATATAGGATATAACGTATAACGTTACGTAGAAATAGGATGTCACGTATAACGATATGTACATATGGGATATAACGTATAACGTTACGTAGACATAGGATATAACGTATAACGATATCTAGATATAGGATATAACGTATAACGTTACGTAGACATAGGATATCACGTATAACGATATGTTGATATAGGATATAACGTATAACGATATGTACATATAGAATACAACGTATAACGTTACGTAACCATAGCATATAACGTATAACGATATGTAGATATAGGATATAACGTAAAACGATATGTACATATAGGATACAACGTATGACGTTACGTAGACATAGGATATAACGTATAACGATATGTACATATACGATATAACGTATAACGATATCTACATATAGGATATAACGTATAACGTTACATAGACATAGGATATCACGTATAACGATATGTACATACAGGATACAACGTATAACGTTACGTAACCATAGCATATAACGTATAACGATATGTAGATATAGGATATAACGTAAAACGTTATCTATATATAGGGTATAAGGTATAACGTTGCGTAGACATAGGATATAACGTATAACGATACGTAGACATAGGATATCGCGTATAACGATATGTACATACAGGATACAACGTATAACGTTACGTAAACATAGCATATAACGTATAACGATATGTAGATATAGGATATAACGTATAACGTTACGTAGACATAGGATATAACGTATAACGATATGTACATATAGGATACAACGTATAACGTTACGTAGACATAGGATATAACGTATAACGATATGTAGATATAGGATATCACGTATAACGATATGTAGATATAGGATATAACGTATAACGTTACGTAGACATAGGATATAACGTATAACGATATGTACATATAGGATACAACGTATAACGTTACGTAGACATAGGATATAACGTATAACCATATGTACATATAGGATATAACGTATGACGTTATCTACATATAGGATATAACGTATAACGTTACGTAGCCATAGGATATAACGTATAACGATATGTAGAAATAGGAAATTACGTATAACGTTATCTACATATAGGATACAAAGCATAACGTTACGTAGACATAGGATATAACGTATAACGATATGTAGATATAGGATATAACGTAAAACGTTATCTACGTATAGGATATAACGTATAACGTTACGTAGACATAGGATATAACGTATATCGATACGTAGACATAGCATATAACGTATAACGATATCTACATATAGGATATAACGTATAACGTTACGTAGACATAGGATATCACGTATAACGATATGTACATATGGGATATAACGTATAACGTTACGTAGACATAGGATATAACGTATAACGATATGTACATATAGGATATAACGTATAACGTTACGTAGACATAGGATATCACGTATAACGATATGTACATATAGGATATAACGTATAACGTTACGTAGACATAGGATATCACGTATAACGATATGTACATATAGGATATAACGTATAACGATATCTACATATAGGATATAACGTATAACGTTACGTAGACATAGGATATCACGTATAACGATATGTACATATAGGATATAACGTATAACGTTACGTAGACATAGGATATAACGTATAACGATATGTACATATAGGATATAACGTATAACGATATCTACATATAGGATATAACGTATAACGTTACGTAGACATAGGATATCACGTATAACGATATGTACATATAGGATATAACGTATAACGTTACGTAGACATAGGATATAACGTATAAAGATATGTACATATACGATATAACGTATAACGTTATCTACATATAGGATATAACGTATAACGTTACGTAGACATAGGATATAACGTATAACGATATGTACATATAGGATATAACGTATAATGCTATCTACACATAGGATATAACGTATAACGATACGTAGACATAGGATATCACGTATAACGATATGTACATATAGGATATAACGTATAACGTTACGTAGACATAGGATATAACGTATAAAGATATGTACATATACGATATAACGTATAACGTTATCTACATATAGGATATAACGTATAACGTTACGTAGACATAGGATATAACGTATAACGATATGTACATGCAGGATACAACGTATAACGTTACGTAACCATAGCATATAACGTATAACGATATGTAGATATAGGATATAACGTAAAACGATATGTACATATAGGATACAACGTATGACGTTACGTAGACATAGGATACAACGTATAACGATATGTACATATACGATATAACGTATAACGATATCTACATATAGGACATAACGTATAACATTACATAGACATAGGATATCACGTATAACGATATGTACATACAGGATACAACGTATAACGTTACGTAACCATAGCATATAACGTATAACGATATGTAGATATAGGATATAACGTAAAACGTTATCTACATATACGATATAACGTATAACGATATCTACATATAGGATATAACGTATAATGTTACGGAGACATAGGATATCACGTATAACGTTATGTACATATAGGATATATCGTATAACTTTACGTAGACATAGGATATAACGTATAACGATATGTTGATATAGGATATAACGTATAACGATATGTACATATAGAATACAACGTATAACGTTAAGTAGACATAGGATATAACGTATAACGTTACGTGGATATACGATATAACGTATATCGTTACGTAGACATAGGATATAACGTATAACGATATGTACATACAGGATATAACGTATAATGCTATCTACTCATAGGATATAACGTATAACGATACGTAGATGTAGGTTATAACGTATAACGATATGTACATACAGGATACAACGTATAACGTTACGTAACCATAGCATATAACGTATAACGATATGTAGATATAGGATATAACGTAAAACGATATGTACATATAGGATACAACGTATGACGTTACGTAGACATAGGATATAACGTATAACGATATGTACATATACGATATAACGTATAACGATATCTACATATGGGATATAACGTATAACGTTACATAGACATAGGATATCACGTATAACGATATGTACATACAGGATACAACGTATAACGTTACGTAACCATAGCATATAACGTATAACGATATGTAGATATAGGATATAACGTAAAACGTTATCTACATATAGGATATAACGTTTAACGTTGCGTAGACATAGGATATAACGTATAACGATACGTAGACATAGGATATCACGTATAACGATATGTACATACAGGATACAACGTATAACGTTACGTGACCATAGGATATAACGTATAACCATATGTAGATATAGGATATAACGTAAAACGTTATCTACATATACGATATAACGTATAACGATATCTACATATAGGATATAACGTATAACGTTACGTAGACATAGGATATCACGTATAACGTTATGTACATATAGGATATAACGTATAACGTTACGTAGACATAGGATATAACGTATAACGATATGTTGATATAGGATATAACGTATTACGATGTGTACATATAGAATACAACGTATAACGTTACGTAGACATAGGATATAACGTATAACGATATGTACATATAGGATATAACGTATAACGATATCTACATATAGGATATAACGTATAACGTTACGTAGACATAGGATATCACGTATAACGACATGTACATATAGGATATAACGTATAACGTTACGTAGACATAGGATATAACGTATAAAGATATGTACATATACGATATAACGTATAACGTTATCTACATATAGGATATAACGTATAACGTTACGTAGACATAGGATATCACGTATAACGATATGTACATATAGGATATAACGTATAACGTTACGTAGACATAGGATATAACGTATAAGGATATGTAGATATAGGATACAACGTATAACGTTACGTAGACATAGGATATAACGTATAACGATATGTAGATATAGGATATCACGTATAACGATATGTAGATATAGGATATAACGTATAACGATATGTACATATAGGATACAACGTATAACGTTACGTAGACATAGGATATAACGTATAACGATATGTAGATATAGGATATCACGTATAACGATATGTAGATATAGGATATAACGTATAACGTTACGTAGACATAGGATATAACGTATAACGATATGTACATATAGGATACAACGTATAACGTTACGTAGACATAGGATATAACGTACAACCATATGTACATATAGGATATAACGTATGACGTTATCTACATATAGGATATAACGTATAACGTTACGTAGACATAGGATATAACGTATAACGATATGTAGAAATAGGAAATTACGTATAACGTTATCTACATATAGGATACAAAGCATAACGTTACGTAGACATAGGATATAACGTATAACGATATGTAGATATAGGATATAACGTAAAACGTTATCTACGTATAGGATATAACGTATAACGTTACGTGGACATAGGATATAACGTATAACGATACGTAGACATAGCATATAACGTATAACGATATCTACATATAGGATATAACGTAGAACGATATGTACATATAGGATATAACGTATAATGCTATCTACACATAGGATATAACGTATAACGATACGTAGACATAGGATATCACGTATAACGATATGTACATATAGGATATAACGTATAACGTTACGTAGACATAGGATATAACGTATAAAGATATGTACATATACGATATAACGTATAACGTTATCTATATATAGGATATAACGTATAACGTTACGTAGACATAGGATATAACGTATAACGATATGTACATATAGGATATAACGTATAATGCTATCTACACATAGGATATAACGTATAACGTTACGTAGATGTAGGTTATAACGTAAAACGTTATCTACATATAGGATATAACGTACAACGATACGTAGACATAGGATATCACGTATAACGATATGTACATACAGGATACAACGTATAACGTTACGTAACCATAGGATATAACGTATAACGATATGAAGATATAGGATATAACGTAAAACATTATCTACATATAGGATATAACGTATAACGATACGTAGATGTAGGTTATAACGTAAAACGTTGCGTAGACATAGGATATAACGTATAACGATACGTAGACATAGGATAGCACGTATAACGATATGTACATACAGGATACAACGTATAACGTTACGTAACCATAGGATATAACGTATAACGATATGAAGATATAGGATATAACGTAAAACATTATCTACATATAGGATATAACGTATAACGTTACGTAGATATAGGATATAACGTCTAACGTTACGTAGACATAGGATATCACGTATAACGATATGTACATATAGGATACAACGTATAATGCTATCTACACATAGGATATAACGTATAACGATACGTAGATGTAGGTTATAACGTAAAACGTTATCTACATATAGGATATAACGTACAACGATACGTAGACATAGGATATCACGTATAACGATATGTACATACAGGATACAACGTATAACGTTACGTAACCATAGGATATAACGTATAACGATATGAAGATATAGGATATAACGTAAAACATTATCTACATATAGGATATAACGTATAACGATACGTAGATGTAGGTTATAACGTAAAACGTTGCGTAGACATAGGATATAACGTATAACGATACGTAGACATAGGATAGCACGTATAACGATATGTACATACAGGATACAACGTATAACGTTACGTAACCATCGGATATAACGTATAACGATATGAAGATATAGGATATAACGTAAAACATTATCTACATATAGGATATAACGTATAACGATACGTAGATGTAGGTTATAACGTAAAACGTTATCTACATATAGGATATAACGTACAACGATACGTAGACATAGGATATCACGTATAACGATATGTACATACAGGATACAACGTATAACGTTACGTAACCATAGGATATAACGTATAACGATATGAAGATATAGGATATAACGTAAAACATTATCTACATATAGGATATAACGTATAACGTTACGTAGATATAGGATATAACGTCTAACGTTACGTAGACACAGGATATCACGTATAACGATATGTACATATAGGATACAACGTATAATGCTATCTACACATAGGATATAACGTATAACGATACGTAGATGTAGGTTATAACGTAAAACGTTATCTACATATAGGATATAACGTACAACGATACGTAGACATAGGATATCACGTATAACGATATGTACATACAGGATACAACGTATAACGTTACGTAACCATAGGATATAACGTATAACGATATGAAGATATAGGATATAACGTAAAACATTATCTACATATAGGATATAACGTATAACGATACGTAGATGTAGGTTATAACGTAAAACGTTGCGTAGACATAGGATATAACGTATAACGATACGTAGACATAGGATAGCACGTATAACGATATGTACATACAGGATACAACGTATAACGTTACGTAACCATAGGATTTAACGTATAACGATATGAAGATATAGGATATAACGTAAAACATTATCTACTTATAGGATATAACGTATAACGATACGTAGATGTAGGATATAACGTAAAACGTTATGTACATATAGGATATAACGTACAACGATACGTAGACATAGGATATCACGTATAACGATATGTACATACAGGATACAACGTATAACGTTACGTAACCATAGGATATAACGTATAACGATATGAGGATATAGGATATAACGTAAAACGTTAAGTAGACATAGGATATAACGTATAACGATATCTACATGTAGGATATAACGTATAACGTTACGTAGACATAGGATATCACGTATAACGATATGTACATATAGGATACAACGTATAACGTTATGTAGACATGGGATACAACGTATAACGATATGTAGATATACGATACAACGTATAACGTTAAGTAGACATAGGATATAACGTATAACGTTACCTAGATATAGGATATAACGTATAACGATACCTATACATAGGATATCACGTATAACGATATGTACACATAGGATACAACGTATAACGTTACGTAGACATGGGATATAACGTATGACGTTATGTACATATAGAATATATCGTATAACTTTACGTAGACATAGAATATAACGTATAACGATATGTTGATATAGGATATAACGTATAACGATATGTACATATAGAATACAACGTATAACGTTAAGTAGACATAGGATATAACGTATAACGATATGTTGATATACGATATAACGTATTACGATGTGTACATATAGAATACAACGTATAACGTTACGTAGACATAGGATATAACGTATAACGATATGTACATATAGGATATAACGTATAACGATATCTACATATAGGATATAACGTATAACGTTACGTAGACATAGGATATCACGTATAACGACATGTACATATAGGATATAACGTATAACGTTACGTAGACATAGGATATAACGTATAAAGATATGTACATATACGATATAACGTATAACGTTATCTACATATAGGATATAACGTATAACGTTACGTAGACATAGGATATCACGTATAACGATATGTACATATAGGATATAACGTATAACGTTACGTAGACATAGGATATAACGTATAAGGATATGTAGATATAGGATACAACGTATAACGTTACGTAGACATAGGATATAACGTATAACGATATGTAGATATAGGATATCACGTATAACGATATGTAGATATAGGATATAACGTATAACGATATGTACATATAGGATACAACGTATAACGTTACGTAGACATAGGATATGACGTATAACGATATGTAGATATAGGATATCACGTATAACGATATGTAGATATAGGATATAACGTATAACGTTACGTAGACATAGGATATAACGTATAACGATATGTACATATAGGATACAACGTATAACGTTACGTGGACATAGGATATAACGTATAACCATATGTACATATAGGATATAACGTATGACGTTATCTACATATAGGATATAACGTATAACGTTACGTAGACATAGGATATCACGTATAACGACATGTACATATAGGATATAACGTATAACGTTACGTAGACATAGGATATAACGTATAAAGATATGTACATATACGATATAACGTATAACGTTATCTACATATAGGATATAACGTATAACGTTACGTAGACATAGGATATCACGTATAACGATATGTACATATAGGATATAACGTATAACGTTACGTAGACATAGGATATAACGTATAAGGATATGTAGATATAGGATACAACGTATAACGTTACGTAGACATAGGATATAACGTATAACGATATGTAGATATAGGATATCACGTATAACGATATGTAGATATAGGATATAACGTATAACGATATGTACATATAGGATACAACGTATAACGTTACGTAGACATAGGATATGACGTATAACGATATGTAGATATAGGATATCACGTATAACGATATGTAGATATAGGATATAACGTATAACGTTACGTAGACATAGGATATAACGTATAACGATATGTACATATAGGATACAACGTATAACGTTACGTGGACATAGGATATAACGTATAACCATATGTACATATAGGATATAACGTATGACGTTATCTACATATAGGATATAACGTATAACGTTACGTAGACATAGGATATAACGTATAACGATATGTAGAAATAGGAAATTACGTATAACGTTATCTACATATAAGATACAAAGCATAACGTTACGTAGACATAGGATATAACGTATAACGATATGTAGATATAGGATATAACGTAAAATGTTATCTACGTATAGGATATAACGTATAACGTTACGTAGACATAGGATATAACGTATAACGATACGTAGACATAGCATATAACGTATAACGATATCTACATATAGGATATAACGTATAACGTTACGTAGACATAGGATGTCACGTATAACGATATGTACATATGGGATATAACGTATAACGTTACGTAGACATAGGATATAACGTATAACGATATCTAGATATAGGATATAACGTATAACGTTACGTAGACATAGGATATCACGTATAACGATACGTAGATATAGGATATAAAGTATAACGATATGTACATATAGGATATAATGTATAACGACACGTAGATGTAGGTTATAACGTAAAACGTTATCTACATATAGGGTATAACGTATAACGTTGCGTAGACATAGGATATAACGTATAACGATACGTAGACATAGGATATCACGTATAACGATATGTACATACAGGATACAACGTATAACGTTACGTAAACATAGCATATAACGTATAACGATATGTAGATATAGGATATAACGTATAACGTTACGTAGACATAGGATATAACGTATAACGATATGTACATATAGGATACAACGTATAACGTGACGTAGACATAGGATATAACGTATAACGATATGTAGATATAGGATATCACGTATAACGATATGTAGATATAGGATATAACGTATAACGTTACGTAGACATAGGATATAACGTATAACGATATGTACATATAGGATACAACGTATAACGTTACGTAGACATAGGATATAACGTATAACGATATGTACATACAGGATACAACGTATAACGTTACGTAACCATAGGATATAACGTATAACGATATGAAGATATAGGATATAACGTAAAACATTATCTACATATAGGATATAACGTATAACGTTACGTAGATATAGGATATAACGTCTAACGTTACGTAGACATAGGATATCACGTATAACGATATGTACATATAGGATACAACGTATAATGCTATCTACACATAGGATATAACGTATAACGATACGTAGATGTAGGTTATAACGTAAAACGTTATCTACATATAGGATATAACGTACAACGATACGTAGACATAGGATATCACGTATAACGATATGTACATACAGGATACAACGTATAACGTTACGTAACCATAGGATATAACGTATAACGATATGAAGATATAGGATATAACGTAAAACATTATCTACATATAGGATATAACGTAAAACGTTGCGTAGACATAGGATATAACGTATAACGATACGTAGACATAGGATAGCACGTATAACGATATGTACATACAGGATACAACGTATAACGTTACGTAACCATAGGATATAACGTATAACGATATGAAGATATAGGATATAACGTAAAACATTATCTACATATAGGATATAACGTATAACGATACGTAGATGTAGGTTATAACGTAAAACGTTATCTACATATAGGATATAACGTACAACGATACGTAGACATAGGATTTCACGTATAACGATATGTACATACAGGATACAACGTATAACGTTACGTAACCATAGGATATAACGTATAACGATATGAGGATATAGGATATAACGTAAAACGTTAAGTAGACATAGGATATAACGTATAACGATATCTACATGTAGGATATAACGTATAACGTTACGTAGACATAGGATATCACGTATAACGATATGTACATATAGGATACAACGTATAACGTTATGTAGACATGGGATACAACGTATAACGATATGTAGATATACGATACAACGTATAACGTTAAGTAGACATAGGATATAACGTATAACGTTACCTAGATATAGGATATAACGTATAACGATACCTATACATAGGATATCACGTATAACGATATGTACACATAGGATACAACGTATAACGTTACGTAGACATGGGATATAACGTATGACGTTATGTACATATAGAATATATCGTATAACTTTACGTAGACATAGAATATAACGTATAACGATATGTTGATATAGGATATAACGTATAACGATATGTACATATAGAATACAACGTATAACGTTAAGTAGACATAGGATATAACGTATAACGATATGTTGATATACGATATAACGTATTACGATGTGTACATATAGAATACAACGTATAACGTTACGTAGACATAGGATATAACGTATAACGATATGTACATATAGGATATAACGTATAACGATATCTACATATAGGATATAACGTATAACGTTACGTAGACATAGGATATCACGTATAACGACATGTACATATAGGATATAACGTATAACGTTACGTAGACATAGGATATAACGTATAAAGATATGTACATATACGATATAACGTATAACGTTATCTACATATAGGATATAACGTATAACGTTACGTAGACATAGGATATCACGTATAACGATATGTACATATAGGATATAACGTATAACGTTACGTAGACATAGGATATAACGTATAAGGATATGTAGATATAGGATACAACGTATAACGTTACGTAGACATAGGATATAACGTATAACGATATGTAGATATAGGATATCACGTATAACGATATGTAGATATAGGATATAACGTATAACGATATGTACATATAGGATACAACGTATAACGTTACGTAGACATAGGATATGACGTATAACGATATGTAGATATAGGATATCACGTATAACGATATGTAGATATAGGATATAACGTATAACGTTACGTAGACATAGGATATAACGTATAACGATATGTACATATAGGATACAACGTATAACGTTACGTGGACATAGGATATAACGTATAACCATATGTACATATAGGATATAACGTATGACGTTATCTACATATAGGATATAACGTATAACGTTACGTAGACATAGGATATAACGTATAACGATATGTAGAAATAGGAAATTACGTATAACGTTATCTACATATAAGATACAAAGCATAACGTTACGTAGACATAGGATATAACGTATAACGATATGTAGATATAGGATATAACGTAAAATGTTATCTACGTATAGGATATAACGTATAACGTTACGTAGACATAGGATATAACGTATAACGATACGTAGACATAGCATATAACGTATAACGATATCTACATATAGGATATAACGTATAACGTTACGTAGACATAGGATGTCACGTATAACGATATGTACATATGGGATATAACGTATAACGTTACGTAGACATAGGATATAACGTATAACGATATCTAGATATAGGATATAACGTATAACGTTACGTAGACATAGGATATCACGTATAACGATACGTAGATATAGGATATAAAGTATAACGATATGTACATATAGGATATAATGCATAACGACACGTAGATGTAGGTTATAACGTAAAACGTTATCTACATATAGGGTATAACGTATAACGTTGCGTAGACATAGGATATAACGTATAACGATACGTAGACATAGGATATCACGTATAACGATATGTACATACAGGATACAACGTATAACGTTACGTAAACATAGCATATAACGTATAACGATATGTAGATATAGGATATAACGTATAACGTTACGTAGACATAGGATATAACGTATAACGATATGTACATATAGGATACAACGTATAACGTGACGTAGACATAGGATATAACGTATAACGATATGTAGATATAGGATATCACGTATAACGATATGTAGATATAGGATATAACGTATAACGTTACGTAGACATAGGATATAACGTATAACGATATGTACATATAGGATACAACGTATAACGTTACGTAGACATAGGATATAACGTATAACGATATGTACATACAGGATACAACGTATAACGTTACGTAACCATAGGATATAACGTATAACGATATGAAGATATAGGATATAACGTAAAACATTATCTACATATAGGATATAACGTATAACGTTACGTAGACATAGGATATCACGTATAACGATATGTACATATAGGATACAACGTATAACGTTACGTAGACATAGGATATAACGTATAAGGATATGTACATACAGGATATAACGTATAATGCTATCTACACATAGGATATAACGTATAACGATACGTAGATGTAGGTTATAACGTAAAACGTTATCTACATATAGGATATAACGTATAACGTTGCGTAGACATAGGATATAACGTATAACGATACGTAGACATAGGATATCACGTATAACGATATGTACATACAGGATACAACGTATAACGTTACGTAACCATAGGATATAACGTATAACGATATGTAGATATAGGATATAACGTAAAACGTTATCTGCATATAGGATATCACGTATAACGATATATACATATAGGGTACAACGTATAACGTTACGTAGACATAGGATATCACGTATAACGATACGTAGATATAGGATATAACGTATAACGATATCTACATATAGGATATAACGTATAACGTTACGTAGACATAGGATATCACGTATAACGATATGTACATATAGTATATAACGTATAACGTTACGTAGACATAGGACATAACGTATAACGATATGTAGATATAGGATATAACGTATAACGAAATGTACATATACGATACAACGTATAACGTTACGTAGACATAGGATATAACGTATAACCATATGTACATATAGCATATAACGTATGACGTTATCTACATATAGGATATAACGTATAACGTTACGTAGACATAGGATATAACGTATAACAATATGTAGAAATAGGAAATTACGTATAACGTTATCTACATATAGGATAGAAAGCATAACGTTACGTAGACATAGGATATAACGTATAACGATATGTAGATATAGGATATAACGTAAAACGTTACCTACATATACGATATAACGTATAACGATATCTACATATAGGATATAACGTATAACGTTACGTAGACATAGGATATCACGTATAACGTTATGTACACATAGGATATATCGTATAACGTTACGTAGACATAGGATATAACGTATAACGATATGTTGATATAGGATATAACGTATTACGATATGTACATATAGAATACAACGTATAACGTTACGTAGACATAGGATATAACGTATAACGATATGTACATATAGGATATAACGTATAACGATATCTACATATAGGATATAACGTATAACGTTACGTAGACATAGGATATCACGTATAACGATATGTACATATAGCATATAACGTATAACGTTACGTAGACATAGGATATAACGTATAAAGTTATGTACATATACGATATAACGTATAACGTTATCTACATATAGGATATAACGTATAACGTTACGTAGACATAGGATATAACGTATAACGATATGTACATATAGGATATAACGTATAATGCTATCTACACATAGGATATAACGTATAACGATACGTAGATGTAGGTTATAACGTAAAACGTTATCTACATATAGGATATAACGTACAACGTTGCGTAGACATAGGATATAACGTATAACGATACGTAGACATAGGATAGCACGTATAACGATATGTACATACAGGATACAACGTATAACGTTACGTAACCATAGGATATAACGTATAACGATATGAAGATATAGGATATAACGTAAAACATTATCTACATATAGGATATAACGTATAACGTTACGTAGATATAGGATATAACGTCTAACGTTACGTAGACACAGGATATCACGTATAACGATATGTACATATAGGATACAACGTATAATGCTATCTACACATAGGATATAACGTATAACGATACGTAGATGTAGGTTATAACGTAAAACGTTATCTACATATAGGATATAACGTACAACGATACGTAGACATAGGATATCACGTATAACGATATGTACATACAGGATACAACGTATAACGTTACGTAACCATAGGATATAACGTATAACGATATGAAGATATAGGATATAACGTAAAACATTATCTACATATAGGATATAACGTATAACGATACGTAGATGTAGGTTATAACGTAAAACGTTGCGTAGACATAGGATATAACGTATAACGATACGTAGACATAGGATAGCACGTATAACGATATGTACATACAGGATACAACGTATAACGTTACGTAACCATAGGATATAACGTATAACGATATGAAGATATAGGATATAACGTAAAACATTATCTACATATAGGATATAACGTATAACGATACGTAGATGTAGGTTATAACGTAAAACGTTATGTACATATAGGATATAACGTACAACGATACGTAGACATAGGATATCACGTATAACGATATGTACATACAGGATACAACGTATAACGTTACGTAACCATAGGATATAACGTATAACGATATGAAGATATAGGATATAACGTAAAACGTTATCTACATATAGGATATAACGTATAACGTTACGTAGATATAGGATATAACGTATAACGTTACGTAGACATAGGATATCACGTATAACGATATGTACATATAGGATACAACGTATAACGTTATGTAGACATGGGATACAACGTATAACGATATGTAGATATACGATACAACGTATAACGTTAAGTAGACATAGGATATAACGTATAACGATATCTACATGTAGGATATAACGTATAACGTTACGTAGACATAGGATATCACGTATAACGATACGTAGATATAGGATATAAAGTATAACGATATGTACATATAGGATATAATGTATAACGACACGTAGATGTAGGTTATAACGTAAAACGTTATCTACATATAGGATATAACGTATAACGTTGCGTAGACATAGGATATAACGTATAACGATACGTAGACATAGGATATCACGTATAACGATATGTACATACAGGATACAACGTATAACGTTACGTAGACATAGCATATAACGTATAACGATATGTAGATATAGGATATAACGTAAAACGTTATCTACATATAGGATATAACGTATAACGTTACCTAGATATAGGATATAACGTATAACGATACCTATACATAGGATATCACGTATAACGATATGTACACATAGGATACAACGTATAACGTTACGTAGACATGGGATATAACGTATGACGTTATCTACATATAGGATATAACGTATAACGTTACGTAGACATAGGATATAACGTATAACGATATGTAGAAATAGGAAAATACGTATAACGTTATCTACATATAGGATACAAAGCATAACGTTACGTAGACATAGGATATAACGTATAACGATATGTAGATATAGGATATAACGTAAAACGTTATCTACGTATAGGATATAACGTATAACGATATGTACATATACGATATAACGTATAACGATATCTACATATAGGACATAACGTATAACGTTACATAGACATAGGATATCACGTATAACGATATGTACATACAGGATACAACGTATAACGTTATGTAACCATAGCATATAACGTATAACGATATGTAGATATAGGATATAACGTAAAACGTTATCTACATATACGATATAACGTATAACGATATCTACATATAGGATATAACGTATAATGTTACGTAGACATAGGATATCACGTATAACGTTATGTACATATAGGATATATCGTATAACTTTACGTAGACATAGGATATAACGTATAACGATATGTTGATATAGGATATAACGTATAACGATATGTACATATAGAATACAACGTATAACGTTAAGTAGACATAGGATATAACGTATAACGTTACGTGGATATAGGATATAACGTATATCGTTACGTAGACATAGGATATAACGTATAACGATATGTACATACAGGATATAACGTATAATGCTATCTACTCATAGGATATAACGTATAACGATACGTAGATGTAGGTTATAACGTATAACGATATGTACATACAGGATACAACGTATAACGTTACGTAACCATAGCATATAACGTATAACGATATGTAGATATAGGATATAACGTAAAACGATATGTACATATAGGATACAACGTATGACGTTACGTAGACATAGGATATAACGTATAACGATATGTACATATACGATATAACGTATAACGATATCTACATATAGGATATAACGTATAACGTTACATAGACATAGGATATCACGTATAACGATATGTACATACAGGATACAACGTATAACGTTACGTAACCATAGCATATAACGTATAACGATATGTAGATATAGGATATAACGTAAAACGTTATCTACATATAGGATATAACGTATAACGTTGCGTAGACATAGGATATAACGTATAACGATACGTAGACATAGGATATAACGTATAACGATATGTACATACAGGATACAACGTATAACGTTACGTAACCATAGGATATAACGTATAACGATATGTAGATATAGGATATAACGTAAAACGTTATCTACATATACGATATAACGTATAACGATATCTACATATAGGATATAACGTATAACGTTACGTAGACATAGGATATCACGTATAACGTTATGTACATATAGGATATAACGTATAACGTTACGTAGACATAGGATATAACGTATAACGATATGTTGATATAGGATATAACGTATTACGATGTGTACATATAGAATACAACGTATAACGTTACGTAGACATAGGATATAACGTATAACGATATGTACATATAGGATATAACGTATAACGATATCTACATATAGGATATAACGTATAACGTTACGTAGACATAGGATATCACGTATAACGACATGTACATATAGGATATAACGTATAACGTTACGTAGACATAGGATATAACGTATAAAGATATGTACATATACGATATAACGTATAACGTTATCTACATATAGGATATAACGTATAACGTTACGTAGACATAGGATATCACGTATAACGATATGTACATATAGGATATAACGTATAACGTTACGTAGACATAGGATATAACGTATAAGGATATGTAGATATAGGATACAACGTATAACGTTACGTAGACATAGGATATAACGTATAACGATATGTAGATATAGGATATCACGTATAACGATATGTAGATATAGGATATAACGTATAACGATATGTACATATAGGATACAACGTATAACGTTACGTAGACATAGGATATAACGTATAACGATATGTAGATATAGGATATCACGTATAACGATATGTAGATATAGGATATAACGTATAACGTTACGTAGACATAGGATATAACGTATAACGATATGTACATATAGGATACAACGTATAACGTTACGTAGACATAGGATATAACGTATAACCATATGTACATATAGGATATAACGTATGACGTTATCTACATATAGGATATAACGTATAACGTTACGTAGACATAGGATATAACGTATAACGATATGTAGAAATAGGAAATTACGTATAACGTTATCTACATATAGGATACAAAGCATAACGTTACGTAGACATAGGATATAACGTATAACGATATGTAGATATAGGATATAACGTAAAATGTTATCTACGTATAGGATATAACGTATAACGTTAGGTAGACATAGGATATAACGTATAACGATACGTAGACATAGCATATAACGTATAACGATATCTACATATAGGATATAACGTATAACGTTACGTAGACATAGGATGTCACGTATAACGATATGTACATATGGGATATAACGTATAACGTTACGTAGACATAGGATATAACGTATAACGATATCTAGATATAGGATATAACGTATAACGTTACGTAGACATAGGATATCACGTATAACGATACGTAGATATAGGATATAAAGTATAACGATATGTACATATAGGATATAATGTATAACGACACGTAGATGTAGGTTATAACGTAAAACGTTATCTACATATAGGGTATAACGTATAACGTTGCGTAGACATAGGATATAACGTATAACGATACGTAGACATAGGATATCACGTATAACGATATGTACATACAGGATACAACGTATAACGTTACGTAAACATAGCATATAACGTATAACGATATGTAGATATAGGATATAACGTATAACGTTACGTAGACATAGGATATAACGTATAACGATATGTACATATAGGATACAACGTATAACGTTACGTAGACATAGGATATAACGTATAACGATATGTAGATATAGGATATCACGTATAACGATATGTAGATATAGGATATAACGTATAACGTTACGTAGACATAGGATATAACGTATAACGATATGTACATATAGGATACAACGTATAACGTTACGTAGACATAGGATATAACGTATAACCATATGTACATATAGGATATAACGTATGACGTTATCTACATATAGGATATAACGTATAACGTTACGTAGACATAGGATATAACGTATAACGATACGTACAAATAGGAAATTACGTATAACGTTATCTACATATAGGATACAAAGCATAACGTTCCGTAGACATAGGATATAACGTATAACGATATGTAGATATAGGATATTACGTAAAACGTTATCTACGTATAGGATATAACGTATAACGTTACGTAGACATAGGATATAACGTATAACGATACGTAGACATAGCATATAACGTATAACGATATCTACATATAGGATATAACGTATAACGTTACGTAGACATAGGATATCACGTATATAGATATGTACATATAGGATATAACGTATAATGTTATCTACATATAGGATACAGAGCATAACGTTACGTAGACGTAGGATATAACGTATAACGACATGTACATACAGGATATAACGTATAATGCTATCTACACATAGGATATAATGTGTAACGATACGTAGATATAGGATATAACGTATAACGATATGTACATATAGGATACAACGTATGACGTTACGTAAATATAGGATATAACGTATAACGATATGTACATATACGATATAACGTAGAATGATATCTACATATAGGATATAACGTATAACGTTACATAGACATAGGATATCACGTATAACGATATGTACATACAGGATACAAGGTATAACGTTACGTAACCATAGCATATAACGTATAACGATATGTAGATATAGGATATAACGTAAAACGTTATCTACATATACGATATAACGTATAACGATATCTACATATAGGATATAACGTATAACGTTACGTAGACATAGGATATCACGTACAACGTTATGTACATATAGGATATAACGTATAACGTTACGTAGACATAGGATATAACGTATAACGATATGTTGATATAGGATATAACGTATTACGATATGTACATATAGAATACAACGTATAACGTTAAGTAGACATAGGATATAACGTATAACGTTACGTGGATATAGGATATAACGTATATCGTTACGTAGACATAGGATATAACGTATAACGATATGTACATACAGGATATAACGTATAGTGCTATCTACTCATAGGATATAACGTATAACGATACGTAGATGTAGGTTATAACGTAAAACGTTATCTACATATAGGATATAACGTATAACGTTACGTAGACATAGGATATCACGTATAACGATACGTAGATATAGGATATAACGTATAACGATATGTACATATAGGATACAACGTATGACGTTACGTAAACATAGTATATAACGTATAACGATATGTACATATACGATATAACGTAGAACGATATCTACATATAGGATATAACGTATAACGTTACATAGACATAGGATATCACGTATAACGATATGTACATACAGGATACAACGTATAACGTTACGTAACCATAGCATATAACGTATAACGATATGTAGATATAGGATATAACGTAAAACGTTATCTACATACACGTTATAACGTATAACGATATCTACATATAGGATATAACGTATAACGTTACGTAGACATAGGATATCACGTACAACGTTATGTACATATAGGATATAACGTATAACGTTACGTAGACATAGGATATAACGTATAACGATATGTTGATATAGGATATAACGTATTACGATATGTACATATAGAATACAACGTATAACGTTAAGTAGACATAGGATATAACGTATAACGTTACGTGGATATAGGATATAACGTATATCGTTACGTAGACATAGGATATAACGTATAACGATATGTACATACAGGATATAACGTATAATGCTATCTACTCATAGGATATAACGTATAACGATACGTAGATGTAGGTTATAACGTAAAACGTTATCTACATATAGGATACAACGTATAACGTTACGTAGATATAGGATATAACGTATAACGATACCTAGGCATAGGATATCACGTATAACGATATGTACATATAGGATACAACGTATAACGTTACGTCGACATAGGATATAACGTATAACCATATGTACATATAGGATATAACGTATGACGTTATCTACATATAGGATATAACGTATAACGTTACGTAGACATAGGATATAACGTATAACGATATGTAGAAATAGGAAATTACGTATAACGATATGTACATACAGGATACAACGTATAACGTTACGTAACCATAGGATATAACGTATAACGATATGTAGATATAGGATATAACGTATAACGTTACGTAGATATAGGATATATCATATAACGATACGTAGATATAGGATATCACGTATAACGATATGTACATATAGGATACAACGTATAACGTTACGTAGATATGGGATATAACGTATAACGATATGTAGATATAGGATACAACTTATAACGTTAAGTAGACATAGGATATAACGTATAACGGTATCTACATATAGGATATAACGTATAACGTTACGTAGATATAGGATATCACGTATAACGATACGTAGATATAGGATATAACGTATAACGATATGTACATATAGGATACAACGTATAACGTTACGTAGACATAGGATATAACGTATAACGATATGTACATATAGGATACAACGTATAACGTTACGTAGACATAGGATATAACGTATAACGATATGTACATATAGGATACAACGTATGACGTTACGTAGACATAGGATATAACGTATAACTATATGTACATATACGATATAACGTATAACGATATCTACATATAGGATATAACGTATAACGTTACATAGACATAGGATATCACGTATAACGATATGTACATATAGGATATAACGTATAACGTTACGTAGACATAGGATATAACGTATAACGATATGTATTATATAGGATATAACGTATAACGATATGTACATATAGGATACAACGTATAACGTTAAGTACACATAGGATATAACGTATAACGTTACGTGGATATTGGATATAACGTATATCATTACGTAGACATAGGATATAACGTATAACGATATGTAGATATAGGATATAACGTATAACGTTACGTAGACATGGGATACAACGTATAACGATATGCAGATATAGGATATAACGTATAACGATATGTACATATAGGATACAACGTATAACGTTACGTAGACATAGGATATAACGTATAACGATATGTACATATAGGATACAACGTATGACGTTACGTAGACATAGGATATAACGTATAACTATATGTACATATACGATATAACGTATAACGATATCTACATATAGGATATAACGTATAACGTTACATAGACATAGGATATCACGTATAACGATATGTACATATAGGATATAACGTATAACGTTACGTAGACATAGGATATAACGTATAACGATATGTAGATATAGGATATGACGTATAGCGATATGTACATATAGGATACAACGTATAACGTTAAGTAGACATAGGATATAACGTATAACGTTACGTGGATATTGGATATAACGTATATCGTTACGTAGACATAGGATATAACGTATAACGATATGTAGATATAGGATATAACGTATAACTTTACGTAGACATAGGATATAACGTATAACGATATGTACATATAGGATACAACGTATATCGTTACGTAGACATAGGATATAACGTATAACGATATGTAGATATAGGATATAACGTATAACTTTACGTAGACATAGGATATAACGTATAACGATATGTACATATAGGATACAACGTATAACGTTACGTAGACATATGATATCGTATAACGTTACGTAGACATAGGATATAACGTATAACGATACGTAGACATAGGATATCACGTATAACGATATGTATATATAGGATTCAACGTATAACGTTACGTAGACATGGGATACAACGTATAACGATATGTAGATATAGGATATAACGTATAACGATATGTACATATAGGATACAACGTATAACGTTACGTAGACATAGGATATAACGTATAACGATATGTACATATAGGATACAACGTATGACGTTACGTAGACATAGGATATAACGTATAATTATATGTACATATACGATATAACGTATAACGATATCTACATATAGGATATAACGTATAACGTTACATAGACATAGGATATCACGTATAACGATATGTACATATAGGATATAACGTATAACGTTACGTAGACATGGGATACAACGTATAACGATATGCAGATATAGGATATAACGTATAACGATATGTAGATATAGGATATCACGTATATCGTTACGTAGACATAGGATATCACGTAAAACGCTATCTACATATAGGATAATACGTATAACGTTACGCAAACAAAGGATATAACGTATAACGATATGAAGGTATAGGATATTACGTATAACGTTATCTACATATAGGATACAGCGCATAACGTTACGTAGACGTAGGATATAACGTATAACGTTACGTGGATATAGGATATAACGTATAACGTTACGTAGACATAGGATATAACGTATAACGATATGTAGATATAGGATATGACGTAAAACGTTATCTACGTATAGGATATAACGTATAACGTTACGTAGACATAGGATATGACGTATAACGATACGTAGACATAGGATATAACGTATAACTTTACGTAGACATAGGATATAACGTATAACGTTACGTAGACATAGGATATCACGTATAACGATATGTAGATATAGGATATAACGTATAACGTTATCTACATATAGGATACAGCGCATAACGTTACGTAGACGTAGGATATAACGTATAACGTTACGTGGATATAGGATATAACGTATAACGTTACGTAGACATAGGATATAACGTATAACGATATGTGGATATAGGATATGACGTAAAACGTTATCTACGTATAGGATATAACGTATAACGTTACGTAGACATAGGATATGACGTATAACGATACGTAGACATAGGATATAACGTGTAACTTTACGTAGACATAGGATATAACGTATAACGTTACGTAGACATAGGATATAACGTATAACGATATGTAGATATAGGATATCACGTATAACGATATGTAGATATAGGATATTACGTATGACGTTATCTACATACAGGATACAACGCATAACGATACGTAGACATAGGATATAACGTGTAACGATATATACATATAGGATACAACGTATAACATTACGTAGACATAGGATATAACGTATAACGCTATGTAGATATAGGATATCACGTATAACGATATGTAGATATAGGATATTACGTATAACGTTAAGTAGACACAGGATATAACTTATAACGATATCTACATATAGGATATAACGTATAACGTTACGTAGACATAGGATATCACGTATAACGATACGTAGATATAGGATATAACGTATAACGATATGTACATATGGGATACAACGTATGACGTTACGTAGACATATGATATAACGTATAACGATATGTACATATACGATACAACGTATAACGATATCTACATATAGGATATAACGTATAACGTTACGTAGACATAGGATATAACGTATAACGTTACGTGGATATAGGATATAACGTATAACGTTACGTAGACATAGGATATAACGTATAAGGATATGTATTTATAGGATATAACGTTTAACGTTACGTAGACATAGGATATAACGTATAACGATACGTAGACATAGGATATAACGTATAACGTTACGTGGATATAGGATATAACGTATAACGTTACGTAGACATAGGATATAACGTATAACGATACGTAGACATCGGATATAACGTATAACGATATGTACATATGGGATACAACGTATGACGTTACGTAGACATAGGATATAACGTATAACGATATGTACATATACGATACAACGTATAACGATATCTACATATAGGATACAACGTATAACGTTAAGTAGACATAGGATATAACTTATAACGATATATACATATAGGATATAACGTATAACGTTACGTAGACATAGGATATAACGTATAACGATATGTACATATGGGATACAACGTATGACGTTACGTAGACATAGGATATAACGTATAAGGATATGTACATATACGATACAACGTATAACGATATCTACATATAGGATACAACGTATAACGTTAAGTAGACATAGGATATAACTTATAACGATATCTACATATAGGATATAACGTATAACGTTACGTAGACATAGGATATCACGTATAACGATACGTAGACATAGGATATAACGTATAACGTTACGTGGATATAGGATATAACGTATAACCTTACGTAGATATAGGATATAACGTATAACGATACGTAGACATAGGATATAACGTATAACGTCACGTGGATATAGGATATAACGTATAACGTTACGTAGACATAGGATATAACGTATAACGATATGTACCTATAGGATACAACGTATAACGTTACGTAGACATAGGATATAACTGTAACGATATGTACATATAGGATATAACGTATAACGTTATCTACATATAGGATATAACGTATAACGTTACGTAGACATAGGATATCACGTATATAGATAAGTACATATAGGATATAACGTATAACGTTATCAACATATAGGATATAACGTATAACGTTATCTACATATAGGATATAACGTATAACGTTACGTAGACATAGGATATCACGTAAAACGCTATCTACATATAGGATACAGCGCATAACGTTACGTAGACATAGGAAATAACGTATAACGTTACGTGGATATAGGATATTACGTATAACGTTACGTAGACATAGGATATAACGTATAACGATATGTAGATATAGGATATAACGTAAAACGTTATCTACGTATAGGATATAACGTATAACGTTACGTAGACATAGGATATGACGTATAACGATACGTAGACATAGGATATAACGTATAACTTTACGTAGACATAGGATATAACTTATAACGTTATGTATACATAGGATATAACGTATAACGATATGTAGATATAGGATATAAAGTATAACGATATGTACATATAGGATACAACGGATAACGTTACATAGACATAGGATATAACGTATAACGATATGTACATATAGGATGCAATGTATAACATTACGTAGACATAGTATATAACGTATAACGATATGTAGATATAGGATATAACGTATAACGATATGTACATATACGATACAACGTATAACGATATCTACATATAGGATATAACGTATAACGTTACGTAGACATAGGATATCACGTATAACGATATGTACATATAGGATACAACTTATAACGTTACGTAGACATCGGATATAACGTATAGCGATAGGTAGATATAGGATATAACGTATAACGTTATCTACATATAGGATATAACGTATAACGTTACGTAGACATAGGATATAACGTATAACGATATGTAGATATAGGATATAACGTATAACGATATGTACAAATAGGATACAACGTATAACGTTAAGTAGACATAGGATATAACGTATAACGTTACGTGGATATAGGATATAACGTATATCGTTACGTAGACATAGGATATAACGTATAACGATATGTAGATATAGGATATAACGTATAACGTTACGTAGACATAGGATATAACGTACAACGATATGTACATACAGGCTACAACGTATAACGTTACGTGGACATAGGATATAACGTATAACGATATGTAGATATAGGATATCACGTATAACGATATGTAGATATAGGATATAACGTATAACGTTATCTACATATAGGATACAACGTACAACGTTACGTGGACATGCGACATAACGTATAACGATATGTAGATATAGGATACCACGTATACCGATATGTACATATAGGATACAACGTTTAACGTTACGTAGACATAGGATATAACGTATAACGATATGTACATACAGGATATAACGTATAATGCTATCTACACATAGGATATAACGTATAACGATACGTAGATGTAGGTTATAACGTAAAACGTTATCTACATATAGGATATAACGTATAACGTTGCGTAGACATAGGATATAACGTATAACGATACGTAGACATAGGATATAACGTATAACGATATGTAGATATAGGATATAACGTAAAACGTTATCTACGTATAGGATATAAAGTATAACGTTACGTAGACATAGGATATGACGTATAACGATACGTAGACATAGGATATAACGTATAACTTTACGTAGACATAGGATATAACGTATAACGTTACGTATACATAGGATATAACGTATAACGATATGTACATATAGGATACAACGTATAACGTTACGTAGACATAGGATATAACGTATAGCGATAGGTAGATATAGGATATAACGTATAACGTTATCTACATATAGGATATAACGTATAACGTTACGTAGACATAGGATGTCACGTATAACGATACGTAGACATAGGATATAACGTATAACGATATGTACATATAGGATATAACGTATAATGTTGTCTACACATAGGATATAACGTATAACGATACGTAGATATAGGATATAACGTAAAACGTTATCTACATATAGGATAAAACGTATAACGTTACGTACACATAGGATACAACGTATAACGTTACGTAGACATAGGTTATCACGTATATAGATATGTACATATAGGATATAACGTATAATGTTATCTACATATAGGATACAGCGCATAACGTTACGTAGACATAGGATATAACGTATAACGTTACGTGGATATAGGATATAACGTATATCGCTACGTAGACATAGGATATAACGTATAACGATACGTAGACATAGGATATAACGTATAACGATATGTACATATAGGATACAATGTATAACATTACGTAGACATAGGATATAACGTATAACGATATGTAGATATAGGATATAACGTATAACGATATGTACATATACGATACAACGTATAACGATATCTACATATAGGATATAACGTATAACGTTACGTAGACATAGGATATAACGTATAGCGATAGGTAGATATAGGATATAACGTATAACGTTATCTACATATAGGATATAACGTATAACGTTACGTAGACATAGGATATTACGTATAACGATATGTAGATATAGGATATAACGTATAACGATATGTACATATAGGATACAACGTATAACGTTAAGTAGACATAGGATATAACGTATAACGTTACGTGGATATAGGATATAACGTATATCGTTACGTAGACATAGGATATAACGTACAACGATATGTACATACAGGCTACAACGTATAACGTTACGTGGACATAGGATATAACGTATACCGATATGTAGATATAGGATATCACGTATAACGATATGTAGATATAGGATATAACGTATAACGTTATCTACATATAGGATACAACGTACAACGTTACGTGGACATGCGACATAACGTATAACGATATGTAGTTATAGGATACCACGTATAACGATATGTACATATAGGATACAACGTATAACGTTACGTAGACATAGGATATAACGTATAACGATATGTACATACAGGATATAACGTATAATGCTATCTACACATAGGATATAACGTATAGCGATACGTAGATGTAGGTTATGACGTATAACGGTATGTAGATATAGGATATAACGTATAACGATATGTACATATAGGATACAACGTATAACGTTACGTAGACATAGGATATAACGTATAGCGATAGGTAGATATAGGATATAACGTATAACGTTATCTACATATAGTATATAACGTATAACGTTACGTAGACATAGGATGTCACGTATAACGATACGTAGACATAGGATATAACGTATAACGATATGTAGATATAGGATATAACGTAAAACGTTATCTACGTATAGGATATAACGTATAACGTTACGTAGACATCGGATATAACGTATAGCGATAGGTAGATATAGGATATAACGTATAACGTTATCTACATATAGGATATAACGTATAACGTTACGTAGACATAGGATATAACGTATAACGATATGTAGATATAGGATATAACGTATAACGATATGTACATATAGGATACAACGTATAACGTTAAGTAGACATAGGATATAACGTATAACGTTACGTGGATATAGGATATAACGTATATCGTTACGTAGATATAGGATATAACGTATAACGATATGTACATATGGGATACAACGTATGACGTTACGTAGACATATGATATAACGTATAACGATATGTACATATACGATACAACGTATAACGATATCTACATATAGGATATAACGTATAACGTTACGTAGACATAGGATATAACGTATAACGTTACGTGGATATAGGATATAACGTATAACGTTACGTAGACATAGGATATTACGTGTAACGTTATCTACATATAGGATACAAAGCATAACGTTACGTAGACATAGGATATAACGTATAAGGATATGTATTTATAGGATATAACGTTTAACGTTACGTAGACATAGGATATAACGTATAACGATACGTAGACATAGGATATAACGTATAACGTTACGTGGATATAGGATATAACGTATAACGTTACGTAGACATAGGATATAACGTATAACGATACGTAGACATCGGATATAACGTATAACGATATGTACATATGGGATACAACGTATGACGTTACGTAGACATAGGATATAACGTATAACGATATGTACATATACGATACAACGTATAACGATATCTACATATAGGATACAACGTATAACGTTAAGTAGACATAGGATATAACTTATAACGATATATACATATAGGATATAACGTATAACGTTACGTAGACATAGGATATAACGTATAACGATATGTACATATGGGATACAACGTATGACGTTACGTAGACATAGGATATAACGTATAAGGATATGTACATATACGATACAACGTATAACGTTATCTACGTATAGGATATAACGTATAACGTTACGTAGACATAGGATATGACGTATAACGATACGTAGACATAGGATATAACGTATAACTTCACGTAGACATAGGATATAACTTATAACGTTACGTATACATAGGATATAACGTATAACGATATGTAGATATAGGATATAAAGTATAACGATATGTACATGTAGGATACAACGGATAACGTTACATAGACATAGGATATAACGTATAGCGATAGGTAGATATAGGATATAACGTATAACGTTATCTACATATAGGATATAACGTATAACGTTACGTAGACATAGGATGTCACGTATAACGATATGTACATATAGGATATAACGTATAATGTTGTCTACACATAGGATATAACGTATAACGATACGTAGATATATGATATAACGTAAAACGTTATCTACATATAGGATAAGACGTATAACGTTACGTAGACATAGGATATAACGTATAACGATATGTACATATAGGATGCAATGTATAACATTACGTAGACATAGGATATAACGTATAACGATATGTAGATATAGGATATAACGTATAACGATATGTACATATACGATACAACGTATAACGATATCTACATATAGGATATAACGTATAACGTTACGTAGACATAGGATATCACGTATAACGATATGTACATATAGGATACAACTTATAACGTTACGTAGACATCGGATATAACGTATAGCGATAGGTAGATATAGGATATAACGTATAACGTTATCTACATATAGGATATAACGTATAACGTTACGTCGACATAGGATATAACGTATAACGATATGTAGATATAGGATATAACGTATAACGATATGTACATATAGGATACAACGTATAACGTTAAGTAGACATAGGATATAACGTATAACGTTACGTGGATATAGGATATAACGTATATCGTTACGTAGACATAGGATATAACGTATAACGATATGTAGATATAGGATATAACGTATAACGTTACGTAGACATAGGATATAACGTACAACGATATGTACATACAGGCTACAACGTATAACGTTACGTGGACATAGGATATAACGTATAACGATATGTAGATATAGGATATCACGTATAACGATATGTAGATATAGGATATAACGTATAACGTTATCTACATATAGGATACAACGTACAACGTTACGTGGACATGCGACATAACGTATAACGATATGTAGATATAGGATACCACGTATACCGATATGTACATATAGGATACAACGTTTAACGTTACGTAGACATAGGATATAACGTATAACGATATGTACATACAGGATATAACGTATAATGCTATCTACACATAGGATATAACGTATAACGATACGTAGATGTAGGTTATAACGTAAAACGTTATCTACATATAGGATATAACGTATAACGTTGCGTAGACATAGGATATAACGTATAACGATACGTAGACATAGGATATAACGTATAACGATATGTAGATATAGGATATAACGTAAAACGTTATCTACGTATAGGATATAACGTATAACGTTACGTAGACATAGGATATGACGTATAACGATACGTAGACATAGGATATAACGTATAACTTTACGTAGACATAGGATATAACGTATAACGTTACGTATACATAGGATATAACGTATAACGATATGTACATATAGGATACAACGTATAACGTTACGTAGACATAGGATATAACGTATAGCGATAGGTAGATATAGGATATAACGTATAACGTTATCTACATATAGGATATAACGTATAACGTTACGTAGACATAGGATGTCTCGTATAACGATACGTAGACATAGGATATAACGTATAACGATATGTACATATAGGATATAACTTATAATGTTGTCTACACATAGGATATAACGTATAACGATACGTAGATATAGGATATAACGTAAAACGTTATCTACATATAGGATAAAACGTATAACGTTACGTACACATAGGATACAACGTATAACGTTACGTAGACATAGGTTATCACGTATATAGATATGTACATATAGGATATAACGTATAATGTTATCTACATATAGGATACAGCGCATAACGTTACGTAGACATAGGATATAACGTATAACGTTACGTGGATATAGGATATAACGTATAACGTTACGTAGACATAGGATATAACGTATAAGGATATGTATTTATAGGATATAACGTATAACGTTACGTAGACATAGGATATAACGTATAACGATACGTAGACATAGGATATAACGTATAACGTTACGTGGATATAGGATATAACGTATATCGCTACGTAGACATAGGATATAACGTATAACGATACGTAGACATAGGATATAACGTATAACGATATGTACATATAGGATACAATGTATAACATTACGTAGACATAGGATATAACGTATAACGATATGTAGATATAGGATATAACGTATAACGATATGTACATATACGATACAACGTATAACGATATCTACATATAGGATATAACGTATAACGTTACGTAGACATAGGATATAACGTATAGCGATAGGTAGATATAGGATATAACGTATAACGTTATCTACATATAGGATATAACGTATAACGTTACGTAGACATAGGATATTACGTATAACGATATGTAGATATAGGATATAACGTATAACGATATGTACATATAGGATACAACGTATAACGTTAAGTAGACATAGGATATAACGTATAACGTTACGTGGATATAGGATATAACGTATATCGTTACGTAGACATAGGATATAACGTACAACGATATGTACATACAGGCTACAACGTATAACGTTACGTGGACATAGGATATAACGTATACCGATATGTAGATATAGGATATCACGTATAACGATATGTAGATATAGGATATAACGTATAACGTTATCTACATATAGGATACAACGTACAACGTTACGTGGACATGCGACATAACGTATAACGATATGTAGTTATAGGATACCACGTATAACGATATGTACATATAGGATACAACGTATAACGTTACGTAGACATAGGATATAACGTATAACGATATGTACATACAGGATATAACGTATAATGCTATCTACACATAGGATATAACGTATAACGATACGTAGATGTAGGTTATGACGTATAACGGTATGTAGATATAGGATATAACGTATAACGATATGTACATATAGGATACAACGTATAACGTTACGTAGACATAGGATATAACGTATAGCGATAGGTAGATATAGGATATAACGTATAACGTTATCTACATATAGGATATAACGTATAACGTTACGTAGACATAGGATGTCACGTATAACGATACGTAGACATAGGATATAACGTATAACGATATGTAGATATAGGATATAACGTAAAACGTTATCTACGTATAGGATATAACGTATAACGTTACGTAGACATCGGATATAACGTATAGCGATAGGTAGATATAGGATATAACGTATAACGTTATCTACATATAGGATATAACGTATAACGTTACGTAGACATAGGATATAACGTATAACGATATGTAGATATAGG
The DNA here is from genome assembly GCA_905332935.1 of Bombus hortorum. Classification (NCBI taxonomy): domain Eukaryota; kingdom Metazoa; phylum Arthropoda; class Insecta; order Hymenoptera; family Apidae; genus Bombus; species Bombus hortorum. The sequence continues at coordinate 4,099,386 of HG995204.1, forward strand.
ATATAACGTATAACGATATGTACATATAGGATACAACGTATAACGTTAAGTAGACATAGGATATAACGTATAACGTTACGTGGATATAGGATATAACGTATATCGTTACGTAGACATAGGATATAACGTATAACGTTATCTACATATAGGATATAACGTATAACGTTACGTAGACATAGGATGTCACGTATAACGATATGTACATATAGGATATAACGTATAATGTTGTCTACACATAGGATATAACGTATAACGATACGTAGATATAGGATATAACGTAAAACGTTATCTACATATAGGATAAAACGTATAACGTTACGTAAACATAGGATACAACGTATAACGTTACGTAGACATAGGATATCACGTATATAGATATGTACGTATAGGATATAACGTATAATGTTATCTACATATAGGATACAGCGCATAACGTTACGTAGACATAGGATATAACGTATAACGTTACGTGGATATAGGATATAACGTATAACGTTACGTAGACATAGGATATAACGTATAAGGATATGTATTTATAGGATATAACGTATAACGTTACGTAGACATAGGATATAACGTATAACGATACGTAGACATAGGATATAACGTATAACGTTACGTGGATATTGGATATAACGTATATCGCTACGTAGACATAGGATATAACGTATAACGATACGTAGACATAGGATACAACGTATAACGATAGGTACATATAGGATACAATGTATAACATTACGTAGACATAGGATATAACGTATAACGATATGTAGATATAGGATATAACGTATAACGATATGTACATATACGATACAACGTATAACGATATCTACATATAGGATATAACGTATAACGTTACGTAGACATAGGATATAACTTATAACGATATCTACATATAGGATATAACGTATAACGTTACGTAGACATAGGATATCACGTATAACGATACGTAGACATAGGATATAACGTATAACGTTACGTGGATATAGGATATAACGTATAACCTTACGTAGATATAGGATATAACGTATAACGATATGTACATATAGGATATAACTTATAATGTTATCTACATATAGGATACAGCGCATAACGTTACGTAGACATAGGATATAACGTATAACGTTACGTGGATATAGGATATAACGTATAACGTTACGTAGACATAGGATATAACGTATAACGATACGTAGACATAGGATATAACGTATAACGTCACGTGGATATAGGATATAACGTATAACGTTACGTAGACATAGGATATAACGTATAACGATATGTACCTATAGGATACAACGTATAACGTTACGTAGACATAGGATATAACTATAACGATATGTACATATAGGATATAACGTATAACGTTATCTACATATAGGATATAACGTATAACGTTACGTAGACATAGGATATCACGTATATAGATAAGTACATATAGGATATAACGTATAACGATATGTACATATACGATACAACGTATAACGATATCTACATATAGGATATAACGTATAACGTTACGTAGACATAGGATATAACTTATAACTTTACGTAGACATAGGATATAACTTATAACGTTACGTATACATAGGATATAACGTATAACGATATGTAGATATAGGATATAAAGTATAACGATATGTACATATAGGATACAACGGATAACGTTACATAGACATAGGATATAACGTATAGCGATAGGTAGATATAGGATATAACGTATAACGTTATCTACATATAGGATATAACGTATAACGTTACGTAGACATAGGATGTCACGTATAACGATATGTACATATAGGATATAACGTATAATGTTGTCTACACATAGGATATAACGTATAACGATACGTAGATATATGATATAACGTAAAACGTTATCTACATATAGGATAAGACGTATAACGTTACGTAGACATAGGATATAACGTATAACGATATGTACATATAGGATGCAATGTATAACATTACGTAGACATAGGATATAACGTATAACGATATGTAGATATAGGATATAACGTATAACGATATGTACATATACGATACAACGTATAACGATATCTACATATAGGATATAACGTATAACGTTACGTAGACATAGGATATCACGTATAACGATATGTACATATAGGATACAACTTATAACGTTACGTAGACATCGGATATAACGTATAGCGATAGGTAGATATAGGATATAACGTATAACGTTATCTACATATAGGATATAACGTATAACGTTACGTAGACATAGGATATAACGTATAACGATATGTAGATATAGGATATAACGTATAACGATATGTACATATAGGATACAACGTATAACGTTAAGTAGACATAGGATATAACGTATAACGTTACGTGGATATAGGATATAACGTATATCGTTACGTAGACATAGGATATAACGTATAACGATATGTAGATATAGGATATAACGTATAACGTTACGTAGACATAGGATATAACGTACAACGATATGTACATACAGGCTACAACGTATAACGTTACGTGGACATAGGATATAACGTATAACGATATGTAGATATCGGATATCACGTATAACGATATGTAGATATAGGATATAACGTATAACGTTATCTACATATAGGATACAACGTACAACGTTACGTGGACATGCGACATAACGTATAACGATATGTAGATATAGGATACCACGTATACCGATATGTACATATAGGATACAACGTTTAACGTTACGTAGACATAGGATATAACGTATAACGATATGTACATACAGGATATAACGTATAATGCTATCTACACATAGGATATAACGTATAACGATACGTAGATGTAGGTTATAACGTAAAACGTTATCTACATATAGGATATAACGTATAACGTTGCGTAGACATAGGATATAACGTATAACGATACGTAGACATAGGATATAACGTATAACGATATGTAGATATAGGATATAACGTAAAACGTTATCTACGTATAGGATATAACGTATAACGTTACGTAGACATAGGATATGACGTATAACGATACGTAGACATAGGATATAACGTATAACTTTACGTAGACATAGGATATAACGTATAACGTTACGTATACATAGGATATAACGTATAACGATATGTACATATAGGATACAACGTATAACGTTACGTAGACATAGGATATAACGTATAGCGATAGGTAGATATAGGATATAACGTATAACGTTATCTACATATAGGATATAACGTATAACGTTACGTAGACATAGGATGTCACGTATAACGATACGTAGACATAGGATATAACGTATAACGATATGTACATATAGGATATAACGTATAATGTTGTCTACACATAGGATATAACGTATAACGATACGTAGATATAGGATATAACGTAAAACGTTATCTACATATAGGATAAAACGTATAACGTTACGTACACATAGGATACAACGTATAACGTTACGTAGACATAGGTTATCACGTATATAGATATGTACATATAGGATATAACGTATAATGTTATCTACATATAGGATACAGCGCATAACGTTACGTAGACATAGGATATAACGTATAACGTTACGTGGATATAGGATATAACGTATAACGATACGTAGACATAGGATATAACGTATAACGTTACGTGGATATAGGATATAACGTATATCGCTACGTAGACATAGGATATAACGTATAACGATACGTAGACATAGGATATAACGTATAACGATATGTACATATAGGATACAATGTATAACATTACGTAGACATAGGATATAACGTATAACGATATGTAGATATAGGATATAACGTATAACGATATGTACATATACGATACAACGTATAACGATATCTACATATAGGATATAACGTATAACGTTACGTAGACATAGGATATAACGTATAGCGATAGGTAGATATAGGATATAACGTATAACGTTATCTACATATAGGATATAACGTATAACGTTACGTAGACATAGGATATTACGTATAACGATATGTAGATATAGGATATAACGTATAACGATATGTACATATAGGATACAACGTATAACGTTAAGTAGACATAGGATATAACGTATAACGTTACGTGGATATAGGATATAACGTATATCGTTACGTAGACATAGGATATAACGTACAACGATATGTACATACAGGCTACAACGTATAACGTTACGTGGACATAGGATATAACGTATACCGATATGTAGATATAGGATATCACGTATAACGATATGTAGATATAGGATATAACGTATAACGTTATCTACATATAGGATACAACGTACAACGTTACGTGGACATGCGACATAACGTATAACGATATGTAGTTATAGGATACCACGTATAACGATATGTACATATAGGATACAACGTATAACGTTACGTAGACATAGGATATAACGTATAACGATATGTACATACAGGATATAACGTATAATGCTATCTACACATAGGATATAACGTATAACGATACGTAGATGTAGGTTATGACGTATAACGGTATGTAGATATAGGATATAACGTATAACGTTGCGTAGACATAGGATATAACGTATAACGATACGTAGACATAGGATATAACGTATAGCGATAGGTAGATATAGGATATAACGTATAACGTTATCTACATATAGGATATAACGTATAACGTTACGTAGACATAGGATGTCACGTATAACGATATGTAGACATAGGATATAACGTATAACGATATGTAGATATAGGATATAACGTAAAACGTTATCTACGTATAGGATATAACGTATAACGTTACGTAGACATCGGATATAACGTATAGCGATAGGTAGATATAGGATATAACGTATAACGTTATCTACATATAGGATATAACGTATAACGATACGTAGACATAGGATATAACGTATAACGATATGTAGATATAGGATATAACGTATAACGATATGTACATATAGGATACAACGTATAACGTTAAGTAGACATAGGATATAACGTATAACGTTACGTGGATATAGGATATAACGTATATCGTTACGTAGATATAGGATATAACGTATAACGATATGTACATATGGGATACAACGTATGACGTTACGTAGACATATGATATAACGTATAACGATATGTACATATACGATACAACGTATAACGATATCTACATATAGGATATAACGTATAACGTTACGTAGACATAGGATATAACGTATAACGTTACGTGGATATAGGATATAACGTATAACGTTACGTAGACATAGGATATTACGTGTAACGTTATCTACATATAGGATACAAAGCATAACGTTACGTAGACATAGGATATAACGTATAAGGATATGTATTTATAGGATATAACGTTTAACGTTACGTAGACATAGGATATAACGTATAACGATACGTAGACATAGGATATAACGTATAACGTTACGTGGATATAGGATATAACGTATAACGTTACGTAGACATAGGATATAACGTATAACGATACGTAGACATCGGATATAACGTATAACGATATGTACATATGGGATACAACGTATGACGTTACGTAGACATAGGATATAACGTATAACGATATGTACATATACGATACAACGTATAACGATATCTACATATAGGATACAACGTATAACGTTAAGTAGACATAGGATATAACTTATAACGATATATACATATAGGATATAACGTATAACGTTACGTAGACATAGGATATAACGTATAACGATATGTACATATGGGATACAACGTATGACGTTACGTAGACATAGGATATAACGTATAAGGATATGTACATATACGATACAACGTATAACGTTATCTACATATAGGATATAACGTATAACGTTACGTAGACATAGGATATCACGTATATAGATAAGTACATATAGGATATAACGTATAACGTTATCAACATATAGGATATAACGTATAACGTTATCTACATATAGGATATAACGTATAACGTTACGTAGACATAGGATATCACGTAAAACGCTATCTACATATAGGATACAGCGCATAACGTTACGTAGACATAGGAAATAACGTATAACGTTACGTGGATATAGGATATTACGTATAACGTTACGTAGACATAGGATATAACGTATAACGATATGTAGATATAGGATATAACGTAAAACGTTATCTACGTATAGGATATAACGTATAACGTTACGTAGACATAGGATATGACGTATAACGATACGTAGACATAGGATATAACGTATAACTTTACGTAGACATAGGATATAACTTATAACGTTACGTATACATAGGATATAACGTATAACGATATGTAGATATAGGATATAAAGTATAACGATATGTACATATAGGATACAACGGATAACGTTACATAGACATAGGATATAACGTATAGCGATAGGTAGATATAGGATATAACGTATAACGTTATCTACATATAGGATATAACGTATAACGTTACGTAGACATAGGATGTCACGTATAACGATATGTACATATAGGATATAACGTATAATGTTGTCTACACACAGGATATAACGTATAACGATACGTAGATATATGATATAACGTAAAACGTTATCTACATATGGGATAAGACGTATAACGTTACGTAGACATAGGATATAACGTATAACGATATGTACATATAGGATGCAATGTATAACATTACGTAGACATAGGATATAACGTATAACGATATGTAGATATAGGATATAACGTATAACGATATGTACATATACGATACAACGTATAACGATATCTACATATAGGATATAACGTATAACGTTACGTAGACATAGGATATCACGTATAACGATATGTACATATAGGATACAACTTATAACGTTACGTAGACATCGGATATAACGTATAGCGATAGGTAGATATAGGATATAACGTATAACGTTATCTACATATAGGATATAACGTATAACGTTACGTCGACATAGGATATAACGTATAACGATATGTAGATATAGGATATAACGTATAACGATATGTACATATAGGATACAACGTATAACGTTAAGTAGACATAGGATATAACGTATAACGTTACGTGGATATAGGATATAACGTATATCGTTACGTAGACATAGGATATAACGTATAACGATATGTAGATATAGGATATAACGTATAACGTTACGTAGACATAGGATATAACGTACAACGATATGAACATACAGGCTACAACGTATAACGTTACGTGGACATAGGATATAACGTATAACGATATGTAGATATAGGATATCACGTATAACGATATGTAGATATAGGATATAACGTATAACGTTATCTACATATAGGATACAACGTACAACGTTACGTGGACATGCGACATAACGTATAACGATATGTAGATATAGGATACCACGTATACCGATATGTACATATAGGATACAACGTTTAACGTTACGTAGACATAGGATATAACGTATAACGATATGTACATACAGGATATAACGTATAATGCTATCTACACATAGGATATAACGTATAACGATACGTAGATGTAGGTTATAACGTAAAACGTTATCTACATATAGGATATAACGTATAACGTTGCGTAGACATAGGATATAACGTATAACGATACGTAGACATAGGATATAACGTATAACGATATGTAGATATAGGATATAACGTAAAACGTTATCTACGTATAGGATATAACGTATAACGTTACGTAGACATAGGATATGACGTATAACGATACGTAGACATAGGATATAACGTATAACTTTACGTAGACATAGGATATAACGTATAACGATACGTATACATAGGATATAACGTATAACGATATGTACATATAGGATACAACGTATAACGTTACGTAGACATAGGATATAACGTATAGCGATATGTAGATATAGGATATCACGTATAACGATATGTAGATATAGGATATAACGTATAACGATATGTACATATACGATACAACGTATAACGATATCTACATATAGGATATAACGTATAACGTTACGTAGACATAGGTTATCACGTATATAGATATGTACATATAGGATATAACGTATAATGTTATCTACATATAGGATACAGCGCATAACGTTACGTAGACATAGGATATAACGTATAACGTTACGTGGATATAGGATATAACGTATAACGTTACGTAGACATAGGATATAACGTATAAGGATATGTATTTATAGGATATAACGTATAACGTTACGTAGACATAGGATATAACGTATAACGATACGTAGACATAGGATATAACGTATAACGTTACGTGGATATAGGATATAACGTATATCGCTACGTAGACATAGGATATAACGTATAACGATACGTAGACATAGGATATAACGTATAACGATATGTACATATAGGATACAATGTATAACATTACGTAGACATAGGATATAACGTATAACGATATGTAGATATAGGATATAACGTATAACGATATGTAGATATAGGATATAACGTATAACGATATGTACATATACGATACAACGTATAACGATATCTACATATAGGATATAACGTATAACGTTACGTAGACATAGGATATCACGTATAACGATATGTACACATAGGATATAACGTATAACGTTACGTAGACATAGGATATTACGTATAACGATATGTAGATATAGGATACCACGTATAACGATATGTACATATAGGATACAACGTATAACGTTAAGTAGACATAGGATATAACGTATAACGTTACGTGGATATAGGATATAACGTATATCGTTACGTAGACATAGGATATAACGTACAACGATATGTACATACAGGCTACAACGTATAACGTTACGTGGACATAGGATATAACGTATACCGATATGTAGATATAGGATATCACGTATAACGATATGTAGATATAGGATATAACGTATAACGTTATCTACATATAGGATACAACGTACAACGTTACGTGGACATGCGACATAACGTATAACGATATGTAGTTATAGGATACCACGTATAACGATATGTACATATAGGATACAACGTATAACGTTACGTAGACATAGGATATAACGTATAACGATATGTACATACAGGATATAACGTATAATGCTATCTACACATAGGATATAACGTATAACGATACGTAGATGTAGGTTATGACGTATAACGGTATGTAGATATAGGATATAACGTATAACGATATGTACATATAGGATACAACGTATAACGTTACGTAGACATAGGATATAACGTATAGCGATAGGTAGATATAGGATATAACGTATAACGTTATCTACATATAGGATATAACGTATAACGTTACGTAGACATAGGATGTCACGTATAACGATACGTAGACATAGGATATAACGTATAACGATATGTAGATATAGGATATAACGTAAAACGTTATCTACGTATAGGATATAACGTATAACGTTACGTAGACATCGGATATAACGTATAGCGATAGGTAGATATAGGATATAACGTATAACGTTATCTACATATAGGATATAACGTATAACGTTACGTAGACATAGGATATAACGTATAACGATATGTAGATATAGGATATAACGTATAACGATATGTACATATAGGATACAACGTATAACGTTAAGTAGACATAGGATATAACGTATAACGTTACGTGGATATAGGATATAACGTATATCGTTACGTAGACATAGGATATAACGTATAACGATATGTAGATATAGGATATAACGTATAACGTTACGTAGACATAGGATATAACGTACAACGATATGTACATACAGGCTACAACGTATAACGTTACGTGGACATAGGATATAACGTATAACGATATGTAGATATAGGATATCACGTATAACGATATGTAGATATAGGATATAACGTATAACGTTATCTACATATAGGATACAACGTACAACGTTACGTGGACATGCGACATAACGTATAACGATATGTAGATATAGGATACCACGTATACCGATATGTACATATAGGATACAACGTTTAACGTTACGTAGACATAGGATATAACGTATAACGATATGTACATACAGGATATAACGTATAATGCTATCTACACATAGGATATAACGTATAACGATACGTAGATGTAGGTTATAACGTAAAACGTTATCTACATATAGGATATAACGTATAACGTTGCGTAGACATAGGATATAACGTATAACGATACGTAGACATAGGATATAACGTATAACGATATGTAGATATAGGATATAACGTAAAACGTTATCTACGTATAGGATATAACGTATAACGTTACGTAGACATAGGATATGACGTATAACGATACGTAGACATAGGATATAACGTATAACTTTACGTAGACATAGGATATAACGTATAACGTTACGTATACATAGGATATAACGTATAACGATATGTAGATATGGGATATAACGTATAACGATATGAACATATAGGATACAACGTATAACGTTACGTAGACATAGGATATAACGTATAGCGATAGGTAGATATAGGATATAACGTATAACGTTATCTACATATAGGATATAACGTATAACGTTACGTAGACATAGGATGTCACGTATAACGATATGTACATATAGGATATAACGTATAATGTTGTCTACACATAGGATATAACGTATAACGATACGTAGATATAGGATATAACGTAAAACGTTATCTACATATAGGATAAAACGTATAACGTTACGTAAACATAGGATACAACGTATAACGTTACGTAGACATAGGATATCACGTATATAGATATGTACGTATAGGATATAACGTATAATGTTATCTACATATAGGATACAGCGCATAACGTTACGTATACATAGGATATAACGTAGAACGTTACGTGGATATAGGATATAACGTATAACGTTACGTAGACATAGGATATAACGTATAAGGATATGTATTTATAGGATATAACGTATAACGTTACGTAGACATAGGATATAACGTATAACGATACGTAGACATAGGATATAACGTATAACGTTACGTGGATATTGGATATAACGTATATCGCTACGTAGACATAGGATATAACGTATAACGATACGTAGACATAGGATACAACGTATAACGATATGTACATATAGGATACAATGTATAACATTACGTAGACATAGGATATAACGTATAACGATATGTAGATATAGGATATAACGTATAACGATATGTACATATACGATACAACGTATAACGATATCTACATATAGGATATAACGTATAACGTTATGTAGACATAGGATATCACGTATAACGATATGTACATATAGGATATAACGTATAACGTTACGTAGACATAGGATATTACGTATAACGATATGTAGATATAGGATATAACGTATAACGATATGTACATATAGGATACAACGTATAACGTTAAGTAGACATAGGATATAACGTATAACGTTACGTGGATATAGGATATAACGTATATCGTTACGTAGACATAGGATATAACGTACAACGATATGTACATACAGGCTACAACGTATAACGTTACGTGGACATAGGATATAACGTATACCGATATGTAGATATAGGATATCACGTATAACGATATGTAGATATAGGATATAACGTATAACGTTACCTACATATAGGATACAACGTACAACGTTACGTGGACATGCGACATAACGTATAACAATATGTAGATATAGGATACCACGTATAACGATATGTACATATAGGATACAACGTATAACGTTACGTAGACATAGGATATAACGTATAACGATGTGTACATACAGGATATAACGTATAATGCTATCTACACATAGGATATAACGTATAACGATATGTAGATATAGGATATAACGTAAAACGTTATCTACGTATAGGATATAACGTATAACGTTACGTAGACATCGGATATAACGTATAGCGATAGGTAGATATAGGATATAACGTATAACGTTATCTACATATAGGATATAACGTATAACGTTACGTAGACATGCGACATAACGTATAACGATATGTAGATATAGGATACCACGTATAACGATATGTACATATAGGATACAACGTATAACGTTACGTAGACATAGGATATAACGTATAACGATGTGTACATACAGGATATAACGTATAATGCTATCTACACATAGGATATAACGTATAACGATACGTAGATGTAGGTTATAACGTATAACGATATGTAGATATAGGATATAACGTATAACAATATGTACATATAGGATACAACGTATAACGTTACGTAGACATAGGATATAACGTATAGCGATAGGTAGATATAGGATATAACGTATAACGTTATCTACATATAGGATATAACGTATAACGTTACGTAGACATAGGATGTCACGTATAACGATACGTAGACATAGGATATAACGTATAACGATATGTAGATATAGGATATAACGTAAAACGTTATCTACGTATAGGATATAACGTATAACGTTACGTAGACATCGGATATAACGTATAGCGATAGGTAGATATAGGATATAACGTATAACGTTATCTACATATAGGATATAACGTATAACGTTACGTAGACATAGGATATAACGTATAACGATATGTAGATATAGGATATAACGTATAACGATATGTACATATAGGATACAACGTATAACGTTAAGTAGACATAGGATATAACGTATAACGTTACGTGGATATAGGATATAACGTATATCGTTACGTAGACATAGGATATAACGTATAACGATATGTAGATATAGGATATAACGTATAACGTTACGTAGACATAGGATATAACGTACAACGATATGTAGATATAGGATATCACGTATAACGATATGTAGATATAGGATATAACGTATAACGTTATCTACATATAGGATACAACGTACAACGTTACGTGGACATGCGACATAACGTATAACGATATGTAGATATAGGATACCACGTATAACGATATGTACATATAGGATACAACGTATAACGTTACGTAGACATAGGATATAACGTATAACGATGTGTACATACAGGATATAACGTATAATGCTATCTACACATAGGATATAACGTATAACGATACGTAGATGGAGGTTATAACGTATAACGATATGTAGATATAGGATATAACGTATAACAATATGTACATATAGGATACAACGTATAACGTTACGTAGACATAGGATATAACGTATAGCGATAGGTAGATATAGGAGATAACGTATAACATTATCTACATATAGGATATAACGTATAACGTTACGTAGACATAGGATGTCACGTATAACGATACGTAGACATAGGATATAACGTATAACGATATGTAGATATAGGATATAACGTAAAACGTTATCTACGTATAGGATATAACGTATAACGTTACGTAGACATCGGATATAACGTATAGCGATAGGTAGATATAGGATATAACGTATTACGTTATCTACATATAGGATATAACGTATAACGTTACGTAGACATAGGATATAACGTATATCGTTACGTAGACATAGGATATAACGTATAACGATATGTAGATATAGGATATAACGTATAACGTTACGTAGACATAGGATATAACGTACAACGATATGTAGATATAGGATATCACGTATAACGATATGTAGATATAGGATATAACGTATAACGTTATCTACATATAGGATGCAACGTACAACGTTACGTGGACATGCGACATAACGTATAACGATATGTAGATATAGGATACCACGTATAACGATATGTACATATAGGATACAACGTATAACGTTACGTAGACACAGGATATAACGTATAACGATGTGTACATACAGGATATAACGTATAATGCTATCTACACATAGGATATAACGTATAACGATACGTAGATGTAGGTTATAACGTATAACGATATATAGATATAGGATATAACGTATAACGATATGTACATATAGGATACAACGTATAACGTTACGTAGACATAGGATATAACGTATAGCGATAGGTAGATATAGGATATAACGTATAACGTTATCTACATATAGGATATAACGTATAACGTTACGTAGACATAGGATGTCACGTATAACGATACGTAGACATAGGATATAACGTATAACGTTACGTAGACATCGGATATAACGTATAGCGATAGGTAGATATAGGATATAACGTATAACGTTATCTACACATAGGATATAACGTATAACGTTACGTAGACATAGGATATAACGTATAACGATATGTAGATATAGGATATAACGTATAACGATATGTACATATAGGATACAACGTATAACGTTAAGTAGACATAGGATATAACGTATAACGTTACGTGGATACAGGCTACAACGTATAACGTTACGTGGACATAGGATATAACGTATAACGATATGTAGATATAGGATATCACGTATAACGATATGTAGATATAGGATATAACGTATAACGTTATCTACACATAGGATACAACGTACAACGTTACGTGGACATGCGACATAACGTATAACGATATGTAGATATAGGATACCACGTATACCGATATGTACATATAGGATACAACGTTTAACGTTACGTAGACATAGGATATAACGTATAACGATATGTACATACGGGATATAACGTATAATGCTATCTACACATAGGATATAACGTATAACGATACGTAGACATAGGATATAACGTATAACGATATGTAGATATAGGATATAACGTAAAACGTTATCTACGTATAGGATATAACGTATAACGTTACGTAGACATAGGATATGACGTATAACGATATGTAGATATAGGATATAACGTATAACGATATGTACATATAGGATACAACGTATAACGTTAAGTAGACATAGGATCTAACGTATAACGTTGCGTAGACATAGGATATAACGTATAACGATACGTAGACATAGGATTTAACGTATAACGATACGTAGACATAGGATATCACGTATAACGATATGTACAAATAGGATACAACGTATAACGTTACGTAGACATGGGATATAACGTATAACGATATGTAGATATAGGATATAACGTATAACGTTACGTAGACATAGGATATAACGTATAACGTTACGTAGACATAGGATATAACGTATAACGTTACGTAGACATAGGATATAACGTATAACGATATGTAGATATAGGATATAACGTATAACGATATGTACATATAGGATACAACGTATAACGTAACGTAGACATAGGATATAACGTATAACGATATGTAGATATAGGATATAACGTATAACGATATGTACATATAGGATACAACGTATAACGTTACGTAGACATAGGATATAACGTATAACGATATGTACATATAGGATAAAACGTATAACGTTACGTAGACATAGGATATAACGTATAACGATATGTAGATATAGGATATTACGTATAACGATATGTACATATAGGATACAACGTATAACGTTACGTAGACATAGGATATAACGTATAACGATATGTACATACAGGATATAAAGTATGACGTCATCTACATATATGATATAACGTATAACGTTACGTAGACATAGGATATCACGTATACAGATATGTACATATAGGATACAACGTATAACGTTAAGTAGACATAGGATAAAACGTATAACGTTACGTAGACATAGGATATAACGTATAACGATATGTAGATATAGGATATAACGTATAACGATATGTACATATAGGATACAACGTATAACGTTACGTAGACATAGGATATAACGTATAGCGATAGGTAGATATAGGATATAACGTATAACGTTACGTAGACATAGGATATAACGTATAACGATATGTAGATATAGGATATAACGTATAACGATATGTACATACAGGATATAACGTATAATGCTATCTACACATAGGATATAACGTATAACGATACGTAGATGTAGGTTATAACGTAAAACGTTATCTACATATAGGATATATCGTATAACGTTGCGTAGACATAGGATATAACGTATAGCGATAGGTAGATATAGGATATAACGTATAACGTTACGTGGACATAGGATATAACGTATAACGATATGTAGATATAGGATATCACGTATAACGATATGTAGATATAGGATATAACGTATAACGTTATCTACATATAGGATACAACGTACAACGTTACGTGGACATGCGACATAACGTATAACGATATGTAGATATAGGATACCACGTATACCGATATGTACATATAGGATACAACGTTTAACGTTACGTAGACATAGGATATAACGTATAACGATATGTACATACGGGATATAACGTATAATGCTATCTACACATAGGATATAACGTATAACGATACGTAGACATAGGATATAACGTATAACGATATGTAGATATAGGATATAACGTAAAACGTTATCTACGTATAGGATATAACGTATAACGTTACGTAGACATAGGATATGACGTATAACGATACGTAGACATAGGATATAACGTATAACTTTACGTAGACATAGGATATAACGTATAACGTTACGTATACATAGGATATAACGTATAACGATATGTAGATATGGGATATAACGTATAACGATATGTACATATAGGATACAACGTATAACGTTACGTAGACATAGGATATAACGTATAGCGATAGGTAGATATAGGATATAACGTAAAACGTTATCTACATATAGGATAAAATGTATAACGTTACGTAGACATAGGATACAACGTATAACGTTACGTAGACATAGGATATGACGTATATAGATATGTACATATAGGATATAACGTATAATGTTATCTACATATAGGATACAGCGCATAACGTTACGTAGACATAGGATATAACGTATAACGTTACGTGGATATAGGATATAACGTATAACGTTACGTAGACATAGGATATAACGTATAAGGATATGTATTTATAGGATATAACGTATAACGTTACGTAGACATAGGATATAACGTATAACGATACGTAGACATAGGATATAACGTATAACGTTACATGGATATAGGATATAACGTATATCGCTACGTAGACATAGGATATAACGTATAACGATACGTAGACATAGGATATAACGTATAACGATATGTACATATAGGATACAATGTATAACATTACGTAGACATAGGATATAACGTATAACGATATGTAGATATAGGATATAACGTATAACGATATGTACATATACGATACAACGTATAACGATATCTACATATAGGATATAACGTATAACGTTACGTAGACATAGGATATCACGTATAACGATATGTACATATAGGATACAACGTATAACGTTACGTAGACATAGGATATAACGTATAGCGATAGGTAGATATAGGATATAACGTATAACGTTATCTACATATAGGATATAACGTATAACGTTACGTAGACATAGGATATAACGTATAACGATATGTAGATATAGGATATAACGTATAACGATATGTACATATAGGATACAACGTATAACGTTAAGTAGACATAGGATATAACGTATAACGTTACGTGGATATAGGATACAACGTATAACGTTACGTAGACATAGGATATAACGTATAACGATATGTAGATATAGGATATAACGTATAACGTTACGTAGACATAGGATATAACGTATAACGATATGTACATACAGGATATAACGTATAATGCTATCTACACATAGGATATAACGTATAACGATACGTAGATGTAGGTTATAACGTAAAACGTTATCTACATATAGGATATATCGTATAACGTTGCGTAGACATAGGATATAACGTATAACGATACGTAGACATAGGATATAACGTATAACGATACGTAGACATAGGATATCACGTATAACGATATGTACAAATAGGATACAACGTATAACGTTACGTAGACATGGGATATAACGTATAACGATATGTAGATATAGGATATAACGTATAACGTTACGTAGACATAGGATATAACGTATAACGTTACGTAGACATAGGATATAACGTATAACGTTACGTAGACATAGGATATAACGTATAACGATATGTAGATATAGGATATAACGTATAACGATATGTACATATAGGATACAACGTATAACGTTACGTAGACATAGGATATAACGTATAACGATATGTAGATATAGGATATAACGTATAACGATATGTACATATAGGATACAACGTATAACGTTACGTAGACATAGGATATCACGTATACAGATATGTACATATAGGATAAAACGTATAACGTTACGTAGACATAGGATATAACGTATAACGATATGTAGATATAGGATATTACGTATAACGATATGTACATATAGGATACAACGTATAACGTTACGTAGACATAGGATATAACGTATAACGATATGTACATATAGGATATAACGTATAACGTTATCTACATATAGGATATAACGTATAACGTTACGTAGACTTAGGATATCACGTAAAACGTTATCTACATATAGGATAAAACGTATAACGTTACGTAGACATAGGATATAACGTATAACGATATGTAGATATAGGATATTACGTATAACGTTATCTACATATAGGATACAGCGCATAACGTTACGTAGACATAGGATATAACGTATAACGTTACGTGGATATAGGATATAACGTATAACGTTACGTAGACATAGGATATAACGTATAACGATACGTGGACATAGGATATCACGTATAACGACATGTACATATAGGATACAACGTATAACGTTACGTAGACATATGATATAACGCATAACAATATGCAAATATAGGATAGTACGTATAACGTTATCTACATATAGGATACAACGTATAACGTTACGTAGACATAGGATATAACGTATAACGATATGTAGATATAGGATATATCGTAAAACGTTATCCACGTATAGGATATAACGTATAACGTTACGTAGACATAGGATATGACGTATAACGTTAGGTGGATATAGGATATAACTTATAACGTTACGTAGACATAAGATATAACGTATAACGATACGTACATATAGGATACAACGGTAAACGTTATCTACATATAGGATATGACGTATAACGTTACGTAGACATAGGATATCACGTATATAGATATGTACATATAGGATATAACGTATAATGTTATCTACGTATAGGATACAGCGCATAACGATACGTAGACATAGGATATAACGTATAACGATACGTAGACATAGGATATCACGTCTAACGATATGTACATGTAGGCTACAACGTATAACGTTACGTAGACATAGGATATAACGTATAACGATATGTAGATATAGGATATAACGTGTAGCGATATCTACATATAGGGGATATAACGTATAACGGTACGTAGATATAGGATATAACGTAAAACGTTATCTACGTATAGGATATGACGTATAACGTTACGTAGACATAGGATATCACGTATATAGATATGTACATGTAGGATATAACGTATAATGTTATCTACATATAGGATACAGCGCATAATGTTACGTAGACATAGGATATAGCGTATAACGTTACGTGGATATAGGATATAACGTATAACGTTACGTAGACATAGGATATAACGTATAACGATATGTAGGTATAGGATATTACGTATAACGTTATCTACATATAGGATACAGCGCATAACGTTACGTAGACATAGGATATAACGTATAACGTTATGTGGATATAGGATATAACGTATAGCGATACGTAGATGTAGGATGTACAAGATTTAATATAGTTAGTATTAGTAGCAGAAACTGGACGTCCCGCCGCGATCGATTAGTGTAACATACTCCAATGTCAGATATTAATGTTAATGCCAGATGTCAGAATGTATGTATGTACTAAATTAAAAGCAAACCTTTTTTATTTTTGACTTTTTTAAAATGAGACTCTTCCTAACGTATTTGTGTGACGTTTCTAATTAATATGAGACCAAACATGATATAATTTGAATTATAGTTACTTATTGATATATATTTAATTATTATTTATTATGTAAGCTAATATGCTTCAAATTATTTCGTATTTGGTGTCATTTTAATCATAAAAATATAAGGATCATATTGGTCAAAGTTTCAATGATCACGAATCGAAAGTAAGAATGTTTTATTTTTTAATTAAAGATATCAGGTTATCGCGGGCATTTAATTAATATTTACTGAATGCTTCGATATTCATTCTCTGTTTTTCTTCGTTTCCTATATCTCGGAAACTGAGGTCGAGCGACGTGTGCATAAAAAAGATAATTTTCATAATAATGTTCGCAACATATTTAAATTTGATCGATGTCGAACGCTTAACCTCTTTTACGCATAACTATCTTTAATGCATTTAGCTACCAAAATTAGAATTTAATCGTAATGGCAGAATTTTCAAAGTAATCATCACTCAAGATTAATGCTCTACACAGAGTTCACAGGGATTAGAAGAAAGAAACAGATATTATAGGAAAATGTGCACAAAGAAGGACAGATAACAACCGATGAAAAGAAACACAAAGCAGGAAATCGCTATACAATACACTTGGTAAAACATACGCGCGCGGTCCTGCGTGTGGTAGCAGAGTTCATTTAAAAATAATCTATGCTAATTAAAAGCCGAGCGCATTAAAAAGTTTTTAGACTCGATTCACGTCATCGCATTAAAGATAGTACTTAACTGTAGATTTGCAAATACACAGCGACCTCGCGATTGTAAGTGCGCGAGCCGACAGCGGCTCATCAATTTATAGTGCTGCCTGCTTTTCATCTCATTGAAGAATCTAGATTTTTGAAAATTCAGCGGCTGAAACTACCTCGGTGTTCGAATTTGAAAATGCCAACGGTGGCTGCGGAACGAGAAATAATTATCGATCGCCGTTGATTGTCTTGACAAGGCAGCGGGCTGTTGCTATGACCTTGAACCGTCGAACTCTGATGGAACCATCGGAATCCACATTTAGAATTTTTTTTTCTTCTTTATTATTTTATTTGTACTTTACAATTTATCCAGCTGGACATTTGATAAATTTTTCTAACTTAATTGCTAAATAACATGTGGATGGCTACCCCCAGCGGGATACCATCTTCAAGTTTGACTATTTTATTTTTGTAGTGAGGTGAGTGGGGTGTTTATGTATGTTTTTACGTATATTCTCATTTCTCACATACCATGGAGTATTGACTATTGTTCTCAGTACCTTCGATTCTAGCGACCCTAGTTTATTTATGTGGCTCATTGCTGCTGTCCCCCATAGCGGTATTCCGTACGTCCAAATTAGTTTAGAGTTTCGTCTAATTAGCCAGTACATCTGTCTTCTTTTTATCCGTATTTTGTCTATAATTGATTTAGTATGTTGTTTCCATGTAAGTTGTACGTCTAAGTGGAGTCCTAGGTATTTAGCTTGCCTTGTTTGTATTATGTGCGTGACATGCAATTAGATATTTGGTGGTTTCTGTTTTCTTTGTGTAAATGTAATATGGTTGCATTTACTGGGGTTTGCTTTTATTTGTTTATCTTGTAGCCATTTTTCTATTTGTGGCAGCACTCGACGACGGAACGTTCCGACGGCTTGACGACACAAAGCGCTGTACCACCAAAGTGTAAAGCCAACATGTATAATGTACCATCGATGTCCTTATAGTCCTTTCGTCGAATATTCGAAAGAATATATACGCGGCAACGGTCGCGGACGTCTAACAAATGCATGCGTAGTGGGGATATCGAAGGGCAACAAAGAAAAGAATCCGTTCAGTTTTGAACAAAAGATTCATTCCGTTTCGAACAACGAAGTGCGAAGGGTCTAGCGTAACAGCGAAGCAAACGCATTCGAGAAGCGTGATTATTGATTGTTGACTGTTAATTGTTAAATAATCTTTATTGTTGAACTTAGAGAGTATTTCTTGGGTACTTTCATCCAATAACACCTCAAATTTTTGTGATGTGCTCTTGTAGTAATGTGACTGCTGTTTCTGTATTAGTGTGCCTGACTCGTACAGCTGTGTCGTCCACGAATGTCAGTATTTTGCTGTTAGTATGTCGGCCGTGTACAATGTGTATAATATTGGGCTTAAGACGCTTCCTTGCGGTACCTCTGCCTTGATGTCTTTTACTTCAGAATATATATTCTTTATTTTTACGACAAAGGTTCTGTTGCCTAGGTATGATTTAAGTGGTGGGAAGTATTTTTTGATTGTTTGTAAGAAGTTTTCATGGTTCACTTTGTCAAATGCTTTCTCAGTATGCACGAAGAGAGCTGTACAGTTTGAATATATAATAAAACAAATTCATTCTTGTTTGAGATGTATAAGAGAATATAGCGGTGTTCGTTAATATTTCAAGCTATTATGTTACATATAAAATAGTTATCCTGTTCTGTATAAATTTTGTATTTAATAAAACTTTATATATTACTACCTTAACAAAAAGTTTTATTGTTGCATTGTTGTCTCGTCGATATTCGAGTTTTCATCGAGTAATATTACTTGCCACTATTTCTGATGTTAAGCGAAGAAAAACTGTGTAACTGTTTTGTTGTAAATCCTAAGATACCATCAAGATGCTGAAATGCCCTTACTGTGAGTGTATTTTAATTGAGAAAATAGCTAAACTTCGTCTAAAGGCACAATTCTTCCGCAACCTTATTGCGTTTGTTAATAATATAGGAAACATTCGATAATTGCACAGAAATCGGTACCCAAGTGTTACAGTAATGGAGATATAGGAACAATTTCTTTTTTTTTTTTTTCGAAGCTGAGATTTCAGACGCGTCAAACGTAGGACAATGCGAGTAAAAGAGAAGGAGGAACTGAGAATCAAAGCGATCGACAAATATTGGGTTGGTAACTAAGTGATTGCGGATTTTGTCCTTAGTTGCCAACCCAATATTAAAGACCCGCGATAAGCTGAGCTCTTTAATTCAAAACTCTAATTTTCTTATTTTTGATTTGTGATCAATGTAACTTTTATCAACATGTTTCTTACATTTTTGTAACTAAAATCGTACCAAACATGATATAATTTCGAGCATATTTGCTTACTTATTTTAATCGGAATGATCTCAAAAATACGTCGGTAAAAGTTTAATTTTAAAAATGCCAAGAATAAGAAAAGATTCGCTTTTAAGTTAACATCTAAATACATTGTCTCAACGATATCTGATATTGGATCATGTTACATCGCTCAACCGTGGCAGACCATCGGCTCCTCGATGTATCAGGGCAACACCATTCCGTAGTGGGGACGAGTGCACGAGTGTGCAATTGTGCAAAGGATCTTTCTGTACAATTATAGAATATTTCTTGAATTCGATAAATGGAGGCAAGGTATAACGATTTTGAGTTTGGGAAATACAGTTTGCAGTCCAAGAATCAACTCGTCCTTGTTGATGCTATGAGCGTAATCGGATATTGTCTTATGGAGATAAAAAAGTTCACCATTGGGCCACGTATATATCTTTTATTCAAAATGTTATTTGACATATTCATTTATATGTCGGAGTTACGTTGTCAGTCGGGGCGTATAAAGAATCTTCTTGTGAGTTGGCCATCGTTGTTGTATACCAGATGATACTTATTGAAGCGAATGTATTGCAAAGGTTAACAGGTGATAGCGGTGATTGAATAATCGAGATGTCGATGACAATGAATTTAGGTTCGATAACGAATACACGGTCAATGGGATGACAATTGCGATTTGGAACTCGACGTACATGTTCACTGGATTAGTCGAACTTCTCGGATTGAACCCCAGTCCAAGTGGAACTGCCTTTATATACTCCTCTCCGTACCTCTCTGTATCCTTCGGGTCAATCTTTGTTTTTAAGGAGAGTTATTTAATTACTTTATACCTCTGTTAGGTACACGTCCTTCCGGTGACCGTGGCTACGTTCAGTGACCCGTTATGTCACTTCGAGCCTAAGCCCACTGTCGTAAATCTCGAGCAATCATAATTGACTTAACTCATAAACAGCTATTTGTCAGTTTTATTGTTTAAGTACGGCTATAATAAAAAGTTTGGATTAAAGTATTGGGGACATTCCTAAACATTTCAAAAGAAAGGCCCGGATGTCCTCATCTCCGACATATATATTGACAACAAAGATATATTCCACTATTCTGAACACAATATGTGTTTAAATAAATAATACAATTTACGGTTTAAGTGGCTAACGCGTTAAAGTAAGTCATGCAGTAGACCAAAAGTACCAAACTTTAAAGACGCAATACTTTTGAATCAATAGATTCATAGATTAGAAACTTATATATGTCGTCTCTGTTCTTTTCTATTCATATGAGTACTATTAGAAAATACCAAGAATGCATTAATAACATTTTACAACAATAAATGACCTCATATACAAAGTCCGTAACCGTCAACGATCATGGTCACGTAGACTTTCTTTCGCGTAACTATTCGACTGGAGGACTATGGACACGTTTAATGAGCCGCTCGGCCCGTTGAAGTTTCCAGATCCTTTTGGCCTGTCGGCATTTAGACTTTCTTGCGACATTGTCTATGGTTCACCTTTTTTTTTTTTTTTTTTTTTTTTGTACGTGGAAAAATCCTCATGGACACTCGCTGTTGCACGCAACAGCAGAGTAGTGTCGGACTCTTACAGACTAAAACTCCACGGTGGTCGTCCCGACGATTGGTAGAAGCGACCTCGGGCTCTTTTTACAATTGCTACTAGGGGAGTCGCTCCTCGTCGTCTTCTCCCAGCTGTTTATTGGGGAGGCATCCCGGTCTATGTTGAGCCGCTAGGGGGGACCACACCCCCTAACGTCTCGTTCCTAGTTTGACGCTGCTAGGGCGGCGACAGTGCCGCGTCCCTGTGGCGTATTGAATTTCTTTGGCGCGACGATCTCGCAGGATCGCGCGTTCTCTTCCGATCTCTCTCCGCTCGCTCTTTTGCCAGCATCACTTGCTCGCAGTAGGTGCGGACGGCGTTGAACTCCCGATGGCCCCTGAGCATGGCCTTGACGATCGCTTCTGGGGCTAATCTCTCGCCGATGTCGACACGTAGGACGCGGCGCGGTTCTGCCCACGCTGGACAAAATTCCAGCGTGTGTTGCGCCGTGTCCTCCTCTTCTTTGCAGTGGTGACAAATGGAGGTCACCTCCCGCCGAATCCTTAGCAGACACTCGCCGAAAACTCCGTGTCC
This sequence comes from Bombus hortorum, assembly GCA_905332935.1. NCBI lineage: Eukaryota > Metazoa > Arthropoda > Insecta > Hymenoptera > Apidae > Bombus > Bombus hortorum. The sequence continues at coordinate 4,124,313 of HG995204.1, forward strand.
CGTGAGCAGCTGCGTCATCCTGAAGGTCAGCGGGACCCCGCCTTGATATCTCCAGGCTTCCCAATTGGGAAGCACGGCGCGAACGGCACGGTGCGGCCGCGCGGCGTCCTCTTCGGCCAGTTGAGAGCGCCACCGCTCCCAGATCTCCAACTTCGCCTCCACTCGGACGTCCAGGGCCGATCGGTCGTCGGACGGCGGCGTCGTCGTACGTCCGTCTTAGGCAATCTGTCCACGATACGACAATTATATTTCGTTATAGGTCAGGTTGCTGTTTTGATATCACCTCGATATCAGTCCAAAAATTGCGAAACAATTATTAAACACATGTAAATGAAATTGGTAAAAACAAATTACAATTATAATAGTTAACAATGAACTTTGCAATAAGGATAGTAGCCCTAGAAGATGCACAGGATTTCATTCCGATAGCTTAATTCAATCTTTAGTAACCGACAAACATACATAAAAATTGAATTTTTGCAAAGAAAAATAATTTACAAAACACAAATGCAAAAAATTTGTCCAACGGGACCAACGGGAGAATATTCCCTATACGATGAATAAAGTTCCGTTTAGCGAAGTCATTTCAAAGAAATCGGCGAACATACATAAGGAAAAAGTGAAAATACATATTAAATTGAGATACTTTCTTTTTTTTCTGATGTCGGTATAAAAATAGAAAATATATCATATTTTTCAGCGCATTTAATTTGTATAAATACAATGAAAGTTATTTTTCAATTTTTAACGCGTTTGAAAGTCGGTAATATTTTTTGGGGGAAAAAATTTTTTTGAGATTTTTTTTTGTTACACAATTTCTATAGTATGCTTAAAATACAATTAAAAATAACGATAGTATATACACATTACATAATATGTAAATCATATTGCTCAAGCGTTGCCTATTCCTATTCATTAGTTTCCTTGACCTTTTTGACGATGTAAATGCAAATAAATATGTAAAAAATGATAATCGAGATGGGAGTATCTGAATCAAAGTATATATTTTGTCTCTTATTACAATCATGCATCATAGCAGTTTCACATCTTTTAGGAGTAGGAACAGTGTTCCGAACGATCGCTAACTAACAACGGTTAAGACTGGATGCGGTACTATGAAGGCCCTGGATAATACGCGTAGCAGTTAACAGTCATCGCAAGAATTTATATACTTTTGTCTTTATAATCAACAAAAATAAAAAATCACTGTGAAAACTTAAAAGTGACCATTTGATTGTGCAAAAAAGCTTATCATGAAGAAGCTGTATCTGTGCATTGTATTAGAATTATGCGTGCTGACCATGTCGCAAAGAACTGCCTTGGATACGTCGATTCTTAATTACATCTATCGTGGATATCGTAATTGGTTAACGCACTCCTACGGTACGTCTGTTTTAGTTTATTTCGTGTTATATCTTTATGCAGTAATTTCGTTTTCTTTTGGTTAGAAAGATACTTTTTGGAGGAAAATTGGAATATTGCGAATTTTATTTTTCGTAGACTAATATTTCATTGTGAATATATATAGATTCGCTATAAAATGATAAGTTGACGAATTTTTTTCGGTAAAAGTAGACAAAAACTTGCACAGCACAGATCATGTTTCCTTTAAAATATAAATATTGTAGAGATTATATTTCTAAGTAACACACGCTATGAATTCTGTGGCATCCTCTTCTGGTTTTTGAGATGAGGAATTTTGTAAACAGTACTTATTTCGAAATTCGTAACGAAACTAAACAGCAGTCCTGAAGTGTAGTAAGAGTGAGGAGCTGTTAGGTAAATGTGAAATCTAAAGATGTCCGTATACCATTTCCATTTGTTCTTGAAATACTAGTCAGTCTTGTTCTATGAGTATAAGAGGCAGCAACGGCGGATTGCGATTTCAGATGGAAATTGGGTTTTGGTTAGGTTAGCGACGTATTGCAGGGGGAGCAGTTGTTACCGCTCGTCGCCGAACGTATTTACTTTATAATAAAAATCTTGAAAATATACAATAGCTCACAAAAGTACTCAAACGGCCGCTATTAAAATTTTGGACAATTAAAATACACACGTTAAATTTAAGATTTGAAATCAATGCTCCAACTACATAAGAAACAAGTATCAAGATTATACATCTGTATATCTAAAATTTGGAACAAATCTGATAAAGTTTGTAGAAGTTATGAAATCTTTCATTGCAAGGATGTACAGAAACAGGGTTGCAAAAGTAATCGAACGTCTAGCTGTTAAGCGATGTTAAACAATACTTTCGTATACAAAGTGACAAGAAAACGTTGGTAGACTCAGTTGATGTAGAAATTAAATTGTGCAATGAGTTTTGTGCTTCGCTGTGAATAATATTAGTTTGTGTAGCGACAATAAGTTTCAAATAATCTGAAACACAGATATTCGAAAGGGAATTGATATAAAAAGGACACAAAGATAAAAATTATAACAGCAGGTTGCTAAAATATGAGATAGATGTGTACCTATGATACGTTATATTATCACAGAATTAGAAATCGAAGAAACAGTCACAAACAAATAGAAATGAATCGCCTAAGATATATACCAAAAAAAAAAAAAACGATCCGTGCATTTTTAGGAGTTTTTTATCAATTTTTACCCTTTTGCCGAACGACCAAATAATAGTAACTATAAAACAGAAATTTATTAGCAACAACCTGTCAAGTCGTCAGAGCGATATAATTTTTTAATACAATTGATCGATAGTGACGCTACTATAGTAATACACATCTGATAAGAACATAGTTTGGTTTCATTTGTCTGTCGTCATATTTTTGATTCTTCTAAACCTCATAAGATTTACTGATCTGTTCGCAAGTAATATCATGTACAGTAGAAAAATATTGGATCATAGTAAAATTGAACATTTCATCAAAAAGAGTGAAAACTATATAAAATAATTAAATATTCTGCTGGATCTAATCTTGTGACAAACGGTTGAATGAAATTCTAATTTCTCTGCTCGTTAAATAACAGTAGAAATCGAACTAACAAACAATTATCATTAAATTTAAAACCGTGATTGAGGAACGATGAAGAAATATCCAGCAGCTTATTATTAAAAAGTGGAACGATGGCATTTCCATTAAATCTTGGCTATTGTCAATATATACCACGGAAGAAAGAATTCCTACCAGTTTCATCAACATCATCCTTCATAAACTTTATTGCCTATTTTCATATCCATTATACTATATTACATTGCAATTATTTATTTAAATTAAGACACCTTCTTCTTTTCCAAAGTTGGTATAATACAATAATACAATCTTAATGTGAATATTTCATAAATTTTTCTTTACAATTTATAACTTTTTTTTATACAGACATATTTATCATTATGTACGAATTCAACAAGACACGTTACATAACATTTTGTGTAGCTTACATAACCTTAATTATTCCTGTACATTAGTATCGTTCTTACCGGCCATTAGTAGTAACTTGGTGACGAAATACTACAGAAACACAATTATAGATCGGTATATCATCTATCATGATCAACTAACATGGAGAAAATAAATATAAATTTTATTAGTATTATTTTTATCGCGAACCACACGTATCGCCATATTTTCAGTGATTATGAACATATAATTTGTGTATTAGTCAAAAATCAATACATATATTCAATTTTTTATGTGCGATTGTAACAACATGTGCTCATGGTATGTGAACATATATATTGATACGTCACTAAGCAGAAATAAGAAAGTTTCATTTTTTCTTTATGCTGTCTTATACAGTGAGTCAGAAAATGTTTGTATACTTATCTTTTTGACTTTAAAATTCTGGTATTTATTGTATTATTTTTTCTTTGCACGCATTATGAAAAATGTTTCATTTGCACGCTATTTCTAGAACAGTTTTTGTTGCAGTATCGTTTGTTTGTTTAAAGCTCTTCGGTAATTACATTGAAAAGGATACGTCTTTCAATAAATTTAGAATATGTTGTCAACTTTTTGATCAACTTTCTCCTATAGTCATATGGCCACCGCTCGGCCTTCATTCCCGAGATATTAAGGAATTTTAATTAAATTCAATTTCCATTACTCCTCATTCTGGCTTAGTTGGTAACGGTATCTTTATATAACTTGAGGTGATATTGGGTGTAATGCATTAAATAATCACTCGGTGTTTAGACTAACAATAGATTTATTAACAAGTGTCTTCTTTTGATCGCGTCGCGTTTCGCTCTCGGTTTCGTTAGTCAATCTCGCTGCGCGGTTACAACGCGACCTTTTCGCTTCCTGGTTTAGACTTAACTGTCGATCGAATTCAATTCCTTTCTCTTTATCGCCCCTCAATATCCCCATTATCCACGCGTTCGTTAGGCGTTCGCGATCATTGCCACGCACTCCTTCTTCTCAAACATTCGGCGGTAGCGCCGTTGGAATATACAAGGCTCATTAGGCACTTCGCTTCGGTGATATACATTGTTGCCGAGTGCCGCCACAAACTCAACCTAAATTTATACGACGTTAATAGTCTTTAAGACAAATAAAAATCGGTAAATCAGTGGATTATAGATTGAATTATGTTTCGACCGTTCGCGGTGAGACGCGATCGTGAGATTGCGCGTCAACGGGAGCCGTGAATTCCCGTTACGATTAGATAATCAACGGAACGAACTGATCGATTCCCTTATTTATATTACGATAATAGGGGTGGTTTAATTGAGTTTGCACTGAGTTAACAGAATAAATTAAGGTTTATTCAAACCACTTATTGACTAAAGACATACAAATTGACAATGTACAGTTAAGTTTCGATTGCTAGATAACGTTACAGTATGGAATGCGCGATGTTGGCTTAGGTGATGATGGTTCAAAAAATGTGTAACGACTGACTTTCTGTGAAGATGATGCTGCGGAGGAAAGCTTGCGATGGGTGGATCTAAGGACACGGGAGATGCTGATTTGTTAGGGAAAAGTTTTCGTTGAGGGAGTGAGGGGATAGACTTCGCTGTCAAGTTGGTGGGTGAAAAAGGGTGCTAATCGATCCCGAGAGAAAGTGGCGAGTGGGAAACATCATACGTGAGAAAACTAACTTTTAGAAAACGCTTTAGTAGAAAGATCTTTGTTCGGCCTGAAGGACCTTAGCTAGAAAATTGGATGTGGTTGCCATCTTGCCCGCGGTGTGTGGCCGGGTCTAGGTAGAATGTCGCCAGACGTAACAGATTAGATTAATATCCTAATGCTAGGCATGACTTAATATTTCCTTCATACGATTTTATAAACGTATCGTGAATTCGATTACTACTTATTTGTATTACTATTATTTGTATGTTTAAAGAAGAATATGAATTTTTAATAGTACTTTGCGACTACAAAATTTTGAGTTAAGTGCCGTGCAGTCTCTGACAATCCGCTTAGCAAAAAGCGTCACTGCATTTCCCACACCGTGGCCAGATCCTTTAAAAAACATCCCTACTCTCTATTCTTTATTCCTTGACAATGCAATGTCGGATCGCTTATCACCGGTTTATCTGTCTATCAACTTATCCTTCGTCAAACTGTTTTACACATCTCTCGAAACAGTCTTGCCATCGATACCTCATAGTTCAATTACTGCGATTCACCTAGCATCGGTTGTCAAAATATTAGCACAAGTATCCTACCCTCCAATGCAACCTGGGAAGGTCGAGACGGGCGCAAGACCTGCTCTTCCAGACCATCCGGGAGAGCGAAGTCGCCCTTGCGGTGGTGGCCGAGCCGTACCGCGTTCCTGACGCCCCCAACTGGGTCGGGGACCTGGATGGATTGACGGCCGTCACCTGGACACCAGCCTTGGGTGCCTCCGGCGTCCTGCTCGACCGCGGCAACGGCTATGTCGCGGTCGAGTGGGCTGGAATAGCGGTGGTGACGGTCTACGTTTCACCCAACTGCGGCCTGGCCGCCTTCAGGGACTTCCTGGACGGGGTTGGCGAATGCGTCAGAAGATGCCGACCACGCCAGGTACTCGTCCTCGGCGATTTCAACGCCCGCTCGACGCAATGGGGAAACGCTGCGACGAACCCCCGAGGAAGATGTCTGACCGACTGGGCCGCGGGTCTCGGGCTCCTACTGGTAAACAGGGGCTCGGCGAGCACTTGCGTGGCGTGGAGAGGATCCTCCGTGGTCGACATCACGTGGGCTACCTCGGCGCTGTACTCGAGGATCAGCAACTGGAAAGTGGCCGAGGGGGTCGAGACCCTGTCTGACCACCTCTACATATTGATGGAGGTGGCCTCCAAGAAGAACACCAACGACGACGCCCGAAGAGGAGAGGGCCGTTCCTGCCCACCACCGCCGAGATGGCGTCTGAAAGCAAGGGACAGGGAGATGCTGCGGGCTGCAGCCATCGTTTCTGCCTGCAGCTGGGACGCCCGTAGGACGACCACGCTGGGAAGCGTCGACGAGGAGGCAGAAAACCTCCGAAGATACATGAGCGACGCATGCGACGCCTCGATGCCGCGCGCCGCGCTGGAAAGGGAACACGACCGCCGCGGCGTACACTGGTGGACGCCGGAGATCGCGGAGATGCGAGCCAGCTACGTTCGGGCCCGCAGAAGATTCCTAAGGGCCCGTCGTCGCAGGAGGACACGCGACGAGGAAGAGATCCTAGAGATCCTAGTGCGTCTCGCCTACAGAGAGGCGAGACGCACTCTCCAGCGGGAGATCAAGATCGCGAAAGCTCGGTCCTGGACGGAGCTCATCGAAGCGGTCGAATCCGACCCGTGGGGGCGGCCGTACAAAGCGGTGACAAAGAAGCTGCGACCCTCGGGCCCCCCGCTGACCGCAAACATGGACCCGGTGCTGGTAGATAATGTCATCGGGACCCTGTTCCCGCGGGAAGATAGCGACGCGAGGCAGCCAGGGCCACCCCCCGCCTCCTCCAGCGACGAGACGGTGCTGACGGCAGAGTGGAGCGAAGAGCTGCGAGTCACCGAAGAGGAGCTCTCCGAGGCGACAAAGAGAATGGCATCCCGGGACGTGGCGCCGGGCTCGAATGGAATCCCGGGCCGACTCTGGGCGGAGTCGATGGACATCATGGCTCCCCGTCTACGACATCTCTTTACGAGATGCCTAAAGGAGGGCGTCTACCCCCGGACGTGGAGAACGGCAAGATTGGTCCTGCTACGGAAAGAAGGTCGTCCGCTGGACTCGCCGTCCGCGTACAGGCCGGTATGCCTGCTAGACGAAGTGGGCAAGCTGCTGGAGCGGATAATCGCTGCCCGTCTGGAAGCTCATGTGTCGAAACAGGTGCCCGGATGGCACGACAGCCAATTCGGATTTCGCCGGGGCCGCTCGACGGTGGACGCGGTGATGCGGGCGAGGTCCATGGCGGAAGACATGGTCTCCCGAGGAGGGATGGCGCTGGCGGTCTCCCTGGACGTCACGAACGCCTTCAACACCATCCCCTGGGCTAGGATCGTAGAGGCTCTGCGGTACTTCGAGGTACCGACGTACCTCGTCAGGGTCATCCAGGCGTATCTCAGCGACCGGTGGATCACATACACTGGGAGGAGCGGAGAAGAACCGGTGGAGCGCGGCGAACCGCAGGGTTCGGTGCTGGGACCCATACGAATGCTACGCTGACGACACCTTGGTTCTGGCCGGGGGACGCTGGTGGCACGAGGCCGCGGACCTCGCGAGGGACGCCGTGGCATGCGCCGCACGCGCCATTCAGAGGCTCGGCTTGAGCGTGTCGCCGGCCAAATCCGAGGCCTGGGGTTCTTCGACCACCATCACAGAGGACCCCCTCCTCCGGGACGGAGAAGCTATCCCGGTGGGGGACCGGATGAAGTACCTGGGTCTCACCATCGACAGCCGATGGACGTTTGGACCGCACTTCGAGCTCCTGGTCCCTAGGACGACGGCCGCAGCCAACGCCTTATGCGGCCTACTACAGAACATCGGCGGAGCAGGATTGGGAGTCCGCCGACTCTACGAGGGAGTGATCTGGTCCCTCTACTGGGAGTCCTCTACGGAGCTCCCGTATGGGCCGAGGACCTGATGGCGAATCGCCGCAACCGGATCCTGCTGAGGAGGATACAAAGGACGACCGCCATCCGCATAACGAAGGGATACAGGACCATATCCTACGAGTCGGCGGCGGTGCTGGCGGCGTCCCCGCCGTTCGAGCTGCAGGCCCTTGCGCTCCAACGGGCGTACACACACCTCAGGGCCCCGCGCGCAGACGGACGTATGACGACGCCGCCGTCCGACGACCGATCGGCCCTGGACGTCCGAGTGGAGGCGAAGTTGGAGATCTGGGAGCGGTGGCGCTCTCAACTGGCCGAAGAGGACGCCGCGCGGCCGCACCGTGCCGTTCGCGCCGTGCTTCCCAATTGGGAAGCCTGGAGAGATCAAGGCGGGGTCCCGCTGACCTTCAGGATGACGCAGCTGCTCACGGGACACGGAGTTTTCGGCGAGTATCTGCTAAGGATTCGGCGGGAGGTGACCTCCATTTGTCACCACTGCAAAGAAGAGGAGGACACGGCGCAACACACGCTGGAATTTTGTCCAGCGTGGGCAGAACCGCGCCGCGTCCTACGGGTCGACATCGGCGAGAGATTAGCCCCAGAAGCGATCGTCAAGGCCATGCTCAGGGGCCATCGGGAATTCAACGCCGTCCGCAGCTACTGCGAGCGAGTGATGCTGGCGAAGGAGCGAGCGGAGAGAGATCGGAAGAGAACGCGCGATCCTGCGAGATCGTCGCGCCAAAGAAACTCAATACGCCACAGGGACGCGGCACTGCCCCGCCCTAGCAGCGTCAAACTAGGAACGAGACGTTAGGGGGTGTGGTCCCCCCCTAGCGGCCCAACATAGACCGGGATGCCTCCCCAATAAACAGTTGGGAGAAGACGACGAGGAGCCACTCCCCTGGTAGCAATTGTAAAAAGAGCCCGAGGTCGCTTCCACCAATCGTCGGGACGACCACCGTGGAGTTTTAGTCGGTAGGAATCCGACACTACTCTGCTGCTGCGTGCAACAGCGAGTGTCCGTGAGGATTGCTCCACGTACGAAAAAAAAAAAAAAAAAGGCTCAAATATCCTACCGGGGTTCATACAGAGTCTTCGGCCCAGTCAAAAATTATCGTAAGACTAAATAGCGGCGGACTATCTGTCTTTGTAACGATGAGAAGGTGCATTGTCGCTATCAAATATGTACACAACGAACAGACAGGTGAGACATAGTGCAACATTTTGTATATCAATAGATTCACTGAAAATTATTTCACGATACCATTGTTTCACTACTCTGACCCAACCTACAACCAATTCATTTTTCTTGCTAATTTACACAATATGAGAAACGGTTACGCAGACGCTAATGCTAATTCACATGGATTGAATTTTTGTCTGATAGGAGAGCGGTTCAAATACGACGACATTTTGACATACTCTGTGCATTATTTGATCAAAATTTTGACATATCGCGTGCAACGTTATATCATAGATGAAGTATTTTTGTAAAATATTTTAAAAGGACTATTTTGTAGGTACAAGAAGCGAGGAACGACTCTCTCAATTACGGAATAAAAGCAAATTTCAAGATGAAGTTCCAATACACGTCCCTTTTCCTTGCAACGTTACAGGTAGTTAACCAAATTTATGATTATTGTTATCAAATACCTCATGATATCACTTGTAAATACTATATCGTCGTATTTATTCTTTAAAATCATTATTCAATTTAAATCGCAGATTTCTTTTATTTCCAATAATTTTTGCAATTTATCCTAGGGTCAATCGGTAAATTTCTGTGGCAGGAAATTACAGTAAAGAACGCTGTTCTTCATAATTTGTAGAGGTTACGAGAATGTCAACGTGATTTCCAGTTCATTCATAGTCTTGTTCTAATAATATCATTTCTGAAGACAGATACGTAACATTACAAGCTCTTCACCCCACTGTAGTTTAAGAATAGTAAAATTGATGCTTATCTTTTGAAGTTCATGTGTATTCTAATGTGTTTACTTTAATTTGTTTAGCCGGCAGGTCTTCGAAAGTACCCGAATCGGTTCACCATTTAAAACCAGGAGACATAGATGTCATTGCCGCAATGGGTGATTCTTTGACGATTGGCGCTGGAGCTACTTCGACTTATACGTTCGAAGTGAACATTGAAAATAGAGGCATAGTAGGCAGTATCGGCGGTCAAGGAACTTGGCGACAGTACCTGACTCTCCCTAATATTCTTAAAGTTTGTTCATTTCTTATAGCTGCACTGTTTACGCATATGATTTGTGTTATCTCTATAAATGCGAATACTGAGATCTTTCATAGTTGGATTTCCCTATATGCAGGAATTCAACCCTAAATTAGTAGGTTATTCACTTGGGGACGCTATAAGTGCTGATCCCGCTGCTCAGTTAAACGTCGCCGAAGGTGGAGCTATGTCTAAAGATATGACTTTCATGGCGACATATCTGGTCAATAAAATAAAAAATGACCCGAGGATAGATATCAACAAACATTGGAAGGTTCGTATGTTCGTAGACAACGTAATTACATACAATACATATTTACTATACGGGAGGTGGTGTTTTAATATGCATATAATCATTGAAATTAACAACTGATTAACAGAACACAAATTCGCATAAAAACTAAATTATTCATCTTTAGCATTTTTATTCAAATATTGAAATAAGTATTACCCAAGGCCTTTATAATTACATTAATAAGGAGTAAAGATCAAAATATTGGCATTATAATTCAAGAAGTATTTCACTGCAGTTCTGGTAAACTATTTTCAAGAATTAATTACATTTAATTTTATTCATTAGAAACACACTTGCAATATAATTAAAAATTATAATTACAATTAAAAAAGATTAGATGCAAGTATGAAATTGGAAAATTTCTTTCTTTTTTTAATGAAATTTATAATTTCATTTATTATTTAATCATTTACGCAATAGAATATATATTTTTATGTTTTACAGTTGATTTCGTTGATGATTGGAAGTAATGATTTTTGCACCAATATGTGTGTAACTTCTCCATGGTCTATGTTAGAAGATCACAAAATAGATTTAATTAATACTCTTAGAATATTAAGAGACAATTTACCAAGAACTTTCGTTGCTCTTATACCACCACCTCACTTAAAGGAACTGGTTGCTGCACACGAAGGAAGAGAGTCATTGCCGTGCTATTTGTCATCCATGATTGAATGTTCATGTATGTTTGCTTTACAATTTAGAGATCAAAGACCGGAATATTATAAAATAATTGAGAGGTTTGTATAATTTTCCGAATTTAAGAATCTTTTTAAATATTTTATTACAGCAATTATACATAAAAGTGGCTACAATTACCATTTTAATCAAACTTAGGTATGTTGTGAAACTCAACTTTTTTCCTATGGGGGGTAAACTCATTTAGTTTTCGAAATATTTAGAGAAAGCTGGTACTACTACTGTGTTGAATCTGACTTATAAGGCAACGTATGCGTCAGCATGGTGTGACCACTCATCTACTGTTATTTTGTGTCTATAAACACAGCGTTGCAACCTGCAAATAATCTCTATAACGGGCGAACTGTTTAATACTCATTCCGTTTCTTTTTTTTTTTTTTTTTTTTTTTTTGCTAACCCAAAACTATCTAGAAAACGTACAAAAATCTTTTGAACGCACAAGTCTTATATGTTTTGGCGCTCGTCAAAAACTATACAAAGCCGAACTCTATTCTAGAAAATTAGTAATACTGAGCAATCCAGTCATCGCGCCATAAGGAGGCTGACTACCATCAGACTTTAACGAGGGCCTAATTGAAAAACTAATCTACATTCAATACGGATTAAACAGTTGAACACGCATTTAGTTTTGCTACCTGTAACAGGTGATTCGTGTAGACAGTTTTGAGCTAAATACTAACTGGCCAATTATTTTTTGCTAGAACACACATCTTTTGAAAAACTCAATTTTGAGAGAAAATGTAAGAAAAATTCAAATTCGCGAATGTTTTGTTTTCTACACTAGCAGCTATCAAGTTGCATTATAGACAAAAAATAATGTGGACTCTCATACTATGGGAATAAAATGATATGTACTGTTATTGTATTATAGACTTTTAAATATGTAATAATGATTAAAGCGAAAAAGACGCGTAGAACGCGTCGATTTTTGCCTTCGATTGTTCAACTTATTTCCAAAATTAAAGACCTACAAGAAAATCTAACACTAACACGTGATATAACAGATGTAACTAGAAAATCATGTTTTGTTTTCAATGTAAATGGAAAAAAGTTTGACAAAAACCCGCGGCGACGGCAATGGTACTCAATGTTGGCGAGTGTCTCGCCTGTCGCTCAGTATAATGGAACCGCAAAACGCGTGAGGCTATTAGTCGTCGACATTGAGTAACATTGCAACGCTCCGTGTTTTGTAAAACTTTACCACGAGTTCATCCGTTATACAGATCGTTTCCCGGTATCTTTGATGTGTTTATAGAAACAGCGATTAAGCGATCGCACCACGTTGACGCATACGTTGCCATGGACGTGCATATATTGGTAAGATTTAATGTAGTACTATCAGAAGATTCTTGCAAATATTTCGGAAACTAAAGTCGGATAATGGTATAATGATTATAGTATAATGTTTTCCTGAATGATGAGTTTTACATCATAATTAAATTTCATGAAAATCGGAGCTGCAGCCGCTTTTGTGCCCAATTACCTTAATTTTTATCTTATATTTAAGCGTATTTCATTCTTGTTATATGTTGGTGAATAACTTTACTGAAAAGAGTTTTTAGAGAACGATATAGATTGATCACCTTTGAATTCAATTCACATTAAGATCTTATCGATGACTCGGGCTCAACTTTTGATGAAAAACACTGATAAATATTTAATATATTTATAACCGTATATTATGAGTTCGTATTCAGACGACCAGTTCGTATTTCTATAACACATATTCAGTGATGTGACCGACATTGTATCAATGCTATCGACACCGACCTACGAATTTCCTTCTGCTATCGATTAATATCAAAGGCAAAGGTATCACTTATCGATATTGATTCTTTTCTAATCGATACCAAACAAGTACCGTACTTGAAATACAATAAACGTATCGATAATCATCTGATACCGCAGGTAAGTTTCGACACAGATTGTTAAAGCTAAAATAAGATGAAAATCAGAAACCAAAGAATTGCGCTTTGTTATTTACACGAACGAATGTAGGTTAGCAGCTTGCCTCGTACAAGTCGTAGAGACGAAGATTATGGCATTCGAAAACGTAAACCATTCTTGTAATAGAATCATAGGTTAGACATTAAATCTGCTTCCTCATTAAAGTCCACAATAGCAACTCGAAAATCGTCCCATTAAATTTTCGAGTAAAGACGATTAATGTTTCCTCTAATCCTTTGCCACCGTAAGTAATTAATACATAATAGCGCATATAATCAATGTTTATACAAATTTGCTAAATGTCGCCTCGATCGCTAACACAAGACTCCACAATTCCGACATTTCAAGAGCATGCGCGGAAGTCAAGGGGGGGGGGGGGGGGAACGGTTCGATGGTGGGGTAAGTTAGATACACGCAGGATGCGCCTAGTAAGATCTCGCGATCCGCGCAAGTTTGCCGATCGAGTTTACGTGTAACAATAAACGGCAAGGTCCCCTCACTGATCAACCAGAAGCTTGGTGTTACGTAGCGGCTCTAACATATCGTTTCTCTTATCACGAAGATCGGCCAGACCCTTACTCGAACGACGCGTGAATGCAGAAATTATCGAGACACAAAGAGGTTATTGACGAATTCCGTGAAAATGTCGTATCGATATGGTGTAAATACCCCTGCTTTCATCCTTCGTTTTCTCCATAGAGAAATCATCGGCAATGCTCCTTAAGTGCGAAACAGTTTAAATTTGCCTCTAGCCTTTACTATATCAATATGACGTCTATGCCGATTAGGAATGCGGCATTTATCCTAATTATCTTGAAAAGATGTTACACCTTTCCATTACCATGCCGTGTATAGGAAATCGTTAATTTTGGCAGTGGATTATTCCACATAATCTCCTACGTGTAACAAAAAGTATACTATGAAAAACTACGAACTTTTAGTTACTATGATAAACAAAATGATCGCGAAGTATAATTACGAAGCCAAAATGTGATACACATATACTGAAAAAATGCGAAATCTTGGTAACTAGCGAAGGAATTTTACTTCTGTCTCGGCGTGGTGCAACATTTCGCCCCACAATCTGCTTATTTCTATTATTTCACATTTATGACATATTATTTCCTTAACAAATTTCAAGTACCCTATGATATCGATTTTAAGATGCATATGAAAAATATGCCATTTTGTTTCATTTTTTTAGGTGGCAAGAGATTGACGATGAAGTCGCTAATTATCCAGAATTTCATAGAAATGACTTCACCGTAGAAATTTTATCGACTCTGAAAGATACAAAAGTACCTCTTGCCGAGGATGGATTCGCCGATCTCTCATATCTGAATGCTGATTGTTTTCATTGGAGTCAAAAACTACATGCACTATGTGGGTATAACAGATGAAACTATACAATTATTTAATCAGTGTTATGTTGATAATCAGAAATATTTTGTGTTTTCCAAGATGCGAATAATCTGTGGAACAATTTGTTGGAACCAGTTGGTAACAGGAGTAGGGCTTCCACTTCGCTATTTCAAAAATTTCTATGTCCTACATCTGAAAGACCATTCTTGATGACGTATAAAAATTCACAGAACAACGAAACTTAAGCATGGTCTGAGAAATTAAAAACAGTTTTTGTAAGTGGAAGATGTATTATAGCCTTTCCATTCAATTAAAAGAACGAGCAATTTGTGTGTATCAGTACGGTATATTTATGTATAACGAATGAAAGGATAGTTGTTATTCCACATTTCTTCCTTCTTGTACATAATTCCTTATAGTTATTTTTTCTGTATGACATTGTTACTTATATGACATAGTTACATAGTATATTACAGTCGCAGGAAGATTATAAGTTTTCGATTGCTTTTGAACCAGACAATTTACTCCAATTTTAGATAGTATTAAATAAAACGTACACATAATTTTTAAATAGATTTTCTAAAAGAAACGTGACACCTTGTAGTACCAGATTTAATGTTGCTTTATACTTATTAGATGAATCTACATACAGTCACGTCTTAGATACAGTAATGTAAATCTTGTGTTCGAGATTCGAGTAGCATAAATTTTCATATTCTCCGTTAATTTTTTATATGGCTCCAGTTCTGCGCCTATGGGTCCCTTCCGCACTCTACATCTGCAACACATTGTCCAATTTCTGAAACGGTCATGTAATCGCGCTTACAAAGATGCATTTTTCTGTGCTCAAGCTTGTCGTCGCCCTTAGAACAAAGAGTAAATTTGCCAAGATCAAACCCGTTATTCAGAACGCGCTACGCATCGCATTATAACGACTTGTGCGGTCTGCTGCCGAACATCGGCGGAGCTGGAGTCGCGGTGCGCCGACTATGCGAGAACGTTGTTCCGTCCCGAACGATGTACGGGGCCCCAGTATTGATGGACTATGTGACGGCGAGTCGACGCAGCATCCTGCTTCTCAGGAGGCTGCACAGGGTGACCGCCATCAGAATTGTCAGGGGATACCAAACGGTGTTCCACGCGTCGGCGATCGCTCTGGCCGCGTCTTCCCCGTGGGAGCTTCGGGCGTTGGTGCTCAAGGAGAGATACATCCGGATGAGAGCGCTGGACCCGGGAGAGCGCTCGACCGAGCAGGCGGCCATGGACGACCTAGAAGCCACCGAGGAGGACGCGAACATCGAGGCGCGGAGGTAGACCTCCTAAATTGGGAGACGTGGAGAAGCCGCCGCGGCCTCCCGTTCAATATTTATCGTATATCCCGTACAATATTTATTGTATGAAAGTCAAGGAAAGTAACATCTGTAACATTTTTTGGCGGAAAAATATTTTTTCAGATCTTTTTTTCTCGTGCAATTTCTATAGTATATTTAAAGTATAATAAGAAATAACGATAGTACATACACATTATACAATATGTAAATCATATTGCTCAGGCTTTGCCTATCCGTAATCATTAGTTTTCCTGACCTTGTTGACGACGTAAATGCAAATACATTGGCAAGAAACATAACTGAGATGGGAATATCTGAATCAAAATATATATTTTATCTCACATTATGATCATGTAGCATAACAGTTTCCACTCTTCTACGAGTACGAACAGTGTTCGTAATGATCGCTAACTGACAACGGTTAAAACTGGATGCGGTGCTATCAAGGCCTTCGATAAAACGCATAGCAGTTAGCAGTCATCGCAAGAATTTATACCTCTTTGTCTTTATAATCAACAAAAATAAAAAATCACCGTGGAAACTTAAAAGTGACCATTTGATTGTGCAAAAAAGCTTATCATGAAGAAGCTGTATCTGTGCATTGTATTAGAATTATGCGTGCTGACCATGTCGCAAAGAACAGCCTTGGATACCTCGATTTTTAATTACATCTATCGTGGATATCGTAATTGGTTAACGCAATCCTACGGTACGTCTGTTTTACTTTATTTCGTGTTACGTCTTTATGCAGTAATTTCGTTTTCTTTTGGTTAGAGAGGTACTTTTGGAGGAAAATTGAAATATTGCAAATTTTATTTTTCGTAGACTAATATTTCATTGTGAATATATGTAGGTTCGCGATAAAATGATAAGTTGACGAATTTTTTTCGGTAAAAGTAGACAAAAACTTGCACAGCACGGATCATGTTTCCTTTGACATATACATATTGTAGAAATTATATTTTCAAGTAACACACGCTATGAATTCTGTGGCATCCTCTTCTGGTTCTTGAGATGAGGAATTTTGTAAACAGTACTTAATTCGAAATTCGTAACGAAACTAAACAGCAGTGTGAAAACTGAAGTGTGTTAAAAGTGACGAGCTGTTAAGTAAATGTGAAATCTAAAGATGTCCGTATACCATTTCCATTTGTTCTTAAAATATTGGTCAGTCCTGTTATACGAGTATAAGAGGACTTTTGGTTTGGTTAGTGATAGGGCGCGAAGGGAGGAGTTGATACCTCACCACTGAATGAATTTACTTTAGAGCATAAATCTTGAAAATATACAGTAGCTCACGAAAGTTTTCACATGCTATTAAAACGCTAGACAATTAAAATAGGTTTAATTTAGGTTAAAATTAAAATATTAAAATAGGTTTAAAGGTTTCAATTTAAGAATTGAAAACAATGCTCTTATTACTATAAGATAAAAGTATCAAGATTATACATCTGTACATCTAAAATTTAGAACGTATCCGATAACGTTTGTAGAAGTTTCAAAATCTTTTGTTGCAATTACTTGATCGGATTTTGAGATATCGCGTGCAACGTAACATCGCAGGTGAAGAATTTTTGTAAATTGTTTTAAAATGACTATTTTGTAGGGACAAGAAATGAAGATCGAATGTCTCAATTACGGAATAAAAGTAAATTTCAAGATGAAGTTCCAATACACGTCCCTTTTCCTTGCAACGTTACAGGTAGTTAACCAAATTTATGATTATTGTTATCAAATACCTCATGATATCACTTGTAAATACTATATCGTCGTATTTATTCTTTAAAATCATTATTCAATTTAAATCGCAGATTTCTTTTATTTCCAATAATTTTTGCAATTTATCCTAGGGTCAATCGGTAAATTTCTGTGGCAGGAAATTACAGTAAAGAACGCTGTTCTTCATAATTTGTAGAGGTTACGAGAATGTCAACGTGATTTCCAGTTCATTCATAGTCTTGTTCTAATAATATCATTTCTGAAGACAGATACGTAACATTACAAGCTCTTCACCCCACTGTAGTTTAAGAATAGTAAAATTGATGCTTATCTTCTGAAGTTCATATGTATTCTAATGTCTTTACTTTAATTTGTTTAGCCGGCAGGTCTTCGAAAGTACCCGAATCGGTTCACCATTTAAAACCAGGAGACATAGATGTCATTGCCGCAATGGGTGATTCTTTGACGATTGGCGCTGGAGCTACTTCGATTTATACGTTCGAAGTGAACATTGAAAATAGAGGCATAGTAGGCAGTATCGGCGGTCAAGGAACTTGGCGACAGTACCTGACTCTCCCTAATATTCTTAAAGTTTGTTCATTTCTTATAGCTGCACTGTTTACGCAAATGATTTGTGTTATCTCTATAAATGCGAATACTGAAATCTTTCATAGTTAGATTTCCCTATATGCAGGAATTCAACCCTAAATTAGTAGGTTATTCACTTGGGGACGCTATAAGTACTGATCCAGCTGCTCAGTTAAACGTCGCCGAAAGTGGAGCTATGTCTAAAGATATGACTTTCATGGCGACATATCTGGTCAATAAAATAAAAAATGACCCGAGGATAGATATCAACAAACATTGGAAGGTTCGTATGTTCGTAGACAAAGTAATTACATACAATACATATTTACTATACGGTAGGTGGTGTTTTAATATGCATATAATCATTGAAATTAACAACTGATTAACAGAACACAAATTCGCATAAAATCTAAATTATTCATCTTTAGCATTTTTATTCAAATATTGAAATAAGTATTACCCAAGGCCTTTATAATTACATTAATAAGGAGTAAAGATCAAAATATTGGCATTATAATTCAAGAAGTATTTCATTGCAGTTCTGGTAAACTATTTTCAAGAATTAATTACATTTAATTTTATTCATTAGAAACACACTTGCAATATAATTAAAAATTATAATTACAATTAAAAAAGATTAGATGCAAGTATGAAATTGGAAAATTTCTTTCTTTTTTTAATGAAATTTATAATTTCATTTATTATTTAATCATTTACGCAATAGAATATATATTTTTATGTTTTACAGTTGATTTCGTTGATGATTGGAAGTAATGATTTTTGTATTAATACGTGTACAACATCTCCATGGTCTATGTTAAATGATCATAAAATAGATTTAATTAATACTCTTAGAATATTAAGAGACAATTTACCAAGAACTTTCATTGCTCTTATACCACCACCTCACTTAAAGGAACTGGTTGCTGCACAGGAAGGAAGAGAGTCATTGCCGTGCTATTTGTCATCCATGATTGAATGTTCATGTATGTTTGCTTTACAATTTAGAGATCAAAGACCGGAATATTATAAAATAATTGAGAGGTTTGTATAATTTTCCGAATTTAAGAATCTTTTTAAATATTTTATTATAGCAATTATACATAAAAGTGGCTACAATTACCATTTTAATCAAACTTAGGTATGTTGTGAAACTCAACTTTTTTCCTATGGGGGGTAAACTCATTTAGTTTTCGAAATATTTAGAGAAAGCTGGTACTACTACTGTGTTGAATCTGACTTCTAAGGCAACGTATGCGTCAGCATGGTGTGACCACTCATCTACTGTTATTTTGTGTCTATAAACACAGCGTTGCAACCTGCAAATAATCTCTATAACGGGCGAACTGTTTAATACTCATTCCGTTTCTTTTTTTTTTTTTTTTTTTTTTTTTCTAACCCAAAACTATCTAGAAAACGTACAAAAATCTTTTGAACGCACAAGTCTTATATGTTTTGGCGCTCGTCAAAAACTATACAAAGCCGAACTCTATTCTAGAAAATTAGTAATACTGAGCAATCCAGTCATCGCGCCATAAGGAGGCTGACTACCATCAGACTTTAACGAGGGCCTAATTGAAAAACTAATCTACATTCAATACGGATTAAACAGTTGAACACGCATTTAGTTTTGCTACCTGTAACAGGTGATTCGTGTAGACAGTTTTGAGCTAAATACTAACTGGCCAATTATTTTTTGCTAGAACACACATCTTTTGAAAAACTCAATTTTGAGAGAAAATGTAAGAAAAATTCAAATTCGCGAATGTTTTGTTTTCTACACTAGCAGCTATCAAGTTGCATTATAGACAAAAAATAATGTGGACTCTCATACTATGGGAATAAAATGATATGTACTGTTATTGTATTATAGACTTTTAAATATGTAATAATGATTAAAGCGAAAAAGACGCGTAGAACGCGTCGATTTTTGCCTTCGATTGTTCAACTTATTTCCAAAATTAAAGACCTACAAGAAAATCTAACACTAACACGTGATATAACAGATGTAACTAGAAAATCATGTTTTGTTTTCAATGTAAATGGAAAAAAGTTTGACAAAAACCCGCGGCGACGGCAATGGTACTCAATGTTGGCGAGTGTCTCGCCTGTCGCTCAGTATAATGGAACCGCAAAACGCGTGAGGCTATTAGTCGTCGACATTGAGTAACATTGCAACGCTCCGTGTTTTGTAAAACTTTACCACGAGTTCATCCGTTATACAGATCGTTTCCCGGTATCTTTGATGTGTTTATAGAAACAGCGATTAAGCGATCGCACCACGTTGACGCATACGTTGCCATGGACGTGCATATATTGGTAAGATTTAATGTAGTACTATCAGAAGATTCTTGCAAATATTTCGGAAACTAAAGTCGGATAATGGTATAATGATTATAGTATAATGTTTTCCTGAATGATGAGTTTTACATCATAATTAAATTTCATGAAAATCGGAGCTGCAGCCGCTTTTGTGCCCAATTACCTTAATTTTTATCTTATATTTAAGCGTATTTCATTCTTGTTATATGTTGGTGAATAACTTTACTGAAAAGAGTTTTTAGAGAACGATATAGATTGATCACCTTTGAATTCAATTCACATTAAGATCTTATCGATGACTCGGGCTCAACTTTTGATGAAAAACACTGATAAATATTTAATATATTTATAACCGTATATTATGAGTTCGTATTCAGACGACCAGTTCGTATTTCTATAACACATATTCAGTGATGTGACCGACATTGTATCAATGCTATCGACACCGACCTACGAATTTCCTTCTGCTATCGATTAATATCAAAGGCAAAGGTATCACTTATCGATATTGATTCTTTTCTAATCGATACCAAACAAGTACCGTACTTGAAATACAATAAACGTATCGATAATCATCTGATACCGCAGGTAAGTTTCGACACAGATTGTTAAAGCTAAAATAAGATGAAAATCAGAAACCAAAGAATTGCGCTTTGTTATTTACACGAACGAATGTAGGTTAGCAGCTTGCCTCGTACAAGTCGTAGAGACGAAGATTATGGCATTCGAAAACGTAAACCATTCTTGTAATAGAATCATAGGTTAGACATTAAATCTGCTTCCTCATTAAAGTCCACAATAGCAACTCGAAAATCGTCCCATTAAATTTTCGAGTAAAGACGATTAATGTTTCCTCTAATCCTTTGCCACCGTAAGTAATTAATACATAATAGCGCATATAATCAATGTTTATACAAATTTGCTAAATGTCGCCTCGATCGCTAACACAAGACTCCACAATTCCGACATTTCAAGAGCATGCGCGGAAGTCAAGGGGGGGGGGGGGACGGTTCGATGGTGGGGTAAGTTAGATACACGCAGGATGCGCCTAGTAAGATCTCGCGATCCGCGCAAGTTTGCCGATCGAGTTTACGTGTAACAATAAACGGCAAGGTCCCCTCACTGATCAACCAGAAGCTTGGTGTTACGTAGCGGCTCTAACATATCGTTTCTCTTATCACGAAGATCGGCCAGACCCTTACTCGAACGACGCGTGAATGCAGAAATTATCGAGACACAAAGAGGTTATTGACGAATTCCGTGAAAATGTCGTATCGATATGGTGTAAATACCCCTGCTTTCATCCTTCGTTTTCTCCATAGAGAAATCATCGGCAATGCTCCTTAAGTGCGAAACAGTTTAAATTTGCCTCTAGCCTTTACTATATCAATATGACGTCTATGCCGATTAGGAATGCGGCATTTATCCTAATTATCTTGAAAAGATGTTACACCTTTCCATTACCATGCCGTGTATAGGAAATCGTTAATTTTGGCAGTGGATTATTCCACATAATCTCCTACGTGTAACAAAAAGTATACTATGAAAAACTACGAACTTTTAGTTACTATGATAAACAAAATGATCGCGAAGTATAATTACGAAGCCAAAATGTGATACACATATACTGAAAAAATGCGAAATCTTGGTAACTAGCGAAGGAATTTTACTTCTGTCTCGGCGTGGTGCAACATTTCGCCCCACAATCTGCTTATTTCTATTATTTCACATTTATGACATATTATTTCCTTAACAAATTTCAAGTACCCTATGATATCGATTTTAAGATGCATATGAAAAATATGCCATTTTGTTTCATTTTTTTAGGTGGCAAGAGATTGACGATGAAGTCGCTAATTATCCAGAATTTCATAGAAATGACTTCACCGTAGAAATTTTATCGACTCTGAAAGATACAAAAGTACCTCTTGCCGAGGATGGATTCGCCGATCTCTCATATCTGAATGCTGATTGTTTTCATTGGAGTCAAAAACTACATGCACTATGTGGGTATAACAGATGAAACTATACAATTATTTAATCAGTGTTATGTTGATAATCAGAAATATTTTGTGTTTTCCAAGATGCGAATAATCTGTGGAACAATTTGTTGGAACCAGTTGGTAACAGGAGTAGGGCTTCCACTTCGCTATTTCAAAAATTTCTATGTCCTACATCTGAAAGACCATTCTTGATGACGTATAAAAATTCACAGAACAACGAAACTTAAGCATGGTCTGAGAAATTAAAAACAGTTTTTGTAAGTGGAAGATGTATTATAGCCTTTCCATTCAATTAAAAGAACGAGCAATTTGTGTGTATCAGTACGGTATATTTATGTATAACGAATGAAAGGATAGTTGTTATTCCACATTTCTTCCTTCTTGTACATAATTCCTTATAGTTATTTTTTCTGTATGACATTGTTACTTATATGACATAGTTACATAGTATATTACAGTCGCAGGAAGATTATAAGTTTTCGATTGCTTTTGAACCAGACAATTTACTCCAATTTTAGATAGTATTAAATAAAACGTACACATAATTTTTAAATAGATTTTCTAAAAGAAACGTGACACCTTGTAGTACCAGATTTAATGTTGCTTTATACTTATTAGATGAATCTACATACAGTCACGTCTTAGATACAGTAATGTAAATCTTGTGTTCGAGATTCGAGTAGCATAAATTTTCATATTCTCCGTTAATTTTTTATATGGCTCCAGTTCTGCGCCTATGGGTCCCTTCCGCACTCTACATCTGCAACACATTGTCCAATTTCTGAAACGGTCATGTAATCGCGCTTACAAAGATGCATTTTTCTGTGCTCAAGCTTGTCGTCGCCCTTAGAACAAAGAGTAAATTTGCCAAGATCAAACCCGTTATTCAGAACGCGCTACGCATCGCATTATAACGACTTGTGCGGTCTGCTGCCGAACATCGGCGGAGCTGGAGTCGCGGTGCGCCGACTATGCGAGAACGTTGTTCCGTCCCGAACGATGTACGGGGCCCCAGTATTGATGGACTATGTGACGGCGAGTCGACGCAGCATCCTGCTTCTCAGGAGGCTGCACAGGGTGACCGCCATCAGAATTGTCAGGGGATACCAAACGGTGTTCCACGCGTCGGCGATCGCTCTGGCCGCGTCTTCCCCGTGGGAGCTTCGGGCGTTGGTGCTCAAGGAGAGATACATCCGGATGAGAGCGCTGGACCCGGGAGAGCGCTCGACCGAGCAGGCGGCCATGGACGACCTAGAAGCCACCGAGGAGGACGCGAACATCGAGGCGCGGAGGTAGACCTCCTAAATTGGGAGACGTGGAGAAGCCGCCGCGGCCTCCCGTTCAATATTTATCGTATATCCCGTACAATATTTATTGTATGAAAGTCAAGGAAAGTAACATCTGTAACATTTTTTGGCGGAAAAATATTTTTTCAGATCTTTTTTTCTCGTGCAATTTCTATAGTATATTTAAAGTATAATAAGAAATAACGATAGTACATACACATTATACAATATGTAAATCATATTGCTCAGGCTTTGCCTATCCGTAATCATTAGTTTTCCTGACCTTGTTGACGACGTAAATGCAAATACATTGGCAAGAAACATAACTGAGATGGGAATATCTGAATCAAAATATATATTTTATCTCACATTATGATCATGTAGCATAACAGTTTCCACTCTTCTACGAGTACGAACAGTGTTCGTAATGATCGCTAACTGACAACGGTTAAAACTGGATGCGGTGCTATCAAGGCCTTCGATAAAACGCATAGCAGTTAGCAGTCATCGCAAGAATTTATACCTCTTTGTCTTTATAATCAACAAAAATAAAAAATCACCGTGGAAACTTAAAAGTGACCATTTGATTGTGCAAAAAAGCTTATCATGAAGAAGCTGTATCTGTGCATTGTATTAGAATTATGCGTGCTGACCATGTCGCAAAGAACAGCCTTGGATACCTCGATTTTTAATTACATCTATCGTGGATATCGTAATTGGTTAACGCAATCCTACGGTACGTCTGTTTTACTTTATTTCGTGTTACGTCTTTATGCAGTAATTTCGTTTTCTTTTGGTTAGAGAGGTACTTTTGGAGGAAAATTGAAATATTGCAAATTTTATTTTTCGTAGACTAATATTTCATTGTGAATATATGTAGGTTCGCGATAAAATGATAAGTTGACGAATTTTTTTCGGTAAAAGTAGACAAAAACTTGCACAGCACGGATCATGTTTCCTTTGACATATACATATTGTAGAAATTATATTTTCAAGTAACACACGCTATGAATTCTGTGGCATCCTCTTCTGGTTCTTGAGATGAGGAATTTTGTAAACAGTACTTAATTCGAAATTCGTAACGAAACTAAACAGCAGTGTGAAAACTGAAGTGTGTTAAAAGTGACGAGCTGTTAAGTAAATGTGAAATCTAAAGATGTCCGTATACCATTTCCATTTGTTCTTAAAATATTGGTCAGTCCTGTTATACGAGTATAAGAGGACTTTTGGTTTGGTTAGTGATAGGGCGCGAAGGGAGGAGTTGATACCTCACCACTGAATGAATTTACTTTAGAGCATAAATCTTGAAAATATACAGTAGCTCACGAAAGTTTTCACATGCTATTAAAACGCTAGACAATTAAAATAGGTTTAATTTAGGTTAAAATTAAAATATTAAAATAGGTTTAAAGGTTTCAATTTAAGAATTGAAAACAATGCTCTTATTACTATAAGATAAAAGTATCAAGATTATACATCTGTACATCTAAAATTTAGAACGTATCCGATAACGTTTGTAGAAGTTTCAAAATCTTTTGTTGCAATTACTTGATCGGATTTTGAGATATCGCGTGCAACGTAACATCGCAGGTGAAGAATTTTTGTAAATTGTTTTAAAATGACTATTTTGTAGGGACAAGAAATGAAGATCGAATGTCTCAATTACGGAATAAAAGTAAATTTCAAGATGAAGTTCCAATACACGTCCCTTTTCCTTGCAACGTTACAGGTAGTTAACCAAATTTATGATTATTGTTATCAAATACCTCATGATATCACTTGTAAATACTATATCGTCGTATTTATTCTTTAAAATCATTATTCAATTTAAATCGCAGATTTCTTTTATTTCCAATAATTTTTGCAATTTATCCTAGGGTCAATCGGTAAATTTCTGTGGCAGGAAATTACAGTAAAGAACGCTGTTCTTCATAATTTGTAGAGGTTACGAGAATGTCAACGTGATTTCCAGTTCATTCATAGTCTTGTTCTAATAATATCATTTCTGAAGACAGATACGTAACATTACAAGCTCTTCACCCCACTGTAGTTTAAGAATAGTAAAATTGATGCTTATCTTCTGAAGTTCATATGTATTCTAATGTCTTTACTTTAATTTGTTTAGCCGGCAGGTCTTCGAAAGTACCCGAATCGGTTCACCATTTAAAACCAGGAGACATAGATGTCATTGCCGCAATGGGTGATTCTTTGACGATTGGCGCTGGAGCTACTTCGATTTATACGTTCGAAGTGAACATTGAAAATAGAGGCATAGTAGGCAGTATCGGCGGTCAAGGAACTTGGCGACAGTACCTGACTCTCCCTAATATTCTTAAAGTTTGTTCATTTCTTATAGCTGCACTGTTTACGCAAATGATTTGTGTTATCTCTATAAATGCGAATACTGAAATCTTTCATAGTTAGATTTCCCTATATGCAGGAATTCAACCCTAAATTAGTAGGTTATTCACTTGGGGACGCTATAAGTACTGATCCAGCTGCTCAGTTAAACGTCGCCGAAAGTGGAGCTATGTCTAAAGATATGACTTTCATGGCGACATATCTGGTCAATAAAATAAAAAATGACCCGAGGATAGATATCAACAAACATTGGAAGGTTCGTATGTTCGTAGACAAAGTAATTACATACAATACATATTTACTATACGGTAGGTGGTGTTTTAATATGCATATAATCATTGAAATTAACAACTGATTAACAGAACACAAATTCGCATAAAATCTAAATTATTCATCTTTAGCATTTTTATTCAAATATTGAAATAAGTATTACCCAAGGCCTTTATAATTACATTAATAAGGAGTAAAGATCAAAATATTGGCATTATAATTCAAGAAGTATTTCATTGCAGTTCTGGTAAACTATTTTCAAGAATTAATTACATTTAATTTTATTCATTAGAAACACACTTGCAATATAATTAAAAATTATAATTACAATTAAAAAAGATTAGATGCAAGTATGAAATTGGAAAATTTCTTTCTTTTTTTAATGAAATTTATAATTTCATTTATTATTTAATCATTTACGCAATAGAATATATATTTTTATGTTTTACAGTTGATTTCGTTGATGATTGGAAGTAATGATTTTTGTATTAATACGTGTACAACATCTCCATGGTCTATGTTAAATGATCATAAAATAGATTTAATTAATACTCTTAGAATATTAAGAGACAATTTACCAAGAACTTTCATTGCTCTTATACCACCACCTCACTTAAAGGAACTGGTTGCTGCACAGGAAGGAAGAGAGTCATTGCCGTGCTATTTGTCATCCATGATTGAATGTTCATGTATGTTTGCTTTACAATTTAGAGATCAAAGACCGGAATATTATAAAATAATTGAGAGGTTTGTATAATTTTCCGAATTTAAGAATCTTTTTAAATATTTTATTATAGCAATTATACATAAAAGTGGCTACAATTACCATTTTAATCAAACTTAGGTATGTTGTGAAACTCAACTTTTTTCCTATGGGGGGTAAACTCATTTAGTTTTCGAAATATTTAGAGAAAGCT
This sequence comes from Bombus hortorum, assembly GCA_905332935.1. NCBI lineage: Eukaryota > Metazoa > Arthropoda > Insecta > Hymenoptera > Apidae > Bombus > Bombus hortorum. Next base: position 4,151,621 of record HG995204.1, read on the forward strand.
GGTACTACTACTGTGTTGAATCTGACTTCTAAGGCAACGTATGCGTCAGCATGGTGTGACCACTCATCTACTGTTATTTTGTGTCTATAAACACAGCGTTGCAACCTGCAAATAATCTCTATAACGGGCGAACTGTTTAATACTCATTCCGTTTCTTTTTTTTTTTTTTTTTTTTTTTTTCTAACCCAAAACTATCTAGAAAACGTACAAAAATCTTTTGAACGCACAAGTCTTATATGTTTTGGCGCTCGTCAAAAACTATACAAAGCCGAACTCTATTCTAGAAAATTAGTAATACTGAGCAATCCAGTCATCGCGCCATAAGGAGGCTGACTACCATCAGACTTTAACGAGGGCCTAATTGAAAAACTAATCTACATTCAATACGGATTAAACAGTTGAACACGCATTTAGTTTTGCTACCTGTAACAGGTGATTCGTGTAGACAGTTTTGAGCTAAATACTAACTGGCCAATTATTTTTTGCTAGAACACACATCTTTTGAAAAACTCAATTTTGAGAGAAAATGTAAGAAAAATTCAAATTCGCGAATGTTTTGTTTTCTACACTAGCAGCTATCAAGTTGCATTATAGACAAAAAATAATGTGGACTCTCATACTATGGGAATAAAATGATATGTACTGTTATTGTATTATAGACTTTTAAATATGTAATAATGATTAAAGCGAAAAAGACGCGTAGAACGCGTCGATTTTTGCCTTCGATTGTTCAACTTATTTCCAAAATTAAAGACCTACAAGAAAATCTAACACTAACACGTGATATAACAGATGTAACTAGAAAATCATGTTTTGTTTTCAATGTAAATGGAAAAAAGTTTGACAAAAACCCGCGGCGACGGCAATGGTACTCAATGTTGGCGAGTGTCTCGCCTGTCGCTCAGTATAATGGAACCGCAAAACGCGTGAGGCTATTAGTCGTCGACATTGAGTAACATTGCAACGCTCCGTGTTTTGTAAAACTTTACCACGAGTTCATCCGTTATACAGATCGTTTCCCGGTATCTTTGATGTGTTTATAGAAACAGCGATTAAGCGATCGCACCACGTTGACGCATACGTTGCCATGGACGTGCATATATTGGTAAGATTTAATGTAGTACTATCAGAAGATTCTTGCAAATATTTCGGAAACTAAAGTCGGATAATGGTATAATGATTATAGTATAATGTTTTCCTGAATGATGAGTTTTACATCATAATTAAATTTCATGAAAATCGGAGCTGCAGCCGCTTTTGTGCCCAATTACCTTAATTTTTATCTTATATTTAAGCGTATTTCATTCTTGTTATATGTTGGTGAATAACTTTACTGAAAAGAGTTTTTAGAGAACGATATAGATTGATCACCTTTGAATTCAATTCACATTAAGATCTTATCGATGACTCGGGCTCAACTTTTGATGAAAAACACTGATAAATATTTAATATATTTATAACCGTATATTATGAGTTCGTATTCAGACGACCAGTTCGTATTTCTATAACACATATTCAGTGATGTGACCGACATTGTATCAATGCTATCGACACCGACCTACGAATTTCCTTCTGCTATCGATTAATATCAAAGGCAAAGGTATCACTTATCGATATTGATTCTTTTCTAATCGATACCAAACAAGTACCGTACTTGAAATACAATAAACGTATCGATAATCATCTGATACCGCAGGTAAGTTTCGACACAGATTGTTAAAGCTAAAATAAGATGAAAATCAGAAACCAAAGAATTGCGCTTTGTTATTTACACGAACGAATGTAGGTTAGCAGCTTGCCTCGTACAAGTCGTAGAGACGAAGATTATGGCATTCGAAAACGTAAACCATTCTTGTAATAGAATCATAGGTTAGACATTAAATCTGCTTCCTCATTAAAGTCCACAATAGCAACTCGAAAATCGTCCCATTAAATTTTCGAGTAAAGACGATTAATGTTTCCTCTAATCCTTTGCCACCGTAAGTAATTAATACATAATAGCGCATATAATCAATGTTTATACAAATTTGCTAAATGTCGCCTCGATCGCTAACACAAGACTCCACAATTCCGACATTTCAAGAGCATGCGCGGAAGTCAAGGGGGGGGGGGGGACGGTTCGATGGTGGGGTAAGTTAGATACACGCAGGATGCGCCTAGTAAGATCTCGCGATCCGCGCAAGTTTGCCGATCGAGTTTACGTGTAACAATAAACGGCAAGGTCCCCTCACTGATCAACCAGAAGCTTGGTGTTACGTAGCGGCTCTAACATATCGTTTCTCTTATCACGAAGATCGGCCAGACCCTTACTCGAACGACGCGTGAATGCAGAAATTATCGAGACACAAAGAGGTTATTGACGAATTCCGTGAAAATGTCGTATCGATATGGTGTAAATACCCCTGCTTTCATCCTTCGTTTTCTCCATAGAGAAATCATCGGCAATGCTCCTTAAGTGCGAAACAGTTTAAATTTGCCTCTAGCCTTTACTATATCAATATGACGTCTATGCCGATTAGGAATGCGGCATTTATCCTAATTATCTTGAAAAGATGTTACACCTTTCCATTACCATGCCGTGTATAGGAAATCGTTAATTTTGGCAGTGGATTATTCCACATAATCTCCTACGTGTAACAAAAAGTATACTATGAAAAACTACGAACTTTTAGTTACTATGATAAACAAAATGATCGCGAAGTATAATTACGAAGCCAAAATGTGATACACATATACTGAAAAAATGCGAAATCTTGGTAACTAGCGAAGGAATTTTACTTCTGTCTCGGCGTGGTGCAACATTTCGCCCCACAATCTGCTTATTTCTATTATTTCACATTTATGACATATTATTTCCTTAACAAATTTCAAGTACCCTATGATATCGATTTTAAGATGCATATGAAAAATATGCCATTTTGTTTCATTTTTTTAGGTGGCAAGAGATTGACGATGAAGTCGCTAATTATCCAGAATTTCATAGAAATGACTTCACCGTAGAAATTTTATCGACTCTGAAAGATACAAAAGTACCTCTTGCCGAGGATGGATTCGCCGATCTCTCATATCTGAATGCTGATTGTTTTCATTGGAGTCAAAAACTACATGCACTATGTGGGTATAACAGATGAAACTATACAATTATTTAATCAGTGTTATGTTGATAATCAGAAATATTTTGTGTTTTCCAAGATGCGAATAATCTGTGGAACAATTTGTTGGAACCAGTTGGTAACAGGAGTAGGGCTTCCACTTCGCTATTTCAAAAATTTCTATGTCCTACATCTGAAAGACCATTCTTGATGACGTATAAAAATTCACAGAACAACGAAACTTAAGCATGGTCTGAGAAATTAAAAACAGTTTTTGTAAGTGGAAGATGTATTATAGCCTTTCCATTCAATTAAAAGAACGAGCAATTTGTGTGTATCAGTACGGTATATTTATGTATAACGAATGAAAGGATAGTTGTTATTCCACATTTCTTCCTTCTTGTACATAATTCCTTATAGTTATTTTTTCTGTATGACATTGTTACTTATATGACATAGTTACATAGTATATTACAGTCGCAGGAAGATTATAAGTTTTCGATTGCTTTTGAACCAGACAATTTACTCCAATTTTAGATAGTATTAAATAAAACGTACACATAATTTTTAAATAGATTTTCTAAAAGAAACGTGACACCTTGTAGTACCAGATTTAATGTTGCTTTATACTTATTAGATGAATCTACATACAGTCACGTCTTAGATACAGTAATGTAAATCTTGTGTTCGAGATTCGAGTAGCATAAATTTTCATATTCTCCGTTAATTTTTTATATGGCTCCAGTTCTGCGCCTATGGGTCCCTTCCGCACTCTACATCTGCAACACATTGTCCAATTTCTGAAACGGTCATGTAATCGCGCTTACAAAGATGCATTTTTCTGTGCTCAAGCTTGTCGTCGCCCTTAGAACAAAGAGTAAATTTGCCAAGATCAAACCCGTTATTCAGAACGCGCTACGCATCGCATTATAACGACTTGTGCGGTCTGCTGCCGAACATCGGCGGAGCTGGAGTCGCGGTGCGCCGACTATGCGAGAACGTTGTTCCGTCCCGAACGATGTACGGGGCCCCAGTATTGATGGACTATGTGACGGCGAGTCGACGCAGCATCCTGCTTCTCAGGAGGCTGCACAGGGTGACCGCCATCAGAATTGTCAGGGGATACCAAACGGTGTTCCACGCGTCGGCGATCGCTCTGGCCGCGTCTTCCCCGTGGGAGCTTCGGGCGTTGGTGCTCAAGGAGAGATACATCCGGATGAGAGCGCTGGACCCGGGAGAGCGCTCGACCGAGCAGGCGGCCATGGACGACCTAGAAGCCACCGAGGAGGACGCGAACATCGAGGCGCGGAGGTAGACCTCCTAAATTGGGAGACGTGGAGAAGCCGCCGCGGCCTCCCGTTCAATATTTATCGTATATCCCGTACAATATTTATTGTATGAAAGTCAAGGAAAGTAACATCTGTAACATTTTTTGGCGGAAAAATATTTTTTCAGATCTTTTTTTCTCGTGCAATTTCTATAGTATATTTAAAGTATAATAAGAAATAACGATAGTACATACACATTATACAATATGTAAATCATATTGCTCAGGCTTTGCCTATCCGTAATCATTAGTTTTCCTGACCTTGTTGACGACGTAAATGCAAATACATTGGCAAGAAACATAACTGAGATGGGAATATCTGAATCAAAATATATATTTTATCTCACATTATGATCATGTAGCATAACAGTTTCCACTCTTCTACGAGTACGAACAGTGTTCGTAATGATCGCTAACTGACAACGGTTAAAACTGGATGCGGTGCTATCAAGGCCTTCGATAAAACGCATAGCAGTTAGCAGTCATCGCAAGAATTTATACCTCTTTGTCTTTATAATCAACAAAAATAAAAAATCACCGTGGAAACTTAAAAGTGACCATTTGATTGTGCAAAAAAGCTTATCATGAAGAAGCTGTATCTGTGCATTGTATTAGAATTATGCGTGCTGACCATGTCGCAAAGAACAGCCTTGGATACCTCGATTTTTAATTACATCTATCGTGGATATCGTAATTGGTTAACGCAATCCTACGGTACGTCTGTTTTACTTTATTTCGTGTTACGTCTTTATGCAGTAATTTCGTTTTCTTTTGGTTAGAGAGGTACTTTTGGAGGAAAATTGAAATATTGCAAATTTTATTTTTCGTAGACTAATATTTCATTGTGAATATATGTAGGTTCGCGATAAAATGATAAGTTGACGAATTTTTTTCGGTAAAAGTAGACAAAAACTTGCACAGCACGGATCATGTTTCCTTTGACATATACATATTGTAGAAATTATATTTTCAAGTAACACACGCTATGAATTCTGTGGCATCCTCTTCTGGTTCTTGAGATGAGGAATTTTGTAAACAGTACTTAATTCGAAATTCGTAACGAAACTAAACAGCAGTGTGAAAACTGAAGTGTGTTAAAAGTGACGAGCTGTTAAGTAAATGTGAAATCTAAAGATGTCCGTATACCATTTCCATTTGTTCTTAAAATATTGGTCAGTCCTGTTATACGAGTATAAGAGGACTTTTGGTTTGGTTAGTGATAGGGCGCGAAGGGAGGAGTTGATACCTCACCACTGAATGAATTTACTTTAGAGCATAAATCTTGAAAATATACAGTAGCTCACGAAAGTTTTCACATGCTATTAAAACGCTAGACAATTAAAATAGGTTTAATTTAGGTTAAAATTAAAATATTAAAATAGGTTTAAAGGTTTCAATTTAAGAATTGAAAACAATGCTCTTATTACTATAAGATAAAAGTATCAAGATTATACATCTGTACATCTAAAATTTAGAACGTATCCGATAACGTTTGTAGAAGTTTCAAAATCTTTTGTTGCAATTACTTGATCGGATTTTGAGATATCGCGTGCAACGTAACATCGCAGGTGAAGAATTTTTGTAAATTGTTTTAAAATGACTATTTTGTAGGGACAAGAAATGAAGATCGAATGTCTCAATTACGGAATAAAAGTAAATTTCAAGATGAAGTTCCAATACACGTCCCTTTTCCTTGCAACGTTACAGGTAGTTAACCAAATTTATGATTATTGTTATCAAATACCTCATGATATCACTTGTAAATACTATATCGTCGTATTTATTCTTTAAAATCATTATTCAATTTAAATCGCAGATTTCTTTTATTTCCAATAATTTTTGCAATTTATCCTAGGGTCAATCGGTAAATTTCTGTGGCAGGAAATTACAGTAAAGAACGCTGTTCTTCATAATTTGTAGAGGTTACGAGAATGTCAACGTGATTTCCAGTTCATTCATAGTCTTGTTCTAATAATATCATTTCTGAAGACAGATACGTAACATTACAAGCTCTTCACCCCACTGTAGTTTAAGAATAGTAAAATTGATGCTTATCTTCTGAAGTTCATATGTATTCTAATGTCTTTACTTTAATTTGTTTAGCCGGCAGGTCTTCGAAAGTACCCGAATCGGTTCACCATTTAAAACCAGGAGACATAGATGTCATTGCCGCAATGGGTGATTCTTTGACGATTGGCGCTGGAGCTACTTCGATTTATACGTTCGAAGTGAACATTGAAAATAGAGGCATAGTAGGCAGTATCGGCGGTCAAGGAACTTGGCGACAGTACCTGACTCTCCCTAATATTCTTAAAGTTTGTTCATTTCTTATAGCTGCACTGTTTACGCAAATGATTTGTGTTATCTCTATAAATGCGAATACTGAAATCTTTCATAGTTAGATTTCCCTATATGCAGGAATTCAACCCTAAATTAGTAGGTTATTCACTTGGGGACGCTATAAGTACTGATCCAGCTGCTCAGTTAAACGTCGCCGAAAGTGGAGCTATGTCTAAAGATATGACTTTCATGGCGACATATCTGGTCAATAAAATAAAAAATGACCCGAGGATAGATATCAACAAACATTGGAAGGTTCGTATGTTCGTAGACAAAGTAATTACATACAATACATATTTACTATACGGTAGGTGGTGTTTTAATATGCATATAATCATTGAAATTAACAACTGATTAACAGAACACAAATTCGCATAAAATCTAAATTATTCATCTTTAGCATTTTTATTCAAATATTGAAATAAGTATTACCCAAGGCCTTTATAATTACATTAATAAGGAGTAAAGATCAAAATATTGGCATTATAATTCAAGAAGTATTTCATTGCAGTTCTGGTAAACTATTTTCAAGAATTAATTACATTTAATTTTATTCATTAGAAACACACTTGCAATATAATTAAAAATTATAATTACAATTAAAAAAGATTAGATGCAAGTATGAAATTGGAAAATTTCTTTCTTTTTTTAATGAAATTTATAATTTCATTTATTATTTAATCATTTACGCAATAGAATATATATTTTTATGTTTTACAGTTGATTTCGTTGATGATTGGAAGTAATGATTTTTGTATTAATACGTGTACAACATCTCCATGGTCTATGTTAAATGATCATAAAATAGATTTAATTAATACTCTTAGAATATTAAGAGACAATTTACCAAGAACTTTCATTGCTCTTATACCACCACCTCACTTAAAGGAACTGGTTGCTGCACAGGAAGGAAGAGAGTCATTGCCGTGCTATTTGTCATCCATGATTGAATGTTCATGTATGTTTGCTTTACAATTTAGAGATCAAAGACCGGAATATTATAAAATAATTGAGAGGTTTGTATAATTTTCCGAATTTAAGAATCTTTTTAAATATTTTATTATAGCAATTATACATAAAAGTGGCTACAATTACCATTTTAATCAAACTTAGGTATGTTGTGAAACTCAACTTTTTTCCTATGGGGGGTAAACTCATTTAGTTTTCGAAATATTTAGAGAAAGCTGGTACTACTACTGTGTTGAATCTGACTTCTAAGGCAACGTATGCGTCAGCATGGTGTGACCACTCATCTACTGTTATTTTGTGTCTATAAACACAGCGTTGCAACCTGCAAATAATCTCTATAACGGGCGAACTGTTTAATACTCATTCCGTTTCTTTTTTTTTTTTTTTTTTTTTTTTTTTAACCCAAAACTATCTAGAAAACGTACAAAAATCTTTTGAACGCACAAGTCTTATATGTTTTGGCGCTCGTCAAAAACTATACAAAGCCGAACTCTATTCTAGAAAATTAGTAATACTGAGCAATCCAGTCATCGCGCCATAAGGAGGCTGACTACCATCAGACTTTAACGAGGGCCTAATTGAAAAACTAATCTACATTCAATACGGATTAAACAGTTGAACACGCATTTAGTTTTGCTACCTGTAACAGGTGATTCGTGTAGACAGTTTTGAGCTAAATACTAACTGGCCAATTATTTTTTGCTAGAACACACATCTTTTGAAAAACTCAATTTTGAGAGAAAATGTAAGAAAAATTCAAATTCGCGAATGTTTTGTTTTCTACACTAGCAGCTATCAAGTTGCATTATAGACAAAAAATAATGTGGACTCTCATACTATGGGAATAAAATGATATGTACTGTTATTGTATTATAGACTTTTAAATATGTAATAATGATTAAAGCGAAAAAGACGCGTAGAACGCGTCGATTTTTGCCTTCGATTGTTCAACTTATTTCCAAAATTAAAGACCTACAAGAAAATCTAACACTAACACGTGATATAACAGATGTAACTAGAAAATCATGTTTTGTTTTCAATGTAAATGGAAAAAAGTTTGACAAAAACCCGCGGCGACGGCAATGGTACTCAATGTTGGCGAGTGTCTCGCCTGTCGCTCAGTATAATGGAACCGCAAAACGCGTGAGGCTATTAGTCGTCGACATTGAGTAACATTGCAACGCTCCGTGTTTTGTAAAACTTTACCACGAGTTCATCCGTTATACAGATCGTTTCCCGGTATCTTTGATGTGTTTATAGAAACAGCGATTAAGCGATCGCACCACGTTGACGCATACGTTGCCATGGACGTGCATATATTGGTAAGATTTAATGTAGTACTATCAGAAGATTCTTGCAAATATTTCGGAAACTAAAGTCGGATAATGGTATAATGATTATAGTATAATGTTTTCCTGAATGATGAGTTTTACATCATAATTAAATTTCATGAAAATCGGAGCTGCAGCCGCTTTTGTGCCCAATTACCTTAATTTTTATCTTATATTTAAGCGTATTTCATTCTTGTTATATGTTGGTGAATAACTTTACTGAAAAGAGTTTTTAGAGAACGATATAGATTGATCACCTTTGAATTCAATTCACATTAAGATCTTATCGATGACTCGGGCTCAACTTTTGATGAAAAACACTGATAAATATTTAATATATTTATAACCGTATATTATGAGTTCGTATTCAGACGACCAGTTCGTATTTCTATAACACATATTCAGTGATGTGACCGACATTGTATCAATGCTATCGACACCGACCTACGAATTTCCTTCTGCTATCGATTAATATCAAAGGCAAAGGTATCACTTATCGATATTGATTCTTTTCTAATCGATACCAAACAAGTACCGTACTTGAAATACAATAAACGTATCGATAATCATCTGATACCGCAGGTAAGTTTCGACACAGATTGTTAAAGCTAAAATAAGATGAAAATCAGAAACCAAAGAATTGCGCTTTGTTATTTACACGAACGAATGTAGGTTAGCAGCTTGCCTCGTACAAGTCGTAGAGACGAAGATTATGGCATTCGAAAACGTAAACCATTCTTGTAATAGAATCATAGGTTAGACATTAAATCTGCTTCCTCATTAAAGTCCACAATAGCAACTCGAAAATCGTCCCATTAAATTTTCGAGTAAAGACGATTAATGTTTCCTCTAATCCTTTGCCACCGTAAGTAATTAATACATAATAGCGCATATAATCAATGTTTATACAAATTTGCTAAATGTCGCCTCGATCGCTAACACAAGACTCCACAATTCCGACATTTCAAGAGCATGCGCGGAAGTCAAGGGGGGGGGGGGAACGGTTCGATGGTGGGGTAAGTTAGATACACGCAGGATGCGCCTAGTAAGATCTCGCGATCCGCGCAAGTTTGCCGATCGAGTTTACGTGTAACAATAAACGGCAAGGTCCCCTCACTGATCAACCAGAAGCTTGGTGTTACGTAGCGGCTCTAACATATCGTTTCTCTTATCACGAAGATCGGCCAGACCCTTACTCGAACGACGCGTGAATGCAGAAATTATCGAGACACAAAGAGGTTATTGACGAATTCCGTGAAAATGTCGTATCGATATGGTGTAAATACCCCTGCTTTCATCCTTCGTTTTCTCCATAGAGAAATCATCGGCAATGCTCCTTAAGTGCGAAACAGTTTAAATTTGCCTCTAGCCTTTACTATATCAATATGACGTCTATGCCGATTAGGAATGCGGCATTTATCCTAATTATCTTGAAAAGATGTTACACCTTTCCATTACCATGCCGTGTATAGGAAATCGTTAATTTTGGCAGTGGATTATTCCACATAATCTCCTACGTGTAACAAAAAGTATACTATGAAAAACTACGAACTTTTAGTTACTATGATAAACAAAATGATCGCGAAGTATAATTACGAAGCCAAAATGTGATACACATATACTGAAAAAATGCGAAATCTTGGTAACTAGCGAAGGAATTTTACTTCTGTCTCGGCGTGGTGCAACATTTCGCCCCACAATCTGCTTATTTCTATTATTTCACATTTATGACATATTATTTCCTTAACAAATTTCAAGTACCCTATGATATCGATTTTAAGATGCATATGAAAAATATGCCATTTTGTTTCATTTTTTTAGGTGGCAAGAGATTGACGATGAAGTCGCTAATTATCCAGAATTTCATAGAAATGACTTCACCGTAGAAATTTTATCGACTCTGAAAGATACAAAAGTACCTCTTGCCGAGGATGGATTCGCCGATCTCTCATATCTGAATGCTGATTGTTTTCATTGGAGTCAAAAACTACATGCACTATGTGGGTATAACAGATGAAACTATACAATTATTTAATCAGTGTTATGTTGATAATCAGAAATATTTTGTGTTTTCCAAGATGCGAATAATCTGTGGAACAATTTGTTGGAACCAGTTGGTAACAGGAGTAGGGCTTCCACTTCGCTATTTCAAAAATTTCTATGTCCTACATCTGAAAGACCATTCTTGATGACGTATAAAAATTCACAGAACAACGAAACTTAAGCATGGTCTGAGAAATTAAAAACAGTTTTTGTAAGTGGAAGATGTATTATAGCCTTTCCATTCAATTAAAAGAACGAGCAATTTGTGTGTATCAGTACGGTATATTTATGTATAACGAATGAAAGGATAGTTGTTATTCCACATTTCTTCCTTCTTGTACATAATTCCTTATAGTTATTTTTTCTGTATGACATTGTTACTTATATGACATAGTTACATAGTATATTACAGTCGCAGGAAGATTATAAGTTTTCGATTGCTTTTGAACCAGACAATTTACTCCAATTTTAGATAGTATTAAATAAAACGTACACATAATTTTTAAATAGATTTTCTAAAAGAAACGTGACACCTTGTAGTACCAGATTTAATGTTGCTTTATACTTATTAGATGAATCTACATACAGTCACGTCTTAGATACAGTAATGTAAATCTTGTGTTCGAGATTCGAGTAGCATAAATTTTCATATTCTCCGTTAATTTTTTATATGGCTCCAGTTCTGCGCCTATGGGTCCCTTCCGCACTCTACATCTGCAACACATTGTCCAATTTCTGAAACGGTCATGTAATCGCGCTTACAAAGATGCATTTTTCTGTGCTCAAGCTTGTCGTCGCCCTTAGAACAAAGAGTAAATTTGCCAAGATCAAACCCGTTATTCAGAACGCGCTACGCATCGCATTATAACGACTTGTGCGGTCTGCTGCCGAACATCGGCGGAGCTGGAGTCGCGGTGCGCCGACTATGCGAGAACGTTGTTCCGTCCCGAACGATGTACGGGGCCCCAGTATTGATGGACTATGTGACGGCGAGTCGACGCAGCATCCTGCTTCTCAGGAGGCTGCACAGGGTGACCGCCATCAGAATTGTCAGGGGATACCAAACGGTGTTCCACGCGTCGGCGATCGCTCTGGCCGCGTCTTCCCCGTGGGAGCTTCGGGCGTTGGTGCTCAAGGAGAGATACATCCGGATGAGAGCGCTGGACCCGGGAGAGCGCTCGACCGAGCAGGCGGCCATGGACGACCTAGAAGCCGCCGAGGAGGACGCGAACATCGAGGCGCGGAGGTAGACCTCCCAAATTGGGAGACGTGGAGAAGCCGCCGCGGCCTCCCGTTCACCTACGCGATGACCCAGGTACTCGCCGGACACGGTGTGTTCGGGTTTCGTGCTTCGGCTGTCGTGGAAGCGATGCTGAACGGGCCACGGGAGTACGAGGCTGTCCGCTGCTTCTGCGAGCAAGTGATGCTCGCGAAGGAGCAGGCAGAGAGGGAAAGAAAGAAGAGCTCTTACCCTTGTAAGGTAACGCGGTGGAGAGGTATGGCGGTCAGGCGGCCCAGAGCTGCTTCACCGCCGTCCTGAAAGTTCGCGACTGGAAGGGGAGATGGCGCTAGGGGCAATGCCCCCCCCCTAACGCCAAAGTCGACAGTTAGGTAAAGTTTGGTCTGGCTCGAACAAACGAGTGGTCGCGCGAGGGGGGTGCACTGGTGTAGATGATTCGCAAGAGGTCCCCGGATCACCTGTGGCACACGCGTAGGACGGCCATCGTGGAGTTTTAGTCGGTAAGAGTCCGACACTACTTTGCCGTTGCTCGTATCAGCAGCGATTGAGGATTTCCCCACGCAAAAAAAAAAAAAAAAAGAAAAAGGTAAAAAGTAGGGAAACGTGGGTTTCTCAATTTTCCAAGGATTGCCACCCACAAGCGACCAGTGGTGGGGCGACCAACATCCAGCAAGAGCTTTCCTTTGCGACTTGTAAAGTTTTCCTTTGTAAATTACTTAATAGGTCGATAAACTCTATATCGTGCTTCTGTTTTATATTAGTGACGAGTTCGCAGATTGAAAATTGGTACCAAGAATTAATATCTGCAATGTAATTATAATAATCACGTCGCTGTAGTTTTACGAAACAATAATGTTCTTTTACAGGGGGTAGTTATATGATGACAGCAAATAAAAGTACATTTATGTGACATAGTTCTTTCGCTTGTCTTGAATTCTTACAGTCTGTGTTCTCAAACCTCATTTGTATACTTTACCTTGGCTCGTTTACCTGATACGTCGAGATGGGTTTTTGCGGTTCCGTCATGACACAACCTTGTCTACGTCTAGGTTATGAAGGTCTAGGCTACGTCAAGCGCTTATATATCTTATATATATCTTATATCTTATATTATCTATATCTACAACTATATCTTATCTTCAGAAAAAGAAATATATCCATTAATTGTTGTTTCTAGACGCAACGACAGAGGAAGTATCTAAAAATCTTATTATGATAAGATCATGTATAAAAATGTCAGAATAAATGAGAGGAAGTTTTGCGAAACAATTAGGCCGGCGTGTAACAGAAAGATTTTTATGATGTTCTACATGGAAATCAAATACGCGTCTTCGTACGTATACTTGTTTCCTAATGAAACATAAACGTTAATCGATAACAGCGTAACGGAAGCTCTTATGATCCTTTGCTCCTCTGTTTCTTCGCTCTTTTGCATTATACACTGATAAAAATTTAAGCAAGTAACCTATCAAGGACTTTTTACACTGTTATATTGATTGTATTATATTAGCGTAATCGGGAGTCGACTAATTGCGAGGAAAAATTATACTTATACGGAAAGGAAACCTGTAAAGTTGTACCGAATTAACGATCGCAAACAGAAAGGATATTGAACAAAATTATATTTCTTGAATTTATGATTTCGTTATTGACTGTCGATGATGATGCGAATGTTGCCATAAGAGCTACTACGATTGTAAAAGGACAGAATAATATCTTTGATCGATGTATCACCGGCACTTGATATAAATTTAATAATTTCGATGTGACATTAGGTTATTCGTGTCAACTGTGTTACTGTCTATCGAATTATACAATTAAATTAGTTTAATACTACAAAACCTGGAGCTATTTCTTTTCCCTCTTCGAGCACGAGATTCAATTGAAGAAAGTAAGTACAAATTCAAGTATTACAATTCGTGTTCGGAATTTTGAGTGGCCGTCTGTTTATGGACAGACCCATTCCCTTCTTTAGGAGATTCTGATTTACATGTTTTCCCCGAGCTATAAACCTAATGGCTCCGAGGTCAGGTAAAAAACCCCGGGAAGGGACCAGCCGGTAGGGCATGATGGACAGACGAAACCCAACTGCTGGTAGGGAGATTCGACAACGTAGCAGGACAGTTCATCATCAGACATCGTACCGTACGGGTGAAATACTTCACTTCCAACAAGATTTTACCACCGCCGTGCTTTTAACATCACACTTTACGTTTATTCAACAAATGCAAATACAGTGCTGGATTACTCTAACACTCGATCTATTAAACTTCCTCTACCTTGAGCGTTAATTCATTCGAGGTACGCGATATCGACCGATCGGTTTGATCTGACCGATTGCTCTTTAGTCAATAATTCGCAATAATTCGTAATGCATGTTCTGAGTCATTGATAAATAAACATTATAAATTATTAAGTATTAATGTATTAAATATTATTTATTGTTAACTGGGTTATAAACATAATACTATTTTATTACGACAGATTGCTATCATTACATACATATATGTGTCAGATTTAATGAATGTTTAAGGATATTTCAAAGTTATGTATCAAACTGAAAAATTTGATTCGTTTTCATTCTGCAAACATGGCCGGATTATTTAAACACAGAAATCTCGGTAAAAAGAAGAACTAGACGTCTTGGAAAAACAATTTGTTACATATCGTTGCCGCAATTACGCGACTGAAACACAAATGAAATTTTGAAATTTAAAAATCAGAAGTACCAACTTTAATAAACTTTAAATAGAATACGCTTTCGATTAATGCAAGGTAAAATTATATTTTTTCTATTGTAAATTAGTCTAATGATGACGATTCCCTGTTAGAAAATAAGTTAAGTTTAAAAAAAATCAGGTGATTTCATCTTTCTCGGAAAAGCAATCAACGAGTAAACATGTGAGTGTTAACTAGTAACGAACTAGAAACTAACATCTTCCGTATTAAATCTGTATTGAGTACTCCACGAACTCCGTTCATTTAAACATTTTCGTTTCAGAGAATACGGGAAAATGTTTCGCATAAGTATTCTAGGATTTAAAGGACTAAAAAATGTGGTAACAAGATTTAGAGAAAATGCAAAAGTCAGTTTTGTTTTCTCCAATGAAATCATATGTCCTTTAATACGTTAATCCATTTCGGCACTCTCTACCAAAAAGTATTAACCTATTTTTATCGAAAACTATATTAATTTAGCAGATATTTTAATTTGAATTTTAACTTGAATTCATCATATTTATTCTATGAAAGTCAAGGAAAGTAACATCTGTAACATTTTTTGGCGGAAAAATATTTTTTCAGATCTTTTTTTCTCGTGCAATTTCTATAGTATATTTAAAGTATAATAAGAAATAACGATAGTACATACACATTATACAATATGTAAATCATATTGCTCAGGCTTTGCCTATCCGTAATCATTAGTTTTCCTGACCTTGTTGACGACGTAAATGCAAATACATTGGCAAGAAACATAACTGAGATGGGAATATCTGAATCAAAATATATATTTTATCTCACATTATGATCATGTAGCATAACAGTTTCCACTCTTCTACGAGTACGAACAGTGTTCGTAATGATCGCTAACTGACAACGGTTAAAACTGGATGCGGTGCTATCAAGGCCTTCGATAATACGCATAGCAGTTAGCAGTCATCGCAAGAATTTATACCTCTTTGTCTTTATAATCAACAAAAATAAAAAATCACCGTGGAAACTTAAAAGTGACCATTTGATTGTGCAAAAAAGCTTATCATGAAGAAGCTGTATCTGTGCATTGTATTAGAATTATGCGTGCTGACCATGTCGCAAAGAACAGCCTTGGATACCTCGATTTTTAATTACATCTATCGTGGATATCGTAATTGGTTAACGCAATCCTACGGTACGTCTGTTTTACTTTATTTCGTGTTACGTCTTTATGCAGTAATTTCGTTTTCTTTTGGTTAGAGAGGTACTTTTGGAGGAAAATTGAAATATTGCAAATTTTATTTTTCGTAGACTAATATTTCATTGTGAATATATGTAGTTTCGCGATAAAATGATAAGTTGACGAATTTTTTTCGGTAAAAGTAGACAAAAACTTGCACAGCACGGATCATGTTTCCTTTGACATATACATATTGTAGAAATTATATTTTCAAGTAACACACGCTATGAATTCTGTGGCATCCTCTTCTGGTTCTTGAGATGAGGAATTTTGTAAACAGTACTTATTTCGAAATTCGTAACGAAACTAAACAGCAGTGTGAAAACTGAAGTGTGTTAAAAGTGACGAGCTGTTAAGTAAATGTGAAATCTAAAGATGTCCGTATACCATTTCCATTTGTTCTTAAAATATTGGTCAGTCCTGTTATACGAGTATAAGAGGACTTTTGGTTTGGTTAGTGATAGGGCGCGAAGGGAGGAGTTGATACCTCACCACTGAATGAATTTACTTTAGAGCATAAATCTTGAAAATATACAGTAGCTCACGAAAGTTTTCACATGCTATTAAAACGCTAGACAATTAAAATAGGTTTAATTTAAGAATTGAAAACAATGCTCTTATTACTATAAGATAAAAGTATCAAGATTATACATCTGTACATCTAAAATTTAGAACGTATCCGATAACGTTTGTAGAAGTTTCAAAATCTTTCGTTGCAATTACTTGATCGGATTTTGACATATCGCGTGCAACGTAACATCGCAGGTGAAGAATTTTTGTAAATTGTTTTAAAATGACTATTTTGTAGGGACAAGAAATGAATATCGAATGTCTCAATTACGGAATAAAAATAACTTTGAAAGGGAAGTTCCAATACACGTCCCTTTTCCTTGCAACGTTACAGGTAGTTAACCAAATTTATGATTATTGTTATCAAATACCTCATGATATCACTTGTAAATACTATATCGTCGTATTTATTCTTTAAAATCATTATTCAATTTAAATCGCAGATTTCTTTTATTTCCCATAATATTTGCAATTTATCCTAGGGTCAATCGGTAAATTTCTGTGGCAGGAAACTACAGTAAAGAACGCTGTTCTTCATAATTTGTAGTGGTTACGAGAATGTCAACGTGATTTCCAGTTCATTCATAGTCTTGTT
The DNA here is from genome assembly GCA_905332935.1 of Bombus hortorum. Lineage (NCBI taxonomy): Eukaryota > Metazoa > Arthropoda > Insecta > Hymenoptera > Apidae > Bombus > Bombus hortorum. Next base: position 4,169,062 of record HG995204.1, read on the forward strand.
CTATTAATATCATTTCTGAAGACAGATACGTAACATTACAAGCTCTTCACCCCACTGTAGTTTAAGAATAGTAAAATTGATGCTTATCTTCTGAAGTTCATATGTATTCTAATGTCTTTACTTTAATTTGTTTAGCCGGCAGGTCTTCGAAAGTACCCGAATCGGTTCACCATTTAAAACCAGGAGACATAGATGTCATTGCCGCAATGGGTGATTCTTTGACGATTGGCGCTGGAGCTACTTCGATTTATACGTTCGAAGTGAACATTGAAAATAGAGGCATAGTAGGCAGTATCGGCGGTCAAGGAACTTGGCGACAGTACCTGACTCTCCCTAATATTCTTAAAGTTTGTTCATTTCTTATAGCTGCACTGTTTACGCATATGATTTGTGTTATCTCTATAAATGCGAATACTGAGATCTTTCATAGTTGGATTTCCCTATATGCAGGAATTCAACCCTAAATTAGTAGGTTATTCACTTGGGGACGCTATAAGTACTGATCCAGCTGCTCAGTTAAACGTCGCCGAAAGTGGAGCTATGTCTAAAGATATGACTTTCATGGCGACATATCTGGTCAATAAAATAAAAAATGACCCGAGGATAGATATCAACAAACATTGGAAGGTTCGTATGTTCGTAGACAAAGTAATTACACACAATACATATTTACTATACGGGAGGTGGTGTTTTAATATGCATATAATCATTGAAATTAACAACTGATTAACAGAACACAAATTCGCATAAAATCTAAATTATTCATCTTTAGCATTTTTATTCAAATATTGAAATAAATATTACCCAAGGCCTTTATACGTTCATTAATAAGGAGTAAAGATCAAAATATTGGCATTATAATTCAAGAAGTATTTCATTGCAGTTCTGGTAAACTATTTTCAAGAATTAATTACATTTAATTTTATTAATTAGAAACAAACTTGCAATATAATTAAAAATTATAATTACAATCAAAAAAGATTAGATGCAAGTATGAAATTGGAAAATTTCTTTCTTTTTTTAATGAAATTTATGATTTCATTTATTATTTAATCATTTACGCAATAAAATATATATTTTTATGTTTTACAGTTGATTTCGTTGATGATTGGAAGTAATGATTTTTGTATTAATACGTGTGCAACATCTCCATGGTCTATGTTAGATGATCACAAAATAGATTTAATTAATACTCTTAGAATATTAAGAGACAATTTACCAAGAACTTTCGTTGCTCTTATACCACCACCTCACTTAAAGGAACTGGTTGCTGCACAGGAAGGAAGAGAGTCATTGCCGTGCTATTTGTCATCCATGATTGAATGTTCATGTATGTTTGCTTTACAATTTAGAGATCAAAGACCGGAATATTATAAAATAATTGAGAGGTTTGTATAATTTTCCGAATTTAAGAATCTTTTTAAATATTTTATTATAGCAATTATACATAAAAGTGGCTACAATTACCATTTTAATCAAACTTAGATATGTTGTGAAACTCTACTTTTTTCCTATAGGGGGTAAACTCATTTAGTTTTCGAAATATTTAGAGAAAGCTGGTACTACTACTGTGTTGAATCTGACTTCTAAGGCAACGTATGCGTCAGCATGGTGTGACCACTCATCTACTGTTGTTTTGTGTCTATAAACACAGCGTTGCAACCTGCAAATAATCTCTATAACGGGCGAACTGTTTAATACTCATTCCGTTTTTTTTTTTTTTTTTTTTTTTTTTTCTAACCCAAAACTATCTAGAAAACGTAAAAAAATCTTTTGAACGCACAAGTCTTATATGTTTTGGCGCTCGTCAAAAACTATACAAAGCCGAACTCTATTCTAGAAAATTAGTAATACTGAGCAATCCAGTCATCGCGCCATAAGGAGGCTGACTACCATCAGACTTTAACGAGGGCCTAATTGAAAAACTAATCTGCATTCAATACGGATTAAACAGTTGAACACGCATTCAGTTTTGCTACCTGTAACAGGTGATTCGTGTAGACAATTTTGAGCTAAATACTAATTGGCCAATTATTTTTTACTAGAACACACATTTTTTGAAAAACTCAATTTTGAGAGAAAATGTAAGAAAAATTCAAATTCGCGAATGTTTTGTTTTCTACACTAGCAGCTATCAAGTTGCATTATAGACAAAAAATAATGTGGGCTCTCATACTATGGGAATAAAATGATATGTACTGTTATTGTATTATAGACATTTAAATATGTAACAATGATTAAAGCGAAAAAGACGCGTAGAACGCGTCGATTTTTGCCTTCGATTGTTCAACTTATTTCCAAAATTAAAGACCTACAAGAAAATCTAACACTAACACGTGATATAACAGATGTAACTAGAAAATCATGTTTTGTTTTCAATGTAAATGGAAAAAAGTTTGACAAAAACCCGCGGCGACGGCAATGGTACTCAATGTTGGCGAGTGTCTCGCCTGTCGCTCAGTATAATGGAACCGCAAAACGCGTGAGGCTATTAGTCGTCGACATTGAGTAACATTGCAACGCTCCGTGTTTTGTAAAACTTTACCACGAGTTCATCCGTTATACAGATCGTTTCCCGGTATCTTTGATGTGTTTATAGAAACAGCGATTAAGCGATAACACCACGTTGACGCATACGTTGCCATGGACGTGCTTATATTGATAAGATTTAATGTAGTACTATCAGAAGATTCTTGCAAATATTTCGGAAACTAAAGTCGGATAATGGTATAATGATTATAGTATAATGTTTTCCTGAATGATGAGTTTTACATCATAATTAAATTTCATGAAAATCGGAGCTGCAGCCGCTTTTGTGCCCAATTACCTTAATTTTTATCTTATATTTAAGCGTATTTCATTCTTGTTATATGTTGGTGAATAACTTTACTGAAAAGAGTTTTTAGAGAACGATATAGATTGATCACCTTTGAATTCAATTCACATTAAGATCTTATCGATGACTCGGGCTCAACTTTTGATGAAAAACACTGATAAATATTTAATATATTTATAACCGTATATTATGAGTTCCTATTCAGACGACCAGTTCGTATTTCTATAACACATATTCAGTGATGTGACCGACATTGTATCAATGCTATCGACACCGACCTACGAATTTCCTTCTGCTATCGATTAATATCAAAGGCAAAGGTATCACTTATCGATATTGATTCTTTTCTAATCGATACCAAACAAGTACCGTACTTGAAATACAATAAACGTATCGATAATCATCTGATACCGCAGGTAAGTTTCGACACAGATTGTTAAAGCTAAAATAAGATGAAAATCAGAAACCAAAGAATTGCGCTTTGTTATTTACACGAACGAATGTAGGTTAGCAGCTTGCCTCGTACAAGTCGTAGAGACGAAGATTATGGCATTCGAAAACGTAAACCATTCTTGTAATAGAATCATAGGTTAGACATTAAATCTGCTTCCTCATTAAAGTCCACAATAGCAACTCGAAAATCGTCCCATTAAATTTTCGAGTAAAGACGATTAATGTTTCCTCTAATCCTTTGCCACCGTAAGTAATTAATACATAATAGCGCATATAATCAATGTTTATACAAATTTGCTAAATGTCGTCGCCTCGATCGCTAACACAAGACTCCACAATTCCGACATTTCAAGAGCATGCGCGGAAGTCAAGGGGGGGGGGGGGGAACGGTTCGATGGTGGGGTAAGTTAGATACACGCAGGATGCGCCTAGTAAGATCTCGCGATCCGCGCAAGTTTGCCGATCGAGTTTACGTGTAACAATAAACGGCAAGGTCCCCTCACTGATCAACCAGAAGCTTGGTGTTACGTAGCAGCTCTAACATATCGTTTCTCTTATCACGAAGATCGGCCAGACCCTTACTCGAACGACGCGTGAATGCAGAAATTATCGAGACACAAAGAGGTTATTGACGAATTCCGTGAAAATGTCGTATCGATATGGTGTAAATACCCCTGCTTTCATCCTTCGTTTTCTCCATAGAGAAATCATCGGCAATGCTCCTTAAGTGCGAAACAGTTTAAATTTACCTCTAGCCTTTACTATATCAATATGGCGTCTATCCCGATTAGGAATGCGGCATTTATCCTAATTATCTTGAAAAGATGTTATACCTTTCCATTACCATGCCGTGTATAGGAAATCGTTAATTTTGGCAGTGGATTATTCCACATAATCTCCTACGTGTAACAAAAAGTATACTATGAAAAACTACGAACTTTTAGTTACTATGATAAACCAAATAATCGCGAAGTATAATTACGAAGCCAAAATGTGATACACATATACTGAAAAAATGCGAAATCTTGGTAACTAGCGAAGGAATTTTACTTCTGTCTCGGCGTGGTGCAACATTTCGCCCCACAATCTACTTATTTCTATTATTTCACATTTATGACATATTATTTCCTTAACAAATTTCAAGTACCCTATGATATCGATTTTAAGATGCATATGAAAAATATGCCATTTTGTTTCATTTTTTTAGGTGGCAAGAGATTGACGATGAAGTCGCTAATTATCCAGAATTTCATAGAAATGACTTCACCGTAGAAATTTTACCGACTCTGAAAGATGCAAAAGTACCTCTTGCCGAGGATGGATTCACCGATCTCTCATATCTGAATGCTGATTGTTTTCATTGGAGTCAAAAACTACATGCACTATGTGGGTATGACAGATGAAACTATACAATTATTTAATGAGTGTTATGTTGATAATCAGAAATATTTTGTGTTTTCCAAGATGCGAATAATCTGTGGAACAATTTGTTGGAACCAGTTGGTAACAGGAGTAAAGCTTTCACTTCGCTATTTCAAAAATTTCTGTGTCCTACTTCGGAAAGACCGTTCTTGATGACGTATAAAAATTCACAGAACAACGAAACTTAAGGATGGTTAGGGAAATTAAAAACAGTTTCTGTAAGTGTAAGATGTATTATAATCTTTGTATTTGCCTATTTAAAAACGACGAAAATTATAATCAGCGAATCCATAGTGATATTTAAGTTTTACTTTGGTATTTCAGTCATTATCATATTGTTCTTGTATTATAAGCTCTTTGTCAATAAAAGTAATAAAGAAAATTGGTAATACGTTGACCAATGAACCATTTTCCCAGTCCTCGTCAGACGTTCAAATTCAATATAAAATTCAACTTTTTCGAAGATATTTCGCTTTTCCTATCTTTTCGCCTTAGTTTGTTAGTTACTTATTTCTCCTTTTGTTTTTGTTTAAATTTATGTACTTATATAACATATCATTGATATGTTCTGAACGTGAGTCGTGCATGAATCCAGAAATGTAGGAAAGGAGATCTCCAGTAAAGAAAAAGAATCTACTTCTCATATTCACATAATCGTCATTTTTACCACAGGGGTCGAATAGTGTAACATTTTTTTTTTTTATTATTATTATTTAATTTGTACTTTACAATTTGTCTAACTGGACATTCGGTAAATTTTTCTAGCTAGTGTAATATGACCGAATGTCAGATATTATCGAGATAACATATGTTTCTTTACAATTTTTTCTAGATTAAACTTCTACCAACGTATTTGTAAAATCTTTTTGATTAAAATGAGACCAAACACGGTGTAATTTGAATTACATTTCCTTACCAATATGCATTTAATAACATTTAGCATAAGCAAATGTACTACGAATTGTATCGTGTTTTTTGTCATTTTAATTGAGAACATCTAACAAACAGTTGGTGAAAGTTCTACTCATTACAAATTAAAAGTAAGAAAGTTTGATTTTTCAGCTTAACAAGGTCTCAGTTTATTGCAAGGCTTTATATTTTATGTGTTGCCGAACGCTTCGACTCTCAGTCTCCCTTTCTCTTTCACTCGCATTATTCTTTTCTACCTTCGCCGCGTTTAACACTTCATTGTCACTGGCTTCAGAAATAGAATCGTTTCTACTTTTACTTTATCCTCTAATTTCGGAATTTACGTCACGAATTTGTTGCAATTATTGCAGATTTCCTGTATATGATTTATTTACTTAATAAATAATCATAGAAAGGAATTGTAGACGCTGTATGTATTTATTTCAAGAAGCTGGAAGAATGCGGGCAACGCCATAGTTGGCGTTACTTGAAATTCAAGGTTTAGTCTAGTGTATGGCATTGAATGCTCGGTAATTATCCCTGCTATCTTTCCCCTTGATGCATCAAGGCATTGGACGGTTGAATAGTGCAATCTGATCCCAACTCAAATATCGATGAGGTAATATTAATACAATAGTGAAATTTGATTACTGCTTAAAATTCTTTAAAATTAAATTTTCACTAACGTACTTGTGAAATTTTGCTGATCAAAGTAAGACCAAATACAGCGATATGCTAGAAATCACATTTACTTATTGATGAAACAAGAGAAAGGAAGTGGCTATCATTTGTTAAACAAATCGCCTTCTTTATCGATATCAGAATCATATGAAAGCTGCATCTGTGTAGAGAGCACATATATTCCACTTGTGTGCGATTATACTATTTTCATCCAGTGAAACTAATCGAAAATAATCATTTACGGGGAATTCACGTAGTCGACACGAACACCACTGAAGGGCGAGAGCTTTGTCGAAGTAAACATTCCCCCACTCTTTACCGAAAAACAACAGTGCTGATAACAGGAAATGAATGAAATCGTGCCAAATCCAATTCCTTAAATATTATGTAATACGGTCCAAATTTTTATTCTGTGGTAGTGCCGTTATTAATCTTTCCCAAGTTACATTAGTCATTATTTTCAAGTTACTCTATCGGAAGTGTCCTATCACGCGCCGATTCATATACAGAGTGTTCGGCTATGTTCTTTAATTATTGACAGTGAGAAATCGGTCGAAATATACCAGTGCGCGGTCTGTGTTGCTTTTCTCAACTACTAGGTGACAATCAGTCAGGTTGCAACTGATCTGATGATATCGCGAACCGTGAACGCTATTAACGCTCAAGGTGGAGGTAAATTAAAGATGACGAGTAATGTTATGTGTAATTGATTTATTTGCACTATATAATATAACACGAAGAGTATGACGCTCGGATGAAGACTGTTTTAAGGCTCCTTGAAGAAGCTTTGCCTGGTCCCTATATACTAACTCTCCGTCCAGTGGTTTTCCTTCTCACTATGGTTTTTGATGAGGTAAGAATCTATTCCTTCCAATCTTCTCTGGTGTTGCTGATTGATTCCAGCACATGATAACTTTAGAGCGTACCAATCGAGCACTTAGTGTGTTAATTAGCCTCTTGATGAGGCCCGCATCGTAAAGTTTACAACTTCAGAGGTAGGAAATTCGGACTTTTTCAAAAAAGGCAGATGTGAATGGGGGGAAAGGATTAGAGAAAATATTAATCCTCTCTACTCAGAAATTCCATAAAGCAGTTTTTGATATACCGGTATAGGATTCAATGAGTAAGCAGTTTAATGTATAATCTTTTTTTTTTTTTTTTTTCGTACGTGGAGAAATCCTCATGGACACTCGCTGTTGCACGCAACAGCAGAGTAGTGTCGGACTCTAACCGACTAAAACTCCCAGATCTCCAGCTTCGCCTTCACTCGGACGTCCAGGGCCGATCGGTCGTCGGACGGCGGCGCCGTTGTACGTCCGTCTGCGTGCCGGGCCGTCAGGTGCGTGTACACCCGTCGGAGCGCACGGGCCCGCAGCCCGAACGGGGGGGGGGGGGGGGGACGCCGCCAGCACCGTCGCTGACTCGTAGGACGAAGTCCTGTATCCCCTCGCTATGCGGGTGGCGGTCGTCCTTTGCAGTCTCTTCAGCAGGATCCGGCTGCGGCGATTCGCCATCACATCCTCGGCCCATACGGGAACCCCGTAGAGGACTCGGGACCGGACCACTCCCTCGTAGAGTCGGCGGACTTCCAATCCTGCTCCGCCGATAGTAGGTTGGTAGTAGGCCGCATAAAATCTGATATTATCTACATGATATACTAATATATATAATATATACTATATATACTATAATATATATACTATACTTTCATTACTAAAATTTATGAATTATAGTTACCTATTGATATGTATTTAATTATCATTTATTAAATAAACTAATATGCTTCAAAATATATATATATATATATATATATATATATATATATATATATGTTTGGCCTTATTTTAATCACAAAAATGTAAGGAGCATATTGGTGAAACTTTCATGTATCATAAATCAAAAATAAGAAAGTTTGATTTTTGAGTTAAAAATCTAAGCTTGTCACGGGTTTTTAATTAATATTTGCCGAACGTTACGACTATCAGTCCTTGTTTCTCTGTGCTTCCTATATCTCGGAAACTAAAGTCGAGCGATGTATTTATAAGGATATGTTTTTCATGATAAGATATACAACATATTTAAATTTTATCGAAATCGATCGCTTAGCCTCAATAAACACACTATCCACGCGTTTTGTTAGACGTCCGCGACCGTTGCTACGAACGCCTTCGTCTCGAACATTGAGCGGAAGGACCGTTGGGATATTGGTGACTCATTGGGCATTTCAGCGATATACATTGTCCCCGAGTACCGCCACACCACCATCTCCGACGTCAGTCTATTGGGTTTGAAGTGTGCCAGTCGTGACACCGACTACGTTTAGTTATTACCACGGTCATGTAAACAGTTCTTGACACGCATATACCAAAAGCATAGAAGAAATAGTCCGAAAGTTGAGATGTGACAAAGGAAGACAAGAAGGGCATTCTACTTATGCGTGGCATGCTATGAGTGTCACAGACAAAGACATTGGTACTTTATTATATACAAGCTTGAATATTAATTACGGCATTTGTAGCACGACGGTAATATCGGTCAAAAATAAAACGGGCTAGAACTTGAAGAAGCCATAAAATGTCTTAGCTTTCTGCGCATTTTATATGCGCATATTAATAAATAATTCCAAAATGGACAGAATACCGGCTTCACATTATAATATACACATTTTGAACGCTAAACTTACATATTTCCAGTTTCTATTATTCGAAAACGGTGAGGTCGGAGCTGAAATTTCTTTAAATATGTCAGTCTTTTAACAAGAACGATTGTATCGTAATTAATCAAAAAATCACTTTTACTGCGGTTTATTATCTTATATCGATTACACGTTAAAACTTCCAACTCTGAAGACGAATATGTCCATTTCGGTAATGGTAGCCTTTACGAAAATTGAAAAATGGATAGATGATATATTAAATAACATATGACTGTGTGTTATTTAGTCAGAGCGCAATAGATGGTTCGTAATACAAAATGGAATTTGCAATTCAAATATTTTTACCATCATTTTAACTAATAAAATATTATATAAAAATGTCATTGATATTCAAATATTTAAATCTACTTTTTACTTGATTTTGGAGATAAAAATATTAATCGAATCAATTATGTATGACGTTATACAGTTTCAATAGTAGTGTGGTATAATTAAAAGTCCGAGTATTTAAAGGAGTATTACATCGTGATCATTACAGTACTGTGACGGACGTGTCGGTATTTACTGTCGCGAAGACGTATTATTATTTGTTGTTTGGTTAAGAATACGCAGTGGAAGTAGTAACAGGTGATTCCTTGTTATTCTGTTTTCTATTGTGTCTTCCATTAACTATATTCATCATTACCAATATCATATATATCAAAAATATTATCAGGTAATTTACTGCAGTAGTTTAAATGAAGTTTTTGAATTTTATAATATTTATTTTGCATTTTACATTTTACACAGTAAAAGTGGTTCGTTATTGTGGTTATTCAGTAATATACAAGCAGTCATTAGAGGCGATCGGAACATTCGCCTTCGTGTGATAGTTGCATGAAACTTCGGCTATTTTTTGGCAAAAGTTTAGTCTAAGAACGGTTTTTCACAAGTTACGGTTAGGACTGTCTTCGACCTTTCGAGTTTATGAAAGGAGAAAATACGCTCCGCCGTGACTACGTTAAACATACAAGACAAACAAACGCAAATGAACTGAAATATACGTATGTAATATTCATTCTATATAAAAGAAACTATGAAATGGTACTGGAGAGATTATGTATTACGCAATTATATTATAAAGTTCAAGTAAAATATTCTATATTGTTATAAAATATATTTCTCTTATTTTATTTATCACTTTCTTTACAAATGTACTTGTTAATTATTTAGATGCGACAAAATATCTCTTCGAATTAAAGCGTAAACATCCTTTCATCACATTCAAGTGTTAAAAGGACTTTATGTTCAATATTTTTACAAATTGTTGCTAGTTATTACTTAATTATAATAATTTTCTTCACTTACATACTACATATATGTGTGTACGATATTTAACGTATCAAATTTCTATAAAACAGCCACTATTGAAACAAAAGGCTTGGTATTGTAACGACCAAGCAGAAAATAAATTACAAAACTAGATAACATAGAACGTAATGGAATATAATATACACAATCATGATAATATGAAAATAAAGCACATTCTTGAAGTTAAACTAAGATGAAAATGGAGGACAAGAATGGGCAACACCAGATGGGCAACAGCATACCTTGCGCAAGTCGTAAAGAAGAAGATTATGACGTTCGGAGATGTAAACCATCCTACGCGACGTTTTCTAAAAAAATTCATCAATTGTAGATTACATCTATTTACTCATTGAGATCTATAAACATGTGTCCTTTTGCCTCATAATTAATTAATAAATAAGAACTCATATAAACAATGTTTATGCAGATTTCACATAAGCACCGCGAACGTTTCCGCCACGGGTGCGCACAGAAAAATCACATACAAAGTAAGCACTATTCAGTTCCTATTAAATATTATCGAACACTGTTTCGCATGAACCACACACATTTTCCACACAAATTACTGATCACTGCATGTTACAATATTCACACACATACACCTAAAATAAAAGATAACGGAGCCAAAGGAAAGTACATAAATATTATTTAAACTAATACTCGAAGAACTAAGTATGGTATCGTTTAATGAAGTAGTGTGTAATAATACAAATTAATTTACAACCACATGAAATGTTGTATTTATTGCGTTGAATACCTCTTTCAACTTTTCGCTTTTTTTTTTTTTTTTTTGCTGAAAATCTACCATACAGTTAAAATATTTTTACATTACAATGGAAGCACCGTTGACGTAACGCAATTATTTCATTCATGCAAAACGAAACCATAATTTTTGAATTATGTTTCTCTTTGTGAAGATTATTCGTAGACTTCTTTAAAAATTAATACATAAAGAGGTATCAACAATAACCAATTTCTCTATATCATTCATAACATTTTTCCACTTACTGTTTGATGGGAATTCTAATCTATGGCAAATATTAGGATTGAAAGTGTGAAGATCCTGAAACATGGATATGACCAATAAAGAAGCAAATGAAAATGGGACTGATGAAGGATTGAATAAGACGAATTCTCTCGAGGATTTCTACGCAGGTAGTGGGATCCTTGTGACTGGAGTAACCGGATTCGTAGGAATGTGTCTTCTGGAAAAACTGATGCGCGTGTGTCCACGCATCGCTGCCATTTTTATACTAATTCGTCCAAAAACTAACGAAGCGATAGAACAACGATTTAAGAAGTTCATAGATGATCCCGTTCGTAAATATATTCTTGCTCCTTTCAATATTTAAGGCTGTCAAGAGCCAAATTAATTAACTTTCCTTTCTGGAATTGAGCTGGTAATTTTTCGTCTTCAGATCTTCGATGACATCAAAGCAAAGCACCCTTCAGCTTTCAGCAGAGTTTATCCCATAAAAAGTGACATGAGTCTGCCGGATTTAGGTCTTTCGCAAGGAGATAGAAATCTGTTGTTAGAAAAAGTAAACATAGTGTTTCACTCCGCGGCCACAGTAAGATTCAACGAGCCGTTGCACGTGGCTGTTAATGTGAATACAAAAGGTACCGCTCGTGTCATGGAGCTTTGGAACGGACTAAAGAATCCAATTAGCTTTGTCCACGTCAGCACAGCTTATAGTAATGCGAATCTACATAGGATTGGGGAAAAAGTTTATACGTAAGAATAAGTTATATGCAAAAGTTCTATGGTTTATGAATATTATATTTGTAATTATACTGTGAAGCATATGTTTACATATTATTGACTTTGCAGCACGAGCTTGAGTCCTTCAGAGGTGATCGATATATGTGACAAATTCGACAAAACGTCGATCAACCAAATGGAAAAAGCGATTTTAAAAACTTATCCAAACACATACACATTCAGTAAGAACTTAGCAGAGCAGATTGTAGCAAGGAAGTGCAAAAATCTGCCAGTTGCGATAGTACGGCCAAGCATAATTGGTGCCTCTTTGGAAAAACCATGTCCTGGTTGGATACAGAATATTTCTGGATTGACAGGTATTTTAATAGATAATTTTCAATAATAATTCAATACTCCTTTCATTTCACAAAAGTGGAGGTAATCGCTCTGTTTGTGATAGGCTACATGTGAGGCTTTCCACTAGATCATCATTATTATAGTTCAAATTTGTTGTTGCTCACAATTACGAGAATTCTCTCCAATCTATTTAGTGCTAGATTTCTGCCAATCGAAGATCACAAATAATTTCTAAACCAATTTAATGTTACCAGGTACTTATCTGCAAATCGGCAGAGGATGTGCAACAGCAATACGAGGTAGGAGAGATGCAAGATTGGATGTAGTGCCTGTCGATTTCGTAGTCGATACGATAATATGTACTGCATGGCATGTCATGTTACATAGTGATCATGAAGTTAAAGTTTACAATTGTACGAACGCTAATCCTTTTAGGTAAAATTTATTACGAATCTCTTTCAACACACGTAATTCGATTGTTACAGTATTAGAAAAAATTCAGTTTATTTAAGTAATGTGGACAATTCGCAAACGAACGTAGAATACAAAGTCCACGTTTGATCTGAATACGTTAATTTATTAAAACAGTGATATAATGTAATATTTATTTAATTGCATAATATTTCGTGAGATACTCGGATAATAATAAACTTTACTTTAAGTATAATTCCATTAATTGTAATAATGTAAATGTTCCAATTAACAAGGTTTGGTCAGATGATAGATATTATGGTAAAATGTAGCATAGAAGCCCCACTGAACGATACGATATGGTACCCAATATGTTCAGTCATAGCTAATAAATATATTTACAACTTTCTGAGTGTAGTTCCGAGCATTTTGCCTGCGTTCGCCATAGATATCTTTTTAAGACTCCGAGGTAGTAAACCAATGTGAGTATTCAATCGATCGTCGAACAATGAGAACAATCTTCCTGGGTTAATCTCTGTTTTCATCTATAATAATAATTAAAAATGATATTTCAGAATGATGAAACTTCTCAGAAATGGCAATAAGCTGTTCGCATCGGTAGCATTTTTCACCACACACGAATGGACTTTCCAAAGGGATAACTGTTCCGACATGGCGAGGAAGGTAAAAATGTTGAATAACAGCGATATGGTCAAGCTAGATTTAGAGGATGTGGATTGGGAAAAGTATTTTGCAATTTACCTGGTGGGAATTAAGAAATTTATTCTGAAAGAAGACATTAACTCAATAGCCCGACAACGGTTATCAAGGTGCATATAAAAGTATCTTCGTATAAAAAAATAGAATAAAAATAATAATAAAAATAATAAGATAATAAAAAATAATAATAAAAAAATAATATAAATACACAGATTTTCGATTATTTCAGGTTGTGCTGGATACATCAGATCACTAAAATGTTCATTATAATGATCTTACTATGGATAATATATCGTAATGTATAGCATCGTGTACTGACTATTTGAACGTCATTTTGTCTGTTTAAACCAGAGGAATATAAATACAATTTTATACAGAAGGGATTCATCATCCGTTTCATTTTGTCTTTTTACTTGTCTCGTTTCTAAATCCGTTTATGACATTGCTTGTCTTTCCTATAAAATTTTAATAAGAAAGCATGTATTTATGCGCTCATGATTTCAGAGGTGTAAGCAATTCAAAGATGACGATTCCTGTACTCCTTGATGTTTGTAGTAAAATAACTTTTGCGAATGCTTAAGTATTATCTTTAAATGTATATTCAAAGATCCTTTTACTTAAATAAAACATAAAAAATATGCTGCCCTGAAATATTCAATTATTAATTTCTCCACAAAAATTCTACGACGTGTCCTTATGTGTTGTCCTTGTTGTACTGAACAACAAAACAATTATATAGAAAAAATAATGTTTACAACGAATATTTTGTACATTGAATCTTCTCACTGACTATAAATATTTTTCCATTATAATGACAACATTATAATGACAAAAACCTTTTTCATCCTCCTCCAAACAAATGTTACGAGATAGTTATTCGTTAACAATAATAATTTAACATTGAAAAGTCTACTGAGCAATAAACAATGATGATAGAAAATAAATAATTTTAAAATAAGATAGTTCTAAACTAAAACATTTCTAGCAATCTTTCATTTGCTGTAAACTTACTTTGGTTCTCAAGTTGTTTACTCATAAACCTTGTAGTTCTCTGACCAGTCGGCGTTAAAATAGATGATACAATCAACGAAATAGGGACTAGATTGTGACATCCAGGCTGGATAAATATTATTTCACATAATAGGTGGTAGGTAGGTTTTTATTTAAGTTAAATATAAATAGGTTATAGAGATTTATTTCATGTGTATGTATGTGAATATGGCAATATACAGTGATGAATGATTTGTACGGAAATTGTGTATGGTTCATACAATAATTATCACGTATCATTAACAGCTCATAAATTCGTAACGCGTAGGCGGTTTTTCTGTGGATATTGCTATTTTTGTTACTATTTATCTAGCAACAGTCCGGCCACCGCAGTGCGTGTGTAATTGTCCTACGATGTGTAAACTTGCAAAAGAATTGATTACATGTACATTTGTTTATTAATTATTTATGAAGACAAAGGTTCAGAGGAAATACTAATCCTCTCTATTCGAAAACACCCTGGAGCAGTTTACGATATGACGTTACGGATTTTAACGAGTATGCAGATTTGATGTTTAATCTATGATTTTTCTTAGAAAACGTCTCGCAGGATGCTTTACGTCTGCGAGTCCCATAATCTTCTTCTCCACGACCTGTAAGCTACTAACCATGTATCGTTCATTTGGAATAATGCCGCACTATGTTGCTCAAGCTGACATATTTTCGTTCGTGCAAAGGAGATCAAGCCAAGTACAGAGATATTTCGACCGATTTTCCTCAACGAGGAAAGTAGACTCAAAAGAACCATGGTTCGCAATTTACTCCTTCTTTGAGAAAAAAATGTTTTTTCTTAATAATTCTTAAATTGGCTTTGTTCACAATATATTTTCTGCGACTAAGTGAAAAACTTGGCGATTCAGAACTTAACATTACGGCATTTAAATCCACACCAAAAATTAAATAGGCCACGTGTTCCTAAAGAATAACAGATTAATTATCGCCTTTACTCATGCATACTCGCTAAAGTGTTTACATAAAATATTTTAAATCGATCATCAGCGAATACCAGACAAAACTTATAATTTTAAAACATTTGTCAAGTTCAAACACTCCAAATAGCTATGGCACTGGGCTAAAACTTTGCCATCGAATGCTACTTAAGTTGCAAGTACACTTTCGTACCATATAATCAATGCAATAACATCCTCAATCAACAAATATCAGGATTAGGGTTCGCAAAAGACTGCATGCGATAATTTTAAGGATTTAATCAAGAATGGAATTACGTGCCTGCATCGATAACAAGTGCATTATATTTGCGATTTTTACGTTCATAACTCCATAGCAAATTGTGTTAAAGTTAAAGCACAGGCGTAAACTCAATCTATTGCATGCATGATTGCTTAAAGCCCACCTCATATTTTACCAGTTCACAAATTTTCTAATTAAACATTTGTATCATTACGGACAGAATGTAGACCCGCTCCTCATGGAGCACTTCGTTCTTCAGGGTTCTAATATTGGACTTCGAACGTAATAAAATTAAAAATGCAATATATAACAGTGTTATTAGAAGTATGAGTATCTAGAGGTGTTCCACACCGAAAATCATTACAGCCCTGTGACAGACGTGTTGGTATCTACTATCATGAAGTCGCATTGTTTTTCGATCTTTGCTAAGGAACACAGAGTGGAAATAGCAAGAAGTAGCATGCGATGGTAGATTCCTTGCCATTGTATATTTAATTGTGTCTTCTACTAATTGTAAATTATCATTATCAATACAATGTATATCAAAAATATCATCGGATCATTAATTACTACAGTAGTTTAAACGAAGTTACTGAATTCTCGAACATTTATTTTGTTATCGCCTTCATTCATAAATTTCTCGTTGATTATATCTGCACCACAACTTGTTACATTTTAAATCACGTAATAAACCTCATTCGCGATGGCAGGCTTATTCTTAGTAGATGATAATCCTTCTTCCGCTATTACGGTAGGCAATATCTTCGCAAGTCTATGACATTTGCTTGTTATATTTTCGTCACAATCATCACTTATCGACATCAATAGTATTGGTCCCCTCCCTTCCTTGAAGATTAATACCTTCCACAGAATACACAGGGATGAGAAATAAACAAATAGATATTACAGGAAAATAGACACAATAGAAAACAGATAACAATCGATGAAGAGGAACACAAGGCAGCTAATTGTTCTACAATACACTTGGTGGATATCGGCTATAAACACATGCGCGCGATTCAGTGTCCGGATGCAAAGTTCATTTAAAAATAACATATGCTAATTAAAATGCCAAGCGCATACGATTAAAAATATATTAAGCTGGATTTGAGTCACGCACACTAAAGATAGTACTTGTTCTAGTACTATGTTTGTCTAGTACTATTACTTGTTAGTAGTAGTAACGAAAGTCGTAAATTCTCGCTACGATACGGTAATTGACGCCAGGAATCAGTCGATTCCTTATTTCGGTTAAGATTATAGGGCTCGTTGAATGATTACAACACTGAGTTATCAGGTTAAATATACACTTTGTTTCTACCTACTTTGAAGATTTGAGTACTTGCGTGTGGTGCGTGTAGAAATTTTCTGAGCGCAGTGTTAATAGCAAGTGAAATGTGTTCAGATCCCAGAGTTACTACCAAGTAACTGTCGAGGAGGAAAACTATTGATGGGTGTGTCTAGAGGACGAGACAAGCGGATTCGTTGATGGTAATTTCCGTTTAGAAAGTGAAGGCAACGGATATCGCTGCTAATTGGATGAGAAAACAACTGGTGGGTAAGGATGGGTGCTAGCCGCTCCATACCAAAGGCGCTCACCAGGGAAACAAGTAATCGAGAAGTTAATTTTCTGTGAAAATTTGCTATTATAATTGTTTTAAAATGTAATTGAAGTACATAGATGATAAATGGTGATTAATATCAATTTTTTACTTCAGAATTAACGCTACTTACTACCTTTCACTATATATAACTAGTTTGTGGTAACAATGTTTCTCTACTTTTTATTGCAACTCAGTTCTTTTGCCAAGTGCTCAAATGTCCAACATCCTACGATAGACACATAACTCTCTCACTAATCTTCCTTCTAACACGCTATTCATATTCTGCTACTATTTGTCAGTTCCTATCATGTTCCGCACCTAAATCGTGCCATCCCCTTTGTACACTTTCCTCTCCTGCATTCCATTGCAGACCCAACACACGATATAACTTAAACGTGACATTTCAAAAATTATTTATGGATCCCGTATCTTTTCTACTGCTAAATCAAATAAATTTGTTAACATCTTGGGCTGGGTTGAATTACATTCTGCTCGTGCCTCGGACCACCTAAATCTTTTGATGTCATAAATCATTTGAAAAAAGAGGGCACACATTCGCCGTTACTTTCGTCGTTATTTTTTTTTTTTTTTCTCTTAACACGGCGGCGCAAAATATTCGGTTTATTGAATTTTTTATTGAATATGTTATAGAAGGGAGGGTCCTGATTAGTATTCATTTTGTCCGAGGCGTGGAACGATCGTGATTCAAAAATTAGGTTACCAACCTCTAAGGAATCTAACCTAACCTAACTATATCTTACCAATATTAGGATCGTTATTTTACGCAAATGCATATGGCATTTCATTTGTAACAACTTATATTGCAGCAAATATAGTATAACTATTACTATTTTCTTTTTGTCATAAGTTTCGTTGTCGTTCCACTAGAGTGTATCTTCCTCGATAATTTTCTTCCTAAAAAATGAATACTGACAAAAAGTGTAGAATGATAGTCGACTTATTTTTGTCCTAGACTCGTCAAAAAGAATTTTATCCAAATCGATGACCCAACTACTGTGACCTCTCCTTGAAAGATATATTAGAATATATACATAACAATGATAAACACAATGAGAGTGAACCTGCAGTGAACCGCACTGGAGTGTGAACAGAATCCCATTACAACGTTTCTTCCAGGATTAATATCCTTTAATCATCAATATCTACATTGTTCACAGTATATCATCGATGTCATCAACCCTGTCCATATGTGAATCGAATATAATAAATGTACAAAATTGTTTAGAATACGTTGATTACTACTATATATCAATTTCTTGTTATGTATAGGTCTAAAATTATTATAAATTATATTATGTTACCTATATCTTGGACAAGGCCGATGCTATCTGCGTAAATAAATGATTAAGGTGACAGGTAACCGAACTTCCTGGTTTCCTCAAAATACTCCGGCTAAAGGTAAATTATAGATTTAATTGAATCATTAGTTTGTACTGATCTGCTCGATGCCCAGCAATTCGTTATAAGCTTTAAAATAGACAAATGACTTCTGTGCATTTTGACTACATTATACAGAAGAAATGAATTAATGTATGTCTTTTAATTAGATGAAGTTAATCTAGATAATGCAGTACGATGACGTAAAGATTTGCTCAAATAAACGCGAACTTTCCATCTGACTTGTAAAGCTTCAGCTTTGACTGAGCCGATGCAACATTTTAGAATTTTTATCTTCCTATTCTGTTCAACAGAAAACGTTCCAAGAACGTTCCAAGAAAAAATATTCAAAAAATTCAAATGCTGCTGTAATAGGAATATTTCAAATTTCTGGACGATAACGATCGCATTACAACGGAAATGTGGCCATCTAATTGATGTATCTTATGGAACAAACTTGGAGGATTTACAACGTAACGGCTACTGTTCAACGATGCTCATAAAAGCAAAGTATCATTGCAAAAGCACAATAATTGTGCTTATATCGTATAACTGTAAGAAGGTATTGTATAGGTTATGTTCACGATATTTTAACATTCCTAAAAAACTAGATGAAAATGTTTCGATACTTCCTTTAACAAAAATTTCTTAATTTTTATTTTCTAAACAGTAAGAAATATATTAGGTTATCGCAAAAGTTTCTTTCGTTTCATAAGGAAATAATCGACGCAATAAAAATTTAGATATAGATAATAATATCCTCTTTATTCATCGTGAAATGTTGTTATTTCTGTATTCAGAGATAGGATCATATTAGCTACTATTTTATTCATTGGATAAATCTATCACACCGTTCTGAACCGAAAAACCTTTACTGCACTTTCTTACATGGACTAGGGATAAAAACAAAAGAATATCTTAAATCTATCCATTGTATCTAGAACTATCTTCTAGTTACTATTTATTGTAACTAGCGCATCTGGATATAGATGGCGAGCGCAAACTCACGTTGTCATTTTCAACAAATATCATTTTTTATATCCGCTGACTAATTGTTAACATATTCTTTTAAAAATACGTAAAATTGAATATTTAATAAATAATATGTTAAAAGAGATGAAAAATATTCAGAACAAAGTAGTAAGATATATAATAGACAACATTTTTTGTTTCATATTGTTTTATTCAATTATGTATGATCCATTTTGTTCTATTACTATAAAACATACAATTCAATACAATAGAACAAAATAGATCATACATAATTCAATAAAATAGTATAAAACAAGAAACGTTGTGCATCTATCATTTCCTTATAAAGGGAAAGAAGCTTTTGGAACAACCTAATACTTCAAATATTATTTTCTAATACGTTTCAAAATAAGAAATAATAGCTTTCAATCATGCTAAGAACAAGATAGGCACAAAAGTTCTACTTTTAGAATTTTTTGGCAGTAAAACGCGGACTGTAGTTTTTGCCTCGTTTCTTATTTCCCGACCGACTAACTTGCCGTGTTTGTTTTTCTAACTCTTAAAAGTCAACGATCTCGCTCGGCAATTTTCGGCACTGCTAGCGCCTGTGTGCCGGCCGGATCGGCAAACTTCGGGCCATCATACTTCATCGACAGGTTGTCGACTTATCAGAGCGAGAAACGATGGATGACAATTGTTTACATTTCCGCGTCAATCGTTGACTTTTTGTCTTCTAACTACCCAAACGGTTTAGACTTCTGCATGATTCTGCGTTTTTTCCAAAAATACAAAGGAACCAATGACAGAAGAACATGCAAAGGTATAAATCAGCGAGCCGCGCTCGCTTGTCAGTAAGTGCACGCGTAATATCAATAGCTTCCGTCTACTCATTTCGTCCATCTATTCAACCTAATTCTCGTAGTCGCCACCGCGTGTCGTCCTCTACTCATCGCTGCTGTTCGTACCACGTTGAGTTTCTAATAATATTAACCAGTTAGCTGTTTTTGGCGCGTATACTCGTCATGGAGATATGTTAATATTTTATGTTATGATGAGCCCTGTCAGTAATAAAATAAAAAAAAATGAAACGGTTATTTCATTGCAGCTTAATTCTATATTATAATAGCCACATAACATACTCTGTATTTGACGAGTATATTCGTCATCGCTTACTTTTTGCGTCACATTTTAGGATTACACGCTTTTCAAAGTTTCCAAAGAAGCCGCAATAGCTAACTGGTAAACAATTTACGATAATATTTTGTGTGAAAATTTAGTTAAAAACTATATATAAAAATGATTAATTTATTACTTTGTTTGTATTATCTTATTACTTTACTCGAAATATGTTACATCATTTTGAACGTATTATTTATGAAATATTTTTAGTTTACATATTTCTGAAAGAGAATGTTAACGATTGTTCTTGCGTTTTAGTCAATCGACAACATGGCGGAAAGACTACGTATTTTCTTTCATTTTTTTAAGGCCAGTGGATATTAAAAAGGATATTTCACAATACATGAAAACGATTCTTGGACGATGGACGTCATTACACCTGAGTACTCATATGTTTTCAACTTCGAAAAAAGCTACTCTTATGTAGACACTCAAAAATGGTTATTGGATAATTTAGTGTACTGCTACGGCTGCATTATCCTTTACTTCATCATAATTGTTGCCGGGATGGTTTACATGTTAAATAAACCAAATTACAATTTGCAACGTCCATTTACATTATGGTGTGGATTTATTACACTGTTCTCCATTATGGGATTTAGTAGAACAGCACCGGAGCTGTTCTTTGCATTGAACAATCGTGGCTTTTTCTATAGTGTTTGCATACCTAGGTAATGCTACTTTCATATTTTACCTTTTAATATATTTCCGGATGAATGGCGACTTGAAAAATAATTATTAACGAAATATTATTATATGAGACAGTTTCTCATGCTCGGTATTTAGAGAACACTGATATGTGAAAAGCGCTAGTCAAACAAGGAATACATTTTTAACAGATGTTTATGGTACTATTATCAAAATAGTTCTATAAATTTGTTTCTGAAATGAGCTTTATCCTATTAATTGGTATAATCAACTATACTCACCAATTTGCAGCATATCGATTTATACAGTGTACCTACATCGTATAGTAATTTTCTAAATCAAAATAGTAATATTCTTATTGTTTCATTATAATACGTTACTTTAGTTTACACGCGATAATCAAGAAACAAGCTGATATTTCAAATATATTTATTAATTATGTATAATAAGAAGAGAATTATTTTCTTTTCAGTAACTATTTGCAAAATCCTGTTTCTGGCTTTTGGACATGGGCACTTGTCCTATCGAAAATTGCACAATTGTTCGATACGATCTTCATCGTGTTACGAAAGCAAGAAGTGACATTTCTGCATGTCTACCGTCATTTGTCTATTATTCCTTACCTCTGGTTCACATACATGGAGATTACAGCAGCCATGAGATGGTTCAGCGTAATGGAGTACTTTCTTCATTCCTGCATGTATTTTTATTACACTTTGAAAGTAATGGGGTTCAAAGTACCAGTATGTTTTGCTATAATGATTAATGTGATGCAGATAATACAAACGATGATTAGTTACATTATAACTATGATGGCTTATAATCAGCGAGACATCTATAAGCCTGAGTGCTATATAACGTATCAAAATTTAATAATTGGTCTCAGCTATTACATCACCTCTTGTTACTTGTACATAAAATTCTTCTACTCAACTTACATATCCAACAAACATGAAAACAAAAGTGGAAAGATTCACTGAAAAGTGTATCAAAGTTTTTGAGATCTTTTTCTACGAGCGCTTCTTAAATAGCATTTCGTGAAAACATTTCTAACGTATTTCAGAAGTCTTTATTAGTACAGAATGATAGAAATTTGTTTTGATAAAATGAAGGTGATAATGTTTATTTAATTAATATAAAAGAATTAACGTATTTGATGTTATGATATGGGATGTGAAGACTTTAAAGACAGTTGCTTGAGAAGAAACTAGAAAATGAAAAATCAAGAGTGAAACTTCGTTGAGCGTATTTTCAAAATATTTTTAGGAAACATATTAGTCAGATAAAACGATTTTTCAAAGATGGGAATTCTTTCTAATGTGCATTTCTATATCTTATTTTAGTTGTATTTTTATTCGCCACATTCAAATGCGTAATAAATTTAGCTTTGTCATTCAACATGTTTTAATGACATACGGTTTAATATTTTGTGAAATCGATAATTGATGATTTCTTCAAAGATTTGACTTAAGGGATATCCTGACTAAATGTCAAGTCAAGCATCTAGAACTACTACAACACTTGTTCTAATGTTGCCAATATGCTTGTCGTTTAACTGGGATAAAATTCAGATGAAAATTCATAATATGCATTTTTAAGGATATCTTAAGTCCCAATCTTTATGTCCCAAAATTTACTCTGTGTACTATGCATTATATATTAAATATATCATATATTATATGTTGCACATTATGTATTGTATATTGTATATTATATATTCTAGATTATACATCATATAATATATATAATATATTATATATATTATATATATTATATATATTATATAATATATATAATATGTATAATATATATTATATATTATATGTTATATATTATGTATTATACATTATATATTATTATATCTTGACCCAACGTCTGCAAAAATCAAAATTTAAAGAATAAGTTTGCAGTAAAAATGGAACTTAACACAAGGTGGATCTTAAATTTTATATATTACATGTGGAGCTCTGCTTCTTTGCATAATCACCAATATCGCTAACAATATTTATCCAAATTTCAAAACCTTTTCTCATGACAAACTAATAGATTTAGATAGTGACGTTTCTTTAATGCTGATTTACAGAAATCATTACTAGATACAATATATTTTCCTTACAATATATCTGAAGGTCAAGGTCATTGGAGTCGAGCACTCCTTCTTTGCATAATTACTAATATGGATAACGATATTCAGATTTCAAAATTTTTCCGCATAATATATTAATAGATTTAAATATTGACGTTTCTTTAAAGCTAAAATCAGCAATTTTTTAAAAATTAAACCTATCCGGAATTTAATTAAAACAAAATCAAATGAAAATTTAATTAAATTTCTTTAATTAAATCCATCCGAATTTATAATCCACGGATAGAATGAAGAACTCGATGAACTCCGTTAAATTAAACGCAGTGAAACCGTTAACATTTTGCTCATACCTGCAAAACATAAGCCCGAATTGTTTCTATTTCGTAGCGATTTGATTCCATTTGCGTCAGTAGATCTCGCGACAGCACGTTCGAAACGAAGCCAATCGATTTTTTCACGAATGCATAAATCCATCATTTTTATCAATCTAATTATATTCGATTTCTATTATTCCTATTTAATTCTATTTTTATCATTAAACGTACGCAATCCTAAATTGCTTATCCCAAAATTCGTCGAGGGGAATTCTTTTTCATCGGAGAATAATCGTTTCCTCCTAAACGTACTTTTCGTTCGTTCACCGAATAGACGGAAATTATGCAAATGTAAAATCTGATATCGTAAACGTGTCCCTTTCTCGCGATGAAATTCGATTCGAAAGCTTAGCAAATAATTCTATTGTAAACACGCGTACATAATTTATGGCGGGAACGAACAACAACAGTATTTGTTATGATAAGCTGGCCCCTCATAGCATGTTGACATGATGTATATAAAACGTAATACTACTTATAACACGCGTAAATCCTGTCCTGTATGGAATATAGTAACTGTACCTAATGTGGAAGCAGTGCTTAATATGGAACACACTACAATATCTGGCTCAGTAACTAGCGACGTCAGTCAGCAAAGCGTAAAATATTTCTTCAAAAGGAAGAGAACAAGCATATTCGCATCTCAGCTTCGCTTGGAAATCTGTCGTCCAATTCAAGTTTATTATATCAGTGCTCGAAAGCATATGAAATCTCTTGAGAGGTGAGTTAAATAGTAAAATCTTTTACTGCAGGCAAATTAAGAAAAAAAAACGTGTTTCTTCAAGCGAAATTTACCGAGAAATTTATCTGCTTCCTAGTGTAATGATTAGTTTTCTGACGAAATACGTATGTGCCCAATGTAGAGCACGTAGAGTGTACGTATTGAACAATAAAATCATCATGAAAATCAACAGTAAGTAATACTGTTACTCGTGACAGGAATTACACATATTAGGTGTCAGCGATTACAAAAGAGTCGATGATAGTGGAAAGTGGGTATAGTTTATTAGCTGTTTTTATTGGGATGACGATCGATGTACTTCGGCTGCGTCCTCACCGCGTGTAAGTTAAAAAAAGTGGAAGATGTTTGTTTGTCCTTTTGATTTAAATAAATGTTCATATCTCTTAAAAAAATAAAAACTTCCTGAGATTCCTTTACTTCTCTAGGTGTTCCATGTTAGGTGCCATTTTCTTAAACTTTTTCTTAAACTATCTTTTTAAATTCTCTACCTTGACTTCAAGACACTTAAACTTTTGCCTAATTAGCTATGTTGAGGAAATAGTAGCTTGGTATGATCACTAGTTCCGACAAGCTAAGTTGGTACGACTTCTAACGACGCTCTTTTGTCTTAAGCGTTGGCTACGTGTTAATTATCTCAGTGTGTCCGGTGTGTTCGCATGTTTGTACATGGTGGTGAAATATACAAATCAAATCTGAGTGAATCAATAAATACCAATTCTAAAAACTTATTGATTAACAAGTTATTAACAGCCAACAAAATCTGTGGGACACCACTTCTGACTCCAACTTTAAAATTATTCACAGCTGGCAAAATATTAGAAAGCTAAGAGTCATTACGAATGCAGATTAGTATGTTTCAAACTTCACGATCACCATGTAGCGTGACATATCATGCAGTACACATTATCGTGTCAACCACGAAATCGACAGGCACTATATCCAACCTTGCATCTCTCCTACCCTGTATCGCAGTTGCACATCCTCCGCCGATTAACAGATAAGTACCTGGTAACATTAAATTGGTTTAGAAATTATTTGTGATTTTCGATTAGCAAAAATGTAACACTAAATACATGGGAAAGAATTCTCGTAATCGTGAGCAACAACAAATTTGAACTATAATAATGATGATCTAGTGGAAAGCCTCTCATGTAGCCTATCACAAACAGAGCGATTACCTCCACTTTTGTGAAATGTAAGGAGTATTGAATTGCTATTGAAAATTATCTATTAAAATACCTGTCAATCCAGAAATATTCTGTATCCAACCAGGACATGGTTCTTTCAAAGCGGCAGCAATTACGCTTGGCCGTACTATCGCAACTGGCTGATCTTTGCACTTGCTTGCTACAATCTGCTCTGCTAAATTCTTACTGAATGTGTATGTGTTTGGTTAAGTTTTTAAAATGCTATTTTCTATTTGGTTGATCGAAGTTTTGTCGAATTTGTCACACATATCGATCACCTCTGAAGGACTCAAGCTCGTGCTGCAAAGTCAATAATAAGTAAACATATGCTTTACAGTATAATTACAAATATAATATTCATAAACCATAGAACTTTTGCGTATAACTTATTCTTACGTACAAACTTTTTCCCCAATCCTATGTAGATTCGCATTACTATAAGCTGTGCTGACGTGGACAAAGCTAATTGGATTCTTTAGTCCGTTCCAAAGCTCCATGACATGAACGGTACCTTTTGTATTCACATTAACAGCCACGTGCAACGGCTCGTTGAATCTTACTGTGGCCGCGGAGTGAAACACTATGTTTACTTTTTCTAACAACAAATTTCTATCTCCTTGCGAAAGACCTAAATCCGGCAGACTCATGTCACTTTTTATGGGATAAACTCTGCTGAAAGCTGAGGGGTGTTTTGCTTTGATGTCATCGTAAATCTGAAGACGAAAAATTACCAGCTCTATTCCAGAAAAGAAAGTTAATCAATTTGGCTCCTGACAGCCTTAAATATTGAAAGGAACAAGAATATATTTACGAACGGGATCATCTAGGATCTTCTTAAGTCGTTGCTCTATGGTTACGTTAGTTTTTGGGCGAATAAGTATAAAAATGGCAGCGATGCGTGGACACATGCGGATAAGCTTTTCCAGTAGACCTTTTCCAACGAAACCGGTTGCTCCAGTCAGAAGGATCCCACTACCCGCATAGAATTCTTCGAGAGAACTCGGCTTATTTAATCCTTTAGTGCTCCAATTTTTATTTGTTTCTTTATTGATTGCATCCATGTTTGAGAATCTACACACTTTCACTCCCAATATCTGCCATGGAGTAACAAATAGTATGTGGTGAAATTTTTAAAATAATGTTCAAAATTTATTATAGCTGAGTTTTTTTTATATATTAATTTTCAAAGGAATCTACCGATAATTTTCAGGAAACGAAACATAATTACTCAGATAATTACGTTATGTCAATGAAGCTTCCATTGTAATTTAAAATTATTTCTTCTACATGGTAGACATTAATTAAGAATACCGAAAATTTAAATGAGCTATTGATGGATTAAATACAACTTTTCTTGTGACTGTACATTAATTTGTATTATTACACGTTACTCCAAGAGAGGATATCTTAATTAAAACATCGAGTATAAGTCTAAACTATATTTTATAATTTCCTTTGGCTATTTCACTTCTTATTTTATGTGTATGTATATGAATATTGTAATATGTAGTGATCAGTAATTTGCGTGGAATATGTGCGTGGTTGTGCGAGACAGTGTTCGTCCAAATTTAATACCACCGCAAAAAATACGTAATGCGTATGTAATATTTCTGTGCACCCGTGAACGGGACGATCGCGATGCGAATGTGAAATCTGTATAAACATTGTTTATATATGCTGTTATTCATTAATTATTTATGGAGTCAAAACGAAGCATATTTCCGATATGCCCTTATATTTTCAATGAGTAAACATCCATAAATAACAATGAGTATAATCTATAATTGATGATTTTTCGCGTTCATATAATGAAAGAAAGTGCAGTTTTTTTGTTCTCCATTTTCATCTTATTTTAGCTTCAAGATTCCTTAACCAAGCATCTTGTGCAAGTACCTAAACCCTCCCCCGATTTATCCGTGCTCCCATTATCTGATTATCCTAATACCGGAAGAATCTATTATCCGAACATAATATTTCTTTATAACGGATGTCCCTTCTGTTTGAAATATGTACTGTATATATATTTTATTAGCGTTGATGTACAATATATTTTAATGTATCCTTTCCTTTATTGAATGAATTCTGATTATAAGATGTTAGTATAAAACTAATGGCGATCCAGCTATCGAAACAAAACAGAAGGAAAACTCGAAAGTGGTGTAAATGCAGTAGAATTTGCAAATATACATGGTGTTGGGAAAAACCACATGACATACGTTGAATGTACTGGTATAGTGAACTGGCTTCACTGCGAAACAGCTAATGAAATGATAATGAAAATGTGCCCTTTTAAAGGTAAAAGTACTATCAATCAATCTTAATCTATGTTTCAATAAATGAAATTTCATATTAAAGTAATTGTTCCATTATCTGAACTGTTCAGCCTCCCTGTTAAGTCGGATACGGGAGGCTCTAGTGTAATTCAGATTACCTGGTTGAAATTTTAAATGAGCACAGCGGCCAATGAAATCGAACAGAATATAAAATTTGTACATATTAGGTGTCTCATATTATATTTATATCTTTATTATAATATCAATTACTCTGTAATTTAATTATATACGTATGTACATATCTGTTGTTGTGTACATATATATCTATATTGCTTTGTATACATGTGTATATGTTTTTATATTGTCATGTTTCTCTATATTATATTACAGTATGTTTTACGTTATTCAGTTTTGTGATTTGTCTTCTGCTTCATCATTACACTACCAAGCCTTTTATTACACAAGTCGGTGTTTTACAAAGATTTGATAACTTAAATGTAGTACGTACCTATATATAATGTACAAGTGAAGAAAATTGCTATAATTATATAATGACTAAGAGCTATTTTGTATAAATATTAAATATAAAGTCCTTTTAACTCTTGAATATTAATGATAAATATAATAAATAAATATGATAAATATAACATGGGAAATACATTTTATCACGATGTAGAATATTTTACTTAAATTTAATGAATAATTGCGTAAATACATAATCTCTCAACTACCATTTCATGGTTTCTTTTATGTGTAATTGATTAATGTGTAATTAATATTATATATGTATATTTCAGTTCATTTGCATATATTTTCGTTTATTTACAAAAACAAGGGATCTTAAAATGTAAAATGTCTAAAATATCTCGCCTGATTAATATTGTCACTGCAGAGTGTATTTTCAATTTTCATAAACGCGGGAGTCAAAGGAAATCCTAACAATAACTTCTGAAAGACCGTCCCTAAACTCAATTTTTGACTATAATTAACCGATGTATATCTGTAACTAGCACGCAAAGGCGAGTATTCTGATTACCTCTACTGACTGGTTGTAAATTATTGAAAAATTACAATAATGAACCAATTTTACAGCGTAAAATGTAAAATATAAAATAAATATTTGAGAATTTAATAACTTCATTTAAACTACTGTAGTAATTAATGACCTGATGATATTTTTGGTATATATGATATTGATAATAATGAATGACGATAATGAAAAACACAATTGAATACATAATAACAAGGAATCGTCTGTTACCTGATACTATTTCCACTGTGTATTGTTTAGCAAAGATCGAACAAAAATGCGACTTCATGGTAGTCGATACCGATAAGTCTGACACAGTACTGTAACGATATTCGATGTGATATTTTTAATAACATCGCTCTACTAATGAAACTGGATAATGTCACGCACGTGTGATTCGATTAACGATTTTAGCTCCAAAACAAAACAAGAAATAGCATTGAGCTGTCTTTGATCGTGAAAGATCGACGTGAATCAACTTTTTATGACTAATAATATAATAACTGTTTCTACTGCTTGCATTTTAATGACATTTGCATTACATATAACTTCTTATTAGTCAAGAGGAAGGAGTAATATTTGCATTACAAATTCCATTTCTGATAATTACGGATGATCTATTCTGCTGGAGTTCAAGGGCGCTAAGGCAGAGCCAGTGTAAAAGGTATTCATATAGTGCATAACATTAACAAAATTATGGTATAGCATCATTTATTATGAAATTGACTCTGTGCCAAGAAATGGGGAAATTAAGCGCGTTGCAGGTTGGACTAGCTGAGCTCTGATAGGCACAAGCTAGCCTTAGTGGATCCCCCGCTCAATTTGAGATAGCCCATTCAGATATTTACAAATTCACAGGCATAATGTAAAAATGTACTTGAGGTGTGGTAGTAGTCATCGTGATTGTAGTCTTCGTAGTTGCCTGGCCGCTATAGTTATAGTTGCTGGTGTATATATGTCGCTGAGGGGTACTTGCTGTATTTTTCTTCTCGTTTCTGATGCCGCAGAAGAAAAATCGGATTCCGGTCGCTGGGATTTGAACCCGAGTCCCCAACGTTCGTAACCTAAGGCGCTAACCACTGCGCGGCTGTCGTCCGACACTATTTAATGTCAAGTAACGCCACATATTGATTTCACTGTATTTACTGTTAGTCATAATCACTAACATTGCCTCTGTATGTTCTTATATTCTGTAACTTATAACGTGTTTTATCTCTGTTTATATACTTAATAAAACTCGTTTGTCAACAATAATATGCAAAGGCACAATGTACATAAACATAACGTTCCTCTGTCTACTTTTTATCGTTACATCGATGAAATGATACGTGTGCATGTGGCGGTGATACGCAACAAATACATACACACCTTTGCACCTCTGTTTTCCGAGATAGAGTCGTTTTTACCTTTACGTAACTGAAGAACTTGACCTCGAATTTTTTACTGTTATCAATTGTTGTCTACTTGTATCTTAATAAATATTTATTTCGTGTAGAATTGTATATGCAATCATTCCAATTGCATCATGCACAAGTCGATCGTACGTCTGATTGATGTAATAGGCATAATTAATATTCCGATCCTATTATCAACTTATTTATGAGGTATTTGAAGTTGCTACAAATGCAATTATAATTTAAAAAATAATTTTTTGCAATTATGCCCAGGTATTCGTATAACTGTGATATTACCAGGAAGTAAATTATCGTGAAAACGTAACGAAGATCGATGAGGAAAATCAAAGAGTAATATGGAAATATTAACAGAAAGAGAGGCAGGTAATTATGACATTGTCCTTTATAAAAAGTATGGCATTAAAAATGTATAGATTAAATTTAAATATATTATATCGACATTGGAAAAGAAGGAGGTATCTCAATTCGATAATTATACCCTTCTTCTTATGTATGTTCGGCGGTTTCTCCAATACAATTCACCAATCTAGATGATTGTTTTTGCTTCCTGTAAGGCATCTTATCCCGTTAGTCCCGTCAGAAAAGCTTTTTTTCTAATATGTAGTGATCAATAATTTGCGTGGAAAATGTGCGTGGTGGTGGAAGACAGTGTTCGCGCACATTTAGTAGCACCTCGAGAATACTTAATACGTATGTGATTTTTCTGTATTCCCATGGACGAAACGATCGCGGTGCATATGTGATATCTGTATAAACATTGTTTATATATGCTGTTATTCATTAATTATTTATGCAGTCAAAGCGAAGCAAATTTTCCGATATATCCTTTTAGATTTCAGTGAGTAAACATTTATAAATAACAGTGAGTATAATCTATAATCGATGATTTTTCGCTGTTTGTATACCTCAACAAGTTTCTGTACGTTTCCTTACTTTATTACATACGGAATAATAATTACGCTATAAGTTATCCAACATAGTTAGAAGTACAGGATAAATTATTCCGTTCTAGATTCATTTATGTTTTTGTCTTTCTCATTAATATCTATACGTTAGTGATGAAACAAGTTTATATGCATAATTATATCATTGACTTGCAAGTTACATTGCAATTTATATTTATGATGTAGAAGTTTAGTATTGTTGCATGTAGAAATCTGGGAACTAGGTAAGTTTGTGTAAAAGTAGAATTAAATTCTAAGTTTATCAAGTGAATACGTATGTAGCGACACTCGACAGCAAAATTTTCCAACGGTTTCTGGCTTACTACACAAAGACCCTACCCTAGCCCGGACTAGCGCTGCTAGCCTACACTAGCAGCGCCGTGGTTAGCGTAATTGGTTACGAACACTCAAAACCCCAGGTTCGAATCCCGGCACTCATAGTCCTGTTCTTCACGATCACTACATGAGAAGAAAGGAGTAGTCCGGATGGTTGGAAGAACACCCCTCAATCCGCATGAAGACAAATATCTTACACCAGCAGTACCGATTTCGACCTATATATCAGCAGTAACACTAACACGATCTATCCACCTCACATACATTTAAGGAGATACTGTATCCTACAATCGTACAAATTTCATGTAAACAATTCAAACAACTCGCAAACATTTTTTTAATTTATTTGAATAAGTTAGCAATGCCATAAGCACGATGGCAGCAAAACAAACTAAGTTCTTTATATCATATATTAAATTGTATATTCGACCGTTGTTCTTTAAGAGAGTAAGAAATTTGTGCGTAGGCATGGCAATTGATCCAAGTGAGCGCTATGTGAGCACTGTGTTGAATATACAGAGCGGGACATCTAAATTGTGTTGGAATCCGAACTGACCAACGTAATATAGACCACGTGCGAACCAGAAACGAGGAGAGTGGACTAGGACAGAGAGTGTGATCAGAGTGTGTACAGAGAATGTGTGAACAACGTACAAGTAAGGAAGTGCAGCTAGCTTGGCTCATGTACAATTGTTATTTCAATTTACTAAATACATTTATACTGTTTCTTTTGCACGTTTGCACTTGATTAATTAATCGCATCAAATGTGAACTCAGTTATTTTTGTTCTTGTAGAAAAATGTCCCGGACAAAGTTAATTGCAATAATTAAAAGTATATAATTATTTAGTTAACTAAGATCCGTCAAACGGACAAACAGTCTTTATTCTAACAGGCCTTAAGTCCACCACCTACTACGAGAAAATACGGGAAATCTGCTTTTCTCACGAACGACGCTTCCCGCTAGCAACTTTCTCTCAAGGGCGGCTAGCATCTTTCTCTAACCACCAACATAGAAATGAACCAATTAACAGCAACGTCAATTTCCCTCACTTTCGGAGCGATGGTTGTTCTCGACGAATCCGATGATCTCGTGCCATGAGATACACCCCATTATAGTTTTCCTCCTCAGCATCAGTGTGATGGAAAGGAACATTCTCGTGCAATCTCGTCAGCGAGTAAAACACGTCTTTACGATCAGTGGATACTTCACGTTTTAACAACGAGTCCGACTTAGACTTTGGAAGAAAGGATATTCGTTATCCCGTTGACCGCGGATTCGTTATTGAACTCAAGATCATTGTCATTAGCATCTCGAGTATCTAGTTACCACTATTACTTGTCAAATTCTGTAATAATCATATTTGTATATATTGTATATTGTATAACAACAATGGCTAATCCAAATGAAGATTCGTTACACGCACCTAATCCCAATGACAACTCGACATATATATATCCAATTTGACTCTCCGATAATACTCATACAAGTATTCCATATTTAGTGAGTTTTCGTGGATTGTACGTCTTAAATTTTAATTTTCTGCCCCAAGGGATCATAGCTTTATCTAGCGACAGGTTCTGAGGAGGAGTATAAACGGTTTAAAATTTTTCTATTAGATAATTGTAAACAGGTTCTACTATGTAGAGTCTATCACTATATTCATTCATTTTCATGTTATCGTTAAAATGTAAATATTTAGTTAATAACACCAATCTGTTCAAACCTGTTCCTACTCATTCATTTTGAAAAGATAGGTATTGACAAATATGCATCTACGGACCAGTATTCAATTATGTTTTCCTTTTGTATTTTTCCCATCAAAATAAATTACTCTAAACAAATTTTTCTGAACATAAGACATTCCTTCATTTTCCTTGTTTAGAATTAGCCTTATATTTATGTAGATTTTGTAAATGATAACGATTTGTTTCTTCAGGAATAATTTGGAAAAATTCATTGCCAAATATACAATCAACAGCTTCCTTCACACTGCAGTCTTTTTGTAATGATGTCGACGTAAAACATTCCTTCAAAAGGTTCCAGATTTGGAAAAGTATTCTCATCTGCTTTTTCTTCAATAATAGACTCATCAGCCTCCATCTCTGAATCTTCACTTTCGTTTGACACATTATATTTTTTATTCAGTCTTCTTCTATATCTAATCGCATCACTTAATTCAAGAATGTTGCTGCTACCACTGAATTCATTTTCGTCGGAAGTGTCGTTTGGTGCATCAGATAAATCATCAAACAACAAAACATTTTGACGTTCAGTTTTTTTACATCTATGTGTCATTTTGCTACTTTTATAGAATTAGAACCTATTTCATAAAATAATTTTTGTCACAAATTATCAGAAACAGATTGAAAATGTAAATGATATTTAAAAAGCTGTTTCTTTGCAGATTAAAATACGATCTTTGAAATAACAAAATGTCCAACAATAAAACACTTTACAAGGTACGGTAGACGATCGGCACAGATCTACCGATGTACTGGCTATACTGTCTGATTGTTCTTACATGCTTGGAATGTCAACATTCAGTTGTTTTGCTAATTACTTGTCATAAGAATGCGCAAGACTTCATGACCCTGGTAACGTAACAAAAATATTTGTCTCTAGTTGTTTAAATTATCGATTGAGTCGAAGAAAACATGAAACTGAAAACTTTAAAAGAGCTATTTAATGCGATACATATAATTTTTCATGCAGCTGTCCATTGATATGTATTATTACGCGATACTTCATAATAATAATACCTCAATTAATTCTTCGAGTATACGATTAAATAAATTTTTAATAGTTTTTTCATGTTTCCTGACTTCCTATTTCATATGCATATGTATGAATATTGTAATAAGCAATGACCAGTAGTTTTTATGGAACTCGTTTGTGATCTATGCAGAATATCGTACGGCCACAATCAATAGATTCCTGAAGAATACTTAATGCACATGCAGTTTTTCTCTGCAGACATTGCTATTTTCATTAGGATTTTTCTGTGAACAGTCTCCACACTCGAGGTACATGCGCTGTTTTCTCACGGTGTGTAAACGGTAACACAGGCATTTGTACCATTTTTATGCAGTATACCAAATAAGGCAAGACTTGTACACCAGTTGTCTTCGTAAAGAGCGTGACCTTTACCGAAATGGAGTTCCATAAGGGACATTACAACACTTGCCGATTTACCAATATGTTGGGGTCCTATCCTAATTTCAGATCCCATATAAATAATGAAATCCTAAATATAACTCGTCTTACGGTCACAAAGGTGGAATGATTTTATATCAAATCTAATTTCTTTTCGATGCAATGAATATTTGAATGCCAGTTTGTCTATGTACACGAGCAGACGTTCGTCTATACATAAATTGCGATAAGGGTAAAATGTACCTGCAAACGTTCCTCGAGATTTACCAATTATGTTTCCTCATACATTATCCTCACTAAAATTTAACATTTGTAGCAGTAATAAGTGGCGGTCTCTGCTTATTATTTCGCCATAGATATCGCTTGTCAAGAGCTGATCTTTGCTCCAGTACTCTGGTAACGATGGCTTCTTGTTCCTCGTCATTAAAAAAGAGATAGCCATGAAACTGTATGAGCACTGTATCAGCTATTACATTATTGTTATTTTTTCTTTTTTTTTTTTTTTTTTTTGACGCCATCAATAGTTTGTCTTTTCAAAAATACACTCTACCAACTCCTCGCTAACAAACGACTGAAAGTAATTTATAATTTTCCGTGAATAATTTATTTCTGCTTGAGTACTCGAATTTCGTACAGTAAAATTTTGGGGCCAAATTTTTCTGTCGCCCATATGACATTTGGTAAAATCGTCCTTTGCGCGTTATTATTCTCTATTTCAGGATCATCAGAATCTGTGGTACTTAGTACATTCAATCTCTTTCACTGTAGTTATCCGAAACAGTTTCTGATTCATCTAATACTTTCAACACTTGTAGCTTTCTCAGATTTTTAGAACCCACTTCGAAAAGAGCGGAATCTCAAAAGTTTATTAAAATGAAACACAAGTTATAATACTTTTAAGAAATAAGGATACCTTTAGAGAGTGAACTGACGTATCAGTATACAAATTCTTCGGACCTTCTTAGCCTAAAGTTTGTAATACTTTTCTTAACTATCTATTGTTCTGTGATAGTCAAAACAAATTAAAAAATCGGATGATGTATAAATACGAATTCAGTTGTGTAAAGTATTTGGCGCGGAACTCGCAAGAGGCGCTGCTAGGCATAAATTAGTACACGACGCCGCTGGTATAAGCGATCTTAACCTCTAGATGTCACTTCGTGGCCGCCGGCGATAATTAGCGTTATTAGCGAAACGGTTAATTGTCAATAATTAAAGAACAAAACCAAAAACACAACCTTTTTGTTCTTGATTTTTTTATCTTATTCTATCTGCAAGAATCACCTTATATTTTTTTATACTTGTAGCTGAACACCCTTTATATACTCTAAAGAAAGGATGGGCGGCAAGCAAATCCTAGCACGTACGCTGTCACGGACACACAATTTGTTACGCCACGAGGCTCGCTATAGGCCGTGTTCCTAACCGTCGCGCGCGGTATTACAGTGTCGCAGACGGATCGTCTTACAGGACCGGCGAAATCCATACCATGTAACGGCAAGTGCATATTTGTTATCTAACGTCGAGCTCTAGAAACTTCGATTTCAGGCCGTTACTCTATACATATAAAGAAGGTGGCACACGTATTCATGGGCGCGAACGGTGGCGTGACCTGAGCGTGGTGGGGGTCGTCTCCAAGAAGACAAAGAAATGATCGACAGGCGATCAGTCTCATCTGAAAGTCTCATCTGAAAGTACAAACGACGCACATCGAGAGGTTGTAACGAAATAACTAAAAGTCCATTTCGAGGAGTCGAACGAAAAACATTGTGAATTCATCGAGATATCAATCGTATTCATCGTTAAACAATTTATTTGTTTCTTGTTAATATTTTCATAATTGTTAAAAATATACATACTATATTAACCCTGTTAACACAGTGTTAATTCATTGAACCACCTCTGTTGTCCTAACCGAAACAGGGGAACGACTAATTCGCGGCGTCGAATCGTATCCGAATCGTAGCGAAAATTTACGCCTCTCGCTGACACGTTTTCCTCGCGATCGTGTCTCTCCGCAAACGATAGTAACACAATTGTACATACAATTCGCTGTAGTGGTATCAATAAATTTTTCCAAACATCTCAGACACTATAGCCGCCCGACAGTTACACGTATATGAAACAGTTGTTTAAAATTATACTGACGGTAACGTGTTTGAAAGTCATTGAAATCGGAGAGGATGTAATTGTTTCACAGTTCCCCGTTATTCGTTTCAGAAAAGGGTGGATGAATTTCTCGAAATATCATTTCATAGATTTGAGAGGGATTTTAAGTAATAACTTTGTCACGACGTATGTATAACAAGAAGCATAATTTAACAGAACGGTCCAATGCAAGTGAACCTGGATAAAATGATATATTGTTGACGTTAGTAGGCCTTCAAGCGGATTCATCACGTCATGTGTGCATGTGCGTTCGTGCGAGCGTGCATCTGTAATCAGATCTGTGATTATTAAATAAGGTCAAGCTATTCTTCATTTTCCAATCACCGTGCCGTAAAACGGACGGTCAAGCTAGTACATAGAAACTACTGTTCGGCGAATGCAATCGCATATTAATGACTTATGAGTATGGTGACACCTTTTCCAAATATTTTTTCTGTTATTCGCACGACATAACAGAGTGATTAAATAAAATTCCGCTTTTGCCCTCCTTTCGCCCTCTACCGGTCGTTTTCCGCCAGTTTACCACTTCCCATCCGCTACCTGCGCGTTCACTGCTGCGTCCTTTCAGATTCATCACTCATGAAATTTATAAAAATATTGCGAAATGGCGACGAAATTTGGGTTTGCAAAAAGCCACATGCTATAACTTGAAAAAATTAATCAAAAATGGAATTATGTCCCGGCACCAATGATATGTGCATTATATTTGCTGTTTTTACGTTTACAACTTCGTAGCAAACTGTACAAAGTTAAAGCAAAGGAGTAAACTCTATCTGCTGCATACACAATTGCTCACGTATAGTCGTGATAGTCGACTACTTGGCCAATTTTCCAATGAAACGTGTGTATTATTGCTAACAGAATGCAGACCCGCTTACCATGCAGCACCTCGTTCTTCAAATTCGACAGCACTGAACTTCGCACACAATAAAATTAAAAATGCATGTAATATATAAAAATTAAGAGAAATATCGATGTGTTAAAATCATAATGCCTTTATGTGATAGTTACGTGAAACTATGGCTATTTTCTAGAAAAGGTTAAGTTTAGGAACGGTTTTTCACAAGTTATTGTTAGGACTTGCTTTGACTTCTCGTATTTATGAAAGTTGAAAATACACTCCGCAGAGACTACATTAATCATGCGAAATATTTAGTCATTTTACATTTTAAATGGTACAGATCCCTTGTTTCTAATAAAATAAACTGAAACATACGCAAATAAACTGAAGTATATTTGGTGATAAAATACATTTCCCTTATTTATCACTTTCTTTATAAATATACCTGTCAATTATTTATATGCTACGTCAAAATATCTGTGGCGGCACTCGACAGCAAAATACCACCATTCGACACTAACTAGAGTCAGTCGACGGCAGCGCAGTGGTAGCGTCTTCGGTTACGAACGTTCGGAACCCGCGTTCAAATCCCGGTGACCGGAGTCCGATTTTTCTTCCGCGTCATCAGAAATGAGAAGAAAAATACAGCAGTACCCCTCAGTGACATCTACAGCCGCAGCAGAACCTGTCTCATCCTACACACTAGCAGTAGCGCACTCTACACCAACAACTATAACTATACCAACTACTACGACAACAAACTAACATGTCCACCTCATATCACTTCGAACATGAAACTGTACAAATAATGGAACAATCACTTTCATATGAAATTTCATTTCAAATACAGATGAAGATTGATTGTCAGTTTCTTTAAATATCTATGGATTCTGTATCTTCTTGGCTACTAAGTCACATAATTCTTTTAACATAATTAATTGCAAAGAGCTACATTCTTTTTATACTGTGAGTCATTGAGTCCATTTCTCGAATGCCACGCGCGGTTCATCATGAGAAGCCACCTCTTCGTTACCATTTCATTTGCTGTTTCACAGAGAAACCAGTTCATTACATCAATACACCCAATGTCTATGATTGTGGCTTATCACAACACTATGTGTATTTGTTAATTCTATTGCATTTACACCACTTTTGTGTATTTATTTTATTTTGTTTCTCTTTGTCTTCTTGATTACTGACAATAATAGACAATGTATAATTTTATTCCAGTAGTAAATGTGGTACAAGTCCGAAATCGAACAAGAAAATGTTAGAATGTTTAGCTTCTCTCCTTAGTTAGTGCAGTTGATGGAAGACTGACTGTACTAATTGTTGACGATTAATAAATACTCGGTTTTATTTCCTGACATTACTCAAAGACTATAGTAAAACAATTCTCGGCTTCGCAAGGACTGCTGCTTCTTCTGAACTTGATATTAACTCTCGATAAGTTTTTAACTGACTCTTGACAAAATTTCAATTAACTTGACTGAACTCTATAACTGAACTCAATAATTGAACTCAACTGACTGAATTCTCTACAAAAGTTTAACTGAACTGTGCTTTGACGAAATTTCAACCGAACTGCTCTGTGTCTAAGTGGCTATCCTTATTTATACAAAGACTATCATGGGATAATTGTCACGTGAGTATTCAATGATAGCGCGGAGTTTTAGTATGTGATTACTTCTGCGGACACTGCAAACTTCGATTGTGCTAGTGTCCTTCTAGAAGTATTAGGGTTCCAGTTGATGTGGATTTTGTGTAAGTATTATGGAAGTTTTCCTTTTTCAACAAGTCCTTCCTGCTGCATTCTGCTTGCAGTATTAGTTTCTGCTCATGATAGATCGTACCCTATTAAACACGTGAATACCTTTACTGATGCCGATACCTCATCTTTTGTCCCGTGCTAGTTGTTTGTGCTGTTGATCATGTGTGAGGAGGTCGTAGCACCTCAACTTCCATTATCAATGTATCAAGTCCAGTATTAATTTCGCGCCAAGGTCGGCAGTTATTCGACCGACCATCCCGTCTCTATATTCCACCGCCGATGATACTGGTGACGGTGGCAGCGCTTCTCCTCCTTTTTCCCGGAGCCGTCGCCGAATATTTTAATATTTAATATTTCAGATAATAATTATTCATTATTCATAGCGAGTTCATTTGTCTAGTCATTCGAATAATTTATCGTTATGTATTCGAATACATTATTCAAATAGTGATTACAATATTATTTGAATAATATTGCGAGTAACTGCTAACTATTTTCGATTTCATTTGAATTTTTTGAAATCCTTGCTACTCTGCTCATACTGATTTATTTATATTCATGTGCATACTTGACCTCTGTGTATTGAATTAACTGAATATTTGACGTAGAACGACGTAATACATAAATATGTTATCAGCAGCGGTGTTACGTCTGACGACATCCTATCTAGACCCGGCCACACACCGCGGGCAAGATGGCAACCAGATGTCCGCACATCCTCACTGCGGACCCTCAATAGCCTTAAGGACCTACATTAATCTGGGGAATTTTCTACCCTTCAGACCGAACAAAGATCGTTTTACTAAGGCATTTTCTAAAAGTTTATTGTTTTCCACGGAAGATACGGGAATGTTAGTTTTCTCACGTATAATGTATCTCACTCGCCACTTTCTCTCGAGGTCGGTTAGCACCCTTCTTCACCCACCAACTTAGAAAATTAGCCAACTGACAGCGAAGTCTATTCCCTCGCTCCCACAACGAAAACTTATCCCTAACAAATCAGTCTCTCCCATGTGCATAGATCCACCCATCGCAAGCTTTCTTCTGCAGCATCATCTTCACAGAAAGCGAGTCATTACACATTTTTTTGAACCATCATTACTTAAGCCAACGTCGCGCATTCCATACTGTAACGTTATACAGCAATCGAAACTTAACTGTACTTGTCAATTTGTATATCTCTAGTCAATAAGTGTTTGAATAAACCTTAATTTATTCTGTTAACTCGGGAAAATTCAATTAAACCACCCTATTATCGTAATAGAAATAATGGGATTGATCAGTTCGTGGCGTCGATTGAAGAGGACGCCGCGCGTCCGCACCACGCCGTTCGCGCCGTGCTTCCCAATTGGGAAGTCTGGAGAGATCAAGGCGGGGTCCCGCTGACCTTCAGGATGACGCAGCTGCTCACGGGACACGGAGTTTTCGGCGAGTATCTGCTAAGGATTCGGCGGGAGGTGACCTCCATCTGTCACCACTGCAAAGAAGAGGAGGACACGGCGCAACACACGCTGGAATTTTGTCCAGCGTGGGCAGAACCGCGCCGCGTCCTACGGGTCGACGTCGGCGAGAGATTAGCCCCAGAAGCGATCGTCAAGGCCATGCTCAGGGGCCATCAGGAGTTCAGCGCCGTCCGCACCTTCTGCGAACAAGTGATGCTGGCGAAGGCGCGAGCGGAGAGAGATCGGAAAAGAACGCGCGATCCTGCGAGATCGTCGCGCCAAAGAAACTCAATACGCCACAGGGACGCGGCACTGTCGCCGCCCTAGCAGCGTCAAACTAGGAACGAGACGTTAGGGGGTGTGGTCCCCCCCTAGCGGCCCAACATAGACCGGGATGCCTCCCCAATAAACAGCTGGGAGAAGATGACGAGGAGCGACTCCCCTGGTAGCAATTGTAAAAAGAGCCCGAGGTCGCTTCCACCAATCGTCGGGACGACCACCGTGGAGTTTTAGTCGGTAGGAGTCCGATACTACTCTGCTGTTGCGTGCAACAGCGAGTGTCCATGAGGATTTCTCCACGTACGAAAAAAAAAGAAAAAGTTCGTGGCGTCGATTATCTAATCGTAACGGGAATTTACGACTCCTGTTGACGCCCAATCTCGCGATCGCGTTTCTTCGTGAACGGTCGAAACATTTTGGTCCTTCGAGCCAGATCACGTGTCAGTGAACAGTGCACTTATCAGTGACCACACAGTGCCACGTGAATACAGCAAAACCAGCAACGGGAGCGTTATCACCACAGCGAGGCCAGTGACGTCAGGAGCGTCACCCTCGAAGAAGCATAACCTATTGGTCGAGCAACTCAACCACGCAGCCTCCCGCCGCAGCTGGAGCATCATCAATGACAACTTTAATCACACAACCAAACGAGTGGCTGTCGGAAAGGAACGCCTTCTTCGCTAAGCATACAGACGACCTAATGCCACTCTGCAACGAGCAGCACCCGATATTCGGACCAACGTCCATTGCACAACCAACAAGGTAAGCTCGTTCCTTACATTGACAATCTCCTATCCGCTGCAACGATGACAAGCGAAGACCAACTCAGCTCCTTACGTCGGAGACGAGCATATTGCAGAGGCCGATTCACATACGCATTGAACCGACTGGATGAATACGAACAATCCAGTAGCCAGGAAAATTCCTTGTTAACAACCTACGAGAAACAGCTGAGCGATGCCACAAGTCAATTCGAGGCAATTCAACTCGAGCTAGAAGTATTAGACGAGGAAGAAGAAGCGCGCGGCTCGAGATAAGGGATCAGTATGTCGCGGTAGAAGTAAAGCTACAACTATCCTCAGGAACGCACAAGCAGCATCGCCGTCGACATCGACAATTCTCCCAACCAGTGTATCATCCGCAATCTGGAATCCGTTAGCGGTTAAATTACCAAATCTTCGGCTCCCCTCTTTCGGCGGAAACTTAGAAGAATGGAGCACGTTCAATAGATAAAAATCCCAGCCTCACGGATGTAGAGAAATTCATTATTTGCGATCCGTTCTACAAGGAGAAACGGCGGATTGCTTGAACGAGTTACCCCTTAGTAATAGAAACTACAATGAGGCTATAACCCTTCTAAAGGAGAATTTCGAATGTCCGCGACACACCGCTTTCAGCCACATGGCAATGATAGATCACCCCAAATTAACCAAAGAATCTCCAACTGAATTGAGGCACTTAGTCCACACTTTTAAACAACATATATACGCATTGAATAAATTAGGAGAATTCTACCTCGATACAAGTGCTATGTTCAACAGCCTCATCATTTCTAAAGTACCATTGTGTATCCAGAAACAGTGGCAAATGACGTTACCTAACAACCAAATCCCACAATACATGCATTTATTGAACTTCCTCGAGAAGTTAGCACGCAGCTCCAGATCGATCACCACGGTTATATAGTGTCTTCTTTGGTAACGGGTCCATTCCTTAACTTCGTGTTGAAGTTATACTGTACCCGGGCCCCTTAGGACCATAGGGGTTGGGATACGCCCCACCAGCGCGTAAGGTGCCCAGCACCTTACTACCTGTATTGGCTAAGCCTGCAGGGGCTGTCGCCCATCTCAGGTGTAACGGGGCGTTTCTAAGCCCTACCGTCTCCCGGGACGGTTCCGGAGCAGTTGGGACGCTGCACACCCAACGACGGCCATTCGGGGGAGCCAACGCCCCTTAAATCGGCCGTCTTGGCCAGCATCTCGGCCCATCAACCACTGCCACCACGAGTCCATACCCATTATTGGCCGAGCAGGGTGGTCGCTACTCCCTCCGGGCTAACACTCGACCCCCGTGGCACCAATCTAAGTCATTGGTGGCACTATCGTGTGGATGTACGACCACGTCACTGCCGGCCGGCGACCTGCTAACCGAGCTCGACAGTTCCAGATGGGACTCACGTAAGCGGGTGCCTCAAGGTACCGAAGTACCCGGGAAATCTTACTCCGACGGTCCCACCCTTGGCATCAGGATCGGGGGTGCGCTACTACCCCAGGCCACGTAGAGAGAGTGTAACCGAAATTAATACGCCTTACACTCCCGGCGACCTTCCCTGCGGTGTACATAGTGGACTCACGTAAGCGGGACGCTTGTCCCGACGGTCCACCCTGGCTGCGGGAACGTGGGTTTACCAGCCCCCATAGACTCACATAAGTGAATCCTCCCTGCGGGAGATCACCACGGTCAGACGAACAAGAGGCTCACCCGATCAATCCGGTTTGATTCGTCAACGCGCACCACGAGGACAGGTGGACATTTACGACAACACAGGCCACGCCGACGTGTTCCACCTGCCAAGGAGCATACCTCATTTGGAAATGTGATACATTTAAAACCAAATCCCTTCACGAGCGCATTCGGTAGGTCGAAAGAGTATCTTTATGCATTGACTGCCTCAGAAAAGGACACACAGCGCGAGACTGTTTCTCCGGATCATGTCGTATATGCGGAGAACGACATCACACGATGTTGCATAGGGCAAAACACCACTCAGGGTCTCATTCCAACACATCCAGTCCAAAATCCTCTCCTTCAAACAGTCGTTCCACAACACCCTCTTTGCCACCTTATTCATCAACCTACTCGTAAAAGTCACAAAGCCATCCATAGATCGGAAACACCACGAACAACCTCGCCTCCAAGCCCATCTTCCAGTGACAGAACGCACGACCAATGACGCCGACAATCAATGACTCCGTTGACGACCGAACATACTAGACCAACGGCACCCGAATCAATTTCCAATGACATAATAACCACAGCGCAGATTAACGTTTTGAACAGCAAAAGGAAAGCAATCCATCGTCGAGCGCTGCTCGACACCGGATCTAGTGTGTATCTCATTACCCAGAAGTTAGCGAAAGC
Source organism: Bombus hortorum (assembly GCA_905332935.1). Classification (NCBI taxonomy): domain Eukaryota; kingdom Metazoa; phylum Arthropoda; class Insecta; order Hymenoptera; family Apidae; genus Bombus; species Bombus hortorum. The sequence goes on from HG995204.1 coordinate 4,213,787, forward strand.
GCTTGAAATCAGGCAAAACAGATGTTCGGTCCCAATTGGATCTCTAGACATCTTGACGACGACCTCCAAGCGATACATCACGACCACGATCACGTCCACGGATGGCACGTACAAACAAACATTAACATTCCTGGTTATCCCGACCATATCAACCTTAACTCCAAGTGAACCCATCGATCGTTCGGCACTGGTCATATCCAAAAATCTCAAATTGGCCGATCCACGATTTCACTTACCAGCCCCGATCGATGTCTTATTAAGCTCGGGTTCAACACTCGCGTCGATGTGTGTTGGACAAATGAACCTCATGCAGCCAAACGAGCCAGAACTGCGTCTTCAAAAAACGCGATTCAGTTGGGTAATCGGGGGGAGTCAAACTTCCCAGACCGCGTCAAACACATTTCACGTATCCACGACGGCTCTACAAGCAGATCTCGCGCGGTTTTGAGAAATCGACGAGGGACCCTCGATTAATCATACCTCAGAGGCAGATCAACGATGCGAGGAACACTTCCAAACCCACATCCGACGCACCAGCGAAAGACGATACATCGTTGCTCTGCCATTCAACGACCAGCTTTAGTCACTCGGATCCTCCAAAACGCTGGCAGTGAAACGACTCGCCTCACTCAACCACCGTTTCCAAACCAACAAGCGCTTCGAAACAGAATATCGAACGGTATTATAGGAGTACCCGGCATTAGGACACATGAAGGTCAACACCAACAATTCCGATAACGGATACTATTTACCACATCACGGCGTAGTCAAAGCATCGACGAAGTCAAACGACGAAACTTCGTGTAGTCTTTGACGGATCGGCCCCAAGCACCACCGGAATCTCTCTAAATGATACACTTTATACAGGACCCAAGTTGTAGGAAGATTTGTTTTATATACTCATTAGATTCCGCTCGCATCAATATGTACTTACTGGCGATATTGAAAAAATGTATCATCAATTCCTCGTACGACCAGAGGACCGAAAATATCAAAGGATATTATGGCGCAGCGCGAACGGAGAAACCGAAACATATCAACTCAACACAGTAACGTTCGGTTTATCTGCAGCCCCGTATCTGGCCATTCGGTGCCTCAAGCAACTGGCAAAGGACTAGGGCCATCGGTTTCCGCGTGCAGTGCAGGTACTGCAGCGGGATTTCTACGTCAACGATGTGCTCACCGGAGCCGATACTAAAAGCGAAGCCCTTACTCTTAGAACGGAACTCACCGAGTTACTCCACCTAGCCGGTTTAAACATACGGAAATGGGCATCAAATGACAACGAATTGTTACACGGACTCTCCGCAGAGGAGATAAACTACCTACAATACTTGGGCGATTCACAAACCTTGAAAACACTGGGGTTGCTTTGGAATTCATCAGACGACTCCATTCTTTATTCGGTCGAAGTCGATCCACCCCTTTCCGAGTTACAAAACGAATCATTTCGGAGATTTCTGGTCTTCACTGTTCTTCCAATTGTAGTACAGTCATCTACTGCTATTATAACTTCGGTCCAGTCAATTAATGTTCCTAAGTCCTCTCTACTTTTGTCATCTTCGATAAATCGTTTTATAACTGCAAAATCTAGAAAGTCAGGAATTTTGTTTAGATCTGTTGGCCAGTATGTTGGTCTTCCTGTGAATAATATGTTGACATTACTAGTTCTGATATATTTTTCTAGTGTTCTACTTCGAGGTGTGTTAAATCTTGATCCCCATAGCGTGTGCCTAATACTTTGCATTGAAGTCTCGCGTTGCGATGTATTTGTCACCTAAAGATTTAAAATACTGTTCCAATTTTTGTTATGTAATTTTATGTCGCGATGGTGCATATACTGCCGACATGTAGAAGTAATTGCTGTTAGTTTGTATTGTAACGGTGGTTGTTTGAACGTGTTTCTGACTAATTTGACTATGTAAATGGTGATTGATATCGTTTCTTATTATCACTGCGTCCCCTCCGTGTGCTTTTCCTGGGGGGTGTTTTGCATCGTAGATGGTGTAATATGGTATTTTCATGTAGCTCTTTTGTGCAAAATGTGTTTCTGAAACAAGTAATATGTCAATATTATTGTTATACAGAAATGTTTTAGTTTCGAGGGCTCGTTGCTGTAGGCCATTGGAGATCCAAGCTGCAATTTTCAGCTTGTCCATTTCTATTTTTTTATTTATCATGTTTGTAAGTAATTGTAGCATGATTGTAATTTGTTGTGTTTGTTATTTGAATACTGCGTTTTGCTCACTTGTCATTTTTGTTACCATTTCAGTGTTTTTTGATGTATTGCTTGAGCAGTTTGAGCGGTGTTTGATTAGTTACTTACGACGCATAACTTCGGCTACCAAAGGTGTTGATGTATCTATGGTTAGTATTCGGTACGTTTTATACATTTGGTGGTGGCTCTGATTCTGCAATTTATTGTTGGGAGGGATAGTTGTCTTATGTTCTACTTCGAAGCGATGGAATCACTTTATCATTGTAGTTGTTTTCTGACTTCGCAGCCTTTATAGCTTGCTGGGCGATTTCCATTACAGTTATGGCATTTTACTTCGTTTATCTTTCCTGTGTACGAGCAGTTAGTTGTTGTTAGTTTGTTGTTAGGTGGTTTTGTGTACATTTGACACACGTCGGGTTTCTCTTGCAATAGCTTTTTGTGTGTCTATATTGTTGACACCGTGTGCATTACGGTATGTCCAACTTAGAAGGAGGTGGCTCAATTGTTACTATTGTAGTATCATGGACGAAAGGCATAAGAGGTATCGGGCGAACTATAAACAATGTCGCAAAAAAGCCGAATAGTTTCGCGGAAAAGGCCTGCATGACCCTGGGCCATGAACGGTTGCGGAGCACGTGTGTGTTGAGGCTAAGAGAAAAGGTAAATCGATGCTAATGGAGAAAGACGCATTCACAGTCAGTGTTAGTTGAGAATTCAGAGAATGTTAGTTGAGAAGTCGGAGAGTATAAATCGAGAAGTCGAGGAATGCGCGAATTGTGTTGTCGACAGTGTGTTGCTAGCGTTATCGAGAGAGTGTGATCCGCGCGAGAGAGAACGTTGGAACCGTAGTGACGAGAGTTGTATATCAACTATTTAATTATCTTAATTATAGTACATCATTGTGATTAGTTCACGTTAAACAACCATCATTTCCTGTTTAACCAACATCTGTTTAATCCATTGTAAATAAACTAATTGTAGTAGAGATCCTGCACTATAGTGTTTGTGATTTTTTTAATGTCAAGGATTTCTTTGTTATTATCTCTGGGTTCAAGTTCCATTAGAAACAGTGGCAATGGCCGTTTCGTATCATATCTGGTTATATTATTTATTGTTCTTGCTTGATATCCGATGTTTGCTAATTCCTCACATATATTTTTTGTGTTTATCCTTGGGTGTAGTCCTCTAGTTATTATTTTATAGCTTTTTTTCTGTTTTGAGCTGGTATGTATAATATCCGACGCTTTTCTCCTTTAATGCTTGCGTCACTTTTCTGAAGATTTCTGGAGTTTTTGTTTGTACTTTTACTTGTTCTAGTTTTAATTGCTTTATACTGAAGTTTTATTTCCCTGCAGTGTTATTCAATAATTCGATTAGGGGATCGATTTGGGCATCTATGTAGATCGGTGGTGGTTTAACGATATGAGTTGTGACCTTTTCTTTTGGGTCCGCAGCCATTTCTTCTATAAGTAAACCCAATGAATTTCGGAGTGGATGTCAGTCTCGTGCGATCTCGTCAGCAAGAAAAACAACGTATTTACGATCAGTGAATATTATCACGTTTTATTTGAACCAGGGCCAGACGTAGACTTTGGAGAAAAGTACATTGACTATCCCGTTGACCGCGGATTCGTTATCGAACCTAAGACCATTGTTATTAGAGTCTACTCACCGCGGTTACTTTCGATTCTGTAACACTCACACTTGTGCTAATCAACATTACCTCGATTATATAACAACCATGGCTAATTCCAGAGAATATTCATTACATGCCCCTAACTTTAATCATAATGTTAACCCGACATATATATATTTTTTATTATTTAATTTGTACTTTAGAAATTGTCCAGCTGGACATTCGATTCAGATAGAACTGTCTTGCAAGGACAGTGTCATTTCGGCAACAAAAGCAAAAAGCTGGTAGAACTGTTTAACGCGATAAATACAATTTTTCATTTGGCTGTATATTAATTTGTATTACTATGCATTACTTCATAAGACAACACATTCATTAATTCTTCGAGTATAAGTTTAAACAATCTGTTTTGTGGTTTCCTTTGCTTACTTTATTCTTTATTTCATATGTATGTATGTGAATATTGTAATATACAGTGATCAGTAATTTGTGTGGAAAATGTGTGCGATTCATGCAAGAAAGTAGTCCACCACATTTAAGAGCATCTCAAGAATATGCTTATTAGTTTGAATAAACACTTGCGAACGATAACATTGACGGCTACTACTATTGTCGAATCGTCTAGTAAGGTGCTCTTAGCGTTGATCGTTGGCGATGGTAATGTTGCCTGGCATAGTAGATGGATATGATTATACATGACTGACATAATCTCTTCGAACAATTTCTTATTAACTGTAGTATTCTTTACCTATATGTTAAAATTTTCATTAGGAGATTTCTGTCTATTTTTAATTGTTTTCGTGATAACCTTTTAGGGCTTGAACTTTAAAGGGTAGTTTTACTTTATAAACATGAGTTAGCGTGGCTAGAAGAGAATATGTGTTTAATATTTTGCGTTGTTCTTCAAGCCTGTGAAGTTTTAACCCTTAACGCCCTAAGTATGCCTTTCAGGAACCACCGATGTACTGCGTTCTACTTCAAGTGTGTCTCTCAAGCACCACCAATATACGGCGATCTACTCTTTAAAACCTGACACTTAAAAACTTGCAGGTCGAAGTATGATGAGAATAAGTTGGAGTTGCCGTTCCATATTCACAATTAAAGGTCGGAGCATTCAGGGTTAATAAAATCGGAATTTGACTGTTCGCGGCATTTTCTTATCAGTGAAGTTTCCTTCTGATTCTATCATGGCCTGAAGAAACTCATGTGGCGTTGAATTTTTCAAATCGATGTATATCGACTATCATTGGACTTTGGATAATTACCTTGCATCAGGATGAAATTGTCTTTAAACTCATTTTCTTACGCTTTGATGCAGATTATTTTTTAAAATATTTACATACGATTTATCCTATGAAGCGCTAACTGGACAAATATATATTACACATATATTTTTACCATTAACCAGATATTTATTAATATTTTCATAACAGATAGCGAATACTTTTTTTGTCTTATTTTAGGGGTTACAAGAAATGAATATATCTTTCATTTGCTAAAAATTTCATAATAAATGATGCTATACCATAATTTTTTTAAGGTTATGTACTATATGAATATCTTTTACACTGGCTCTGCCTTAGTTCTTTTGAACTCCACCAGAATAGATCATCCGTAATTATCAGAAATGGAATTTGTAATGCAAATATTACTCCTTCCTCTTGACTAATAAGAAGTTATATCTAAATATCATTAAAATGCAAGCAGTAGAAGCAGTCAGTGATAAAAAGTCAATTCCCGCCACTCTTTCACGATCAGAGACAACTCAATGCCATTTCTTGTTTTATTTTGGAGCTAAAATCGTTAATGGAATCATACGTGCGTGACACTATCCAGTTTCAGTAGTAGGGCGAAGTTATTAAAAGTATGAGTATCTAGAGGAGTATCACATCGAATATCGTTACAGTATCGTGACAGACGTATCGGTATCGACTACCGTGAAGTCGCATTTTTGTTTGAAATTTGGTCAAAAATACGCAGTGGAATTAGTATCAGGTAACAGACGATTTCTTGTTATTCTGTAATCAATTGTGTTTTTTTATTATCGTCATTCATTATTATCAATATCATATATACCAAAAATATCATTGGGTCATTAATTACTACAGTAACTTACATGAAGTTCTTGAATTCTCAAATATTTAATTTATATTTTACATTTTACGCTGTAAAATTGGTTCATTATTGTGATTTTTCAATAATTTACAACCAGTCAGTAGAGGTAATCAGAATACTCGCCTTTGCGTGCTAGTTACAGATATACATCGGTTAATTATAGTCAAAAATTCAGTTTAGGGACGGTCTTTCAGAAGTTATTGTTAGGATTTCCTTTGACTCCCGCGTTTATGAAAATTGAAAATACGCTCCGCAGTGACAATATTAATCGTGCGAGATATTTTAGACATTTTACATTTTAAGATTCCTTGCTTTTGTAAATAAACTAAAATATACGCAAATGAACTGAAATAAGCATATATAATATTGATTACACATAAAAGAAACCACGAAATGGTAGTTGAGAGATTATGTATTTACGCAATTATTTTATTAAATTTAAGTAAAATATTCTACATCGTGATAAAATGTATTTCCCATGTTATATTTATCATATTTATTTATTATATTTATCATTAATATTCAAGAGTTAAAAGGACTTTATATTTAATATTTATACAAAATAGCTCTTAGTCATTATATAATTATAGCAATTTTCTTCACTTGTACATTATATATAGGTACGTACTACATTTAAGTTATCAAATCTTTGTAAAACACTGACTTGTGTAATAAAAGGCTTGGTAGTGTAAAGATGAAGCAGAAGACAAATCACAAAACTGAATAACGTAGAACATAGTGTAACATAATATACAGAAACATGACAATATAAAAACATATACACATGTATACAAAGCAATATAGATATATATGTACACAATAACAGATACATATATACGTATATAATTGAATTACAGAATAATTCATATCATAATAAAGATATAAATATAATATGAGACACGTAATATGTACAAACTTTATATTCTGTTCGATTTCATTGGCCGCTGTGCTCATTTAAAATTTCAACCACTTAATCTGAATTACAGTAGAGCCTCCCGTATGCGACTTAACAGCGAGGGTGAACACTTCAGATAATGGAACAATCACTTTAATATGTAATTTCATTTATTGAAGCATCGATTAAGATTGATTGACAGTTCTTTTACCTTTGGGAAGGCATCTTTTCATTATCATTTCATTAGCTGTTTCGCAATGAAGCTAGTTCATTATATCAATACATTCAACGTATGTCATTTGGCTTTTCCCAACACCATGTATATTTACAAATACTACTGCATTTGCACCACTTTCGAGTTTTCCTTTTACTTTATTTCGATAGCTACAGCACTATTAGCTTCACACCAAAGTCTCATAATCAGAATTCATTAAATCTAATAAAGGAAAGGATACATTAAAATACATGAACATGAGATACATAAACGCTAATGAAATATGTATACAGTATATATGTCAAACCGAAGAGGCATCCGTTATAATTAAATATTATGTTCGGATAATAGATTTTTCCGGTATTAGGATAATCGGATAATGGGTGGATGGATAAATCGTGGGAGGGGGTTAGGTACTTGCACAAGATGCTTGGTTAAGGAATCTTGAAGCTAAAATAAGATGAAAATGGAGAACAAAAAAACTGCACTTTCTTTCATTATATGAACGCGAAAAATCATCAATTATAGATTATACTCATTGTTATTTATGGATGTTTACTCATTGAAAATATAAGGGCATATCGGAAATATGCTTCGTTTTGACTCCATAAATAATTAATGAATAACAGCATATATAAACAATGTTTATACAGATTTCACATTCGCATCGCGATTGTCCCGTTCACGGGTGCACAGAAATATTACATACGCATTACGTATTTTTTGCGGTGGTATTAAATTTGGACGAACACTGTCTCGCACAACCACGCACATATTCCACGCAAATTACTGATCACTACATATTACAATATTCATTTACATACACATAAAATAAAAAGTGAAATAGCCAATGGAAACTACAAAAAGATAGCTTAAACTTATACTCGAAGTTTTATTTATGATATCCTCTCTTGGAGTAACGTGTAATGATACAAATTGGTGTACAGTCACAAGAAAAGTTGTATTTAATCCTTGAATAGTTCTTTAGAGTTTCGGTTTTTTAAATTAATATCTACCATGTAGAAGAAATAATTTTAAATTACAATGGAAGCTTCATTGACATAACGTAATTATCTAATTCCTGCAAAACAAAACCATTATTGATGAATTATGTTTCGTTTCGTGAAAATTATCTGTAGATTCCTTTGAAAAATAATATATAAAAAAAACTCAGCTATAATAAATTTTGAACATTATTTTAAAAATTTCACCACATACTATTTGTTACTCCATGGCAGATATTGGGACTGAAAGTGTGTAGATTCTCAAACATGGATGCAATCAATAAAGAAACAAATAAAAACGGGAGCACTAAAGGATTAAATAAGCCGAGTTCTCTCGAAGAATTCTACGCGGGTAGTGGGATCCTTCTGACTGGAGCAACCGGTTTCGTTGGAAAAGGTCTACTGGAAAAGCTTATCCGCATGTGTCCACGCATCGCTGCCATTTTTATACTAATTCGCCCAAAAACTAACGAAACCATAGAGCAACGACTTAAGAAGATCCTAGATGATCCCGTTCGTAAATATATTCTTGTTCCTTTCAATATTTAAGGCTGTCAGGAGCCAAATTGATTAACTTTCTTTTCTGGAATTGAACTGGTAATTTTTCGTCTTCAGATTTACGATGACATCAAAGCAAAACACCCCTCAGCTTTCAACAGATTTTATGCCATAAAAAGTGATATGGGTCTGCCGGATTTAGGTCTTACGCAAGGAGATAGAAATCTGTTGTTAGAAAAAGTAAACATAGTGTTTCACTCCGCGGCCACTGTAAGATTCAACGAACCATTGGACGTGGCTGTTAATGTGAATACAAAAGGTACCGCTCGTATAATCGAACTTTGGAACGAACTAAAGCATCCAATAAGCTTTGTCCACGTCAGCACAGCATATAGTAATGCGAATCTACAGAAAATTGAGGAAAAAGTTTATACGTAAGAATAAGTTATACGCAAACGTTCTATGGTTTATGAATATTATATTTGTAATTATACTGTGAAGCATATGTTCACTTATTATTGACTTTGCAGCACGAGCTTGAGTCCTTCAGAGGTGATCGATATGTGTGACAAATTCGACAAAACGTCGATCAACCAAATAGAAAATAGCATTTTAGAAACTTATCCAAACACATACACATTCAGTAAGAATTTGGCCGAGCAGATTGTAGCAAGCAAGTGCAAAGATCAGCCAGTTGCGATAGTACGGCCAAGCGTAATTGCTGCCGCTTTGAAAGAGCCATGTCCTGGTTGGATACAGAATATTTCTGCAGTTACAGGTATTTACATAAATCGTTTTAAATGATGATTGTTCAATACTCCTTACATTTCACAGTAGTGGAAGTAGAGTTAATCGGTTAGTTTGTTGGAGGCTAAATAAGAGACTTTCCACTAGATCATTATTATAGTTCAAATTTGTTGTTGCTCACTATTACGAGAATTTATTCCCATGTATTTAGCGTTACATTACTGCTGATCCAAAATCACAAATAATTTCTATACCAATTTAATGTTACCAGGTACGTATGTGCTGATCGGCAAAGGATGTGTAACAGCGGTACGAGGTAACAGAGATACAAGATTGGATATAATACCTATTGATTTCGTAGTCGACGTGATAATGTGTATTGCATGGCACGTCACGCTACATCCCGAGCACGAAGTTAAAGTTTACAATTGCACGAGTAACGCTAAGCCTTTTAGGTAAAATTTATTACGAATTTTCTTCAACGCACGTAATTTGATTGTTACGGTATTCCAAAAAATTCAGTTTATGTAAGTAATGTGGACAATTCGCAAACGAACGTAGAATATAAAGTCCACGCTTGATCTGAATACGTTAATTTAGGAAAATAGTGATATAATGTAATATTTATTTAATTGCATAATATTTCGTGAGATAATCGGATAGTAATAAACTTTACATTAAGTATAATTCCATTAATTGTAATGATGTAAAATTTCCAATTGACAAGGTTTGGTCAGATGATAGATACTATGGTAAAATGTAGCATAGAAGCCCCACTGAACGATACGATATGGTACCCAATATGTTCAGTCATAGCAAATAAATATCTTTACAACTTTCTGAGTATAACTCCGCGTATTTTGCCTGCGTTTGCCATAGATATCATTTTAAGACTCCGAGGTAATAAACCAATGTGAGTATTCTATCGATCCTCGAACAAAGAGAACAATCTTTCTGGGATAATCTCTGTTTTCATCTATAATAATAATTGAAAATGATATTTCAGAATGATGGATCTTCTCAGAAAGAGCAATAAGCTGTTCGCATCGTTTGCATTTTTCACCACACACGAATGGACTTTTCAAAGAGATAACTGTTCCGAATTGGCGAAGAAGGTGAAAATGTTACGCGATAGCGATATGTTCAAACTAGATTTAAAGGATATGGACTGGGAGAATTATGGTGTAATTTACCTGATGGGAGTTAGAAAATTTATTCTAAAACAAGAGTTTAAGTCAACAGCCCGACAACGGTTATCAAGGTGCGTATAAAAGTATCTTCGTATAAAAAGAACTAATATAAATACATATATTTTCGGTTATTTCAGGTTGTACTGGTTACATCAGATCACCAAAATATCCGGTATAATAATTTTTTTATGGATAATATTAAGTTTTGTATACTGAGTATTTGAAGGTTACTTTTTTATCTTTCAACCGAAGACAACATAAATATAATTTTATGAAGAAGGGATTCATCATCACTTTCATTTTGTCTTTCCACTCGTTTCATTTCTAAATAAATTCATTAATGACATTGTTTAATAAGGATGAATGTATTTATATGCACATGGTATCTGACTTGTAAACGATTCGTACATGACAATATCTTTACTCCTCGATATTTCTAGTAGAGTAACATCTGCGAACGTTCATACATCATCTTTAAGTGTGTGTTTAAAGATCATTTCTATATAAAAATTCTGCGGCATGTCTTTACGTAATACTAAACAACAAAATAATTACATAGAGAAAAATAGAAATATTCAATACTAATAATTGTACATTAAATCTGATCGATGAAAATAAATATTTTTCCATATAAGATAAAAATTTCTTTCATTTTCCACTAATCAAAGGTTAAGAGATAATTATACTACAGCAACAATAATTTATCATTGAAGAGTCCTCTGGGAAATGAACAGTGATGATAAAAAATAAATATCCTCTACAATAAGATAGTCCAAATGGGGCACTTTGGCTCCTAAATTGTTTGTTCACAAACCTTGTAGTTCTTTGACCAGTCGGCGTTAAAGTATGTGACATCATCGACGAAATAGGGATCAGAGCTGGACAAAATATTACTTCACATAACAAGTAGTAAATAGTGTACATAGGAAGTGGTGTTTGGGACATCCACCTCCAATAACCCTGACATTCACATATGTTATCGAGGTTGCCAAGTCATGTATTAGCCCTCGCTGGTTATTCGTTACAAAATGATTAAGAAAATATTTTGTATAGAAAGAACGTGTCTTCTCGACACTGGGTACATATTGTAGTTATCACCACGTCCTATGTACGTGTTGTATATTAATATTCTTGCATTTATCGTTATAGTCTAACTTCTTCCATCGAGATTCTTCTTGATATATTATTCAATATCACTGTTCACAATCAGTTTATGGTGCAATCAATCAGTTACTTATACAGTTCCTAAAGGAAGAGTTTCACGAAATTTCGAGATACGTTTGTACGAATTCATTAGTGCTCTCCTTTTATCATTACGAATGTCGAATAACAAACGAACGAGGAAAATGCACATCTTAACGGTTTCTATATTTTTGCAAATCATCGTATGGAAGGTTCCTCACCTTATACTTCTTATTTTGTAGATTTTTCCAAAGTCTACATTTGTCAACCGAAATATTTATTGGAAAAATCATTATATTTCATTCTATAAGCGAAAAACCTGCCCTCCGTACCTCAGTACCTCTTCTTAGCCGTGGCATCCAACTTTTCACGAGTTTCAAAGACATATGTTTCCTTTTGAATGACCTTCCGGAGCATCTCGTGAAAAAAATGTAACGTTGGAACGCCAGGGGTGGCACTTGAAATTTATGAATGTGAATTTTCATGAAAATGGTGAAACATTTTACAACAAACTTAACTATATAATTCTGAGAAATTTAATTACTTAGTTTAAAGTTATATATGAAAACATACACAATATGCATTGGAATTGGAAGAATTACCAAAGTTTGTAATTGCAAATTGCAAAAATTAACGAAAATAATACAAAGTAGTAAGAACTATACAAAGAATAGAAAGTTATTTACTATTCAGTAATGCATATTGAATGATTGATGCATATTTTGAAACTTTCAAGTAACAGATTCTCCATATTTTTTATATCGTGTTTACAGCAATGGACGTAAGCAAGCTCACGACGTAACGGAATATTTTAATTTAGAATGTTTCAGGAGTTGCTAATTTTGTAAATATTGCTTTAATAATGCTAAGGTCTCCTTGACATTTACCAACAGCGCATTCCCGATAGATTTGTTCATTAACCCCTCAACCTACGATTTACGTTCAAGAATTCTGGACCGAAAACGAAAACAAGTTCGCGCAGCCTTCGAGCCATTCGCACGATTTGTGCAGTACGCTGATCGGGTCAATCGCAAACATCACGGGCATCGCTCGAGGTACGACGGTCGTGGTACTCGCGCCTGGCCCGATCATCGTACTACGGGCTATGCCCGTAGTTGTAGGTTAAGAGGTTAATGCCTATCAAACTTTGACGTTTTTCATATGATAACCCAAAATTATTTTTAATACAATGTGCAGCATTATGAATACATATATAAGGCACACAAGAATGCTGGGCACATACTTTTGGAATATCATAACAAACAAAATGGTCTTAACAAACAGAGGTTGAAAAACTGTTTCGCTTTCAATTGTCAATAAGACATTAGCTTCACAGCATATATTCAGTATATTTAAAATTCATATTGACACTCACTTTGGCACGTTCTCTCATAGAAGCACACCTTCCAAGATTCCTGACATTTTCGTAATCTCCTGGCAGCAATTGTCGATTGGTTGCATCACTGATTAAACCAAACAATTCGTTTTCTACACGCTATACTCTTTTATACACTAAACGTTTCGTAACTCTGAAACTAGCGGTTTTTGAACTTGTTAAAACCTATTTGTTTGTTTTTATAGTACTACCAGAGAGGAAATTCCCTCTCTGATTACATTTTAAAACTTATCCTCTTGAGAAACAATATAACTAAGTATATTGTTTCGTTCACTCGCGGAGAGACGCGTTCGCGAGGGAGCACGTCAACGGGAGTCGTAAATTCCCGTTACGATTTGACTCTCGACGCCACGAAATGATCGATCCCCTATTTCGATTAGGATAATAGGGGTGGTTAAATGAATTAACACTGCGTTAGCAGGGTTAATATATTCTATATTTGTAATAATGAAGTAGGTACTAACAGATAATTTAACGATAAATGCGCCCGATGTATTAGATATGTTCTGACAAATTCGCGATGCTTTCTATTCGCCTCCTTGAAAAAGACTAACTTGAACGTTACAATTGTTTGGCAACGAATACGATTGAAGTATAACGGAAATGTAAACCGACTTTTTGATAGCTCTCGATGTATGTAGTTCGAATCTGCAGATCAGATTTATCGCCCTTCGATCCTTTATTTTGTCTTCTGAAAGACGATCCCCCACCACGCTCGGATCACGCCACCGATCGCGTTACGATCATGTATACCACCCTTTTTGTATAGGTACAATAACGGACCGAAGGCGAATCGATGTTTCTTAGAACTCGCTGCTTGACGACAACTAAGCGCTTATCGCTACATTGTGTATATCTCGCCGGTCTTGTGAGGTGATCGGTCCGCGACTTTGTAGTGCCGCGCGCGACGGTTAGGAATACGATCTATCGAAAGCCTCGTGGCGTATGGCCTGATCTAGATAGAGAGTCGGCCGACGTAACATATATAAAGACAAATATAAAGACAAAGCAGTAAACACAAAAGAATATCAAGAATGAAATTTGGTTTGATGTTTGGCTGTAATAAATTCGTAACCAAAAATAAGAAAGAAAGTATCCATGAAAAATGGACCGTAATAACCATCTGGGTCTTTATTAAAATTTGATTCTGAAGGGTGCTGGTGTGGCATTGCACTCTCCACGCACATCATTACCAAGTGCCAACTTCTTGTCCAGGTCAGTTGGGTCAGGTAAATACTGGTGTGACGTCTTGCGCTCCATACGAGAGGAACACGTCATAATTCACGAATGAGCCACAACTATAGCCGAATGAAATTAAAAAAACAGAAAGCTTAAAGCAAACAAAAGACACTACGCGTATAAATATTTTAATATCACATTAAATCAATAAACCAATACACAACATTATTATTGAACAAATTCAAAATCTAAGAATATCGAAATAGAAATACACAACAGTGAGACGTCTATCGACACCGTCAACGACCTACCACCTTGCACGCGCTCTCCCCGCCGCAATACACTGTATAATAAACAGATAATGAATGATGAGATGCTATGACCTTCTAACACAGCATCGACAGCGACAAACAACTAGCACGCACCACAGAATCAAGTACCGGCATAAGCAAGCTAACTACGAGTTCTGCAGAGTACGACTTATCATCAGCAGAAGTTAATACTGCAAGAAGAATTCAGCAGCAAGGACTAGTAAAAAAAGGGGAAACTTGAATAATAATTCCAGTAAAATCACATCAGCTGAAACCCTAAGAATTCTGGAAGGACACCGAAGATGGCAGCGAACACAGAAGTAATCACGTACCAAAACTCCGAGCTATCATGAAATAATTCGTCACGTGACAATTAGTCTTAGTATAAATAAGGGTAGCCACATAAACACAGGGCAATTCAGTAACCCTAGGCCATTTCTGGAGGTCCAGATATCATCTATTGGTGATAGAATGCCACCACTCGTACCATGATCAATGACATGACCAACGGGGTACAGTATTTATGACTCAGACACATCGGGATCACATTCCCGTATTGCCAGCGAATCCTCATTTCCACCCCCAATTTGACAGGTTCAAAGGGGGATTCACGTAGGATTAGAGAAAAGGGAAAGGACGAGCTGTGATACCAACTCTGAGCAGTGACACCCCCTTCCAGACTCACAGCCTGGACGCGGCCATGTCCAGTACCGATCAGCGGTTGACACAGATTCGGCGGGTTATTAACCCGCGAAGACACCCCGCTCCCTTACTCGGGAAAGGTGGACTCTTACGCTCGCATTGTCTTCCTGAAATATCCACGGCGAGAAACTCACGTCGAACTCAAAGATAGGAATTTGTGAAAGACATCTGGATAGGGAAAGGCTTTGGGATAGTCATTGCTCCGTTAGCCATTGGCAAGACATGTCTACCAGGCCTCACCGACTTGGACGAGGAATTTTCATTTGGCACAGGTGGGCGTGGGGAGTGCAATGCCATACCAAATGATAATCACCAGATGTCTTAACATCCTTAGTCGGACCTGAAGTAATCCTAAGATCCGTCAGAAATTTTGGCATATTTTACAATCAAGGCTCTTAAATCCCTCAAGTATCATTCAAGGTGAAACGTTCCTTAGGGTTGTTGTTCACTTTGTGAAAACGCAGAACAGCGGATTCTTCCCATGTATAATTCCATCCACGAGCGCCTTTGTTCGGGAGCGGCCAACGCCCATCCTTATCCACCAGTTGTTTCCTCATCCAATTAGCAGCGATGTCCGTCCGTTGCCCTCGCCTTCTGAACGAAAATTGCCATCAACGAATCCGCTTGTCTCGTGCTCTAGACATACCCATCAATAATTTTCCCCTCCAACAGCGCCGTTACCGAACGGCACTTGCTAGTAATTCTGAGATCTGAAGAACACATCTCACTTGCTATTAACTCTTTGCTGAGAAAACTTCTACACGCACCACTCAAGTCTTCAAAGTTGTTGGAAATAATGTGGATATTTAACACCGTAACTCAGTGTTATAGTCATTCAATCAGCCCTATTATCTTAACCGAAATAGGGAATCGACCGATTTGTGGCGTTGATAATCATCGTATCATAACGAGAACTTACGACTTTTGTTGGCGCGTTCTACCGCGAACGTGTCACTCCGCGACGCGGTCGAACAAGTACTATCTTTAGTGCGCGTGACATAAATCTAGCTTAATATATTTTAGGTATAGTAGTAGTTAGTACGCTAGCCTGTATAGTTGTGGGTGAGACAGGTTCTGCTGAGGGTGTTGATGGCGCTGAAGGATACTGCTGTATTTTCTTCTCATTTCAGAATCGTGGAAGAAAAATCAGACTCCGGTCGCCGGGATTTGAACCCAGGTCTCGAACACGTTCGTAACCTAAGGCGCTAATCATTGCGCTGTCGTCGTCCGACACTAATTGGTGTCAAGTAGTGGTATTTTACTGTCGAGTGTCGCCATATATTTTTAATCCTATGCGCTTGGCATTTTAATTAGCATATGTTATTTTTAAATGGACTCTGCGTCAGGACACTGAATCGCGCGCATGTGTTTATAGCCGATATCCACCAAGTGTGTTGTAGAATAATTAGCTGCCTTGTGTTTCTCTTCATCGGTTATTATCTGTCTTCTTTTGTGTCTATTTTCCTACAATATCTATTTGTTTATTTCTCATCTCTGTGAATTCTGTGGAAGGCACTAATCTTGAAGGAAGGGCGAAGACCAATACTCTTGATGTCGACAAGTGATGATTGTGACGAAAATATAACAAGCAAATGTCATACACTTGCGAAGATATCGTCTATCGTAATAGCAGAAGAAGGGTTACTATCTACTAAAAATAAGCTTGCCATCGCGAATGAAACTTGTTACGTGGTTAAAAATGTAACAAGTTGTGATGCAGATATAATCAACGAGAAATTTGTAAAGAAGGCGATAACAAAATAAATGTTCGAAAATTCAGTAGCTTCATTTAAACTACTGTAGTAATTAATGATTCGAGGATATTTTTATATATATTGTATTGATAATGATAATTGACAATTAATAGAAGACACAATTAAATACACAGTGGCAGGGAATCTACGATCGCATGCTACTTGTTGCTATTCCCACTCTGTGTTCCTTAGCAAAGATCGAACAAGAATACGACTTCACAATAGTATATACCAACACGTCTATCACAGAGCTATAATGATATTCAGTGTGAAACACCTTTAGATACTCATACTTTCAATAACACCATCCTCATACTGAAATTCGATAATGTGATGCATTAATAATTCGATTAACATTTTTATTTCCAAAACCAAAGAAGAAATAACTTTGAATTATCTTAAAACGTGAAAGATTGGCAGCATTTGACTTTTTATCGTTGATTGCTTCTATGCTTACATTTGTTGTGGCACGCGAGTCATAGGACGATTCGAGTCAAGAGTGACTAATGTTGTTTTACCTCGGGGAATTGACACCTTTTAGATGTACGAGATGTAAAAATAAACAAACTCCCGACAAGACAATATCGCCGCTTCGTGCAACCGTCAACCTTATATCATTATATCCTTGTATCCTTATATCGAGTAGTATAGGTCCAGCGACAATTAACTTTGTATCTTGTACTTGGAACGATTTTAAATACATTTGACTATAACAAGTATTCACTTGTGTCGTCATTTAAAGTTACAGGTTCAATGTCCACCACACATTTTAATGATATTTACATATAACTTTTTATTAGTTAAGATGAAGGTGGAAATGTTTGAATTGCTAATTGCATCTCATACGAACGATCGTAATAATTGTCGTAAAAATACGACAGTTAATAAGTAATTTTCAAAACTGTTTGAAGAAATCACTCAGTAATGTCTATTTGAAAAATTACGGCATGAATGCATATAACAAAAAAAATTTGCACTTTTTGTCACGAATGCTACTATGTATTATGCATATATATATATGGTTTCCTCATTAGTTAATGTAAATATCTTATTTATGTTCTGCCATTATATTTTCTTGTATTACGACGGTCGACATTAACGTTAATAGATAAATCTACGATAGTAGTAACCATCGACGTTATCGTCTGGGAATTTATTGAAACTGACAAGCATTATGATTTTTTTATATTTTATAAATTACATGCATATTTCATTTTATTGTGAGCAAAGTCCAGTGGTGTCGAATATGGAGAACGGGGTGCTCAATGAGCGGCTCTGCATTCTGTCCGCTATAATACAAGCGTTTCATTAAAAAGTTGACAAACTGGTCGACTATGACATGAATTGTGAACAATCGAGTATGGAATAGATAGAGTTTACGCCTGTGCTTTAACTTTGTACTGCTTTAAATTTTCTACGAAGTCGTAAAAGTCGCAAATATAATGCACATGTGATTGATGCTGGCACATAATTACATTCATGAATAAATCTTTCGAATTATTACATGTGTTTTCTCGCGAATCCAAATGCTGCAATTTGTTGATTGAGATGTAACTGCATTGATCATTTAGTCCAAAAGCGTAGTCGCAACCTAAGTGGCATACAATGATAAAAATATCGCCAAATGACATAGATATTTAAACTGCTTGAACACTTTAAAATTGCAAGTTTTGTCTTGTATTCGCCGATTGATTGAACAACGTATTATATATATCGGAGATGAAAGGACACCGGGTCTACCGTTTGGAATTCCTTGGAAAATTCCCAATAGTTAAATCTTCATAAATTAACCCTATTATAATTGTCCCAGATTTGCGACAATGAGCTTGGGCTCGAGGCGACAACTAGTCGCCGTACGTAGCGGCGGTCACGGGATGGACGTTTTTACCTAATAGAGGTATGGAGTAATTGTATAGCTCTCCTTAAAAACAAATAGTTGAACCGGCACTCGACAGTAAACATTCCAATGGTTTCTACCCCATGGCTCGCCACAAACTGGCCCTATTCTTCGGGCAGGATGATGTCGATTCATCTTCACAGTACATGTTCAGCTAGCCTGAGGATCCGTTATAAATCTTAGGATTTAGTTAACAAAGGTCCTTCAAACGGACAAACATTCTTCATTCTAACAGTTCCTGAATCTACCACCTACTACGGGAAGATGAGGGAAATCTGCTTTTCTCACGAACGACGCTTCCCGCTAGGAACTTTCTTCCAAGGGCGGCTAGCGTGCTTTTCTAACCACCAACATAGGAATTAACCAATTAACAGCAACGTTCATTTCCCTCACTTTCCGAATAAGGGTTGTCCTCGACGAATCCGATGATCTCGTGCTCTGAGACACACCCCATTATGGTTTTCCTCTGCAGCATCACTGTGACGGAGAGGAACACTCTCGTGCGATCTCGTCAGCGAGTATCACGTCTTTACGATCTGTGCGTACCTCACGTTTGAATAAGGAGTCCGATTTAGACTTTGGGACAAAGTACATCTGTTATCCCGTTGACCACGGATTCATTATTGAATCTAAGATCATTGTCATTAGCGTCTCGAGTACCTAGTTACCACGGCTACTTGTCAAATTCTGCAATCATTATATTCGCACTAGTAAATGCCTTCTCTATTGCGTAATAGCAATGTCTAAACCAAATGGAGATTCGTTACACGCCCTTAATCATAATATGAACCCGAAATATACATATGAATATTTCTTTTATATACGGAAAAAGTGTTCTTTTTCTAGTATTAAAGAAATATTTCTTTTATATTTGAAAGATATATTTTACCTCCAAACATGAAATACATATACCTTATATACTTGAATAAAGTATTTGTATGTGTATTTAAATAGGAAAGATTGAATTTATTTTTAACATTGAGGGTCACGTACTGATAAGTATAGAAATAACACGTGCTAATAAGGGAGCAAAGATAAAATTGTAGTTTCCATGATTTAAAGAAAAAGTGGAGTAGTACTAAAAGGGTAAGAGGAAGAAGCGATTAATCCGAGAAAGTAAAGATACGGAAAGAAAGTGAGAGAAAAGGTAGTTTGTAAGCAAGTTGAAATTATTCAGAGGAATAAGAGGCTAGAGCGATAAACGATCAACGTGAAAGCGATAAACAGAAACGGCAGATCGGTACGATAATATGAGAAAAATTAATAAGATAAGAAAAGGTAAAACAGTGCCACCTACCGGGTGAAAAGAGAACATAATCAAATGATACAATAAGTCAGGCAGATAAATAGGTGGATACAAACATAGGTAAGATAAGAATAGATGAAGTACCTTTTGCATCTTTGTGGCCCGATGTGACTGTCCTACCGACTTAGAAATTCGACACTCATTTTAGCGTCCTCTACTCATCAATGACGTTCACTCGATAAAGTACTTATTAAAGAAGAATTAATGGGAGCCAACAGCATTCATGTGTATGTGCATACTTGTATGCCTCCAAAGATAGGAGATATTAGATCAGCAGTTACATTTCTCGATTGCTTTAGTAGTATTAGAGAGGAAATGACAGAGTTCAAGCTTATGGCTCCGGTTGTTCCCGGACTAGTACTGCACAATGCGGCTAGGTAACTGCTGAAGATAACACACGCTACCATATACAATATTCTATAAAATTGTGGATCCGCCCTGTTTGATTACACGCTAGCATAGACAAGAACCTATTGCGTTCCACGCTAGAAGAATCTATTTAATTTTATGGTTCTATGGAAAAGTTCATATCTATTTGTCTATCCGAGATAGACAAGTATTACAATAACAGTATTGCGCAATAATTCCAGAGGCATGAATATTTTTTCACTGTCGCATCGAAGCACATAAATATTTTTTTCTTAATACGTACTATGAAGTTCGTTGAAACGAACAATGACCTTGAACATGAAGTCATTTACTGCTGTGAAGCGTTATAAATGCGCCAGTTCCCAAGAAATTAAATGAGGAAAATATGTTAGCTATCATATGTTAGGTTTCTATTGTAGGATCTTTTTATTTATTTAGAATGGATTAAACAGCAAACGATGGTTATTTAATGTGAACTAAATACAGAAATGTGCTATAACTAAGACAACTAAATAGTTAATTTACAACTCCCGTCACTACGTTTCCAACGCTCTCTTTCACGCGGACCAGCCTCCTCGACAACGCTGACAACAGTCTCTAACGAAGCTGATGTTACGTCGGAGACACAAGAAATCATGAAATCGATAGATCGCCAGAGATCTCCTCGCGTCGTAGTTCGAACGTTTCACGAATAAGGTGAAGAAATTGAACTTCGTATGTGATAATGGAATTTTTGTTATATAAATCCAACAGAGTGACGGTTCAAAGTGTTACAACAGAGTAAATTGTCGAGCGCTAATTTAGGAAAGTTTTTATATTGAGGTTTTAGTCTCTTTGGAGGAGTTATGGTCGGATTTGTGTCAGAGGCGGTTATTCCGTTACCGTCCGGCTATTATTTCGATAGCTGTGACATGCAGCACGTTTCGTCTACCTGGTTACTGTTTCCGAGCGAGTGGCCTTCTTGAGCGTGTGACACTGACAACACTCTGACTTCTCAACTCACGACTGGCTGATAATTGATCTTTCTTTCTTAAGCATCCCTTTGTATTTTCTAATGGCCTCGCCACGTATGCGTTCCGGAGCGGTCCGCGGCCATGGTCACGTATGTAGGCCATTGGTCGAAATTTTGAATGGCCATCCGTTTGTGGCTCGGACGGGCCCTGTCCCTTCTTTAGGAAATTTCGTCCTCCCCGGTCTGTAAACCTAATGACTCTTAGGTCAGGTAAAAAAAAGCCCGGGAAAGCCCCAGCCAGTAAGATTCGAGGGACGGACGAAACTCAAGGGCTGGTAGAGGGGATCAGCATCATACTAGGACAGTTCATCGTCAGACATCGTACAGTGCAGATGAAATACTTCACTCTCAACAAGATCTTACCACCGCCGAGTTAATAACATTACACTTTATACAATAAGTGCAAATATAGTGCTAAATTACACTATCACTGGATCTATTAAACCTCCTCCACCTTGAGCGTTAAGTCATCCGTGGTACGCGATATTGACCGATCGGTTTGACCTGACCGGTTGCTCTTTAATGGATAATTCCCAACGCGCAGAAACGAATAAAGGAGCACATTTACAACTTTCTTATCTGGGCATGTATTGAAAATTTAAATAACACATTTTGAAAAATTTTTCAGTCATATACATGCTGCACGTTTCATCGAAATCGGTTGATACAGCAACATGTAACAACCATCGAAAAATGGACAAAAATATAGAGTTATTACAGCTATAGGCTGAGAGTCGTCTTCTTCAGCGAGTCAGTAATGCTCCGGAAGGCGGCAATGGAGTAGGCAGAGGCTGTGGACACGTCTCGGCAAGACGATTTCTGGCCACCCCGCCAACCGGTAGGTCTTAGGCGCTGGCCGGTCTAGTGCCGCAGTGTTGCCAAATTGCATGCTTCCCCAAACAGCCAGCCTTGCACGGCGACACAACGCGGGCCGCACTGTATTATGGCTGCATGTTGAGGTTATTAGGTGTGTGAACAAAGGAGCGCGTGAATAAATTGTAAGGTAGAAAATATATTTTAATACAGGAGTGTAAATAGATCTGGTCTAGATCCGTACGCTAGCAGTGTTTCCCTATGACTGAAAGCCCTGAAGCCATCGTCGCCTGTCTACAGTTTATGGTCTGCCTTCGTTCCAGTCTTTTGTCTATACGCTGTCAATGGCTTCAGTGCTTGAGAAAACTAAAAGACCAGATATAGAGTTTTCTTAGAAGTGGTGACCATTTCAATACCCACTTACGGATGTTCAAACCTGCTAGTTTGATACTGTTAGCGAGCTCTACTATGAGTGATAGTGCATCGCCCTCCGGTGAGGGCGTTGTTGACGTAGAAATCTCGTTGAAGGACTGAAGAGGCTGGCGGGAATCGATGTCCCTCGTTGTCTGCCAATTGTTTGAGACACCGAATAGCTAGATACGAGGCTACAGACAATCTGAACATCACAGTGATGAGTTGGTATATCTCGACTTAAGCCTTCCACTATCGTCCTCCACTGGATTAACACATTTGTCGCTAACCGCGTGGCCGAAATCTAAACAGAGACCCATAACACCGATAGGTGTCAATTTCCTATAGCCGATAATCCTACAGGTCTTATCTCCCGAGATGAATCGTGCGAAGAATATCTGCGCCCAACCATGTGGCAACATGGACCAAGATAGTTATACCAACGTGAAGGATGCTGGCCATCGTGGATCCCAACAACATTGGTAAAAATACCCGAGCAAAAAACTCGAGACACGGTTGTTAGGGGGAAGCTCCAGCCTCTCAACCCTTTTCTCGACCAGGAAGTGATATTGCGAGTCGGGGACCGACTCAGCCACTCGCCTCAGAAACATCCAATCATCCTATCGAAATCACAAGTCGCAGCTCTCATTATCGAAATCGAATCAATTCTCAGTTCTCGACCACTGACTCCAATTTCCACGGATCCCAATGGCCTCCATGTCCTCATTCCTGGCCACTTCCTTATTGGCGATTCATTAACGAGCTTTCGGGAGCGAAATTTCAGGAACGTTCCATCTAACTGTCTATCCAACTGGCAACACTTACAATAACACATTTAGAGCTGGTGGCATCAGGAGTATCGAAACGAGATGACCAGTCGAAGCAAGAGGAGCAAGGGCAGTCATGGCGTACAAGAAGGTACGATCGTCTTCATCAGGGAAGGTCACGTGCCATCAATACAGTGGTCCATAGGCCGTCATCAAAGTCCATCCAGTCTCCAACGCCATTATCCGGATGGCCACTGTTCAGATGACAACGAGCATTTGGATCGAGACATGAAACGTCTAGTCCCACTACCGACCCTACCCGATTCAGCGGAATCCGGACAACCACCAATCGAAAGAGATTTGGGTGGAAGATCCAAATAATTCGACATTCAGAATTTTTGATCGGTACCATCCCCAAGGGGGCTGATGTTAGGTTCCGCTATCCAATACATAAACCAGAATCAATCCCTCGGTCAAGACGGCCACCAGCTATACAAATATCATTAATCGGACTTTACCGACAAGGGCTTTGATTGCTGTAAAGCATGTTTCTAGTCGAGAAGTACCTTGGGATTATTGTTCAATCCGGTAAAAAATGGGAAAAGCGACTTTTCCTCGTGTTCAATGTTTGTTACGTTTCTCATGTTAATAGGGCGACCAGCACCCATCACTAGTTCTGTATAAATGCCGCCTTCACAAAACATAACTTAACTTGCGATCATCCCTTCGAACAGCATACATTTCAACTTGTTAGTCATCTTTTCACCTTATATTCTTCGAGGAAAAGGTGTGGCAATGAAATGTATATTTAAGCTGGTAACTCATTTCAACCACCTCTACTATCTTAATCGAAAGGGAGGATCGGCGGATTGATGGCGTCGATCATCGTACCGTAACGAGAATTTACGACTCTCGTTGGCGCATACCACTGCGACTGCGTCTCTCCGCGAACGGTCGCACAGTCGTCGTCCGTCGCGAGATGATAAAAACTAACAGAAGTCAATCTGAATACGTTGATCATATTCACATTTAATCGAATTACGAGCAAATATTTCTGACAGTCTCGCATATGCAGCTGTGCTCGGAGCTTACTGCCATCCTAGAGGAGTTCTTTTCAACCTTAGAAGGCGAAGCCCACCCGCGCGAGCGGCGGTCCCGTCCGGTATTCCGTTTCTTGGTGTACGAAAAAAGACGCTCGCCAACAATCCGACTCCTTCTTCTTCCAACAGCGGAGACGCCTCGACACTGGTAGTGCTAGGGTAGTGGGGGTGGGATCCTATTATAGCCATTGCGGCCCCGGGTATCGTATTGTTGATCCTACTTTTGGTCCCGACGAAGTTGTTTCCTTCGCTTCATTAGGGCCTTCGAAGTCCCCGCCCTCACTCCTTTTTCCTCCTGGTCTGCTCTTCCAACGTCCCTTGGGGACGACCGACCTCATATTCTCGAGGTAACGCACCCTCTTCCTCCGGTGTGCGTCCTCACGTATCAATTCCGCGCCAAGATCGGCAGTTATTCGACCGACCGTCCCGTCTCTATATTCCACCGCTGATGATACTGGCGACAGTGGCAGCGCTTCTCCTCCTTTTCGCGAAGCCGTTGCCGAATATTTTAATATGTAATATTTCGGATAATAACTATTCATTATTCATAGCGAATTGATTTTTCTAGTCATTCGAATAATTTATCGTTATGTATTCGAATACATTATACAAATAGCGATTGCAATACTATTTGAATAATATTGCGAGTAACTGTTAACTATTTTCGACTTCATTTGAACTTTCTAAAATCCTTACTATTCTGCTCATAATGTTTTATCTATATTCATGTGCATATTTGACCTTTTTGTATTGAATTAACTGAATATTCGACGCAGAACAACGTAATACATAAATATGTTATCAGCAGCGGAATAATTCGTATCGTCTACAAGTTGTAAATATGAAAAGTCGATATTTTGAATTGTAAAAATGAAAGTATTCTATGATAAAGGAATAATATAAGAAACATTTGCAGTGATTAATTTGGAAAATTACATAATGTTTATGAATGTCTTTTTTATGAAATTGAAATATGAACCATTACGTTGAAAGTCAGAACGTTTTCGAGAGATCAGAAGGAACAGAAGTAAGCAGAAATGATAACAATTTTGTTTTAGCTTAATGTTGACAGTTTGCAAACAAATTGACGTCATAGGATTATCTTCACCGTTTAATTATAAATCACATTGAAAGCGTAAACACGACGGTACAATTCTTCACGAGTATAAAGATTATGATAAACAAACCAAGAAATCTAATCAAACTAAGGAAATTTCGTAGCGCAACGTAAAATTATATTTTTCTTATTATAAATTAGTCTAATGTTGATGTTTCCTTGTTCGAAATTAAGTTACGTTAAAAATAGATCATGTGATTTCATCCTTCTCGATGAGGCAACCAACGAGTAAGCATATGAGTAGTAACCAGTAACGAAATAGAAACTAACATCTTCCGTATTAAATCTGTACTGAGTGTTTCACGAATTCCGTTTATTTAAATATTTTCAAGTTTCATTTAAATATTTGAAAGGACTGAAAAATGTGGTAATAGGATTTAGAGAAATGCCTTTAATATGTCATATCATATGCCGTTTAATATGTTAATTCATTTCGGCATTCTCTTCAAAAAAGTATTAACCTATTTTTATCGAAAACTATATTAATTTAGCAGATATTTTAACTTGAATTTATCATATTTAACGTATGAAAACCAAGGAAAGTAACATCTGCAACATTTTTCTTGGGAAAGATATATTTTCAGATCTTTTTCTAGTTATAAAATTTCTATAGTAGTCTTAAAGTACAATAAGACATGACGGTAATATATACACGTCATATAACATGTAAATCGTATTGGTCAGGCCTTGCCTATCTGTATTCATTAATTTTCGTGACCTTATTGACGACGTAAATGCAAATATATATGCAAGAAACATAGTTGAGATCAAAGTTTCTGAATCAATAAATATCTTGTTTTACATCATGTAGCATAACAATTGTAAATCTTCTACGTGTACGAACAGTGTTCGTAACGACCACTAAATAATAAAGGTTAAGACCGGATGCGGTGCCATCAAGACCCTCGATAATACACATAGCAGTTAGCAGTCATCGCAAGAATTCATATCTTTTTGTCTTTATAATCAACAAAAATAAAAAATCACTGTGGAAACTTGAAAGTGACCATTTGATTGTGCAAAAAAACTTGCGATGAAGAAGCTGTATCTGTGCCTTGTATTAGAATTACGCGTGCTGACCATGTCGCAAAGAACTGCCTTGGATACCTCGATTCTTAATTACATCTATCGTGGATATCGTAATTCGTTAACGCAATCCTACGGTACGTCTGTTTTAGTTTATTTCGTGTTACGTCTTTATGCAGTAATTTCATTTTCTTTTGGTTACAGAGATGCTTTTTGGAGAAAAATTGAAATATTGCGAATCTTATTTTTCACAGACTAATATTTCATTGTGAATATATATGTCGAGTTTCCATTATGATTAAGGGCGTGTAACGAATCTTCATTTGGGTTAGATATTGTTATTAAGCAATAGAGAAGGTATTTGCTAGTACAAATATGATTATTACAGAATTTGACAAGTAACCGTGGTAACTAGATACTCGAGATGCTAATAACAATGATCTTAGATTCAATAACGAATCCGCGGTCAACGGGATAGTCAATGTACTTTTCTCCAAAGTCTACGTCTGGCCCTGGTTCAAATAAAACGTGATAATATTCACTGATCGTAAAGACATTGTTTTTCTTGCTGACGAGATCGCACGAGACTGACTTTTTCGTCGCGATGATGCTGCAGAGGAAAATTATGATAGGGTGTGTCTAAGGGCATGAGATCATCGGATTCGTCGGGGACAACCCTCGTTCAGAAAGTGAGGGAAATGGACGTTGTTGTTAATTGGTTAATTTCTATGTTGGTGGTTAGAGAAAGATGCAAGCCGCCCTTGGGAGGAAGTTGTTAGCTGGAAGTGTCGTTCGTGAGAAAAGCAGATTTCCCTCATCTTCCCGTAGTAGGTGGTAGGTTTAAAAACTGTTAGGATAAAGACTGTTTGTCCGTTTGAAGGACCTTAGTTAACTAAATTCTAAGATGTAACTGAACATGTCCTGTGGAGATGCATCGACATTTGGTAATCATCTTGCCGGAAGAATAGGGTCTGTGTGTGGCGAGCAACGGGGTAGAAACCATTGGAATGTTTACTGTCGAGTGCCGTTATAACTATTTCTTTTGGGGGAGAGCTATACAATGACTCTATGCCTCTAGTAGGTAAAAACGTTCATCTCGTAACCGCGGCTACGTTCGGGGATTAGTTGTCGCCTCGAATGCAAGCTATTATCGCAAATCTCACACAATTATAGAAGGGTTAATTTATAAAGACCAAAGGATTCCAAAGGGGAGGCTCGGTGTCCATTCATCTCCGACATATATATTTTTTATTATTTAATTTGTACATTACAATTACAATTTGTCCAGCTGGATATTCGATTCGGATAGAACTGCCTTGCAAGGACAATGTCATTGCGACAACAAAAGTAAAAAGCTAGTAGAACTATTTAACGCGATAAACATAATTTTTCATTTGGCTGTATATTAATTTGTATTACTATGCATTACTTCATAAAACAACACCTTCATTAATTCTTCGAGTATAAGTTTAAACAATCTGTTTTGTGGTTTCCTTTGCTTACTTTATTCTTTATTTCATATGTATGTATGTGAATATTGTAATATACAGTGATCAGTAATTTGTATGGAAAATGTGTGCGATTCATGCAAGAAAGTAGTCCACCACATTTAACAGCATCTCAAGAATATGCTTATTAGTTTGAATAAACACTTGCGAACGATAACATTGACGGCTACTACTATTGTCGAATCGTCTAGTAAGGTGCTCTTAACGTTGATCGTTGGCGATGGTAATGTTGCCTGGCATAGTAGATGGATATGATTATACATGACTGACATAATCTCTTCGAACAATTTCTTATTAACTGTAGTATTCTTTACCTATATGTTAAAATTTTCATTAGGAGATTTCTGTCTATTTTTAATTGTTTTCGTGATAACCTTTTAGGGCTTGAACTTTAAAGGGTAGTTTTACTTTATAAACATGAGTTAGCGTGGCTAGAAGAGAATATGTGTTTAATATTTTGCGTTGTTCTTCAAGCCTGTGAAGTTTTAACCCTTAACGCCCTAAGTATGCCTTTCAGGAACCACCGATGTACTGCGTTCTACTTCAAGTGTGTCTCTCAAGCACCACCAATATACGGCGATCTACTCTTTAAAACCTAACACTTAAAAACTTGCAGGTCGAAGTATGATGAGAATAAGTTGGAGTTGCCGTTCGATATTCACAATTAAAGGTCGGAGCATTGAGGGTTAATAAAATCGGAATTTGACTGTTCGCGGCATTTTCTTATTAGTGAAGTTTCCTTCTAATTCTATTATGGCCTGAAACTCTCGTGGCGTTGAATTTTTCAAATACGAATACTCTTTTTTATATTATTTTCAGGATTTACAAGAAATGAATATATCTTTCATTTGCTAAAAATTTCATAATAAATGATGCTATACCATAATTTTGTTAAGGTTATGCACTATACGAATACCTTTTACACTGGCTATGCCTTAGTGCTCTTGAACTCCACCAGAATAGATAATCCGTAATTATCAGAAATGAAATTTGCAATACAAACATTTTTCCCTTCGTCTTGACCATTAAAAAGATATATGTGTTGTAAATATCATTAAAATGCAAGCAGTAGAAGCAGTCAGTGATAAAAAGTCAATTCCCGTCACTGTTTCACGATCAGAGACCACTCTAGGCTATTTCATGTTTGATTTTAGAGATAAATATATTTATCGAATCATTCATGCATAATATTATACAGTTTCAGTAGTAGGGTGATGTTATTAAAAGTATGAGAATTTAGAGGAGCGTCACATCGGATATCGTTTCAGTAGTGTGACAATCGTGTCGGTATCTACTATCGTGAAATCGCATCAGTAACAGGTAACAGACGATTACTTGTTATTCTGTAATCAATTGTGTTTTTTTATCATTGTCATTCATTATTATCAATATCATATATACCAAAAATATCATGGGGTCATTAATTACTACAGTAATTTAAGTGAAGCTTTTAAATTCTCAAATATTTATTATATATTTTACTGTAAACTGGTAAATTATAGTGATTTTTCAATAATTTACAACCAGTCAGTGGAGGTAATCGGAACATTCGCCCTTGCGTGATAGTTGCACGAGATATCGCTTAATTTTTGTCAAAAATTGAGTTTAGGAACGGTCTTTCATACGTTATTGTTAGGATTTGCTTCGACTCCCGCGTTTATGAAAATTGAAAATACGCTCCGCAGTGACAATATTAATCATGTGATATATTTTAGGCATTTTACATTTTAAAATCCCTTGTTTTTGTGAATAAACGAAAATATACGCAAATGAACTGAAATATACATATAGAATATTGATTACCCATAAAAGAAACCACGAAATGGTAGTTGAGAGATTATGTATTTACGCAATTATTTTATTAAATTTAAGTAAAATACTCTACAACCTGATAATGTTATATTTATCACGTTATTTTTAATCATATTTGTTAATTACTTAGATGCTACGTCAAAATATCTTTTCGAATAAGATCATAAACATCGTTTCATTAATATTCAAGAGTTAAAAGGACTTTATGTTCAATATTTACACAAAATAGCTGTTAGTCATTATTTAATTATAATAATTTTCTTCACTTGTACATTATATATGTAGTATCGTGGTATAATATATATATATATATATTTACAAGAATTGGTGATACAGATGTTGATTTGACAGAAAAGACGATTGTAGTTCAACCTGAACTATTCACACCAAACATACAGAAAACAGCACAACTTAATAATTAGGTAACGACTCGACCTTTTTATAAAAATGCCATCCACACTCTCTCGGCAACCTCTTCCCAAAAACTGTTTGTCCATTCCCTTTTTTCCCGTCCCTTGGCAACCGCTCGTGGGCGAGGTCACGTAGGCCTACTCCTTCCAAAACTACCCGATGGAAAACAGACGCCTCGGCTCTCTCGACATTTCACGCGGTTCCCCCGCCAACTCCCAGGCCTCCCACTCATGATACTACATATATATGTCGGTTACGTTGTCAGTGGGGGCGTATAAAGAATATTCTTGTGAGTTGGCCATCGTAGTGGTATATCAGTCGATATTTATTAAAGTGAATGTATTACAGAGATTAACAATTTATATCGGTGATCTACACGGCGATGACGATGAGTTTAAGTTCGATAACGAATACACAGTCCACGGGATGACAATTGCGATTTTGAATTAGACGTACGTGTGCACTGGACTAGACGTACTTCTCGAATTGCGCCCCAGTCCAAGTGGAACTGCCTAATATACTCCTCTCTATATCCCTCAGGTCAATCCTTGTTTTTAAGGAAAGATATTTAATTATTTTATACCTCTGTTAGGTACACGTTCCCCCGTGACCGTCGCTACGTTCGATGACCCATTATGTCACTTCGAGCCTAAACCCACTGTCATAAATTCCGGGCAATCACAATTGACATAACTCATAAACAGCTATTTCTCTGTTTTATTCTTTAAGTACGGCTATAATAAAAAGTCTGAATTCAAGTATTGGGGACTTTCCCAAACATTCCAAAAGGAAAACCCCGATATCATTTCATCTTCGACATGTATGTACGTACAGCATTTAACTTATCAAATCTTTGTAAAACACCGATTTGTGTAATAAAAGGCTTGGTAGTGTAAAGATGAAGCAGAAGACAAATCACACAACTAAATAACGTAGAACATAACGTAACATAATATACAGGAACATGACAATATAAAAACATATATACACAGATATACAAAGGAATATAGATATATATGTATACAATAACAGATACATATATACGTATATAATTAAATTATAGAATATTTGATATTATAATAAAGATATAAATATAATATGAGACACCTAATATGTAGAAATTTTATATTCTGTTTGATTTCATTGGCCGCTGTGATCATATAAAATTTCAACCAGGTAATCTGAAATACAGTAGAGAATCCCGTATCCGACATAACAAGGAGGCAGAACAGTTCAGATAATGGAACAATTACTTTAATATGAAATTTCATTTATTGAAACATAGATTAAGATTGATTGACAGTACTTTTACCTTTAAAAGGGCACATTTTCATTATCATTTCATTAGCTGTTTCGCAGTGAAGCCAGTTCACTATACCAGTACATTCAACGTATGTCATGTGGCTTTTCCCAACACCATGTATATTTGCAAATTCTACTGCATTAACACCACTTTCGAGTTTTCCTTTTGTTTTGTTTCGATAGCTGGATCGCTATTAGTTTTATACTAATATCTTATAATCAGAATTCATTCAATAAAGGAAAGGATACATTAAAATATATTGTACATCAACGCTAATAAAATATATATACAGTACATATTTCAAACAGAAGGGACATCCGTTATAAAGAAATATTATGTTCGGATAATAGATTCTTCCGGTATTAGGATAATCAGATAATGGGTGCACGGATAAATCGGGGGAGGGGGTTAGGTACTTGCACAAGATGCTTGGTTAAGGAATCTTGAAGCTAAAATAAGATGAAAATGGAGAACAAAAAAACTGCACTTTCTTTCATTATATGAACGCGAAAAATCATCGATTATAGATTATACTCATCGTTATTTATAGATGTTTACTCATTGAAAATATAAGGACATATCGGAAATATGCTTCGTTTTGACTCTATAAATAATTAATGAATAACAGCATATATAAAGAATGTTTATAGAGATTTCACATTCGCATCGCGATCGTCCCGTTCACGGGTGCACAGAAAAATTACATACGCATTACGTATTTTCGCGGTGGTATTAAATTTGGACGAACACTGTCCCGCACAACCATGCACATATTCCATGCAAATTACTGATCACTGCATATTACAATATTCACATACATACACATAAAATAAGAAGTGAAATAGCCAAAGGAAATTATAAAATATAGTATAGACTTATACTCGAAGTTTTAATTAAGATATCCTCTCTTGGAGTAACGTGTAATAATACAAATTAATGTACCGTCACAAGAAAAGTTGTATTTAATCCATCAATAGCTCATTTAAATTTTCGGTATTCTTAATTAATGTCTACAATGTAGAAGAAATAATTTTAAATTACAATGGAAGCTTCATTGACATAACGTAATTATCTGATTCGTGCAAAACGAAACCATTATTGATGAATTATGTTTCGTTTCGTGAAAATTATCTGTAGATTTCTTTGGAAATTAATATATAAAAAAAATTCAGCTATAATAAAAATTGTACATTATTTTAAAAATTTCTCCATTTACTACTTCTTACTCCATGGCAAATATTGGGACTGAAAGTGTGAAGATTCTCAAACATGGATGCAATCAATAAAGAAACAAATAAAAATAGGAGCACTAAAGGATTGAATAAGATGAATTCTCTCGAAGAATTCTACGCCGGTTGTGGGATTCTTCTGACTGGAGCAAGCGGATTCGTTGGAAAAGGTCTCTTGGAAAAGCTTATCCGCCTGTGTCCACGCATCGCTGCCATTTTCGTACTAATTCGCCCAAAAACCAACGAAACGACGGAACAACGATTTAAGAAGCTCATAGATGATCCCGTTCGTAAATATATTCTTGTTCCCTTCAATATTTAAAGCTGTCAGGAACCAATTGCATTAACTTTCTTTTCTGGAATTGAGCTGGTAATTTTTCGTCTACAGATTTACGATGACATCAAAGCAAAACACCCCTCAGCTTTCAGCAGAGTTTATGCCATAAAAAGTGACATGGGTCTGCCGCATTTAGGTCTTTCGGAAGGAGATAGAAATCTGTTGTTAGAAAAAGTAAACATAGTGTTTCACTCCGGGGCCACTGTAAGATTCAACGAGCCATTGGACGTGGCTGTTAATGTGAATACAAAAGGTACCGCTCGTATAATCGAACTTTGGAACGAACTAAAGCATCCAATTAGCTTTGTCCACGTCAGCACAGCATATAGTAATGCGAATCTACAGAAAATTGGGGAAAAAGTTTATACGTAAGAATAAGTTATACGCACATATTGTTCCGTGGTTTACAAATATAATATTAGTAATTATAACGTGAAGAATATGTTCACTTATCTTTGCAGCACGTGTTGGAACCCTTCAGAGGTGATCGATATGTGTGACAAATTCGACAAAACGTCCATCAATGAATTAGAAAAAATAATTTTAAAAACTTATCCAAACACGTACACATTCAGTAAGAATTTAGCAGAGCAGATTGTAGCAAGCAAGTGCAAAGATCACCCAGTTGCGATAGTACGGCCAAGCGTAATTGCTGCCGCTTTGAAAGAACCATGTCCTGGTTGGATACATAATATTTCTGGGTTGACAGGTATTTTAATAGATAATTTTCAATAGTAATTCAATACTCCTTATATTTCACAAAAGTGGAGGTAATCTCTCTGTTTGTGAGAGGCTACATGAGAGGCTTTCCACTAGATCATCATTATTATAGTTCAAATTTGTTGTTGCTTACAATTACGAGAATTCTTTCCCATGTATTTAGCGTTACATTTCTGCTGATCTAAAATCACACATAATTTATAAATCAATTTAATGTTGCCAGCTACCTTTCTGCTAATCAGCAAAGGATGTGGAACAGCGATACTGGGTAGCAGACATGTAAGAGTGGATATAGTGCCTGTCGATTTCGTAGTGGATACGATAATATGTACTGCATGGCATGTCACGTTACATCCTGAGCACGAAGTTAAAGTTTACAACTGCACGACTAACGCTAATCCTTTTAGGTAAAATTTATTACGAATTGTTTTCAACTTATGCAGTTCGATTGTTACAGTATTCCAAAGAATTCAGTTTATTTAAGTAATGTGGACAATTCGCCAACAAACGTAGAATACAAAAGTCCACTGTTGATCTCAATACGTTAATTTAGGAAAATAGTGAAATAACGTAATATTTATTTAAATTACATAATATTTCCCGAGATACTTGGATGATAATAAACATTGCCTCAAATAGAATTCCATTAATAATATATATAATGTAATAATATAAATGTTCCAAATGACAAGGTTTGGTCAGGTGATAGATACTATGGTAAAATGTAGCATAGAAACCCCACTGAACGATACGCTGCTCTACCCAGGTTGTTCAGTCGTAACTAATAGATATATCTACAACGCTCTGAGTATAATTCCACGTGTATTTCCTGCGTTCGTCATAGATATATTTTTAAGACTCCGAGGTAGTAAACCAATGTGAGTATTCTATCGATCTTCAAACAACAAGAACAGTCTTCCTGGGATAATCTCTGCTTTCATCTATAATAAAAATTGAAAATGATATTTCAGAATGATGGATCTTCTCAGAAAGAGCAATAAGCTGTTGGCATCGTTTGCATTTTTCACCACACACGAATGGACTTTTCAAAGAGATAACTGTTCCGAATTGGCGAAGAAGGTGAAAATGTTACGCGATAGCGATATGTTCAAACTAGATTTAAAGGATATGGACTGGGAGAATTATGGTGCAATTTACCTGATGGGAGTTAGAAAATTTATTCTAACACAAGAGTTTAAATCAACAGCCCGACAACGGTTATCAAGGTGCGTATAAAAGTATCTTCGTATAAAAAGAACTAATATAAATACATATATTTTCGGTTATTTCAGGTTGTACTGGTTACATCAGATCACCAAAATATCCGGTATAATAATTTTTTTATGGATAATATTAAGTTTTGTATACTGAGTATTTGAAGGTTACTTTTTTATCTTTCAACCGAAGACAACATAAATATAATTTTATGAAGAAGGGATTCATCATCACTTTCATTTTGTCTTTCCACTAGTTTCATTTCTAAATAAATTCATTAATCACATTGTTTAATAAGTATGAATGTATTTATATGCACATGGTATCTGACTTGTAAACGATTCGTACATGACAATATCTTTACTCCTCGATATTTCTAGTAGAGTAACATCTGCGAACGTTCATACATCATCATTAAGTGTGTATCTAAAGATCATTTCTACATAAAAATTCTGCGGCATATCTTTACGTAATACTAAACAACAAAATAATTACATAGAGAAAAATAAAAATATTCACTACTAATAATTGTACATTAAATCTGATCGATGAAAATAAATATTTTTCCATATAAGATAAAAATTTCTTTCATTTTCTACCAATCAAAGGTTAAGAGATAATTATACTACAGCAATAATAATTTATCATTGAAGAGTCCTCTGGGAAATGAACAGTGATGATAGAAAATAAATATCCTCTACAATAAGATAGTCCAAATGGGCCACTTTGGCTCCTAAATTGTTTGTTCACAAACCTTGTAGTTCTTTGACCAGTCGGCGTTAAAATATGTGACATCATCGACCGAATAGGGAACAGAGCTGGACAAAATATTACTTCACATAACAAGTAGTAAATAGTGTACATAGGAAGTGGTGTTTGGGACATCCACCTCCAATAACCTTGACATTCACATATGTTATCGAGGTTGCCAAGTTATGTATTAGCCCTCGCTGGTTATTCGTTATAAAATGATTAAGAAAATATTTTGCATAGAAACAACGTGTCTTCCCGACACTGGGTACATATTGTAGGGATCACCACGTCCTATGTACGTGTTGTATATTAATATTCTTGCATTTATCGTTATATTCTAACTTCTTCCATCGAGATTCTTCTTGATATATTATTCAATATCACTGTTCACAATCAGTTTATGGTGCAATCAATCAGTAACTTACACAATTCCTAATGGAAGAGTTTCACGAAATTTCGAGATACGTTTGTACGAATTCATTAGTGCTCTCCTTTTATCATTACGAATGTCGAATAACAAACGAACGAGGAAAATGCACATCTTAACGGTTTCTATACTTTTGCAAATCATCGTATGGAAGGTTCCTCACCTTATACTTCTTATTTTGTAGATTTTTCCAAAGTCTACATTTGTCAACCGAAATATTTATTGGAAAAATCATTATATTTCATTCTATAAGCGAAAAACCTGCCCTCCGTACCTCAGTACCTCTTCTTAGCCGTGGCATCCAACTTTTCACGAGTTTCAAAGACATATGTTTCCTTTTGAATGACCTTCCGGAGCATCTCGTGAAAAAAATGTAACGTTGGAACGCCAGGGGTGGCACTTGAAATTTATGAATGTGATTTTTCATGAAAATGGTGAAACATTTTACAACAAACTTAACTATATAATTCTGTGAGATTTAATTACCTAGTAAAAAATTATATACGAAAACATACACAATATGCATTGGAATTGGAAGAATTACCAAAGTTTGTAATTGCAAATTACAAAAACGAAAATAATATAAAGTAGTAAGAACTATACAAAGATTAGAAAGTTATTTACTATTCAGTAATGCATATTGAATGATTGATGAATAATCTGAAACTTGCAAGGAACAGATTCTCCATATTCTTTATATCTTGTTACAGCGGTAGACGTAGACAAGCACACGAGGTAACGGGATATTTTAATTTAGAACGTTTCGGGAGTTGCTAATTTTGTAAGTATTGCGCCTTCACTCCTGTTGAAGACATCGTATTCCACCGGAGATAGAAGATCAAAGGTA
Source organism: Bombus hortorum (assembly GCA_905332935.1). Lineage (NCBI taxonomy): Eukaryota > Metazoa > Arthropoda > Insecta > Hymenoptera > Apidae > Bombus > Bombus hortorum. Next base: position 4,251,208 of record HG995204.1, read on the forward strand.
GGCACGAGCCAAGATAATATCGCACCAATAAATAGAAAAAAGACACGCGCTCTGTCGTAATACAGTCTGCTATATCATTAAATACAGCAACTTCCGATCCACTTCTTGGCTTTGTATCTTCGTCATACACAAAAAATTGAATTATATCTTATTATTTATTTCAATTAGTATTGACAAAATTGCTTGGCCTGCCATACATTATTCCGCCATGAACCCTTATAGATCATGGATATAATGACCTCTTACGGCCCGCTATGTACGTCAGCGAGTACAAGGTCGTAATGGACATCACATTAAGCTTTATGATGCCTCTTTACCAATGTTAAGGTCTCCCTGACTTTCACTTACAGCACACTCGCGATAGACCAGTTCATTAACCCCTTAACATACGATTTACGTTCGAGAATTTTGGGGTGGAAACGTAAACAAGCTCGCGCAGCCTTGGAGCCATTCGCCTGTCTTGTGCAGTAAGATATCGGGCCAATCGTAAACATCACGGGCATCGCTCGAGGTACGACGGTCGCGGTACTCGCGCGTGTCCGATCATCGTACTACGGACTATGGCCGTAGTTGTATGTTAAGGGGTTTAATGCCTATCAAACTTTGACGAGTTTCATATGATAACCAAGAATTATTTTTAATATAACGGGCACCATTATAAATACATATATAAGGCATACAAGAAAGCTGGGCACATACTTTTGGAATATCATAACAAACAAAAATATCTTAATCAACAGAGGTTGAAAAACTATTACTTCTTCAGTTGTAAATAAGACATTAGCTTCACAGCATATATTCAGTATGTTTCCAATTCATATTGACACTCACTTTGGCACGTTCTCTCATAGAAGCACACCTTCCAAGATTCCTGACATTTTCGTAATCTCCTGGCAGCAATTGTCGATTGGTTGCATCACTGATTAAACCAAACAATTCGTTTTCTATACGCTATACTCTTTTATACACTAAACGTCTCGTAACTCTGAAACTAGCGGTTTTTGAACCTGTTAAAACTTGTTTGTTTGTTTTTATAGTACTACCAGAGAGGAAATTCCCTCTCTGATTACATTTTAAAACTTATCCTCTTGAGAAACAACTATAATATAACTAACTATATAAAGACAAATTGAGTGGCAAGCAGTAAACAGAAAAGAATGTCAAGTATGATATTTGGTTTGACGTTTGGCAATAATAAATTCGAGTAACCAAAAATAAGAAAGAAAGTATGCATGAAAAATGGACCGTAATAACCATCTGGGTCTTTATTAAAATTTGATCCTGAAGAGTGCTGGTGTGGCATTGCATTCTCCACGCACATCATTACCAAGTGCCAACTTCTTGTCTAGGTCAGTTGGGACAGGTAAATACTGGTGCGACGTCTTACGCTCCATACGAGCCGTATCTTGAGCCGTGAAAGGGACACGTCATAATTCGCGAATGAGCCACAACTATAGCCGAATGAAATTAAAAAAACAGAAAGCTTAAAGCAAACAAAAGACACTACGCGTATAAATATTTTAATATCGCATTAAATCAATAAACCAATACACAACATTATTATTGAACAAATTCAAAATCTAAGAATATCGAAATAGAAATACACAACAGTGAGATGTCTACTGACACCGTCAACGACCTACCACCTTGCACGCGTTCTCCCCACCGCAATACACTGTATAGTAAACAGATAATGAATGATGAGATGCTATGACCTTCTAACACAGCATCGACAGCGACAAACAATTAGCACGCGCCACAGAATCAAGTACCGACATAAGCAAGCTAACTACGAGTTCTGCAGAGTACAACTTATCATCAGCAGAAGTTAATACTGCAAGAAGAATTCAGCAGCAAGGACTAGTAAAAAAAGGGGAAACTTGAATAATAATTCCAGTAAAATCACATCAGCTGAAACCCTAAGAATTCTGGAAGGACACCGAAGATGCCAGCGAACACAGAAGTAATCACGTACCAAAACTCCGAGCTATCATGGAATAATTCGTCACGTGACAATTAGTCTTAGTATAAATAAAGGTAGCCACATAGACACAGGGCGATTCAGTAACCCTAGGCCATTTCTGGAGGTCCAGATATCATCTATTGGTGATAGAATGCCACCACTCGTACCATGATCAATGACATGACCAACGGGGTACGGTATTTATGACTCAGACACATCGGGATCACATTCCCGTATTGCCAGCGAATCCTTATTTCCACTCCCAATTTGACAGGTTCAAAGGGGGATTCACGTAGGATTAGAGAAATGGGAAAGGACGAGCTGTGATACCAACTCCGAGCAGTGACACCCCCTCCCAGCCTCACAGCCTGGACGCGGCCATGTCCAGTACCGATCAGCGGTTGACACAGATTCGGCGGGTTATTAACCCGCGAAGACGCCCCGCTTCCTTACTACGGGAAAGGTGGACTCTTACGCTCGCATTGCCTTCCTGAAATATCCACGGCGAGAAACTCACGTCGAACTCAAAGATAGGAATGTGTGAAAGGAAACTGGATAGGGAAAGGATTTGGGATAGTCATTGCTCCGTTAGCCATTGGCAAGTCAGTGTCTACTAGGCCCCACCGACTTGGACGAGCATTTGGCATTTGGCACAGGTGAACGTGGGGAGTGCAATGCCACACCAACACCTTAGAGATCCAAATGTCAATAAAGACCTAGGTGATTACTAAAATCCATCCTTTTATGCATTCTTTCATTTTAAGTTTTGGTTATTCGAATTCATTTTGTTTGTATTTATATCATTTTTGGTTGAAAGGGAAGAAAGTATCGTTCACATATTCAGTACACAACACATATTATCCATAGTAAAATTATTATACCAGATGTTTTGGTGTTATAATGTATCCAGCGCAATCTGAAATAACCGAAAATATATGTATTTATATTCTTATTATTTCATACGAACATACTTTCATACGCAACTTGGTGATCGTTGTCAGGTTATTGGGTTTAAAGTCTCCTTTCAAATAAATTTCCTAATTCCCACCAGGTAAATTGCAACATACTTCTCCCAATTCATATCCCGTGAATCTAGTTTGACCACATCTCTGTCGTTCAACATTTTTACCTTGCTCGCCCAGTTGTAATAGTTATTTGTTTGGAAAATACACTCGTGTAATGTGAAATATTGTGGCGATATGAACAGTTTATTGCCATTCTTGAGTAGGTTCATTCAGCAATATCATTTTTAATTATTATTACAGATGAAGACAGAGACTATCTCCGAAAACTTGTTCTCGTTGTTCGTGGATTGGTAGAATACTCACAATGGTTTATTACCTAGAAGTCTAAAAAAATATATCTATGTCAAACGCAAGCAGAACACGCGGAATTACACTCAGAACGTTGTAAATAGGTTTATTATCTCTAATTGGACTACCCGGGTTCCATAGCGAATCGTTCAGTGGCATTTGTATACTACACTTTACCTTAGCATCTATCATTGTACCCCACCTTGTCAATTGAAACATTTACATTTGTACAGTTAATGGAATTATACTTCAAGCAAAATTTATTATCATCCAAGCATCTCAGGAAATATGTAATTTAAATAAATATTACGTTATATCACTATTTTTCTAGTTTTTTATATTACTTATAAATTGAAGTATTGAGAGCAAAAGTGGACTTTGTATTCTACATTAGTTTGCGCTTCCACTATCCACATTACTTCAATAATCTGAATGTTTTTAGATACTATAACAATCGAATTACATTTCTTGAAAAAAATTCGTAATTAATATTACTTAAGTAAGCATGCGTTGGTCGTGCAGTTGTAGACTTTAACTTCACGGTCACGATGTAGCGTTATATGCCATGCTGTGCATATTATCGCGTCGACTACAAAATCGACAGGCACCACATCCAATCTTATATCTCTGCTACCCCATATCGCTGTTACATCCTCTACTAATTAGCAGAGCCATACCTGGTAACATTAAATTGGTTGAAAAATTATTTGAGATTTTCGATTACCAGAAATGTAGTGCTAAGCAGATTGGAAAGAATTCTCATAATTGTGAGCAATAACAAATTTGAACTATAATAATGATGATCCTGCAAACCAACAGAATACCTCCACTTTTCTGAAATGTGAGGATACCTTAATTACAACTTCGAGTGTAAGTCTAAACTATCTTTTTATAATTTCCTTTGGCTATTTCACTTCTTATTTCATGTGTATGTATATGAATATTGTAATATGTAGTGATCAGTAATTTGCGTGGAATATGTGCGTGGTTGTGCGGGACAGTGTTCGTCCAAATTTAATACCACCGCTAAAATACGTAATGCGTATGTAATTTTTCTGTGCACCCGTGAACGGGGCGATCGCGATGCGAATGCGAAATCTGTATAAACATTATTTATATATGCTGTTATTCATTAATTATTTATGGAGTCAGAACGAAGCATATTTCCGATATGTCCTTATATTTTCAATGAGTAAACATCTATAAATAACAATGAGTATAATCTACAATCGATGATTTTCCGCGTTCATATAATGAAAGAAAGTGCAGTTTTTTTGTTCTCCATTTTCATCTTATTTTAGTTTCAAGATTCCTTAACCAAGCATCTTGTGTATGTACCTAACCCCCTCCCCCGATTTATCCGTGCTCCAATTATCTGATTATCCTAATACCGGAAGAATCTATTATCCGAACATAATATTTCTTTATAACGGATGTCCCTTCTGTTTGAAATATGTACTGTATATATATTTTATTAGCGTTGATGTACAATATATTTTAATGTATCCTTTCCTTTATTGAATGAATTCTGATTATAATCAAGATTCAAATCAAGTTTATGCGGTGTAATCTTCCTCTAAAGTTCAACCCCTAAAGGATTGTCTCGGATACAGTTAAAAAAAGACAAATATTTGTGAGTAATAATTTCAACGTATTGAACGAAAATACGACAGTTAATAAGAAGTTCTCAAAACTGTTTGAAGAAATCACTCAGTAATGTCTATTTGAAAAATTACGGCATCAATGCATATGACAAAAAAGATTTGCACTTTTTGTCACGAATGCTATTATGTATTATGCATATATATATATATGGTTTCCTCACTAGTTAATGTAAATATCCTATTTATATTCTGCCATTATATTTTCTTGTATTACGACGGTCGACATTAACGTTAATAGATAAATCTGCGATAGTAGTAACCATCAACGTTATCGTTCGAGAATTTATTGAAACTGACAAGCATTATGATTTTTTTATATTTTATAAATTACATGCATATTTCATTTTATTGTGAGCAAAGTCCAGTGGTGTCGAATATGGAGAACGGTGTGCTCAATGAGCGGCTCTGCATTCTGTCCGTTATAATACAAGCGTTTCATTAAAAAGTTGACAAACTTGTCGACTATGACATGAATTGTGAGCAATCGAGTATGGAATAGATAGAGTTTACGCCTGTGCTTTAACTTTGTACTGCTTTAAATTTTCTACGAAGTCGTAGAGGTAAAACTCGCAAATATAAGACGCATGTGATTGATGCTGGCACATAATTCCATTCTTGAATAAATCTTTCGAAATATTTCATGTGTTTTTTCGCGAGTCCAAATGCTGCACTTTGCTGATTGAGGTGTTGCTGCATTGAACATACAGTCCAAAAGCGTAGTCGCAACCTAAGTAGCATACAATGATAAAAATATCGCCAAGTGACATAGATATTTGAACTGCTTGAACACATTAAAATTGTAAGTTTTGTCTTGTATTCGCCGATTGATTGAACAACGTATTATATATGTCGGGGTAACGTTGGAAGTCGGGGTGTGTAATGAATCTTCTTGTGAGTTGGCCATCGTTGTTGTATACCAAATGATACTTGTTCAAGCAAATGTATTACAAAGGTTAACAGGTGATAGCGGTGATTGAATAATCGAGATTTCGATGACGATGAATTTAGATTCGATAACGAATACATGGCCAACGGGATGACGATTGCAATTTGGAACTCGACGTACGTGTTCACTGGACTAGTCGAACTTATCGGATTGAACCCCAGTCCAAGTGAAACTGTTCTTATATACTCCTCCCCGTACTTCTCAGTATCCATCGGGTCAATCTTTGTTTCTAAGAAGAGTTATTTAATTACTTTATACCTCTGTTCGATACACGTTCTTCTCGCTACGTTCACTTCGAGCTCAAGCCCACTGTTATGTCGGCCGACTCTCTATCTAGATCAGGCCATACGCCACGAGGCTTTCGATAGATCGTATTCCTAACCGTCGCGCGCGGCACTACAAGATCACCTCACAAGACCGGCGAGATATACACAATGTAGCGATAAGCGCATAGTTGTCGTCAAGCAGCGAGTTCTAAGAAACATCGATTCGCCTTCGGTCCGTTATTTTACCTACACAAAAAGGGTGGTATACATGATCCAGAAGACAAAAGAAAGGATCGAAGGGTGAGGAGTCTCATTTAACAGTCTCATTCGAGAAGTCTTAATTAACAGTCTCGTCCGAGAAGTCGCATCTGAGAAGTCGCATCTTAAAAGTCTTAACTGAACAGCCTTAACAAAAGTCTCATATAAGAAGTCGCATCTAACAGAAGTCGCATTTGATAATCGCTCAGTTTATCGAATTCATCGAGATATTAACTGCATTCAATGTTAAACCATTATTTAGTTATTGTTAATAGTTGTCATAGTTGTTGCAAATATACATTTACATTAACCCTGTTAACACAGTGTTAATTCATTGAACCACCTCTGTTGTCCTAACCGAAACAACGGAACGACTAATTCGCGGCGTCGCTTATCTGAATCGTAGCGAGAATTTACGCCTCTCGTTGACTCGTTTCCTCGCGATCGCGTCTCTCCGCGAACGGTCGTAACACCCACTGTCATAAATCTCGGGCAATCATAATTGACTTAACTCATAAACAGCTATTTCTCAGTTTTATTGTTTAAGTACGGCTATAATAAAAAGTCTGGACTAAAGTATTGGGGACTTTCACGTCGCGTTTAGGGGATGAGTTACGGGTATCATGCAATGAGCCGCGCGTGTCATGCAGCGAGATCCGTCCTAGATTCGATACGATATTCTCCATCGGCAGAGTATGATCATTGTTACTGTTATTATTGAAATTATTCTTACGTCTCTGGAAACTGCTAGAAGTGTTGCTGCTGCATTCCGGTGGTTCTGGATTCGCCACTGTCTTGGAGGCATCCGTTGAGGAAAAATTAATTTCGATGAGTTTGCTCAATCGTACTACCAGGTCTAAATAGACATCAATTAATTCTACAGGTGCGTTGTCGTCGAGCTCAAGTAATTCGTCATTGACAATGTTAAATCCTTTTCAGATGTCGCCAACTTGTTTTTGATAATTCATTTTGGTAGCATTGTTGTGATGACCGGACTGTTCGTATTCGTCGATTAGTCTCGATACGGACTGGAATTGGTCGCTTAGATTGTTTCTCTCCCGACGTAAGGAGGTGATTTTTGCTTCGTTTCCCATTGTTTGTGATGAAGATACTCCGTTAACGAAGGTAATACTTATGATGTGTGATCGGTGATTCCCGATGCCGAGTTGTTCCAGCTGCAGTTGTCGCTCGTCACTGTGCAGCGCAGTATTGAGAGCTTCGCGAGGAAGGTGTTCTTCCCGAAGATCACTCGTGTTGTCGTGAAACTGAAGTTGTTCCGACTGCAAGTTGTCGCTTATCACTGTGCAGCGGAATGTCGTTGACGTACGTTTCGTGAGGAAGGTGATCCTTCCCGAAAATAGCGCATTTTGTAGTGAGATGGAAGTTGTTGGATATCATTATGTTGACGGATTGTCCAGTTGCGGCGGGAGGCTCTGTGATTGCGTTCTTTAACCAAACGCTTTCGCTGCTGGTTATGTTGGATTCACGTGGCACTGTATGGTACTGGGTGTCATTGATGTGCACTTTTCACTTAACACGTGATACGACTTAGAAGACCAAATGATTCGACCGGTTACGTGTCAACACTTTTGCACTTAACACTGAATCCGGCTCGAAGGACCAAAATGTTACGAGCGTTCGCGGGGAGACGCGATCGCGAGGAAAACGCGTCAGCGAGAGGCACAAATTCTCATTACGATTCGGATAATCGACGCCGCGAATTAGTCGTTCCCCTGTTTCGGTTAAGACAACAGAGGTGGTTCAATGAGTTTAACACTGTGTTAACAGGGTTAATATAATGTGTATATTCCTAACAATTATGTAAAGAATAACATGAACGTTACAAATTGTTTAGCGACGAATACGATTGATGTATTACAGAAATGCGACCCGACTTTGTGATATCTCTCGACGAATTCGATAAACTAAACGACTTTTAATTATTTCGTTACAAGTTCTCGATGTGCGCCGTTTGTATCTTCAGATGAGACTCATCGCCCTTCGATCATTTCTTTGTCTTCTTGAAGACGACCCCCACTACAATCAGGTCACGCCACCGTTCGCGCCTATGAATACGTGTGCCACCTTCTTTATATGTATAGAGTAACGGACCGAAATCGAAGTTTCTAGAGCGCGGCGCCTGATGACAAATATGCGCTCGCCGCTACATTATATAGATTTCGCCAGTCCTATAAGATGATCCGTCCCCGACATTGTAGTGCCGCGCGCGACGGTTAGAGATACAGTCTATAGAAAGCCTCGTGGCGTAACAGTCCATCTTTTCCCGACTCGAAGATGGTATCTCGCTGGGGTAGCCATCCACATGTTATTTAGCAATTAAGCTGGAAAAATTTACGGGATGTCCAGCTGGACAAATTGTAAAGTACAAATTAAACAATAAAAAAAAAAAAAAAAAAAAAAAAAATGGAAATTGTACCTTTGGTTCATTTACCTGGTACGTAACGATGAGTTTTTGCAGCTTCGTCATGGCACAACCTCACTTACGCTCAGGTTACGCAGGTCTAGGCTACGTCGAGCGCTATCGCATGAACTATCTGAATTGCAAATTTTATTAAATATAATTTGAATTTTATAAGAGTGTCTGTATATACGAGGATACTCTTCTATCATGTAACTGTTGGACGGCTATAGTTTCTGAGATATTCCGAAAAAATTATCGAATGATAATGAATGAAATGAATTCTACCAATGTATAATGTATGTAATTATACACAATTGTGCATCCGCGACAGCGTACGCGCTGGTATTTGTTGCCCGTCCATCTTTTGTTTATGGTATATACAGGGTCTTCAATGTAAAACCACTTAACGCGACAAAAGGTACTTTTGCATCTTTCAGAGTCGGTAAAATTTATACAGTGAAGTTACTTCTGTGAAATTCTGGGTAATCAGCAGCGTCTTCGTCTATCTCTTGGCACCTAAAAAAATTAAGCAAAATGGCATATTCTTCATATATATCTTAGAATGAATATGAAATGATACTTGAAATTTGTTACGGAAGTAATACCGCGTTATTGTGAAATAATAAAATTAGAATGATTGTGTTTATTTGCTTAAATTTTTATCAGTGTATAATGCAAATGTGAAAGGAAGAAAGTAGAGGAGCAAAGGATCATATGAGCTTCCGTTACCCTATTATCCATTAACGTTTATGTCTCATTAGGAAATAAGTATATGTACAAAGACGCGTATTTGGTTTCCACGTAGAACGTCATAAAAATCTTTTTGTTTACATCGATACGATACTTTCGCTCCCTCTCTCGGATCCTTGCGTTCCTTTTACTACAACCTTACAGAGCGTATTACACGCCGGCCTATTGTCTCGTAAAACTTTTGTGTGTGATCTTATAATAATAAGATTTCTTGATACTTTATCTGTCGTTGTGTGTAGAAACAACGATCAATGGATACATCCCTTTTTCTGAAGATAAATCAGAATCACATGTACCAACACTCCTCATTGCTGTTGTATACATTGGTTTTGTTCCTTCTGGAATTGTTGCTTCGTTATTAAAACAACGTAAAACATAATAACATAATGAATACTACATAAACAAATATAATATTATCTAATATTTTTATAAAGTCAATAATACACATGGGACACAGTAGGATATTGCAAGATATCGCAAGACATCGTAGAAAATGTAAGATATCGCTGAAGACAGCACGGAAAACATCACGTAATACATTTTTTGATCCTTAGTTTTAGTACATTCGTGATGTACTTGATCGATCAATAAATATTTATCCACAGAGGTAGGTTTTTGTAGATCTTCTTGCTCTTCTATAGCTCACGTTGTTGTTTTTCTTGCTCTCTTCACTTAGCGTAATTTGTTTTTTTGAGTTATTCATAGGTTGCGTTGCGACTTTCTGAGACAGAAGTAAAATTATATATTTTTTCTATGATTACAAGATATCCTTTCTATATTCTATTTATAATTTTGTAGCGGTCTTCAGCTTTGATGTTCATTAAAGCTGCTGCTATATTGAATAGATAACGTTGCATGTAACGCAAAAGGTAGGGTCAGATGATCCCCAGAATGTGGTACGTGAAAAGACATTGCATGTTTTGCCTATTCTGTACTTTTTGCGAAATGTCAGAGACGAAATTTCCTCTCTGCTACTACAATCGAAACTTGATATGCACCATCTATAAGTTGCTGTTAGAGCTAGAGTTAGGCGATTACGCAAAGGGAGGTTCGTATCATCAGCCACTGCGGGATATGATATTACATGACAGATAATCATTTACGTACAATAGCACTATTCGCATATAACAAATATAATTATTACTAAAATTAACTTATGCGCGGCGTTTTTCTATGGTCCCCAAATCTCTGCAGAGCAATTACGGACACAGTATTGTTCTAAATACAAATATAGCGGCGCAGGAGTCATAGGTCGAGGCAAGCGAGAGAGAGAGAGAGACTCAGGTTGTTATTGTTATTGTCCTCGAACCCGGACAACGCCCCAGTACACGAAAGTAACGTTCGAATATATCCGGGCAAGAAAGATATTATCACCTTGGAGACTAACAGATGAGTTTGAATTTACCGATGATACTCCCCCCCCCCCCCCGCCAGTATAAAACAAACAAACGCGATCGCACGAGATCATTATTACCGAGTATTATTATCGAGTATTATCGAGTTAACAGTTACCGAGCCAACTGCGAACAACGAATTATCAGCGATCTAATTAACGCGTCGACAGCGATATTATCATCTAGCGACTTATATATCATCTTAGCGAATCGACTAGTACAAGCGTCTGTGCGTACATCATTTGTACAATTAATTTATTACTTCAAATACATTTGACGATTTCAATATCAAGCATCTCGTCTACTTCACAAACATCAAATTAGCATACCATTTGTGGTGAGCTAAAAACTTATGTCTATTTAACAAGTCAATGGAAGGATTAAGGTAACATAAAAATCATTCCATATACAAAAAATCTGCAGCTATGCTTTCTGCCGAAAATAGCATCTAGGAAGTCCAATTTCAACGCTCAACTTTCCATTTAAACATCCTCAATATTCTCTACCTATACCATGAACTTGAACGGCTCACGATTTAATTACTTTTTGTAATTGTATTTTAAATGTCTTTTATAGGCTTTCATTAAATGTTTTGTTAAACTGGTTAGTTAAATTATTACAAAGTGTCTAAAATGTATTTATATGTTTATTTACCTTTAGAATTCCGTGTCATTTATTTTCATTTAATGCAAAAATTGGGAATATTCATCAGTCTTTAATAAAATTTATCATCGGTATATGACTAAGTAATCTTATCACGACTACAAAGGAGTATCCTCGTATATACAGACACTCTTTTAAAATTTAAATTATACTTCATAAAATTTGTAATTCAGATAGTTCATACAATAGCGCTCGACGTATCCTAGACCTGCGTAACCTGGACGTAAGTGAGATTGTGCCATGGCGGAGCCGCAGAAACCCATCGCGACGTACCAGGTAAACAAGCCAAAGGTACAATGACACGTAATTATTCACGGTAGCTGATCGTTATTTAATCGGAGCTAGTTTTTACAAGCAATATAAAGAATTCTGCGATTCAATTATGCATTTATGAATTCAAAGATCTCATAATTGCAAAGAATATCTTTAATATATCTTTACTATTAATATATGTCGGAGATGAAAGGACACCGGGCCCTCCGTTCAGAATTCTTAGGAAAATCCACAAAAATGTAATCTTACAAACAACCCGAATATATTTGTCCGAGATCTGCGATAATGAGCTTGGGCTCGAGGCGACAACTAGTCGCCAAACGTAGCCGCGGTCTCGGGATGAACGTTTTATCTAACAGAGGTATAGAATAATTCTATAGCTCTCCTTGAAAGAAAATAGTTCTAGCGGCACGTAACAGTAAACATTCCTATGGCCTCTACCCCGTGGCTCGCCGCACACAGACTCTATTCTTTGGGCAAGATGATTGCCACATGTCAACGCAACCTCGCAGTACATGTTCGGCTGACCTGAGGACCCGCTATAAGTCTTAGGATTTAGTTTACTAAGATCCTTCAAATGAACAAACAGTCTTTATCCTAACAGTCCGTAAATTTATCACCTTCAACGGAAGACACAGGAAATCTGATCTTCTCACGAACGACGCTTCCCGCTAGCAACTTTCTTTCAAGGGCGGCTAGCATCTTTCTCTAACCACCAACATAGAAATTAACCAATTAACAGCAACGTCCATTTCCCTCGCTTTCTGAGCGAGGGTTGTCCCCGACGAATCCGATGATCTCGTACCCTTAGACACACCCTATCATAGTTTTTCTCGGAGCACCACCGCGACGGAAAACGCATTCTCTCTTACGGTCTCATTAGCGAGAAAACAACGCCTCTCACGATCCGTGGATACTCCACGTTTTATTTTAATCACGATTCAGATATAGACTTTGCTGATGGTGTAGTTACTATCCCGTTGACCGCGGATTCGTTATCGATCCCAAGATCATTATTATTAGTGTTCAATCGCCGCGGCTACTTGTCTGTTCTGTACCGTACACACTTGTGCCAATGAATAATATCTCGATTATAACGACAATGGATAGTTTTTGGTGAAGATTCATTACACGCCCCCGCCCCTATCCCTAACTACAACGATGGCCCGACATATATATTATTATTATTACATATATACTTAATAAAATATTATTCCACTATTTACATACAAACAAAGTTAAGAGTTTCACACATTACCGTTTACACACAATTTGACAAAATAATGTTTTGAACAAAAACTAAAAAGCTCTCAATCGGCTGCAAATTTCAATGCATGAAATTTCCAAAAAATTGTTTTTTTTTTTATAAAAGCTCGATGTGACTTTATACTACGATGTTGAAATGACCCGTAATGTCACGGTAATTCTAAGTAATTCTTGTTTATTCAGATATTTGTGCATTACGGAACAAGTTCAAAGGTTGATATTAGTATTACAATTAGTTTTCACAGATATTATAGCGTTGACATTTAACTATCTAACTATTTAACTATCACGGCACGCAAAACGATGAAGATAGACATGGCATTGAATAGATACTAAAACAGCATCAATTTGTTATTTATATGTGATCCTTCATTGACAGATTTATCGCAATTGACATTTGAATATTAACCTGTCATGCCGAACAATAATAACGAAGAGAGAGCTCTGGTAACACGCAACTGATACACAAAGTTACTGGTTCTTGAAATACTATTACGTTCGATAAATCCTTTTGTATTTCTAACGTCTCCTTATACCATATCAAGTTGTAGTACATTGTTCGTGAAACGTTTATGCTCTAAGAAATGTGGAAAATCGATTGCGCTTAGGACAGTGTAACACATAAATTATATACAAATTACGATTACATAGAACATGATTTACCATTTCATTTAAGTGGTCAGCAGGTCATGCGTACATGAGAACCTCCGTAAGTACAGTGAGAGATACGATTACAAACTGTAGTTTCAGAAGTAGTAGTGAATTTTATTTAAAAATAGTATTATCATATCGTTATATTATACGTAAAGCACAATAAGTCTCGCTTACCACAATTAATATAATTCCACCAAAAGTTAGGACAAGTGTGCTTATTACTGTAGAAAAAAATATTATAATACGAAAATTATTTAGCATTTCCTCTGCGTACCTAAAAGAATAAAACATTTACAACGAACGCAAATATATCATTCTGTTGAAGTTATTAGATGTATATGAACAAAGGAACGCGTGGATAAATTGTAAGGTAGAAAGTATATTTTAATACAGAAGTGTAAATACAAAGAAGGAATATAATTGAGCTGATCCAGATCCGCACGCTAGCAGTGTTACCCTATGACTGAAAACACTGATGCCATCGTCGCCTGTCTACAGTTTATGGTCTGCCTTCGTTCCAGTCTTTTGTCTATACGCTGTCAATGGCTTCAGTGCTTGAGAAAACTAAAAGACCAGATATAGAGTTTTCTTAAAAAATGGTGACCACTTCAACACATTCGATCTGGGCATTGTAAATATTGAGTAATTATATCGATCAGAGTGCAATTCACCGATATCAATAATTTTCAAATATGTTGCCAGTGTTGATCAATCATTAGACTATCTCTACAAGATGCAGGATGTTGCACCCCAACAAGTTGATGCAGCACAGAGGGATCGATACGCATACATAAAAATTAGATTTTTGTTGCACAAAGTGAACATTTGTGAAAAAACCTTTAATGGGCTCAACGGAAGAACATACCCTACACGAAGCAAATGGAATCATCTTGATATCAGTTCAACTGATCATACGTAACTGAAATTGGTGATCAACAGATTCTTTGCAATAATAGTAGTAAACGATGAATAAATTGGAAAAATTTTGCAAACAATACTCACTTGTTAGCAATAACCGTTTTAAGTTCTGCATTTAATTGTGGATGATGACTGGTTTCGATGTAATTCAGCCATCGAGGTTTGAATTGTGAAAAAAGCGAGAACGCTGTTACTACAGTTGGCTTAGCTTCAATCGTGGCAAAATAAAAACATGATGCCATTCTTGTATAGCAACTCCTCAATAATCCTTTAACTAATGGCGTACAATACTTGTATTACCTATAATGTTTCTAACTTTTTCTAAACATATAGCCGATAGCACAATGCCATAATGTGGTCCCTTTATTCCTTGGATGATATCTAAAACTTTTACTAGTGGTGTTAGACATTGTAGATACTCTTCGATATATTTAAATTCAGTGCCTTTTATGTTAGCGTTTAAAGTTTCTCACGAATTTTAAAAATTATTTGCAACGAGATCCCATAGGAAGTTCCATCTTGCTATTCCCTGTCTGTTCAAATTATGTCTTAATGTATTTTGCATAATTTCGGCAAACTTAGGACGTGCGATACATTTCCGTAATGCATTCCATTTGGACATAATGTTGTTGTTAATTAAGAGCACTGTGTCACATTTTTCACACATTGCCGCCATGCAATCAATTGTAGTACATAAACTTAAAGTACGTGCACGTCTTAAATGTTGTGATAAACACGGTCTGATATCCAAGGTGAAAGATGCATCGTCTTTATAGTCAGTTACATAATTTTCATCTTCATGATTCAGTACTTGATCTCGATATTCCTGTTACAGATGACGACGATAATTTCTCAATGTATCTATCACATCGAAAAGTATCTACAAGAATGCTAAACAAACGAAATGCATTTACAGAGTTACCAGCATTTGTCTGTAATTAGTCTCTGTAACTTATTAGAACTTTAATCGAATTCTAAGTGAATGTGACAAAAAATATCGGCAATCTTATTAAAACTGTGTACGCTTTTGAATCTCTTACATGCCTAAACTACTGACTGCCATTCGAATGCAATTCAACCTAAGCAGTCTACAATGACACCGAGGAAACTCCTTCTATTAGAACACAGATTGGCAATACATAGTGCATACATACTGTATATCTTGTAATTGATGCTTTAACTGAGTAACCGGGTGCGGGTACCTCTCACTTATTATCATTAACTACGTTTCTACGACTCATCATCTTAATTGCGTTTCCATGCTCTCTGATTTCTAAATTTGCAAAAATAAGTCGAAGGTCATCGTTCTTCTAGTGACCGCTCCTTTGTTTCTATGCTCATTGTTACTTGTGCAGAGAAATGTGCAACTAAAGCAATATACGAAATTTCCTTAGTTTGATTAGATTTCTTGGTTTGTTTAACATAATCTTTATATTCGTGAAGAATTGTACCGTCGTGTTTACGCTTTCAATGTGATTTAGAATTAAACGGTGAAGGTGACTTTATGAAGACTACTTGTTTGCAAACCGTCAACATTAAGCTAAAACAAAATTGTTATCATTTCTGTTCACAGCTGTTCCTTCAGCCAATGTCACTGATGCATAGAAAAATTTGTGACTTTTACTGTAATGGTTCATATTTAAATTCTATAAAAAAGACATTCATAAACATTATGTACTTTTCCAAATTAATCACTGCAAATGTTCCTTATATTATTTCTTTATCATAGAATAATTTCACTTTTACAATTCAAAATATCGACGTTTGATATTTTTAACTTGTAGGTGATTCGTACTATTCCGCTGCTGATAACATATTTATGTATTGCGTTGTTGTGCGTCGAATAGTCATTTAATTGAATACAAAAAGGTCAAGTATACACATGAATATAAATAAAACATTATGAGCAGAATAGTAAGGATTTTACAAAATTTAAATGAAGTCGAAAATAGTTAGCAGTTACTCGCATTATTAATGAAATAGTATTGCAATCGCTATTTGTATAATGTATTCGAATACATAACGATAAATTATTCGAATGATTAGACAAACTAACTCACTATGAATAATGAATAGTTATTATCCGAAATATTAAATATTAAAATATTCGGCGACGGCTCCGGGAAACAGGAGGAGAATCGCTGCCACCGTCACCAGTATCATCGGCGGTGGAATATAGAGACGGGATGGTCGGTCGAATAATTGCCGACCTTGTTGCGAAATTGATACTTAACTTGATACATTGATAATAGAAGTTGATAATGGAAGATCAGGTATCGGCATCAACAAAGGTAATCACGTGTTTAGCAGAGTACGATCTATCATGAGCGACTAATACTGCAAGAAGAAAGCAGCAGGAAGGACTTCTAAAAAAGGAAAACTTCCATAATACTTCCACAAAAACTACATTAGCTGCAACCCTAATATTTCTAGAAGAACACCAGCAGAAGCAAATATTGCAGCATCCGCTGAAATAATTACGTACCAAAACTCCGCGCTATCATCGAATAATCCGTCATGTGACAATTATTCCACGATAGCCTTAGTATAAATATGGGTAGCCACCTAGAGATAAGAGCTAGTCAGTTAAAATCAGTTAATTAGTTGAAATTTTGTTGAGAGTCAGTTAAAGTCAGTCAGTAAAGTCAGTCAGTTTTTTCAGTTGAATAAAGAATTGGTCGAGAGTTACGAAATTGTCGGGAATCTTTGAAGGTGTGCTTCTATGAAAGAACGTGCCAAAGTGAGTGTCAATATGAATTGGAAACATATTGAACATATGCTGTGAAGCTAATGTCTTATTGACAACTGAAAACGAAACAGTTTTTCAACCTCTGTTTGTTAAGACCATTTTGTTTGTTATGACATTCTAAAATTATGTGCCCAGCATCCTTGTGTGCCTTATATATGTATTTATAATGCTGCACATTGTATTAAAAATAATTTTGGGTTATCATATGAAAAACGTCAAAGTTTGATAGGCATTAACCCCTTAACCTACAACTACGGGCATAGCCCGTAGTACGATGATCGGGCCAGGCGTGAGTACCGCGACCGTCGTGCCACGAACGACGCCGTTTACGTTTTACGTTTTCGGCCCAAAATTCTCGAACGTAAATCGAAGGTTAAGGGGTTAATGAACTGGTCTATCGCGAGCGTGCTGTATGTAAAAGTCAGGGAGACCTTAACATTGGTAAAGAGGCATCATAAAGCTTAATGTGATGTCCATTACGACCTTGTACTCGCTGACGTACATAGCGGGCCGTAAGAGGTCATTATATCCATGATCTATAAGGGTTCATGGCGGAATAATGTATGGCAAGCCAAGCAATTTTGTCAATACTAATTGAAATAAATAATAAGATATAATTCAATTTTTTGTGTATGACGAAGATACAAAGCCAAGAAGTGGATCGGAAGTTGCTGTATTTAATGATATAGCAGACTGTATTACGACAGAGCGCGTGTCTTTTTTCTATTTATTGGTGCGATATTATCTTGGCTCGTGCCTACCTTTGATCTTCTATCTCCGGTGGAATACGATGTCTTCAACAGGAGTGAAGGCGCAATACTTACAAAATTAGCAACTCCCGAAACGTTCTAAATTAAAATATCCCGTTACCTCGTGTGCTTGTCTACGTCTACCGCTGTAACAAGATATAAAGAATATGGAGAATCTGTTCCATGAAAGTTTCGGATTATTCATCAATCATTCAATATGCATTACTGAATAGTAAATAACTTTCTAATCTTTGTATAGTTCTTACTACTTTATATTATTTTCGTTTTTGTAATTTGCAATTACAAACTTTGGTAATTCTACCAATTCCAATGCATATTGTGTATGTTTTCGTATATAATTTTTTACTAGGTAATTAAATCTCACAGAATTATATAGTTAAGTTTGTTGTAAAATGTTTCACCATTTTCATGAAAAATCACATTCATAAATTTCAAGTGCCACCCCTGGCGTTCCAACGTTACATTTTTTTCACGAGATGCTCCGGAAGGTCATTCAAAAGGAAACATATGTCTTTGAAACTCGTGAAAAGTTGGATGCCACGGCTAAGAAGAGGTACTGAGGTACGGAGGGCAGGTTTTTCGCTTATAGAATGAAATATAATGATTTTTCCAATAAATATTTCGGTTGACAAATGTAGACTTTGGAAAAATCTACAAAATAAGAAGTATAAGGTGAGGAACCTTCCATACGATGATTTGCAAAAGTATAGAAACCGTTAAGATGTGCTTTTCCTCATTCGTTTGTTATTCGACATTCGTAATGATAAAAGGAGAGCACTAATGAATTCATACAAACGTATCTCGAAATTTCGTGAAACTCTTCCTTTAGGAACTGTATAAGTAACTGATTGATTGCACCATAAACTGATTGTGAACAGTGATATTGAATAATATATCAAGAAGAATCTCGATGGAAGAAGTCAGAATATAACGATAAATGCAAGAATATTAATATACAACACGTACATAGGACGTGGTGATAACTACAGTATGTACCCAGTGTCGAGAAGACACGTTCTTTCTATACAAAATATTTCCTTAATCATTTTGTAACGAATAACCAGCGAGGGCTAATACATGACTTGGCAACCTCGATAACATATGTGAATGTCAGGATTATTGGAGGTGGATGTCCCAAACACCACTTCCTATGTACACTATTTACTACTTGTTATGTGAAGTAATATTTTGTCCAGCTCTGATCCCTATTTCGTCGATGATGTCACATATTTTAACGCCGACTGGTCAAAGAACTACAAGGTTTGTGAACAAACAATTTAGGAGCCAAAGTGGCCCATTTGGACTATCTTATTGTAGAGGATATTTATTTTCTATCATCACTGTTCATTTCCCAGAGGACTCTTCAATGATAAATTATTATTGCTGTAGTATAATTATCTCTTAACCTTTGATTGGTGGAAAATGAAAGAAATTTTTATCTTATATGGAAAAATATTTATTTTCATCGATCAGATTTAATGTACAATTATTAGTATTGAATATTTCTATTTTTCTCTATGTAATTATTTTGTTGTTTAGTATTACGTAAAGACATGCCGCAGAATTTTTATATAGAAATGATCTTTAAACACACACTTAAAGATGATGTATGAACGTTCGCAGATGTTACTCTACTAGAAATATCGAGGAGTAAAGATATTGTCATGTACGAATCGTTTACAAGTCAGATACCATGTGCATATAAATACATTCATCCTTATTAAACAATGTCATTAATGAATTTATTTAGAAATGAAACGAGTGGAAAGACAAAATGAAAGTGATGATGAATCCCTTCTTCATAAAATTATATTTATGTTGTCTTCGGTTGAAAGATAAAAAAGTAACCTTCAAATACTCAGTATACAAAACTTAATATTATCCATAAAAAAATTATTATACCGGATATTTTGGTGATCTGATGTAACCAGTACAACCTGAAATAACCGAAAATATATGTATTTACATTAGTTCTTTTTATACGAAGATACTTTTATACGCACCTTGATAACCGTTGTCGGGCTGTTGACTTAAACTCTTGTTTTAGAATAAATTTTCTAACTCCCATCAGGTAAATTACACCATAATTCTCCCAGTCCATATCCTTTAAATCTAGTTTGAACATATCGCTATCGCGTAACATTTTCACCTTCTTCGCCAATTCGGAACAGTTATCTCTTTGAAAAGTCCATTCGTGTGTGGTGAAAAATGCAAACGATGCGAACAGCTTATTGCTCTTTCTGAGAAGATCCATCATTCTGAAATATCATTTTCAATTATTATTATAGATGAAAACAGAGATTATCCCAGGAAGATTGTTCTCTTTGTTCGAGGATCGATAGAATACTCACATTGGTTTATTACCTCGGAGTCTTAAAATGATATCTATGGCAAACGCAGGCAAAATACGCGGAGTTATACTCAGAAAGTTGTAAAGATATTTATTTGCTATGACTGAACATATTGGGTACCATATCGTATCGTTCAGTGGGGCTTCTATGCTACATTTTACCATAGTATCTATCATCTGACCAAACCTTGTCAATTGGAAATTTCACATCATTACAATTAATGGAATTATACTTAATGTAAAGTTTATTACTATCCGATTATCTCACGAAATATTATGCAATTAAATAAATATAACATTATATCACTATTTTCCTAAATTAACGTATTCAGATCAAGCGTGGACTTTATATTCTACGTTCGTTTGCGAATTGTCCACATTACTTACATAAACTGAATTTTTTGGAATACTGTAACAATCAAATTACGTGCGTTGAAGAAAATTCGTAATAAATTTTACCTAAAAGGCTTAGCGTTACTCGTGCAATTGTAAACTTTAACTTCGTGCTCAGGATGTAACGTGACATGCCATGCAGTACATATTATCGTATCCACTACGAAATCGACAGGCACTATATCCACTCTTACATGTCTGCTACCCAGTATCGCTGTTCCACATCCTTTGCTGATTAGCAGAAAGGTAGCTGGCAACATTAAATTGATTTATAAATTATGTGTGATTTTAGATCAGCAGAAATGTAACGCTAAATACATGGGAAAGAATTCTCGTAATTGTGAGCAACAACAAATTTGAACTATAATAATGATGATCTAGTGGAAAGCCTCTCATGTAGCCTCTCACAAACAGAGAGATTACCTCCACTTTTGTGAAATATAAGGAGTATTGAATTACTATTGAAAATTATCTATTAAAATACCTGTCAACCCAGAAATATTATGTATCCAACCAGGACATGGTTCTTTCAAAGCGGCACCAATTGCGCTTGGCCGTACTATCGCAACTGGCTGATCTTTGCACTTGCTTGCTACAATCTGCTCTGCTAAATTCTTACTGAATGTGTACGTGTTTGGATAAGTTTTTAAAATTATTTTTTCTAATTCATTGATGGACGTTTTGTCGAATTTGTCACACATATCGATCACCTCTGAAGGGTTCCAACACGTGCTGCAAAGATAAGTGAACATATTCTTCACGTTATAATTACTAATATTATATTTGTAAACCACGGAACAATATGTGCGTATAACTTATTCTTACGTATAAACTTTTTCCCCAATTTTCTGTAGATTCGCATTACTATATGCTGTGCTGACGTGGACAAAGCTAATTGGATGCTTTAGTTCGTTCCAAAGTTCGATTATACGAGCGGTACCTTTTGTATTCACATTAACAGCCACGTCCAATGGCTCGTTGAATCTTACAGTGGCCCCGGAGTGAAACACTATGTTTACTTTTTCTAACAACAGATTTCTATCTCCTTCCGAAAGACCTAAATGCGGCAGACCCATGTCACTTTTTATGGCATAAACTCTGCTGAAAGCTGAGGGGTGTTTTGCTTTGATGTCATCGTAAATCTGTAGACGAAAAATTACCAGCTCAATTCCAGAAAAGAAAGTTAATGCAATTGGTTCCTGACAGCTTTAAATATTGAAGGGAACAAGAATATATTTACGAACGGGATCATCTATGAGCTTCTTAAATCGTTGTTCCGTCGTTTCGTTGGTTTTTGGGCGAATTAGTACGAAAATGGCAGCGATGCGTGGACACAGGCGGATAAGCTTTTCCAAGAGACCTTTTCCAACGAATCCGCTTGCTCCAGTCAGAAGAATCCCACAACCGGCGTAGAATTCTTCGAGAGAATTCATCTTATTCAATCCTTTAGTGCTCCTATTTTTATTTGTTTCTTTATTGATTGCATCCATGTTTGAGAATCTTCACACTTTCAGTCCCAATATCTGCCATGGAGTAACAAATAGTATGTGGTGAAATTTTTAAAATAATGTTCAAAATTTATTATAGCTGAGTTTTTTTTATATATTATTTTTCAAAGGAATCTACAGATAATTTTCACGAAACGAAACATAATTCATCAATAATGGTTTCGTTTTGCACGAATCAGATAATTACGTTATGTCAATGAAGCTTCCATTGTAATTTAAAATTATTTCTTCTACATGGTAGACATTAATTAAGAATACCGAAAATTTAAATGAGCTATTGATGGATTAAATACAACTTTTCTTGTGACTGTACATTAATTTGTATTATTACACGTTACTCCAAGAGAGGATATCTTAATTAAAACATCGAGTATAAGTCTAAACTATATTTTATAATTTCCTTTGGCTATTTCACTTCTTATTTTATGTGTATGTATATGAATATTGTAATATGTAGTGATCAGTAATTTGCGTGGAATATGTGCGTGGTTGTGCGAGACAGTGTTCGTCCAAATTTAATACCACCGCAAAAAATACGTAATGCGTATGTAATATTTCTGTGCACCCGTGAACGGGACGATCGCGATGCGAATGTGAAATCTGTATAAACATTGTTTATATATGCTGTTATTCATTAATTATTTATGGAGTCAAAACGAAGCATATTTCCGATATGCCCTTATATTTTCAATGAGTAAACATCCATAAATAACAATGAGTATAATCTATAATTGATGATTTTTCGCGTTCATATAATGAAAGAAAGTGCAGTTTTTTTGTTCTCCATTTTCATCTTATTTTAGCTTCAAGATTCCTTAACCAAGCATCTTGTGCAAGTACCTAACCCCCTCCCCCGATTTATCCGTGCACCCATTATCCGATTATCCTAATACCGGAAGAATCCATTATCCGAACATAATATTTAATTATAACGGATGCCCCTTCTGTTTGAAATATGTACTGTATATATATTTTATTAGCGTTGATGTACAATATATTTTAATGTATCCTTTCCTTTATTGAATGAATTCTGATTATAAGATATTAGTATAAAACTAATGGCGATCCAGCTATCGAAACAAAACAGAAGGAAAACTCGAAAGTGGTGTAAATGCAGTAGAATTTGCAAATATACATGGTGTTGGGAAAAGCCACATGACATACGTTGAATGTACTGGTATAGTGAGCTGGCTTCACTGCGAAACAGCTAATGAAATGATAATGAAAATTTGCCCTTTTAAAGGTAAAAGTACTGTCAATCAATCTTAATCTATGTTTCAATAAATGAAATTTCATATTAAAGTAATTGTTGCATTATCTGAACTGTTCAGCCTCCCTGTTAAGTCGGATACGGGAGGCTCTAGTGTAATTCAGATTACCTGGTTGAAATTTTAAATGAGCACAGCGGCCAATGAAATCGAACAGAATATAAAATTTGTACATATTAGGTGTCTCATATTATATTTATATCTTTATTATAATATCAATTACTCTGTAATTTAATTATATACGTATGTACATATCTGTTGTTGTGTACATATATATCTATATTGCTTTGTATACATGTGTATATGTTTTTATATTGTCATGTTTCTGTATATTATGTTACACTATGTTCTACGTTATTCAGTTTTGTGATTTGTCTTCTGCTTCATCTTTACACTACCAAGCCTTTTATTACACAAGTCAGTGTTTTACAAAGATTTGATAACTTAAATGTAGTACGTACCTATATATAATGTACAAGTGAAGAAAATTGCTATAATTATATAATGACTAAGAGCTATTTTGTATAAATATTAAATATAAAGTCCTTTTAACTCTTGAATATTAATGATAAATATAATAAATAAATATGATAAATATAACATGGGAAATAAATTTTATCACGATGTAGAATATTTTACTTAAATTTAATGAATAATTGCGTAAATACATAATCTCTCAACTACCATTTCATGGTTTCTTTTATGTGTAATTGATTAATGTGTAATTAATATTATATATGTATATTTCAGTTCATTTGCATATATTTTCGTTTATTTACAAAAACAAGGGATCTTAAAATGTAAAATGTCTAAAATATCTCGCACGATTAATATTGTCACTGCAGAGCGTATTTTCAATTTTCATAAACGCGAGAGTCGAAGCAAATCCTCACAATAACTTCTGAAAGACCGTCCCTAAACTCAATTTTTGACAAAAATTAACCGATGTCTATCAATAACTATCACGCAAAGGCGAATGTTCTGATTACCTCTACTGACAAATCACAATAATGAACCAGTTTTACAGCGTAAATTGTAAAATATGAAACAAAATATTTGAGAATTCAAAAACTTCATTTAAACTACTGTAGTAATTAATGGCCCGATGATATTTTTGGTATATATGATATTGACAATAATGAATGACGATGATAAAAAAACACAATTGAATACAGAATAACAAGGAATCGTCAGTTACCTGATACTATTTCCACTGTGTATTATTTACCAAAGATCGAACAAAAATGGTACTTCACGATAGTAGATACCGATACGTTTGTCACAGTACTAAAACGATATTCGATGTAATACTTCTCTAGATACTCATACTTTTAATAACATCACCCTACTACTAAAACTGGATAATGTCATGCACGTATGATTCGATGAACTTTTTGATCTCCAAAGCAAAAAGAAAGAAATGGCATTGGATTATTTTTGATCGTAAGAGATCAACGGAAACTAACTTTTTATGATTAATAACTGCTCCTACTGCTTGTATTTTAATGACATTTGCATTACATATAACTTGTTATTAGTCAAGGGGAAGGAGTAATATTTACATTACAAATTCCATTTCTGATAATTACGGATGATCTATTCTGGTGGAGTTAAGAAGCGCTAACACAGAGCCAGTGTAAAAGGATTCATATAGTACATAACCTTAACAAAATTATGGTTTAACATCATTTGTTATGAAATATTTAGCAAATGAAAGATATATACATATTCTTGCAAACCCTCAAAATAATTAAAAAAGAAGTATTTGCTACTTGTTATGAAAATATTAATAAATATCTGGCTAATGTATATTAATGTAATGTATATTTGTCCAGTCAGCTCTTCATAGAATAAAACGTACATAAATATTTTAAAAAATAATCTGCATCAAAGCGTAATCACTGTATCCGTTAATTGCATATCATGTATGCGAATCTTTGTCGATAAATGTTGAGCAGCTTCTACGTTTAATTTGTATGTATTATTCAAGAAAAATATTATGCAAAAGGACAGAGTTCATTAAAAAGAACTTTGTATCTTGTGAAAGCAATGCGCTACATAGTGCTTCAACCGCCTGGAATAAGCTGGTTAGCACTATCAGAATTCGCCAAAAGAGATTTGCAACAGTTGACAGCGCTATCCAACGTGTTTGCAGATGCAGCTACGAAAGAAAAGTGTGATACTGCTAATATAATATTTAATTCTGTAAATTGTAAAATTACCAAGCCTGTTAAAGATTTTCTGAACGGTAAATTCGAGGCATTAATTATTTTCACTATTTCTCAAGTAATCAGAGCGCTGTGCCTAGCTAAGATCAAGCGACGGCTATATGTATAAGAAAATGTTGTTCAGAATGTTGCAACAAATTAAATTTCGCCAAAATCGGTTTATGAATAATTACAGAATATCATTGTATTCCACAAAGTTGCAAACTTCTTTAATTTGTTTCCGTAAGCAGCACCATAAGTCATTTTTCATTTTATATTCTATTATTTATCATATATAGCGTCTCTGTTTGTATACCTCAACAAGTTTCCGTACATTTCCGTAGTTTACTACGTACGGAATAATAATTACGCAATAAGTTATCCACCATAGTTACATGTAAAAGATAAATTATTCCGTTCTAGACTCATGCATGTTTTTGTTTTCCTCATTCACATCTAAATGTTAATAATTCAAGTTAATATGCATATTTATATCATTGACTTGTAGATACACATACCGTATTAAGGTTAAATTACATTTATATTTATACACGTATTATATCCTAAATTTGTTAATTACATTGCAATTTACATTTTTGACGTAGAAGTTTAGTAATATTTCATGTAGAAATCTGAGAACCAGGTATGCTTGTGTAACGGTAGAATTAAATTCCAAGTTTATTAAGTGAATATATACATTTAAGGAGATACTGTATCCTGCAATCGTAGAAACGTCAAAATAAACAACCCGCAAACATTTTTTAATTTATTTGGATAAGTAAGCAATGCCGTAAGCACGGTGGAAGCAAAACAAACTAAGTTCTTTATATCATATATTAAGTTGTATATTCGACCGTTGTTCTTTAAGAGAGTAAGAAATTTGTGCGTAGGCATGGCAATTGATCCAAGTGAGCGTTATGTGAGCACTGTGTTGAATATACAGAGCGGAACATCTAAATTGTGTTGGAATCCGAACTGACCAACGTAATATAGACCACGTGCGAATCGGAAACGGGGACAGTGGACTAGGACAGAGGGTGTGATCAGAGTGAGTACAGAGAATGTGTGAACAACGTACAAGTAAGGAAGTGCAGCTAGCTTGGCTCATATACAATTGTTATTTCAATTTACTAAATACATTTATACTGTTTCTTTTGCACATTTACACTTGATTAATTATAGCATCAAATGTGAACCCTGTTATTTTTGGTCTTGTAGAAAAATGTCCCGGACAAAGTTAATTGCAATAATTAAAAATATATATTAATATAGATATGCATATTTATGAAATTATTCAGTGTGTATCAAAACTATTTTATTCAAATAGATACGCCATGTGTAGTGTTAGTAGCGTCATCATTGAACGTTTCTCTCCTTTCCTAGAAGTAAGGAAATCACTTTTGCTAATAGATGAAAGCCTTCTTTTTTTCTTTTCTTTTCATACGTGGAGAAAACCTCATGGACACTCGCTGTTGCACGCAATAGCAGAGTAGTGTCGGACTCTTACCGACTAAAACTCCACGGTGGTCGTCCTGACGTTTGGTAGAAGCGACCTCGGGCTCTCTTACAAATACTACTAGGGGAGTCGCTCCTCGTCGTCTTCTCCCAGCTATTTATAGGAGAGGCATCCCGGTCTATGTTGGGCCGCTAAAGGGGACCACACCCCCTAACGCCTCGTTCCTAGTCTGACGCTGCTAGGGCGGCGTACTGAATTTCTTTGGCGCGACGATCTCGCAGGATCGCGCGTTCTCTTCCGATCTCTTTCCACTCGCTCCTTCGCCAGCATCAATCGCTCGCAGTAGGTGCGGACGGCGTTGAACTCCTGACGGCCCCTGAGCATGGTCTCGACGACCGCTTCTGGGGCTAATCTCTCGCCGATGTCGAGCCGTAGGACGCGGCGCGGTTCTGCCCACGCTGGACAAAACTCCAGCGTGTGTTGCGCCGTGTCCTCCTCTTCCTCGCAGTGGTGGCAGATGGAGGTCACCTCCCGCCGAATCCTTAGCAGGTAGTCGCCGAAAACTCCGTGTCCCGTGAGCAGCTGCGTCATCCTGAAGGTCAGCGGGGCCCCGCCTTGGTCTCGCCAGGCTTCCCAGTTGGGAAGCACGGCGCGAACGGCACGGTGCGGCCGCGCGGCGTTCTCTTCGGCCAGCTGAGAGCGCCACCGCTCCCAGATCTCCAGCTTCGCCTCCACTCGGACGTCCAGTTTGTGCAAAAGCGACCTTTACCTGCAATCGAAGGTTAAATTTTGTTTAATTACAATGTATTCTACTCATTATGACGAAAAAAGATCAAAGAAATCATTGGTCACAAATTATCACTTTTCTAATAGAAAATGTTAAAATTGTAATTCTTACACTGGCTTTATTCGCAATGTGTCTACATTCTGCAGGCAAATATAGGAAATGTAGAATCTGTTGACACAGTTTAATATTCAGTTATCATCCACACAGATCAATCCATCATTATATGTTGCATCATATCTTACTTTCAACTTTGCTTTTTTTACTTTTCCTTCATTTTTTTTCTTGTCATTTAGACACTATGAAACACGCGCTTTGTTTAATATAAAATAAATATTTCATTCTATTTGATGGAAAGTAAAGGTCAAATTAGGGTGTTTCGTTCACTCGCGAGAGACGCGTTCGCGAGGAAGCACATCAACGGGAGTTGTAAATTCCCGATACGATTAGACAATCAACGCCGCGAAATGATCGATCCTCTATTTCGATTATGATAATAGGGGTGGTTAAATGAATTAACACTGTGTTAAGAGGGTTAATATATTCTATATTTGTAACAATGAAGTAGGTACTAACAGATAGTTTAACGATAAATGCGCCCGATGTATTAGATATGTTCTGACAAATTCGCGATGCTTTCTATTCGCCTCCTCGAAAAAGACTAATATGAACGTTACAATTATTTAGCGACGAATACGATTGAAGTATGACAGAAATGTAACCCGACTTTATGATAGCTCTCGATGTATAATGTTTGAATCTGCAGATGAGACTGATCGCCCTTCGATCCTTTCTTTTGTCTTTTGGAAGACGACCCCGCACCAAGCTCGGATCACGCCGCCGTTCGCGCTATGATCATGTATGCCCCCTTTTTTGTGTTGTAAGATACCGGACTGAAATCGAAGCTTATAGAGCTCGACGCCTGACGGTAAATATGCGCTCGCCGCGACATTGTAGGGATTTCGCTGGTCTTATAAGGTGATCGGTCCGCGACTTTGTAGTACCGCGCGCGACGGTTAGGAATACGATTTATCGAAAGCCTCGTGGTGTATGGCCTGGTCTAGATAAAGAGTCGGCCGACGTAACAAAGGGATATCCATGTAAATCGATGGGTGTGAATAGTAAGCACAGTATTTACGGTCTGGAGGTTAAAATAAACTATTCATTTAATTATTTCTTTTATATACGGAAAAAGTGTTCTTTTTCTAGTATTAAAGAAATATTTCTTTTATATTTGAAAGATATATTTTACCTCCAAACATGAAATACATATACCTTATATACTTGAATAAAGTATTTGTATGTGTATTTAAATAGGAAAGATTGAATTTATTTTTAACATTGAGGGTCACGTACTGATAAGTATAGAAATAACACGTGCTAATAAGGGAGCAAAGATGAAATTGTAGTTTCCATGATTTAAAGAAAAAGTGGAGTAGTACTAAAAGGGTAAGAGGAAGAAGTGATTAATCCGAGAAAGTAAAGATACGGAAAGAAAGTGAGAGAAAAGGTAGTTTGTAAGCAAGTTGAAATTGTTCAGAGGAATAAGAGGCTAGAGCGATAAACGATCAACGTGAAAGCGATAAACAGAAACGGCAGATCGGTACGATAATATGAGAAAAATTAATAAGATACGAAAAGGTAAAACGGTGCCACCTACCGGGTGAAAAGAGAACATAATCAGATGATACAATAAGTCAGGCAGATAAATAGGTGGATACAAACATAGGTAAGATAAGAATAGATGAAGTACCTTTTGCATCTTTGTGGCCCGATGTGACTGTCCTACCGACTTAGAAATTCGACACTCATTTTAGCGTCCTCTACTCATCAATGACGTTCACTCGATAAAGTACTTATTAAAGAAGAATTAATGGGAGCCAACAGCATTCATGTGTATGTGCATACTTGTATGCCTCCAAAGATAGGAGATATTAGATCAGCAGTTACATTTCTCGATTGCTCTGGTAGTATTAGAGAGGAAATGACAGCGTTCAAGCTTATGGCTTCGGTTGTTCCCGGACTAGTACTGCACAATGCGGCTAGGTAACTGCTGAAGATAACACACGCTACCATATACAATATTCTATAAAATTATGGATCCGCCCTGTTTGATTACACGCTAGCATAGACAAGAACCTATTGCGTTCCACGCTAGAAGAATCTATTTAATTTTATGGTTCTATGGAAAAGTTCATATCTATTTGTCTATCCGAGATAGACAAGTATTACAATAACAGTATTGCGCAATAATTCCAGAGGCATGAATATATTTTCACTGTCGCATCGAAGCACATAAATATTTTTTTTCTTAATACGTACTATGAAGTTCGTTGAAACGAACAATGACCTTGAACATGAAGTCATTTACTGCTGTGAAGCGTTATAAATTCGCCAGTTCCCAAGAAATTAAATGAGCAAAATATGTTAGCTATCATATTCTAGGTTTCTATTGTAGGATCTTTTTATTTATTTAGAATGGATTAAACAGCAAACGATGGTTATTTAATGTGAACTAAATACAGTAATGTGCTATAACTAAGACAACTAAATAGTTAATTTACAACTCCCGTCACTACGTTTCCAACGCTCTGTTTCACGCGGACCAGCCTCCTCGACAACGCTGTCAACAGTCTCTAACGACGCTGATGTTACGTCGGAGACACAAGAAATCATGAAATCGATAGATCGCCAGAGATCTCCTCGCGTCGTAGTTCGAACGTTTCACGAATAAGGTGAAGAAACTGAACTTCGTATGTGATAATGGAATTTTTGTTATATAAATCCATGAGAGTGACGGTTCAAAGAGTTACAACAGAGTAATGTGTCGAGCGCTAATTTAGGAGAGTTTTTATATTGAGGTTTTAGTCTCTTTGGAGGATTTATGGTCGAATTTGTGTCAGAGGCGGCTATCCTGTTATCGTTCGGCTACTATTTCCATAGCTGTGGCATGCAGCACGTTTCGTCTACCTCGTTACTGTTTCCACCACATCTCAATCCACATCAGAGACCAGGCCGCTCACCGAGGGCAGTATGGCAACCAGATGTCTACACATCCTTGCTGCGAGCCCTCAATATTCTTAAGGACCCACCATAAATCTTGGCATTTTCATAGTTAAAATCCTTCAGAGCAGAAACATGATCAACATCAAAACGGAGCAGAAGCATCATCTTCTATTTCGAGTGTTCTTTACATTTTTGCCTACTACGGGAAGATACGGGAAAGTTAATTTTCTCACGTTCGGTATCTTTCGTTAGCAATCTTCTCTCAATGGCAGTTAGCACCCTTCCTCCTAGTACCCAGGAACCTAGAAAATCAGCAAATTGACAGCGAAGTTTATTTCCCTCACTCTCCTAATGTAAACTTGTCCTTAACAAATCAGCTCTTTTCGTGTCCTTAGACCCACCCATCACTAGCTTTCCTCCGCCACAACATCTTCACTAAACTTTACTGATTTTCCAACTTTCGAACAGTTAATATCTTTCTACTGGGTTTCTACCCTTAGATCAGTTGCTTACTTAATTTATATAAAGTTGTTAAAGTAAAGTGTAATTTATACGTGTCAATTCAGTGTATACTCAATTGTGATTATTATATGCATAATAATGTGCAATAAAAAAGAAAGTTAATAGTTGTGTTAAGGCTCAACCTTCTTGTTTTCTTTATAATCTCAGTTGTGACTCGTGAGTTCACGTGATGCGGCCATGGTCATGTAGCCTTTCTTTCGCGTGGGTCCCCAAAGATAAGGATAGTGGAAAGGCGTCGCTGCTGGCGACGCGCCTGACCGAGGTACTGGACCCGACCGAGGTAAGAGTCGCGGCTCCACGAAGGATGGCGGAGCTAAGAGTGGTCGGGATAGACGTCTCGATCGGTAAGGAAAAGCTGCGGCAAACACTGGCCTCGGCTGCAGGATGCGGCGCAGTGGAGGTGCAAGTCGGAGAGATCAGCATCCCAGAGGCGGCCTCGGGTCGTCTTGGATAAAGTGACCGGCGGCTCGAACACGGAAATTGGCCCAGACGGGAAAACTTGTACTGGGCTGGTCCATTGCGAGGGTCATAGCCGTCCCGAAGAGGACCTTGTAATGTTACAGGTGCCTAGAGCTGGGACACGTGCGAGCAACCTGCTCGTCTACCGTGGAACGAGAGCACCTGTGCTAAAGGTGCCGCGAAGCCGGACATCGGGCCTGAGGCTGTCCCGCCTCTGCTCCCAAGTGCCCCCTGTGCGAGTCGCTCGGGGCATCCGCCAACCACAGGATAGGTGGGGTGGCGTGCGCTCCCCCAAAAGTTAAGAGGAGGCGACCCGTCCGCGAGCCAACCGCGGAAGGAACACAAGAAAGCATCATCGACAAAGCAACGGTAGAAGGCCGGGAGGAGGCCATGGAGTTGAACTAATAAGATCAAGCGCCTCCTCCAATGAAACCTGGGAAGATCGAGACGGGCGCAAGACCTGCTCTTCCAGACCATGCGGGAAAGCGAAGTCGCCCTTGCGGTGGTGGCCGAGCCGTATCGCCGCCAACTGGGTCGGGGACCTGGATGGATTGACGGCCGTTACCTGGACGCCAGCCTTGGGTTCCTCCAGCGTCCTGCTCGACCGCGGCAACGGCTATGTCACGGTCGAGTGGGCTAGAATAGAGGTGGTGACGGTATACGTTTCCCCTAACTGCGGCTTGGCCGCTTTCGGGGACTTCCTGGACGGGGTTGGCGAGTGCATCAGAAGATGCCTTCCACGCCAGGTACTCGTCCTCGGCGATTTCAACGCCCGCTCGACGCAAGGGGGAAACGCTGCGACAAACCCCCGAGGAAGATGGCTGACCTATTGGGCCGCTGGTCTCGGACTCCTACTGGTAAACAGGGACTCGGCGAGCACCTGCGTGGCGTGGAGATGATCCTCCGTGGCCGACATCACGTGGGCTACCTCGACGCTGTATCCAAAGATCCGCAACTGAAAAGTGGCCGAGGAGGTCGAGACCCTGTCCGACCACCTCTGCATACTGATGGAGGTGGCCTCCAAGGAGGACACCAATGAGGACGCCCGAAGAGGAGCGGGCCGTTCCCGCCCAGCACCACCGAGATGGCGTCTGAAGGCAAGGGACAGGGAGATGCTGCGGGCTGCAGCCATTGTTTCCACCTGGAGCTGGGACGCCCGTAGGACGACCACGCTAGGAAGCGTCGACGAGGAGGCGGAAAACCTCCGAAGATACATGAGCGACGCGTGCGACGCCTCGATGCCGCACTCCGTTCTGGAAAGTAGACGCGACCGCCGCGGCGTATACTGGTGGACGCCGGAGATCGCGGAGATGCGAGAGAGCTGCGTTCGGGCCCGCAGCAGATTTCTAAGGGCCCGTCGTCATACGAGGACACGCGACGAGGAAGAGATCACCCGCTGCTACGAGGCCTATAGAGAGGCGAGACGCACTCTCCAGCGGGAGATGAAAATCGCGAAAGCTCGGTCCTGGACGGAGCTGATCGAAGCGGTCGAATGCGATCCGTGGGGGGCGGCCGTACAAAGCGGTGACAAAGAAGTTGCGACCTTCGCCCCCCCCCTCCCGCTGACCACAAACATGGACTCGGTGCTGCTGGACAATGTCATCGGGACTCTGTTCCCGCGGGAATATAGCGACGCGAGGCAGCCAGGGCCATCCTCCGCCTCCTCCGGCGACGAGACAGTGGTGACGACAGAGTGGAGCGAAGAGCTGCGAGTCACCGAAGAGGAGCTCTCCGAGGCGACAAAGAGAATGGCATCTCGGGACGTGGCGCCGGGCCCGGATGGAATCCCGGGTCGAGTTTGGGCGGAGTCGATGGACATCATGGCTCCCCGTCTACGACATCTCTTTACGAGATGCCTAAAGGAGGGCGCCTACCCCCGGACGTGGCGAACGGCGAGATTGGTCCTGTTTCTAAAAGAAGGTCGTCCGCTGGACTCGCCGTCCGCGTACAGGCCGGTATGCATGCTAGACGAAGTGCCCCCAGGCGACCGCGCGTTGCCACCACTGTGATGCGGGTGTGTACTCGGCGCAGCACACGCTGGAGCATTGCCCGGTGTGGTTGGTGCCTCGCCACTCCCTCACCGTGGAAATACGATGCGACCTCGCACCACCGGCGATTCTTGAGACATTGCTGACGAGCGAGGGGGGCTGGAGGGCCGTGACTTTCTACTGCGAGCAGGTTATGCTCCGGAAGGAGGCGGCTGTGCGGTCGAGGGAGTGGGACTCCCACTCCGAGAGGATCGGTCGGCGAGGGCGCGGCAGATGTCGCGGACGCGCCTCCACGAGACGCGCTAGGTCCACCGCGCCCTCCGATGGGGTTTAAAACTTTGGCGTTGCACTCGCCAGCGCCTAGGGGCCGCCAAGCTGTCCAGTCGAAGATCCGGACTGCTTTGCACGGCGGTCCCCGGAGGACGGGGTGCAATGTGACATAGCCGCACACCGCGCCAATTGCGGATACATAATCGAGCGCGGAGGGTCCGGTGTATCGTCCCAGCGGTTCCTGTGCACCCCACGATCGCAAGAGGGGCGTTAATCGTGGAGGTTTTAGCCGGTATGAATCCGGCACTACCCGACGCCCTCTCTTCGGAGGGCGCGGGATACCTATAAAGGTTTCCTCCACGAAAAAAAAAAAAAAAAAATAGACGCGAATGACATATTGTCACATCGAAGTTGCTGAACTTCTATTGTGTGCTGTGTGCTGTTGATTTCTATCAAGTAATACAGCGATCAAAAACATTATTCTGTCCTTTTGCAGTCGTAGTAACTCTTACGCCAACATCAATTCGCATCATCACTGACAATCAATCACTGTTACTCTCCGAGACTTACTATAGGCCGTATTTCTAACCGTTGCTCGTGGTACTACAGTGTTGTAGACGAATCGCCTTATAGGACCGCCGAAATATATACAATGTAGCGAGAAGCGTACAGTCGTCATCAAGCAGTGAGTTCTAGAAACGTTGAATCGCCTTCGGTCCGTTAGTTCATCTACACAAAGAAGACAGCATACGTGGTCATAGATGCGAACGTAGTGGGGATCGTCTCCCAGAGAAGACAAACAAAAAATCGAAAGGCGGTTAGTATCATTTGAAGATTCAAATGGAATGCATCGAGAAGTTCTGACGAATAAAATATAAATTCATCGAGTGATCTCATAAAGTCGGGTCGAATTTCTGTAACACATTAATTCTATTCATTGTTAAATCATTTGTGACGTGCTCATTATAATATTAAATATCGTTAAATATACAAGTTTATATTAACCCTGTTAATTCAGCGTTAAAATCATTTGAACTACCTCTGTCGTGCTAATCGAAACAGGGGGACGATTAATTCGCGGCGTCGATTATCAGAATCGGAGCGAGAATTTTCGCATCTCGCTGACGCGCTTTCCCCGCGATCGCGTCTCTCCGCGAACGGTTGTAACAATAACGAAATCATAAATTCCAGAAATATAATATTTGTTCGCCATCCTTCTTGTTTGCGACTGTTAATCCTTATAAATATAATTTTCGCGTAATTAATCGATTCCCGGTCACGCCAATATAATATGATATTAATTGATTGCCGACTATACCACACTTCATATTAATGCTTCATTGACATTAGTAGCCAACTTCTTTTGCGATATCCAGTTGTGCATGCTTCTCAAATGAATGTCCCCGCAATTACTAAATATCGCTTCATCAATATAGGTAACACTTTTTGTACAAAGAAATAATCATTGTATCATTGAACCAGAAAACACTGAGGGGATTCATTCGGTACAGCTCCTGATAAAGGACTAGGTGATGCGGGTGATATATTTCATTGTGAAGCGCTCGAAATACGCTCGTTTTACTAATTCCAGATCCCCGCGAAATCTGATATTTCCCGTTACCGCTGCTAGAACTGCGATTATATTTTCATTAGATGTAGCGGTTGTCACGTCGGAAACACAAAAAATCACGAATCCGATAGATCGCCGGTGATCTGCTCGCGTCACAGCTCGAACGTTTCACGGATAAGGTGAAGCAATTGAACTTCGTGTATGATAATGGAAGTTTTATTATATAAATCCATCAGAGTGACGGTTTAAAAAGTGTTACAATCGAAGAATGTGTCGAGCGCTAATTTCGGAGAGTTTCTATATCAAGGTTTTGTCCCTTTGGAGGGGCTATCGTCGGATGTGCCTCAGAGGCGGCTATTCCGTTATCGTTCGGCTACTATTTCGCTAGCTGTGGCATGCAGCACGTTTCGTCTACCTGGTTACTGTTTCCGAGTGGAGTGGCCTTCTTGAGCGCGTGATACGGTCTTTGATATCTTACGTGGTAACATTAAAACTGCCAGTTTCTCGAAGCGATTTACAAAGTTCCTGAAATGTCCATCGAAATGGCTGATTTCGTTAAGGACACATTTCGACGTACATGGCTTGGGCTTCTGTTACATTTTCCCCGCACGGACCATAAACTAAATGCGTTTCACTTTTTCGCTATTAAAAAATTCCTTTTTTGTTTTTATCATAAATGATAATTATATATAAGCACCGATGCGCTGAATCACGGATATAATAGGCGATTGCGATGTTGTAGGTAACATTGATTTTCACATAAACACCGCTATTTTACAAATATTTTCGCTGTGGCTGCAATTTGACATTGCGCGAAGTACAGATTCATGCAGCATCATAGCTTTATTCTACACCTTTGGATCGGCAATATCTGCAAGACGAAAAACTTTATTTTACATTTTTGAGTTGTTTTCGCATCTAGAATAACCTTCTTCTGATTGTCTGCTCATACCAAATATTTAACTAATCAAATTTAGGTTCCTTGTTTCTATTTCGATATTCTTAGATTTTTTAATTTGTTCAATAATAATGTTGTGTATTGATATATTGATTTATTGCGATATTAAAGTATTTATATGCGCAGTGTCTTTTATTTCCTTTAAGTTTTCTGTTTTTTTAATTCCATTCGCCTAGAGTATTGGCTTGTGCAGTTCGCGAGATATGACGTATCCCTTTCATGTCTCACTGGATTTAATAATAGTATAGGATTCAATTTTTTGTACCCCATGACGTCGATACAATGCTAATGAAGTGGATCGAAAGTTGCTGCGTTTAATGATATAGCAGATTGTATTGCGACAGAGAGGACGCCGCGCGGCCGCACCGCGCCGTTCGCGCCGTGCTTCCCAATTGGGAAGCCTGGAGAGACCAAGGCGGGGTCCCGCTGACCTTCAGGATGACGCAGCTGCTCACGGGACACGGAGTTTTCGACGAGTATCTGCTAAGGATTCGGCGGGAGGTGACCTCCATCTGTCACCACTGCAAAGAAGAAGAGGACACGGCGCAACACACGCTGGAATTTTGTCCAGCGTGGGCAGAACCGCGCCGCGTCCTACGGCTCGACATCGGCGAGAGATTAGCCCCAGAAGCGATCGTCAAGGCCATGCTCAGGGGCCATCAGTAGTTCAACGCCGTCCGCACCTACTGCGAGCAAGTGATGCTGGCGAAGGAGCGAGCGGAGAGAGATCGGAAGAGAACGCGCGATCCTGCGAGATCGTCACGCCAAAGAAACTCAATACGCCACAGGGACGCGGTACTGTCGCCGCCCTAGCAGCGTCAAACTAGGAACGAGACGTCAGGGAGTGTGGTCCACCCCTAGCGGCCCAACATAGACCGGGATGCCTCCCCAATAAACAGCTGGGAGAAGACGACGAGGAGCGACTCTCCTGGTAGCAATTGTAAAAAGAGCCCGAGGTCGCTTCCACCAATCGTCGGGACGACCACCGTGGAGTTTTAGTCGGTAGGAGTCCGACGCTACTCTGCTGTTGCGTGCAACAGCGAGTATCCATGAGGATTTCTCCACGTACGAAAAAAAAAAAAAAAAAAAGATTGTATTGCGACAGAGCTGGTGCCTTTTTTCTATGTATTGGCGAGATATTATCTGGACTCGTGATCGTTTTTGAGCTCCTTTCTCCGGTGGATTGCGATATCATCAAAAAGTGTAAAGCGGCAATATTTAAAAAATTAGCAACTCCTGAAACATTCTAAGTTAAGATACTCCTTTACCTCGTGTGCTTGTTTACGTCCACCGCTGCACACAAGATATCAAGAACATAGAGAATCTGTTCCTTGAAAGTGTCAGCTTATGCATCATTCATTCAATATGCATTATTGAGTAGTAAATAATTTTCTAATTTTTGTTTAGTTCTTACTACTTTGTATAATTTTCTTAAATTTTAGTAATTTGTAATTACACACTTTTGTAATTCTTCCAATTCCAATATATGTACATACTGTGTATGTTTCTGTATATAATATTTCACTAAGTAATTAAATCTCACCGAATTATATCGTTAAGTTTTGTTACATAATTTTCATGAAAATTCACATTCATAAAGTTAAAAAATTCCTATAAAATACACATCACCTGGAATTCGGATTTTCGACATTACAACATAATTTTTGTTCGCGTCCATTCTAGATAAATAGAGTTGTGTGGCGCAACTGCTAAAACCCGTTTATTATCTGAACATGGCCCACCAAAGCCACAAAATTCTTAGAACGAATACCCCATTCTTTCAATTTTAAGACTATAAAGGCCGTCCCCAATCACCAGAAATCGATTCTTCTTGTATTATTCTTCAAAGAGTGTAAAAAAATAAAGTTGATTCATAACATTGTTTTAGACTTTACTTTATTTTGCGGAAAAATTATAGTCTTTCACTTTACAATTAATGTACTGATATATTCTACAAAGTGAAGCGAAGTTTATCGTACGCAATAAACTCTCGAATCACCTTTGAGATATCAAACATTATTTAAAGAAGGAAGACAAAAAGCTCTGTACGATTTATGACGTGGCACATGCATGGCCGTAAAAATTGTAAACATTCTCGTAGTTTGTGATATTCTGTTTGTGATATTTTACGTGGTTACAACACGTTGTATCTCTAGTTTTCCTTCGAATAATCAAAATTAGTATCCAACCCCTAATAACTTGCAACAGACGATTTATGGTCGTTATCTACGATTTCTCTTTCCACAGGCGACGGTGACAAAGGACAGGCGGCAACCCGCGCGTTTTAACTTTACATTCTCTTATATAAGATGCTCAGGAAGGTCATTAGAAACGAAATGTATGCCATTGAAACTCGAGAGAAGTTGGATGTCATTGCTAAGAAGAGACACAGAGGTACGAAAAGCAGGTTTTTCGCATATAGAAAGAAATGTAATGATTTTAGAGAAAAATGTTTAGATTGTCAAATGTAGACTTTGCAAAAATCTACAAAATAAAACGTGTGAAGTTAGCAACCCTCCATACGATGATTTCAAAAGGATAGAAACCGTTAAAATTTTTTCACTCGTTTGTTATTCGACATTCGTAATGATAAAAGAAACGCGCTAACGAATTCGTGCAAACGCATTTCGAAATTTCGTGAAAGTCTTCGTCTGGAAATTGTATAAGTTACTGCTTGATTAAACGATAAACTGACTGTGAAGAAGTGAAGAAGTCAGAATACAATGATAAATGCAAGAGATTAGTTCACAACACGTACATACAATGTACGCAGTGTCGAAAAAATACGTTCTTTCTATGTGTTACGTCGGCCGACTCTCTATCTAGACCAGGCCATAACCGTCGCGCGCGGCGCTACAAAATCGGGGATCCATCACTTCATAAGACCGGCGAGATATACACAATGTAGCGATAAGCGCATAGTTGCGTCAAGCAGCGAGTTCTAAGAAACATCGTTTCGCCTTCGATCCGTTATTGTACCTACACAAAAAAGGGTGGTATACATGATCGTAACGCGATCGGTGGCGTGATCCGAGCGTGCTGGGGAATCGTCTTTCGGAAGACAAAGAAATGATCGACAGGCGATCAGTCTT
The DNA here is from genome assembly GCA_905332935.1 of Bombus hortorum. Lineage (NCBI taxonomy): Eukaryota > Metazoa > Arthropoda > Insecta > Hymenoptera > Apidae > Bombus > Bombus hortorum. The sequence goes on from HG995204.1 coordinate 4,291,308, forward strand.
AACTAATCAGTCTCATCTGCAGATTCAAACTACATACATCGAGAGCAATCATAAAGTCGGGTTACATTTCTGTAACTTCATTTCATACTTTATCGAATTCATCCAGATATTAACTGCATTCACTGTGAAACCATTATTTGGTTATTGTTAATAGTTGTCATAATTGTTGCAAATATACATTTATATTAACCCTGTTAACACAGTGTTAATTCATTGAACCACCTCTGTTGTCCTAACCGAAACAGGGGAACGACTAATTCGCGGCGTCGATTATCCGAATCGTAGCGAGAATTTAACGTAACACTATGAAAGATATTTTGTTAATAATTTTATAAGGAACAACGAGCGAGGACTAGAACTTGATAACATTGATAACATATGAGAATGTCAAGGTTCTTGGAGGTCGGTCCCTTAAACACCTCTGAAATAATATTTTGTCCAGCTCTGACTGTCACGTCTAAACCCTATCTCTTCGACGTCATATATTTTAACGCTGATTGGTCAAAGAATTACGAGGTGTGTGAACAAACAATTTAGAAACCAAAGTGAGCCTTTAAAACTACCTTATTTTAAATGATATTTATTTGTCGTATAATTTTCACTTAAGTTTAGTTTGGTGGAGAATGAAAAAGGTTTTTATCATCATACGGAAAAATATTTATTTTCAGTGAGCAGATTAATATACAAATTATTAGCAGCGAATATTACAATTTTTCTCTATATAATTATTTTATTGTTTAGCATTACATAAACACATGTCGTAGAATTTTTATGTAGAAATGATCTGTAAACACACACTTAAAAATGATGTATGAACGTTCGCAAATGTTATTGTACTAGAAACATCGAAGAGTAAAGAAATTATGAATTATTCAGAAATCAGAACCCGTGCGCATACAAATACATAATTCCTTATTTAGCAATGTCATAAATGAATTTATTTAGAAATGACACGAGTGGAAAGACAAAATGAAACGGATAATAAGCCCCCTTTTCTTAAAATTGTATTTATATTGCCTTTGGTTCAAAGATAAAAAAGTAACGTTCAAATAGTCAGTACACAAAACATAATATTATCCATAACAAAATTAATATACCGGATATTTTGGTGATCAGATGTATCCAGTACAACCTGAAATAACCGAATATGTATGTATTTATATTAGTTCCTATTTATTTATACGAAGATACTTTTATATGCACCTTGATAACCGTTGTCGGGCTGTTGACTTAAAGTCTTGTTTCAGAATAAATTTTCTAATTCCCATCAGGTAAATTGCGATATACTTCTCCCAATCCATATGCTCTAAATCTGGTTTGACCATATAGCTGTCGTTCAACATTTTCAACTTCCTCACCAAGTCGCAGCAGTTATTCCTTTGAAAAGTCCATTCACGTATGGTGCAAAATGCTACCAATGTGAACAGCTTATTACCTTTTTTGAGAATTTTCATCATTCTGAAATATCATTTTTAATTATTATTGCAGATGAACGTAAAGATTGTTCCAGAAAGATTGTCCTCGTTGTTCGAGGATCGATAGAATACTCACATTGGTTTACTACCTCGGAGTCTTAAAAATGTATCTATGACGAACGCAGGCAAAACGTACGGAATTACACTCAGAACGTTGAAAATATATTTATTAGCTATCATTGGGCAACCTGGGTACCATAGCGTATCGTTCAGTGGCGTTTCTATGCTACATTTCACAATGGTATCTTTCATCGGACCCCATCTTGTGAATTGTAACAATTACATTTGTACAATTAATCGAATTACGCTTAAAGTAAAGTTTATTACTATCCGAGTGTCTCGGGAAATATTATGCAATTTAAATAAATATTATATTATATCACCATTTTTCTAAATTAACATATTGAGAGCAATAGTGGACTTTTGTATTTTACGTTTGTTTATGAATTGTCCACATTAATTAAATAAACTGAATTTTTTGGAATATTGTAACAATCGAACTGCATAAGTTGAAAACAATTCGTAATAAATTTTACCTAAAACGATTAGCGTTACTCGTGCAGTTGTATACTTTAACTTCATGATCACGATGTAGCGTGACATGCCATGCAGTACATATTATCGAGTCGACTACGAAATCAAGAGGCACTATATCCACTCTTGAATCTTTCTTACCCCATATTGCTGTTGCACATCCCCTACTGATTAACAGAAGGATACCTGGCAACATTAAATTGGTTTAGAAATTATTTGTGATTTTCGATTAACAGAAATGTAGTACTAAATAGATTGGAAAGATTTCTTGTAATTGTGAACAACAACAAACTTGAACTATAATAATTATGATCTAGTTGAAATCCTCTCATTTAGCTTCCCACAAACCAACAAATTAACTCTACATTTCTAAAATGTGACGAGTATTGAACAATTATGATTGAAAAAGATTTCTGAAAATACCTGTTAATGCAGAAATGTTCTGTACCCAACCAGGATATGGTTCTTCCAAAGAGGCACCAATTACGCTTGGCCGTACTATCGCAACTGGCTGATCTTTGCACTTGCTTGCCACAACCTGCTCTGCTAAATTTTTACTGAATGTGTATGTGTTTGGATAAGATTTTAAAATTACTTTTTCTAATTCATTGATGGACGTTTTGTCGAATTTGTCACACATATCGATCACCTCTGAAGGGTTCCAACACGTGCTGCAAAAGTCAATAATGAGTGAACATATTCTTCACGCTATAATTACAAATATAATATTCGGAAACCATGGAACAACGTTTGCGTATAACTTATTCTTACGTATAAACTTTTTCCTCAATCTCGTGTAGATTTGCATTACTAAAAGCTGTGCTGACGTGGACGAAGCTAATCGGATGCCTCAGTCCGTTCCAAAGTTCGATGACACGTGCGGTACCTTTTGTATTTACATTAACAGCGACGTGCAACGGCTCGTTGAATTTTACAGTGGCCGCGGAGTGAAACACTATGTTTACTTTTTCTAACAACAGATTTCTGTCTTCTCGCGAAAGACCTAAATGCGGCAGACTCACGTCACCTTTCACGGGGTAAACTTTGCTCAAAATTGAGGGATGTTTCGCTTTGATGTTATCGTAAATCTGAAGACAAAGAAATACCAGCTCAATTCCATAGAAGGAAGTTAATCAATGTGGCCCCTGACAGACTTAAATATTGAAGGAAACAATAATAATATTTACAGGATCATCTATGAGCTTCTTAAATCGTTGTTCTATCGTTTCGTCCGTTTTTTGACGAATTAGTATAAAGATGGCAGCGATGCGCGGACACACACGCATCAGTTTTTCAAGTAGTGCTATTCCTACGAATCCGGTTGCACCAGTCACAAGGATCCCACTACCGGCGTAGAATTCCTCGAGAGAGTTCGTCTTATTCAATCCTTCATTGGTCCCATTTTCATTCGTTTCATTATTGATTGCATCCATGTTTCAGGGTCTTTACACTTTCAGTTCTAATATTTGCCATAGATTAATAGTGTTTAGACAAACAGTGTTTAGAAAAAGTAAAAGAATTATGTAACTCAACAGCTCAGAAAATATATATCCACAGATATTTAAAGGGACTGTCAATCAATCTTAATCTGTATTTGAATAAATGAAATTTCATATGAAAGTGATTGTTCCCACACCAGAATAGTTTTATCCCTCTGTTAGTTTTTATATCGGAGGCTCTACTGTATTTCAGATTACTTGGTTGAAATTTGATTGCCACAGGAAACTGATGAGTGTGATAATGTAAATGAGAGTAGCGATCAATGAAATTAACCAGAACATGACAATTTTACATGTTATTTATCATATATTATATCTATATTTTTATTGTAATTTTTATGTATCCTGTAATTTTATTACGTACGTATGTATGTGTATATTGTTATATATTATATCTGTCATTGTATATATACATATCTATATTGTTTTATATATATATATGTGTGTGTGTGTGTGTGTGTGTGTGTGTGTGTGTGTGTGTGTGTGTGTGTGTGTGTGTGTGTGTGTGTAATATGTTTTTATATTATCATGCTAATATATGTTATGTTGCATTATGTTTACGTCATTTAGTTTTGTAATTTGTTTTCTACCTGATCTTTACAATACCAAGCCTTTTATGGCACAAGTTGTTGTGATATAGAGATTTGATACATTTATATATAGTATACAAGTGAAGAAATTTATTATAATCAACTAGCAACAATTTTGTAAAAATACTGAACATATAGTTCTTTTAACTCTTGAATGCCTATGAAACGATGTTTATGTTGTTATTCGAAGAGACATTTTGACACGGCATCCAAATAATTAACAAACATAATTTTAAGGAATGTGATAAATATAACAAGAGAAATATATTTTATTAGGATGTAGAGTATTTTTCTTTAATTTAATAGAATAATTGCGTAAATACATACTCCCTCTACTACTATTTCATCGTTTCTCTTAAATGTAATCAACATTATGTATGTATACTTCAGTTCATTTGCGTATATTTCAGTTTATTTATTAAAAACAAGGGATCTTACCATTTAAAATGTAAAACGCATAAAATATCTCGTATGGTTAATGTTGTCACTGCAGAGCGTATTTCAATTTTCATAAACGCGAGTGTCGAAGCAAATTCTAATAATATGTGATGAGAAACAGATCCTCAACTCAATATTTGCCAAAAAATAACGGGTTTCTCGTGCAAGTATGTTACGAAGGCGAATGTTCCCATTACCTCTACCGATTGGTTGTAAATTATTGCAAAATCAAAATAATGAACCATTTTACTGCGTAAAATGTAAAATACAAAATATTTGAGTATTCAAAAACTTCATTTAAACTGGAGTAATTAATGACCCGAATGATATTTTTAATATATATGATATTGATAATAATGACATTAATAAAAGATCCAATTGAATACAGAATAACAAGGAATAGCCTGTTACCTGATACTATTTCCACTGTGTATTGTTTACCAAACGTCGAACAAAAATACGACTTCACGATAGTGGATACCGACACGTCTGCTGTCACACGCTCAAGACGGGCCACTCGCTCAGTAATCAGCTATCGAAACAATAACCGAACAGTTACGAAATAGCCGCCTCTAATATACTATCGACGATAACCCCTCCAAAGGGACTAAAACCTCAAGATAAAAACCCTCCTAAATTAGCTCTCGACGCATTATTCGGTTGTAACACTTTGAACCGTCACTCTGTCAAATTTATATAATAAATTCCATTATCATATATGAAGTTCAATTTCTTCACCTTATTCGTGAAATGTTCGAACTGCAACGCGAGGAGATTACCGGCGATCTATCGATTTCGCGATTTCTTGTGTCTCCGACGTGACACTGTCACAGTACTGTAACGATATTCGATCTGATGCTCCTCTAGATACTCGTTCCTTTAATAACATAACTCTACAACTAAAACTGAATAATGTCATGCACGTATGATTCGATTAACGTTTTTCATCTCCAAAACCAAGGAAGAAATAGTCTTGAATTGTAATTAATGTCAATCGCAGGTGACTTTTTATCGTTGATTGCTCTCGCATTTGCATTTTAATGAAATTTTCATTGCTGATAACATTTTATAGGTTAAACCGAAGGTGAAAATAATTGAATTGTAAATTCCATTTCATATAACGAACGATCCTTTTACTGAGGTTAAAAAGCACCAACACACAATCAGTGAAAAAGCATTCATACAGTAGTTAACTATAACAAAAATTAGAATTATGATAGAGCATCGTTTAGTAAGAGATTTTTAGTAAATGAAAAATATATACATATTCTTACAAATCTGCAAAATTCGATACCAGCTCCTGTTATGAATATATTAATATCTAGCTAATGGTAAAAAATATATGTGTAATAAATATTCGTGCAATTAGTGCTTCGTAGTATTATATAAGATTTATTTGAAACACAATTTCATCCCGATGTAGGAAAATTCAAAGCACAATACTACTAATACATTAGCGTGGATTTTGTATCATATTTGGAAACACTTAAGAACAGCCCCGCAACATGAGCATTATTGACAATCTATAAATAAATTAAATAAAAATATAAATAAAGGTATCGATTCAGCATATTTCATCATGAAATCGTTTAAAGAAGGCTTTTTTAGAAAAATGAAACAATATTTTAAGTATAGTACTCATCAATTTGATCAATTCAATGTCACGATATTTGCAAGACATAAAGGAATCAAAAGAAAAGAAAAAGGAAGGAAAGGTCGTGGTTGGGCAGACTCCGATTTTAATAATACTTGAAACGTAAACATAAAATTAGCAAATATAATGCACATGTATTGATTGTGACGTAAAATTTCATTCTGGAATAAACGGTAAACTGGAAGAAAGCAAGCGACAAGCGGCGAAATGCAGGCAGAGACGGAATTTTATTTAATCACCCTATTATGTCGTACGAATAACAGAAAAAAATAATTGGAGCAGGTGTCATTATACTCGGAGAGGAATGAAGATGGCGGCATGCGAACAGGACGCGTGTATATTGCTCCCGGAACAGTGACCAATATCTCTGGCAAACCAAAGAATTCGGTCAAGGAACGAGTGCCCAAGTGAAGTTTCAGTGCTTCATGATAAAGCGTGCAAAGTTTCGGGGAGTTGCTGCGAAAGACGTAAGAGGCAAAAGAAAGATTGTGTTGTGCTGTGCTTGGAGGTTAGGACCACGTGCACGCCAAACTAGCGCGCGCGCAGCCCACCAGCGCCGCTACGCCGGACGCGGCGCGAAACGCCAACAGGATGGAGGTTTCGGAGGAACCTCCAAGAAGAGTCACAAGGAGCTCACGGAAAATCACGGATGGGTCGGAGAGCACCTCCCTCACTCCGGCCACGGCGACAAGAGGACCCCGGACACAAGCGAGGTCCGACGACGAAGAGTCGGTCGCCTCGCTCGCGTCGACGGCACCCAGTGGAAGAAAAAGGCGATTTACGCCGACAACCCCGGAGGAACCCGAAGAGCTGGCGACGGCTGTAAGAACGAGCCCGGCGGCGGACACCAACGCCGTTGTCGATAGAAACGTCGCAGAGATAATACTCATCGCGACGACAACGCCCAACCTGGAGGAAACGGTCGCGAGGAGGCTACGGGATGCGGCGAATCAGCTCTCCGCCGCATGGAAGAACAAATCCCCGATGAAGACGGAGCAAACACACCAGAGCAGCACCGCGGCTGCGAGGCCCGCGGACGAGAGGCAAACCGCGTTAGAGGAGGAGGTCGCAGCCCTTCGCGAAGAACCACCCAGAAGGGCTGCCTGCGCTCATGAGTGCCCGCGGTGCGGCTTCTCGACTCCCAAGTCGGGCCCCCCCGCACCGGAGGACAAGAGCGACAGAGAGCGCATTGATGCCCTGGAGAGGACGTGCAAGGAGCTCCAGTTGACCATAATGAGGGACATCGAGGAGCGATCCGGGGACCGACGTCCACGTACCCCCGAACCCCGACACCAGGCGGACGACCCCGCCACCCGCCAAACCACACAAACAACGGTGCTCCGGAGGGAGCAAGAGAGTGGTGAATGGAGAGTGGTGGAAAGGAAAAAGAAGAAGAAGGAGAAGAAGACGGGGAAGACGGCTGCCTCTAGAGAAGAGGCGAAGAAAGGACGGCACGAAAGCTCGACGGGCACACCGAAACCGAGCGCCGCCGTCCCCACAACGAGGAAGGGATCAACACAGGCACCAAGAGTGGCCACGCTCCCCCGCCCCCAGCGAACATCGGCGGTGTCAATAACCCTGAACAAGGGAGCGAAGGCGTCATACGCCGAAGTACTGGCAACTGCCAAACGAACGATCCCGCTTGCGGAGATCGGCGCAACGGCCGTCCGCATGAGAAAAACGACGACGGGAGCCATCGTCGTAACGGTCCCCAAGGACAAGAACCGGGAAAAGGCGTTGCTGCTGGCGACGCGCCTAGTCGAGGAATTGGACCCGACCGAGGTAAGAGTTGCAGCTCCACAAAGGATGGCGGAGCTGAGAATCACCAGGATAGACATCGCGACCGGCAAGGAAGAGCTCCGGCAAGCATTGGCCCCAGCAGCAGGATGCGGCGATGCGGAGGTGCAAGTCGGAGAGATTCGCATCACCAGAGACGGCCTCGGGTCGTCCTGGATAAAGTGCCCGGCGGCTGCAGCACGGAAATTGGCCCAGGCGGGAAAAATCCCACTGGGTTGGTCTATCCTGAAGATCATAGCCATCCCGAAGAGGCCCCTGCAATGTTACAGGTGCCTCGAGCTGGGGCACGTGCAAGCAACCTGCACGTCCACCGTGGAGCGAGGGCACCTGTGCTACAGGTGCGGCAAAGCCGGACACCGGGCCAGAGACTGTCCCGCCCCTGTTCCCAAGTGCCTCCTGTGCGAGTCGCTCGGGGCACCCGCCAACCACAGAATGAACGGGGTGGCATGCGCTCCCCCGAGAATTAAGAAGAGACGACCCGTCCGCGAGCCAGCTGCGGAAGGAATACCAGGAAGCACCGCCGACAAAATAACGGTGGATGGCCGAGAGGAGGCCACGGAGCAGAAATAACAAGATCCAACGCATCCTCCAGTGCAACCTGGGAAGGTCTAGACGGGCGCAAGACCTGCTCTCCCAGACCATCCGAGAAAGCGAAGTCGCCCTCGCGGTGGTGGCCGAGCCGTACCGCGTTCATGACGCCCCCAACTGGGTCGGGGACCTGGATGGATTGACGGCCGTCACCTGGACACCAGCCTTGGGTGCCTCCGGCGTCCTGCTCGACCGCGGCAACGGCTATGTCGCGGTCGAGTGGGCTGGAATAGCGGTGGTGACGGTCTACGTTTCACCCAACTGCGGCCCGGCCGCCTTCGGGGACTTCCTGGACGGGGTTGGCGAGTGCGTCAGAAGATGCCGACCACGCCAGGTACTCGTCCTCGGCGATTTCAACGCCCGCTCGACGCAATGGGGAAACGCTGTGACGAACCCCCGAGGAAGATGGCTGACCGACTGGGCCGCGGGTATCGGGCTCCTACTGGTAAACAAGGGCTCGGCGAGCACCTGCGTGGCGTGGAGAGGATCCTCCGCGGTCGACATCACGTGGGCTACCTCGGCGCTGTACCCGAGGATCCGCAACTGGAAAGTGGCCGAGGGGGTCGAGACCCTGTCTGACCCCCTCTACATATTGATGGAGGTGGCCTCCAAGAAGAACACCAACGACGACGCCCGAAGAGGAGCGGGACCCCCCCGCCCACCACCGCCGAGATGGCGACTGAAGGCAAGGGACAGGGAGATGCTGCGGGCTGCAGCCATCGTTTCTGCCTGGAGCTGGGACGCCCGTAGGACGACCACGCTGGAAAGCGTCGACGAGGAGGCAGAAAACCTCCGAAGATACATGAGCGACGCATGCGACGCCTCGATGCCTCGCGCCGCGCTGGAAAGAGGACGCGACCGCCGCGGCGTACACTGGTGGACGCCGGAGATTGCGGAGATGCGAGCGAGCTGCGTTCGGGCCCGCAGAAGATACCTAAGGGCTCGTCGTCGCAGGAGGACACGCGACGAGGAAGAGATCACCCGCTGCTACGAAGCCTACAGAGAGGCGAGGCGCACCCTCCAGCGGGAGATCAAGATCGCGAAAGTTCGGTCCTGGACGGAGCTCATCGAAGCGGTCGAATCCGACCCGTGGGGGCGGCCGTACAAAGCGGTGACAAGGAAGCTGCGACCCTCGGCCCCCCCGCTGACCGCAAACATGGACCCGGAGCTGCTAGAAAATGTCATCGGGACCCTGTTCCCGCGGGCAGACAACGGCGCGAGGCAGCCAGGGCCACCCCCCGCCTCCTCCAGCGACGAGACGGTGCTGACGGCAGAGTGGAACGAAGAGCTGCGAGTCACCGAAGAAGAGCTCTCCGAGGCGACAAAGAGAATGGCATCCCGGGACGTGGCGCCGGGCCCGGATGGAATCCCGGGCCGAGTCTGGGCGGAGACGATGGACATCATGGCTCCCCGTCTACAACATCTCTATACGAGATGCCTAAAGGAAGGCGTTTACCCCCGGACGTGGCGAACGGCAAGATTGGTCCTGCTACGGAAAGAAGGTCGTCCACTGGACTCGCCGTCCGCGTACAGGCCGGTATGCCTGCTAGACGAAGTGGGCAAGCTGCTGGAGCGGATAATCGCCGCCCGTTTGGAAGCTCATATGTCGAAACAGGTGCCCGGTTGGCACGACAGCCAATTCGGATTTCGCCGCGGCCGCTCGACGGTGGACGCGGTGATGCGGGCGAGGTCCATAGCGGAAGACATGGTCTCCCGAGGGGGGATGGCGCTGGCGGTCTCCCTGGATGTCACGAACGCCTTCAACACCATCCCCTGGGCTAGGATCGTAGAGGCTCTGCGGTACTTCGAGGTACCGACGTACCTCGTCAGGGTCATCCAGGCGTACCTCAGCGACCGGTGGATCACATACACCGGGAGGAGCGGAGAAGAAAGAAGACAGGTGGAGCGCGGCGTACCGCAGGGTTCGGTGCTGGGACCTATACTGTGGATCACTGCCTACGACTCCGTCCTCCGATGTCCGATGCCCCCGGACACGGGCATGGTATGCTACGCGGACGACACCTTGGTCCTGGCCGGGGGACGCTGGTGGCACGAGGCCGCGGACCTCGCGAGTGACGCCGTGGAGTGCGCCGCACGCGCCATTCAGAGGCTCGGCTTGAGCGTGTCGCCGGCCAAATCCGAGGCCCTGGGGTTCTTCGACCACCATCACAGAGGACCCCCCCTTCCTGGACTGTCCGTGACCATCAACGGAGAAGCGGTCCCGGTGGGGGACCGGATGAAGTACCTGGGTCTCACCATCGACAGCAGATGGACGTTTGGACCGCACTTCGAGCTCCTGGTCCCGAGGACGACGGCCGCAGCCAACGCCTTATGCGGCCTACTACCGAACATCGGCGGAGCAGGACTGGGAGTCCGCCGACTCTACGAGGGAGTGATCCGGTCCCGAGTCCTCTACGGGGCCCCCGTATGGGCCGAGGACCTGATGGCGAATCGCCGCAGCCGGACCCTGCTGAGGAGGATTCAAAGGACGACCGCCATCCGCATAACGAGGGGATACAGGACCATGTCCTACGAGTCGGCGACGGTGCTGGCGGCGTCCCCCCCGTTCGAGCTGCGGGCCCTTGCGCTCCGACGGGCGTACTTACACCTGAGGGCCCCGCGCGCAGACGAACGTACGACGACGCCGCCGTCCGACGACCGACCGGCCCCGGACGTCCGAGTGGAGGCGAAGTTGGAGATCTGGGAGCGGTGGCGCTCCCAACTGACCGAAGAGGACGCCGCGCGGCCGCACCGCGCCGTTCGCGCCGTGCTTCCCAATTGGGAAGCCTGGAGAGACCAAGGCGGGATCCCGCTGACCTTCAGGATGACGCAGCTGCTCACGGGACACGGAGTCTTCGGCGAGTATCTGCTAAGGATTCGGCGGGAGGTGACCTCCATCTGTCACCACTGCAAAGAAGAGGAGGACACGGCGCAACACACGCTGGAATCTTGTCCAGCGTGGGCAGAACCGCGCCGCGTCCTACGGCTCGACATCGGCGAGAGATTAGCCCCAGAAGCGATCGTCAAGGCCATGCTCAGGGGCCATCAGGAGTTCAACGCCGTCCGCACCTACTGCGAGCAAGTGATGCTGGCGAAGGAGCGAGCGGAGAGAGATCGGAAGAGAACGCGCGATCCTGCGAGATCATCGCGCCAAAGAAACTCAATACGCCACAGGGACGCGGCACTGTCGCCGCCCTAGCAGCGTCAAACTAGGAACGAGGCGTTAGGGGGTGTGGTCCCCCCCTAGCGACCCAACATAGACCGGGATGCCTCCCCAATAAACAGCTGGGAGAAGACGACGAGGAGCGACTCTCCTGGTAGCAATTGTAAAAAAGAGCCCGAGGACGCTTCCACCAATCGTCGGGACGACCACCGTGGAGTTTTAGTCGGTAAGAGTCCGACACTACTCTGCTGTTGGGTGCAACAGCGAGTGTCCATGAGGATTTCTCCACGTACGAAAAAAAAAGCTAACGTTAGAAAAGGTATAACATTTACGACGTAGAAGCTCAGTAGTATTCCGTGTATAAATATGAAAACTAATTAAGTTTGTGTTACAGTAGAATTAAATCCTAAGTTAATTAAGTGAATACATACATTTAAAGAGATATTTTATCCTGCAACCGTACGAACGTCAAACAAATCGCAAACATTTTTTAATTTATTTGCGTAAGCAAGAAATGCCATCAGCATGGAGGAAGGAAAACGAACTATATCCTTTATATCGCATATTACGTTGTACGTTCGACCGCGGTTTTTTAGAAGGTAATAAATTTCTGCGTAGATGTGGCAATTGATCCAAGTGAGCACTATGTGAGCAGTATGTTGAATATACTGAGTAGGACATTGAAACGGTGTTGGAGTTCAAACTGACTAATGTAGCATAGACCGCGTGCAAACCGGGAATGAAGAAAGTGGACTAGGAAAAAGAGTGTGATCAGAGTGAGTTGCGAATTCTCAACTAATTGGAGATCAGCCAGGTAGCAACTGATCTGTTGATATCGTGAGCCGTGAACGTTATTAAAGCACAAAGTGGAGGTAGATTAAAGACGCAGAGTAATGTTGTGTTTAGTTAAGTTATTTGCACTCTTTAGTATACACGAAGAGAAACAATAGCAACTTAAGATACAGAAGAATGTTATGTGTTACGTCGCGTGAGATGGCCCGTGCGACCCACAATAAACCTAAGGAACCATCGTAAACCGACCTTTTTGACTTTCTCGCTATTCATACATTTTCGGTTATAAATGGTCCTTAAAACAGTCCTTGGACTTATTGCACGCTCTTACGATTTACGGAGAAAAGCAGATGTTTGCCTAACAGAAAAGTAGGTTTTTCCCAGAAACAAGGGGACCTCTGAGCCTCGCTGTCAGGAGACTTTCTCCTGAGATTTTCGTCTATTCGTGATGGCTATAACCAATGGGCATCGCGGATCGTTACCCTCACTTTCCCACCGAAAAGTGCGAATAACGAATCCGCGTTCTTAGCTCAAAAGGGCACACCTACATCAAGCTTTCCTCCGTAAAAAGATGCGACGGGTCAATGACTGTCTTTCCAACCCCGGTACAGTCAACTATCAACTGTCGTCCCATCCTCAGCACAGTCAACTACTGCTTCCTTTAACAACGGCACGTATTCTTCGCCGTCAGTCAGTCGTCATGCACCCTTCGAAACATCATCATCCAAGTCAACGTCGTGCATCACAGATTGTAACACTTTTCAACGGTCTTGACTCCATCTTATCATCTTATCATTGTAGATTTTAAATCAATAAGTGTTGAATAAACCTAAGTTGTTTTGTTAACTCAGTACAACATCAATTGAACCACCCCCATTATCCTAATAGAAATCAGGGGATCGTCTAGTTCGTGGCGTCGATTATCAAATCGTAACGGGAATTTACGACTCACGTTGACGCGCTTTCTCGCGATCGCGTCTCTCCGCGAACGGTCGTAACATTCTGTTTAGTTAATATGGTTTAGTATAACACGAAGATTATGACGCTCTGATGAAGACTGTTTTAAGACTGCCTCAAGAAGCCTCGCCTAGTTTTTATATACTATTACGCCACATATCTACGGCAACTAATTTTTTTTCTAAGACGACTGCTGGATGTGTACTATGATGCGGTAAACAAGATTTTTTCATGCAAGGCAATTTCGATATTATATCAGAATTTATGGAGTTAATAACCTCATGGGTCGATATTTTTAACATTAAAATTTAAAACTGACATACATGCTGTTCGATTACAAGTGCAAAGAAATTGAAGGGTGATTCTTGAAACCAAAATGAGACGAAAATCATGAATAAAAGAATTACGTATTCGGTTTTGCGTTTTAGTCGTTGACAAGTAAATATCGGCCGAAATATCTCTGCCCGAACGAAAGTGGATCATTCTGAGCAGTAGAGTGCAGAGCAGTTCTCAAATCGTACGATACATGGGGTATAGCTTATGTTACGCCACGAGGCTCGCTATAGGCCGTGATCCTAACCGTCGCGCGCGGCACTACAGTGTCGCGGACGGATCGTCTTACAAGACCGGCGAAATCCATACAATGTCGCAGAGAGCGCATATATCTTATCTAGCGGCGAGCTCTAGAAACTTCGATTTCGGGCCGTTACTCTATACATATAAAGAAGGTGGCACACGTATTCATGGGCGCCAACGGTGGCGTGACCCGAGCGTGGTGGGGGTCGTCTCCAAGAAGACGAAGAAATGATCGACAGGCGACCAGTCTTAACGAAAAGTCACGTCCGAAAAGTCTTATCTAACAATCGCATCTAAAAGTCTCGTACGAGAAGTCTTAACTGAACAGTCTGATCTAAAAGTATCATCTGAAAGTACAACGACGCATATCTTTTTTCTTTTTCTTTTTTTTTTTTTTTTTTTTCATACGCGGAGAAATCCTCATGGACACTCGCTGCTGCACGCAACAGCAGAGTAGTGTCTCTCTTACAAATACTACCAGGGGAGTCGCTCCTCGTCGTCTTCTCCCAGCTGTTTATAGGGGAGGCATCCCGGTCTATGTTGGGCTGCTAGGGAGGACCACACCCCCTAACGCCTCGTTCCTAGTCTGACGCTGCTACCGCCAGTGACGTGGCACCGCCGCCACCCTACGGCGCACGGAATTTCTTTGGCGCGACGATCTCGCAGGATCGCGAGTTCTCTCCCGATAGGTCTCTCCCGTAGGTACGGACGGCGTTGAACTCCTGACGGCCCCTAAGCATGGCCTAACGACGCATATCTAGAGATTTTAACGAAATCATTAAAAATCGCTCAGTTTATTGAATTCATCGAGATATTAACCGCGTTCATTGTTAAACCATTATTTGGTTATTCTTAATAGTTTTCATAATTGTTTAAATATACATTTATATTAACCCTGTTAACACAGTGTTAATTCATTGAACCACCTCTGCTGTCCTAACCGAAACAGAAGAACGACTAATTCGCGGCGTCGATTATCCGAATCGTAGCGAGAATTTACGCCTCTCGCTGACGCGTTTCCTCGTGATCGCGTCTCTCCGCGAACGGTCGTAACATTTGGTCCTTCGAGCCGGATCCAGTGGCAAGTGAAAAGTGCACACCAGTGACACCCACTACCATACAGTGCCACGTGAATCCAACATAACCAGCAACGGAAGCGTTACCACTACAGCGAAGTCAGTGACGTCAGGTGCGTCACATTCGAAGAGGCATAATTTGGTGGTTGAGGAACGCAACCACACAGCTTCCTGCCGCGACTGGACAATCGTCAACATAACGATATTCAACAACTGTGACCGAGCGCGCCGTCGGAAGAGAATACCTCCATCGCTAAGCACACACGTGACCTCACCCCACAAGGTAAGCTCGTTCTAAGTATCAAAACCGCGATGGCTCCCAGTTACGAAGAGCGAAGGAATCAATTGCTACTAAAACGCGAAGGATTCAGGAAAGAGTTAGAGGCATTCCGCATAAGACTCAATAACTATGAGGAAGGGACACCTATACACGCCATCGAACGGAATTTAAAGGATATAGAGGTAGATTTTACAGCGTTCAGGAAACATCAGTGTGAATTAGACGATAGAGATGCGGGTCAAACACAGCAGGACCGTGTTGATCTGCAACAGCTGTTCTATGCCATCACCGGACACGCGTCTTCCATCCTTAGTAAGGCAACCAATCGATCAGAAGCGACAGCCCGAAGTCTTGCCACAAATTTGTCGAACACTTCATTGTCGGATTCCATCGATTTACCGAAAATACAGCTACCAACCTTCTCAGGAGCCTATGAAGACTGGCCGGGTTTCGCTGATCAATTTCGCTCTACAGTTCACGATAACCCTCGCATCGACGACTGCAAACGGTTGATGTATCTCCGCTCTTGTTTAACGCATGAAGCGCCTCTCGTTATATCATCTTTAAGTAACGTGGCAAACAATTACGCAGCCGCGTGGGAAATATTGGAGCAAAGATACAACAGACCTGCAAAAATCGTTGAGAGAAATTTGCAGGAGATGATTACCGCGGCCTCATCACCACGCGCAGTATATCGAGACTTGCAATCCTATGCAATCAAGTTAGAATCACATTACAAGGCCTTGGAACCCCTTGGTCAACCTGCCGGGGATACCGTGCTATTGCATCTGTGTACCGCTAATTTGGACCGGGAAACCGATTTGATATGGAAGGACAAGATAAAATCCATGCCATTCCCCACATTCAAGGAATTCCTGAAGTTTTTGAACGATCGATGTCAGGTCCTGGAATCCTCACGAACGACACGCCAAACACGTGGGCATGCATTTGTCACGTCGCAGCCTCGGTCACTCTGTCCAATTTGTAGCGGACCACACAAAATTTGGATCTGCAATACCTTCAGGACAAAAACCCTCGAAGAGCGGCTTATGGCCGTCGAAGAGATATCAGCGTGCACTAATTGTCTGATGACAGGACATACGCTTCCACATTGTAACGCCGGATCTTGTCGTATATGCAATCAACGCCACCACACGCTTTTACATAGACCCGACGATCGGAATAAGGAGCGGAATGGCTCTGGTAACCGGACACCTCCCACGACACCTCCCGGCGTAAGAGAAGAATCAGTAAAACATCCACAATCACATCCTCTTCCAGCATCCAATCCTCAACAACAGAACAAACAATGACGGCGACAGACAAGCGCACGGGGGACAAGGGAGACTGACTCATTAACCACAACTTCATCCACCACATTGACCAACGATCTTTCGATCACGGCACGCGTCAACATATTAAACGACAAAGCTCAGCCCGTGCGTTGTCGAGCACTGTTAGACACTGGTTCCACTATGAATTTCATAACTGAGCGACTTGCCGACTCACTGAACCTTCCTCAACATAGATGTTCGGTTCCAGTCGGAGCCCTTGATAACTTGTCAATGATTTCGAACCGTTCCGTTACAGCCACGATCACATCCACGAATAGAACCTACCAACGCACGTTGACGTTCCTTATCATACCCACAATTTCAGCAGCAATACCAGATCAACCCATAGATCGATCAACAATTTCAATACCTAAGACTATCCAGCTAGCAGATCCAACATTTCATTTGCCAGCCCCGATCGATATCTTACTCAGCTGGGGACCCACAGTCGCTTCATTATGTGTCGGTCAAATCAACTTAAATTCTTCGGCCGGTCCCGATCTGCGTCTGCAAAAGACGGGATTCGGATGGGTCATCGGGGGGAGCCCAGTCTTCCCATTGAGCGCAAGAGTTTTTGGTGCCTCCACAACGGATCTCGAAACGAACATCACCCGCTTTTGGGAACTCGACGAAGGCCCACAGACAAAACATACCTCAGAAGCGGATCGACGGTGCGAGGAACATTTCCAAAATCACGTCCAACGCACCGGCGAAGGACGATACATCGTCGCACTCCCTTTCAACGAAAAGCTTTCCTCACTTGGGTCATCCAAAACAATGGCCATGAAACGACTCGCCTCTCTCCAACGCCAATTCCAACGAAATCGACAATTTGAAACAGCGTATCGGGTGGTCATTCAGGAATATTTGGAATTGGGCCACATGACCAAGGTAACATCACACCACCAATCAGCTGACGAGTATTATCTACCACATCATGCTGAAATCAAGGATTCGAGCACATCCACAAAACTTCGCGTGGTGTTTGACGGATCTGCACCAAGCACCACCGGAATTTCTTTAAACGACAGGAGGACCTGTTCCACATCCTTTTGAGATTCCGCTCCCATCAGTACGTTCTCACAGGCGATGTCGAGAAGATGTAACGGCAATTCCTCGTGCGTCCGGAAGATCGAAAGTACCAGCAAATCTTATGGCGCAATTCCAACGGTGAGATCGAGACTTACCAAATCAACACCGTTACGTTTGGGCTGTCAGCTGCGTCCTACCTGGCTATTCGGTGTCTCAAACAATTAGCAGACGACGAGGGACACCGGTTTCCACGAGCTTCAGCAGTATTGCAACGAGATTTTTATGTCGACGACGCCCTTACCGGGACTGACACGATAGACGAGGCGCTATCAATCCGAACAGAACTCACTGAACTTCTCCAAACGACCGGTTTAAAAATAAGAACAACCAGGAGCTCCTCAACGGACTATCGGAACACGATATAAATCAGAATCTACAACTGGGTGAGTCGCAACCTTTAAAAACACTTGGGATTTTTTGGAAGTCCTCCGATGATTCAATCCTTTATTCGGTCGTAGCTAGGTCCAACATTTCCCGCGTTACGAAGCGATCGATCAGTTCCGTAATTGCTAGAATCTATGAACCTTTGGGACTACTCGCGCCAGTGATCGTGCGAGCAAAAATGTTGCTCCAAAGAATCTGGGCTTTGAAGGTCGATTGGGACGAATCTCTTGCCTCAGATGTGCACTCAGAATAGCACAGATACTATTCCCAATTGGCACTCTTAAATAATATCACGTTCCAACGCAGAGCAATCATTGTATCCGCAGCAGAGATCGAAATGCACGGATTCTGCGATGCCAGAGAGAAAGCCTACGGCACTTGTGTTTATCTCCGCACCGTTAACCCTGCAGGCCGCGTATGGAAAAAGCTTCTAACCGCGAAGTCACAAGTAGCCCCGCTTAAATCCCAAACCATCCCTCGGCTCGAGTTGAGTGGAGTCCTCCTTCTTACGTCTCTGATGTCTACCGTACAGCAGGCTTTATCATGTAACATCACTCGAACTGTCTATTGGACCGACTCCACCATTGTCCTCCACTGGATAAACACGTCGCCGCACACACTCAAAACATTTGTCGCAAATAGAGTCTCCGAGATCCAAACCAAAACCAGTATCCGTGATTGGCGCCATGTTCCTACCAACGATAATCCCGCGGATCTAATATCGCGAGGCCAAACACCTGAAGATTTCCTACGCCCGACCATTTGGCAGCAGGGCCCTGAATGGCTCCAACAATCACATAGTCTCGATTTTGATAACGGGTCCATTCCTGAGCTTCCAGTTGAAGCTAAACTGTACCCGAGTCCCCTAGGACCATAGGGGTTGGGATACGCCCAACCAGCGCGTAAGGCGCCCAGCACCTTACTACCTGTATTGGCTAAGCCTGCAGGAGCTGTCGCCCATCTCAGGTCGAACGGGGCGTTTCTAAGCCCTACCGTTTCTCGGGACGGTTCCGGAGCAGTTGGGACGCTGCAAACCCGCCGACGGCGATTCGGGGGAGCAAACACCCCTTAAATCGGCCGTCTTGGCCAGCATCTCAGCCCATCAATCACTGCCACCACGAGTCCATACCCATTATTGGCCGAGAAGAGGGGTGGCTACTCCCTCCGGGCTTACACTCGACCCCCGTGGTACCAATCTAAGTCATTGGTGGGACTATCGTGTGGATGTACGGCCACGTCACTGCCGGTCGGCGACCTGCTAACCGAGCGCAGCAGACCCAGATGGGACTTCGCGTAAGCGGGTGCCCAAGGTACCGAAGTATCCGAGGGTCTTATCCCGACGGTCCCACCCTTGGCATCAGGATCGGGGGTGCGCTACTACCCCAGGTCACGCAGAGAGAGGCGATAATACGTCTTACACTCATGGCGACCTTCCTTGCGGAGTACATAGTGGACTCACGAAAGCGGGACGCTTGTCTCCGTCGGTCCACCCTGGCTGCGGGATCGTGGGTTTGCCAGCCCCCATAGATTCACATAAGTGAATCCTCCCTGCGGAAAGCTCCAACAATCAGAAGACCGTTGGCCGATATGGACACGGACACCGCAAACGGAATTACTGGAACAGAAAAAGGTGATTTGTCTGTCCGCCACGCCCGCCGACGATAGCTTATTGCAGAGGTATTCATCTTGGCCCAAGTTGATACGGATCATCGCGCGTTGTCTCCGTTGGAAACATAAACAAAACCGAACTACACCCATAACCGTGACCGAACTACGCACAACACACGACAAACTAATAAGACTGTTGCAAAGCAGTTATTTCTCTGAGGAGATACACACGCTCCGAAAAGATCGAAACGCGACGGTAAGGGGGAAGCTCACGCGACTCAACCCGTTCATTGATAAGGACGGAATATTGCGGGTATGAGGTCGACTTAGTCAGTCGTCAATGGATTTCGCTCAGAAGCATCCCATTATATTGTCCAAGTCATTCATTACATCATGCATCATCGAGAATGAACACAAGATCCACATGCACTCGGGGACACAGGCTACCTTGTACGCAGTCAGACAACGATACTGGCCGATTGACGGCCGAAGTCAAGTATGGCGAACGATCAAAAGCTGCGTCCGTTGTTGCCGTGCTCATTCACCGCCGGTGGATTACATAATGGGTAATTTGCCGGAAGCGCGAGTGACGGAATCTCGTCCATTTGCAAACGTCGGTGTGGACTACTGTGGTCCATTCTACGTCAAGTAGAAAAGGGATCGCAAGCGCCGCAAGATTAAGGTGTACGTTGCCATCTTTGTATGCCTAACGGTTAAAGCGGTGCATATCGAGCTAGTTGGCGATCTCACGAGCGAAGCCTTCATCGCCGCACTTCGCAGATTTATCGCTCGACGGGGGCTTTGCTGTACCATCCATTCCGACAATGGTACCAATTTCATCGGGGCAAATAATGAATTGCGAGAACCCCATGACCTGCTACGATCAGAAGAACACAACAAAAAGGTAAACGTATTCCTATCAGGTAAGCAAATCGAATGGCGCTTCATCCCCCCTCAGGCCCCGCACTTCGGGGGTCTATGGGAAGCGGCGGTGAAGTCATTCAAACGCCACTTCACTCTCGTCAAACACCTTTGACACCTGAAACTCTCGATCAAGTCTTAACTAAACAGTCTTAACTAACAATCGCATCTGAAAGGTCTCAATTAGCAAGTCTCGTCCAAAAAGTCGCGTCACAGAAATCGCATTTGATAATCGGTCAGTTTTTCGAGTTCATCGAGATATTAACTGCATTCATTGTGAAACCGTTATTTGGTTATTGTTGCTAGTTGTAATAATTGTTGCAAATATACAGTTATATTAACCCTATTAACACAGTGTTAATTCATTGAATCACCTCTGTTGTCCTAATCGAAACAGGGAAAGGACTAATTCGCGGCGTCGATTATCCGAATCGTAGCGAGAATTTACGCCTCTCGCTGACGCGTCTCGTCGCGATCGCGTCTCTCCGCGAACGGTCGTAACAATTTTAAAAGGAAATATTGCAAAAGTAATAGATGAGAACAATAAACTTACAGCTGTAGCGTTCAAGAAGAATGTGACATATAAAATGAGAAGTATATTGAAAAGGAAGGAGCACTTAATAAACAGTGCCGAACGTAGTGGTATGAATAATGAGGAAAGATGGCATAGGATGCTAGGACACGTAAATTTTGAATACTTAAATATTTTGGGTAAAGAACAGCTATTGACTGGCATACCGAACGAATTTGAAAATGAATTTTTGAAATGTAGGGTGTGTATAGAAAGCAAAATGCATAACTTATTTTTCAAAAATAATCGAACTAAGGCTAGGGAAATAATGGAAATCATTCATACGGACGTGTGTGGTCCCTTTAAAACTACCGGATTCAATGGAGAAAAATATTTTATTTCATTTATCGATGGTTATAATAAAATAGCTAGAATTTATTGTATAAAATCAAAAGATGAGTTCTTTGGTTCTTTCGTACAGTTTGTAAATGAAGGCGAGAATTTAACGGGCAAGAGGTTAAAAATATTAAGATGCGATAATGGTAGAGAATATTTAAATAATCGAATTTATAAATATGCTAGGGATAAAGGTATCAGAATAAATAATTGCCCAACATATGTACAGGAATTAAATGGGACAGCGGGAAGATATAATAGAACGGTAATGGACATGGCGCGTTGTTTGTTAGCGGAAGCGAAATTACATAAAAGGTACTGGCCGGAAATAGTATGTACTGCGGCATACTTGAAAAATCGAATACTAACAAATACTATGGAGAGAAAGACACCTTTTGAAATATTCTTCCGAAAGAAACCAAGTGTTGAAAATATACGTTTATATGGAAGTAAAGGTTTTGTAAGAAGGCCAGAACAAAGAAAAAAAAAAAAAAATGAAAAAAGAGAGTTTCCAAATGGTACAAGAAGATAATACAGTTACACTGCACATGTGAATGTGTGTGTTCGCGTCAGAGGTCGTCTCGGCGTTAGTTAGGACAAAAGTCGTTTAGAAGTATTTGGAAGAATCAGTTGACAACAACAAGTGTGGTTAAGTTTACGAGTACGTCTTCAGTATAAGATATATGTGTAACGGTTGTGTGCTGAGTAAAATAATTATTTATATTCCGAATCCCTCCTATATCTTTACATTGACAAATGTAGATTTTGGAAAAATATGCAAAGTAATACGTATGAGGTAACGAACCTTCAATACGATAATTTACGTACGATTTCTCGTTTGTTATTCAACATTCGTAATTATAAATGTAGTACGTTAACGAATTCGTGTTAACGTATTTCGAAATTTCGTGAAACTGTTCGTCCAGATATTATGTAAGTTATTTGATTACGCGATAAGCAGACTGTGAGTAGTAATATTGGATAATATATGAAGAAGAATCTCGACAGAAGAAGTCAGAATACACCGATAAATGTAAGAATATTAATATTCAACACGTATATATCATGTGGTGACCCCTTCAATATGTACCCAGTGTCGAGAAGACACGTTTTTTCAATGCAAAATATTTTGTTAACAATTTTATAACGAACAACGAGCGAGGGTTAATACATAGCTTGATAAACTTGATAACATAATTATAGTATAAAAAGTATAATATATAAAATAATTGCGAAAATATATAATCTCTCCAGTACCGTTTCATGGTTTCTTTTATATGTAATCAACATTACTTATGTATACTTTATATTAATTGGCGTATGTTTCAGTTTATTTTACTAAAAACAAGGAGTCTTTACTATTTCAAATGTAAAATTACTAAAATATCTCGCATGTTTAACGTAGTCACCCCGGTGCGTTGTTTCTACTTTCATAAACCCGAAAGGTTTTGGAGATGAATATATTCGAATCAGTAACGCATAACACTATCCAGTTTCAGTAGTAGGGTGAAGTTATTAAAAGTATGAGTATCTAGAGGAGCGACACATCGGATATCGCTACAGTACAGTGAAAGACGTGTCAGTGTTTACTATCGTGAAGTCGCATTTTTGTTCGTCTTATAGTAAAGAATACGCAGTGGAAATAGCATCAGGTAACAGGCGATTTCTTGTAATTCTGCATTCAATTGTATCTTCCATTTGCTGTCATTCATCATTACCAATGTTATATAGATCAAAACTATCATCGGGTTGTTAATTACTACAACAGTTTAAATGAAGTTTTTGAATTCTGAAATTTTTATTTTGTATTTTACATTTTACGCAGTAAAATGGTTCATTATTGTAATTTTTCAATAATTTACAACCAGTCAGTAGTAGTAATCGGAACATTCGCGTTCGTGCCATAGTTGCATGAGACATTGGCTATTTTTTGACAAATATTGAGTTCAGTATCGTTTTTCACAAGTTATTGTTAGAACTTGCTTCGACTTTTCGGGTTTATGAAAGGAGAAAATACGCTCCGCGGTGACTATATTAATCATGTGAGACATTTTAGTCATTTTATAATTTAAATGGTAAAGATCTCTTATTTGTAATAAATTAAAAATGAGCTGAAATATACATATGTAATATTGAATCGATATAAAAGAAACTATGAAATGATAGTGCGGAGGTTATGTATTACGCAATTATATTATTAATTTCAAGTAAAATATCCTACATTATGATGACATATATTTCCTCCATTTTATTTATCACTTTCCTTATAAATATAGTTGTTAATTATTTACATGCGACAGAATATCTCTTCGGATTACAACGTAAACATCCTTTCATAGACATTCAAGTGTTAAAAAGACATTATTTTCAATGTTTTTACAAATTGTTATTACTAATAGGTAATTGAAATTATTATAATTAAGTAATAACTTAATTAAGTAATAACTTAATTATAATAATTATTAAAAATTATTAAAAATTATTATAATAATAATTATAATAATAATTATAATAATATATATAATAATAATAATAATAATAATTAATAATAATAATAATTATTATTATAATTATAATAATAATTATTATTATATATATATATAATAATATATATATATAATTATTATATATATATATTATTATTATTATTATATATTATATATATTATATATATTTATTATATATTATATATATATAATTATTATTATAATTATAATAATAATTATTATTATATATATATATAATAATTATTATTATTATTATAATTATAATAATAATTATTATTATAATTATAATAATAATTATAATAATTATTATAATAATTATTAAAAATTATTAAAAATTATTATAATTAAGTAATAACTTAATTATAATAATTTTCTTCACCTGTATGCTATATATATGTGTGTACAATATTTAACATATCAAATTTCTATAAAACAGTAACTTCTGAAACAAAGGCTTGGTATTGTAAAGATCAAGCAGTAAACAAATTACAAAACTAAATAACGTAGAATGTAATACAATATAATATACCCAATCATAACAATATAAAAATATTACACATTCTTGAAGTTAAAAACAGATGAAAATGGAGAATATAAAAACTGAGCTTTTTTTTACACGAACGATGGATGGGCAACAGCTTACCTAATGCAAGTCGTAAAAAAGACCATGACGACGTAAACAATCTAACGCAACGTCTTCTAAGAAATACCATTCATTAGAGATTAAATAGAGAATCCATTAGAGATTGTATATAAAATATATTTATACAGACTTCAAGTACGCACGCGTTCACGGGTTGTGACAGAAAAATCACATACGCATTACGAATTCTCATGATATCTCTCGTATCTCGTATTCTCTAAATGTGGGCTAACACTGTCTCGCATGAACCACACTCATTTTCCACACAAATTACTAATCATAATATATTACAATACTCACAAGCATACATATAAAATAAAAAATGAAGACGTCAAACGAACTTACAAAAAAATTAAGTATTAATTAAGTATCAATTAAGATTTCCTTTTATGGAGTAATGTACAATAATATAAATTAATTTACAGCCTCATGAAAAATTCTATTTACTGCGTTGCATAGCTATTTTACCCTCTTTTAGAAAATATATTTATACATTAAACTAGAAGCATCGTTGACATAACGCAATAACTTGATTCGTGTAAAACGAAAACATAATTGCTGAATTATGTTTCTTTTTCTGAATATTATCCGTTGAATTCTCTAAAAAGTAATACATAAAAAGGTCTCAGCTATAGCCAATTTCCTAAACTATTTAACACAATTTTCCATTTACTATTTGTTGGGAATGCCAACCTATGGCAAATATTAGAATTGAAAGTGTGACGACCCTGAAACATGGATATAATCAATAAAGAAACGAATGAAAATGGGACCAACGAAGGATTGAGTAAGACGAATTCGCTCGAGGAATTCTACGCCGGTTGTGGGATTCTTGTGACTGGAGCAAGCGGTTTCGTTGGAAAAGGTCTCCTGGAAAAACTGCTCCGCATGTGTCCACGCATCACTGCCATATTTATACTAATTCGACCAAAAAAGGACGAAACGATAGAACAACGATTTAAGAAGCTCATAGATGATCCCGTTCGTAAATATTATTCTTGTTTCCATCAATATTTAAGTCTGTCAGGGGCCACGTTGATTAACTTCTTTCTTTGAAATTGAGCTGGTATTTTTTTGTTTTCAGGCTTACGATAACATCAAAGCGAAACATCCCTCAATTTTGAGCAAAGTTTACCCCGTGAAAGGTGACGTGAGTCTGTCGCATTTAGGTCTTTCGCGAGAAGATAGAAATCTGTTGTTAGAGAAAGTAAACATAGTGTTTCACATCGCGGCCACTGTCAAATTCAACGAGCCGTTGGATGTGGCTGTTAATGTGAATACGAGTGGTACTGCTCGTGTCGTGGAACTCTGGAACGAAATGAGGCATCCGATGAGCTTCGTCTACGTCAGCACAGCTTTTAGTAATGCGAATCTACACGAGATTGGGGAAAAAGTTTATACGTAAGAATAAGTTATACGCAAACTTTGTTCCATGGTATACGAATATTATATTTGTAATTATAGCGTGAAGAATATGTTCACTCATTATTGACTTTTGCAGCACGTGTTGGAACCCTTCAGAGGTGATCGATATGTGTGACAAATTCGACAAAACGTCCATCAATGAATTAGAAAGAATAATTTTAAAAACTTATCCAAACACATATACATTCAGTAAGAATATGGCAGAGCAGATTGTAGCAGGCAAGTGCAAAGATCTGCCAGTTGCGATAGTGCGGCCAAGCATAATTGGTGCCTCTTTGGAAGAACCATGTCCTGGTTGGATACAAAATATTTCTGGATGTACAGGTATTTTAATAGATATTCTTCAATAACAATTGTTTAACAACCCTTACATTTCACAAAAGTGGAATTAATCGGTTAGTTTGTGAGAGGCTAATTGTGAGGCTTTTATTTTATCAGTATTATAGTTCAAATTCATTCTTATCCATTTAGCATTACATTTCTGCTAATCGAAAATCACAAATGATTTCTAAACCGTTTTAATATTACTAGGCACCTTTCTGTTAATCGGCAAAGGATGTGCAACAGCGATACGAGGTAGGAGAGATGCAAGATTGGATGTAGTGCCTGTCGATTTCGTAATCGACACGATAATATGTACTGCATGGCATGTCACGTTACATCCTGAGCACGAAGTTAAAGTTTACAACTGCACGAGTAACGCTAATCCTTTTAGGTAAAATTTATTACGAATTGTTTTCAACTTATGCAGTTCGATTGTTACAATATTCCAAAAAATTCAGTTTATTTAATTAATGTGGACAATTCATAAACAAACGTAAAATACAAAAGTCCACTATTCCTCTCAATATGTTAATTTAGAAAAATAGTGATATAATATAATATTTGTTTAAATTGCATAATATTTCCCGAGACACTCGGATAGTAATAAACTTTACTTTAAGCGTAATTCGATTAATTGTACAAATGTAATTGTTTCAATTGGGAAGATGGGGTGACATGAAAGATACCATGGTGAAATGTAGCAGAGAAACGCCACTGAATGATACGCTATGGTACCCGGGTTGTCCAATGATAGCTAATAGGTATATTTACAACGTTCGAAGTGTAATTCCGCATGTTTTACCTGCGTTCGTCATAGATAACTTTTTAAGACTCCGAGGTAGTAAACCAAAGTGAGTATTCTACCAATCCTCGAACAAAAAGAACATTCTTTCTGGGATAATCTCTGTCTTTATCTATAATAATAGTTAAAAATGATATTTCAGAATGATGAAACTTCTCAAAAGTGGCAACAAGCTGTTCGCATCGCTACAATATTTCATCTTGCACGAATGGACTTTCCAAAGAGATAACTGTTCCGACTTAGCGAGGAAAGTAAAAATGTTAAACGACAGCGATATGGTCAAACTCGATTTAGAGCATATGGATTGGGAGAAGTATGTCGCAATTTATCTGATGGGAATTAGAAAATTTATTCTGAAACAAGACTTTAAGTCAACAGCCCGACAACGGTTATCAAGGTGCGTATAAAAGTATCTTCGTATACAAAAATAGGTACTAATTTAAATACATAAATTATCGGTTATTTCAGATTGTACTGGATACATCAGATAACAAAACTATTTGGTATAATAATTGTACTATGGATAATATTATATGTTGTGTACTGATAATTTGAGCGTTACTTTTTTATGTTTGAACCAAAAAAAATATAAATACAATTTTATACAGAAGGGGCTCATTAATTGTTTCATTTTGTCTTTCCACTCGTTTCATTTCAAAATAAATTCATTCATGATATTGCTTAATAAGTATGTACGTATTTATATGCACACTGCTTTTGATTTATAAACAATTCATACATGATGATTTCTTTACTCCTCGATGTTTGTAGTATAATAACTGTTTAGTCGACCGTTCGCGGAGAGACGCGATCGCGAGAAAGCATGTCAACGGGAGTCGTAAATTCCCGTTACGATTAGATATTCGACGCCACCAACTGATCGATCCTCTTATTTCTGTAAGGATAATAATTGTGGTTGAATTGAGTTTACACTGAATTAACACGTATAAAATAATGTTTATTCCAACAACTTTGTAAAGAAGATAGTTACGCTGTTGCGTATGTACATGTTAAGTAAATGACTGATTTAAGAGCAGAGAACCGTTACAGATGTGTGTTGACTATTCTAATGATGAAGATTAAGTGACGTTTAGTGACGATGCTGCGTCGGAGGAAAGCTAGTGATGGGTGTGTCTAGCGCACGGGACCATCGGATTTGTTGATGACAATTTTGATCAGGAAAGTGAGGGCAGTAGACATTGCTAGTGATTGGTTAATCAGAATGTTGGTGGATTAGGAAGGATCTTAGCTGCCATCGATAGAAAGTTGCTAACACTTCCCGCACATGTTGCAAACATTTCGGATGAACATCTTTTACGCGTTGTACATTTTACGTAACTGGACCTATTCTGTTCCATCGTATATTTGATTCCTTTCCAAGAAATCGTACAAGAGCAAGAGGAAAGAATTTATTTAAAAAAAATTCTTTTAATTCTTTAAAATTTATTACTGTAAAAAATAGAACTTTGACATTTACATATTTGATTTATACCCCTTTTAACATATCGTAGAGAAGAAGTAGACGGTAGAAATTTCTCTAAAATAATTCTTTCTATTTTTTAAATTTCATACACGAATCGCGTAAAATTTATAAACTATAAAATTTAAACTTAAAGTTAATAGCTAAAATTAGCAGTTCGCGATCTATCAGGAAGCGTTTTCCGAAAGAGTTGTCATTCCTCGTTTGTTGTATGTACCACATGTACAGTCCTTCGTATTCGTATTTTGCACAATTTCAACCAATTTCACGTATTTATCGTTAATTACGGAAACACTTTGGAATTGCCATGGGTATATATGATACATATGAGGTATAGTGTGTTGTTTGTTGTGTATTAGTCGTCTGGCCGATTTAGTTGTGGGTGATAGTGCGCTACTGCTCGTGTGTAGTAGGCTTAACCTGGCGTTATTCAACATCTACGTATGGGGGCTAGAAAAAGAATTAAGGAAAGGGCAAGTCAAGGGCATAGTGGTAGGAGAAAGGAAGGTATGGTTACTGACATATGCAGACGATATTGTGCTGATGGCTGATAGAGAAAAGGAACTAAAAGAAATGCTGAAGAGATTCGGAAAATTCCTAAAAGAAACCGATTTGGAACTAAGCACGGAAAAGACCAAAATGGTAGTCTTTGAGAAAAGAAAGAACAAGAGGAGACAAAGAAAATGGAAATGGGGAGAGCGAGAATTAGAAGAAGTGGAAGAGATAAGATACCTAGGGTACATATTACAGAAAAACGGCAGTCATGAGAAACACATACAAGACAGAAAAAAGAGAGCAACAATAGCAATGAAAAAAAACATGGAGCGTGTGGGAAAGCATCTTCAAACAGGATTACGAGAGGAGAATGAAGATGTTTGGAGTACTGGTAGAAAGCGTGGCACTGTTTGGAGCCGAAATATGGGGTTGGAATAGAGAAGAAAGGCTGGATAATATACAAAGGTGATATATAAAATGGATCCTAGGCCTAGACACAACAACCCCGAACTACATATTGACAGAGGAATGCAAAATAACAGAAATAAAAGAAAAAGCTCTAAGAAGAGCAGCAAGGTATGAAAAGAGAGCCAGAGAATCTAAAAAGGAACTGGTAAAGGAGTGCGTAAAGGAAAGAGAGAGAAACTGGGAAAATGGACAAGACGGGAAAAGAGCAAGTAAGAGAAAGAAGGAACTAGAAGAAGGGAGAAATGGAGGGACACAAAGGGAAGAAAGAGAAGAACAAGGAAGGACGACAATAGAACAAATTACAGAAAAAAGGAGAAAGAGAGAAGCAGAAGAGAGGGGGAAAAGGATAAGAGAGTCAAAATACAATAGATACCATAGAAACATTGCCAAGGAAAAGCTACCAAAGTACTTAGAAGGGAGGATGAAGTGGAAGGACAGAAAAATACTGGCAAGATTTAGATGTGGAAACGAGACCAAAGCAAGGGAACACTGGAAAGAAGACGGAGAAAAAAGATGCAGACTATGCAAAAGGAAAGAGGAAGACTTGAGACGCGTGATAGAAGAACGCGAAATAACGGAAAGGACAAAAGAAACAGAGAAAATATTAAACGAGACGGGAGAAGGAATAAGGGAGCCAAAAGCAATAATGGAGAAGAGAAGGGCAATACAAGACGGGGAGAAACGACAATAAGGAAGCACAGCAAGGAGGCAAAAGTCCAAAAGCTGCAATAATCTTAGATATATAATACACAACAATATAATAGAGTAGATAAGAGGGGAGATAGATAAGTAAGAAAAGAGATGTAAAACCGAAACGTCGTCCAAAGCCGAAAGATACGGACTGAGTAAAAATAAATAAAAAGTAAATAGATATACATTCCCCACTTCCTTTCTCTCTCTCACTCACTCTTTATCTCTCTGCACATTTGCTTCTCTCCGCGTAGAACAATATTAATGCATTGCAATAGATTATCCAATGATTTATAAGGCTCTCCGTCACACCCACCAAACTCAGAAAATTGCAACATTTTCTAAATTATTGGTTCATCTTACATCGCTTATTTTAGCATGACTACTGTATCGTTGTAGCGTACATCTAGACAGAAATCTCACAAGTCAGCATACGACAGAACGAGTGGTAGTGTTTCGTTCAATCGCGGAGAGATGCGTTCGCGAGAAAGCACGTCAACGGGAGTCGTAAGTTCCCGTTACGATTTTACAATCGACGCCGCGAAGTGATCGATCCCCTATTTCGTTTAGGATAATAGGAGTGATTGAGTAAATTAACACTGCGTTAACAGGGTTAATAGAATCTGTATTTACAACAATGAAGTGGAGAGTAACAGATAAGTTAATGATAAATGCGCGTTCTGACAAGTGTACAATGCTTTTGATTCGCTTCCTCAAACAAGACTAACTTGAACGTTAATTGTTTGTAACCCGACCTTTTGATGTATGTAGTGTGAATCTGCAGATGAGACTGATCGCCCTTCGATTCTTTCTTTTTTCTCCTGGAAGACGACTCCCACCAAGCCCGGATCACGCCGCCGTTCGCGCTACGATCGTGTACGCCCCTTTTTGGGTGTTGGAAAAATACCGGACCGAATTCGAAGCTTCTAGAGCTCGACGCCCGACGAAAGTATGCACTCGCCGCGACATTGTAGGTATTTCGTCGGTCTCATGAGGTGATCGGTCCGCGACATTGTAGTATCCCGCGCGACAGTTGGGAATACGACCCATCGAAAGTCTCGTGGCGTATAGCCGGGTCTAGATAGAGAGCCGACCGACGTAACAGGTAGGTATGCTCTTCCATTCACTGTAGCCGAGTGCTATCTGATCTGATTTGGAAATATACGAATACTTTACTTTGATCATTTATTCACATCAATATGTGCATTGATCTCTTTTTCTAGTGGATTTATTTAAGAATCAATTTTCTTCGTCATCAAATTTCTTTCTTGATTTACCTTCCCCCTCCCCTAATTAATGTCCTTACTAGTTTTTGATACACAATGGTGTAAGTTTAAGTTTTCTCAGTAATTTGTATTTTTTGTCAAATAAAAGCTATAAACGATTAAAATGAGTAATAAGATAAAAAAAGGCAAGAGAACAAAATGCTGAAATAAAATGAAATCGATTAGAAAGAGATACATCTCAGGTTGGAAAACATATAATCAAAGAAAATGTACGTAACGTTTTGTAAAAGACATTCATTCAAAAAAAAAATAGATGTTCTAATGAGTGATAAAAAAAGGAGTAAACTGAAAATATGTGTTTTAAAATATGTGTATATTAAAATATATGTACTATTTATAATTAAATATATATAATTCACGATGTTTATTATCCATAATTCAGAACAAAGCACTCATTATAGAACTTTAATTTATATTCATTTTCTTCCATTGAAATTTCGTACTCGAAGAAGGGAAAGGAATAAGCTCAAGGTTTTGTACTATTAATATAATTTAAATGTATAATTCTGTAATACCATGGAAAGATTGTCTAAGGAAGTGTCACGGGTGAAATTCGACTAATTATGCGATAAGATAGTTAAATTCCAAGCGCCCTAATGGCATTCGGTCACTCTACCCAGAATTCTCAGAAATATATGATAAGTACGACCAAAAAGCCTTCTCTCACTCCAACAAATAAAGAATATAAATACCCCCTTCAAGATCATCCACGTCAGTCTGAATAAATCCGAACCACCCTGAATATTAAAAAGTGTATCATTGCGAACCGCAAATACTATTGCATAAATTGAGTGGAAATAAAGAATTCGATCTCCCGTTTGGAAATCGACAATTTTTTTTTTTTTTATTTTATTTTTGTCAATTGTTGAATTTTTACGTGACAAAAGACCCGACGAAATATAAACGGTGTTCGGAGAAAGCGCAAGTGCCTCATAGGACGAAAGAGTCGGGAAACTTCAATGGGCCAAGCTGCTCGTCAATACGTCCTTGGTCCTTCAATCAAGTAATTACTCCGAAGAAGGCATACGTGACTATGATCGCGAACGGTTATGGAACACGTGCGTGGCAGGTGCATGAAAAGGTGACAAAGGGATACCTGAGGGAAAAAGTCTATTAGTAGTTAGATGTTAATTGAGAGTCTAGTTGCGAGGAGTTCAGTTGAGTCGAGAAGCATGCACAACTGGATATCAGGAAATCCTCAGTAGATAAAAGAAGTTGGCTACCAATATCAATGGAGCATTAATATGCAGTGCGGTATAATCGGCAACCAATTAATATCGTATTATATTGGCGTGACCGAGAATCGACTAATTACGAGAAAATTATATTTATACGAATTAACAGTCGCAAACAAGAAGGATAGCGAACAAATATTATATTTCCTGAATTTATTATTTCGTTATTGTTACGACCGTTCGCGGAGAGATGCGATCGCGAGGAAAACGCGTCAGCGAGAGGCATAAATTAGTAATTCCCCTGTTTCGATTAGCATGACAGCGGTAGTTCAAATGATTTTAACGCTGAATTATGGCAAAGTATACCATTATTGATAGATACATCAAGGTCGCGATGAAGCGTGTGTGCCGACAGGCCTAATGAGCCACCGATATCTCTACGGTCCTTCCGCCGAATAGTTGGAACGCGTGCGTAGTGGGGATATTGAGAGGCGACAAAAAAGGAATGAAATGAATGAAGAGGACAGTTGAGTTATAACCGAGAAGCTAGATTGATTAGTCGAAATCGAGAGTTATGCGTAAAGAGTCGAAAACAGGAATCGTAAATAAATTATCGGCTGCACAAGTCGCATGTCAAGACTTGTAAGGAAGTCGTTAAACGTGTTAATGATATACTGATAAGCAATACGCCTAGTATTTCTTTGGCATTCTACACGGCCTACTACATTTAGCTGCCAGAGTTATCAGCGAGTAACAGTTAAATTGATGGCATTCTAATAAGTATCGGGTCCTTTTTTATATTTCGTTCAGTAATTTTTAATTTCAACGTATTAAACGTTTTCTTCTGCATGAAAATTTATTAACGATCGCATTCCATAAATTGACCGCTATTATCCAATTTTTGATCATCTTATCGTAAATACATCAAATGTAAAAATGAGGAGCGAGAGAAGCAATTAAGATACAATAAAACACATCGCAGAATTCACATTTCGACAGAGCAATCTAAAAAAATACAAACTAATTTAAAAATCTACTGCAATACCCTAGTCCGTTCAATCTAATAGGCAGAGGACGGAAGTTGTTTACGTTAGATATGAAACTGATCGGTTGAAACAATTGCTCCGATTTTCCCGGTGATTTGTTTCGGCAATGACGTAACTATTTATAAATTGCGGAAATTAAAAAATTAATTTTTATATTTTTTATTTCATTGTTGTAACGTTGTTTTAATACGATTGTTGGGATTCTTACTATCAAAGCAATGATCAAAATGACACTTTGGATATAACATTCTGAGATGACAGTGAATTATGATGATAAATCTGTCGTCTAGAGATACGTTCGGCTTCTTATCGTTCCAATATAAACAACTTTCGTTATTCGCCGCTAAGTTCGAAGGGATTCAGACACTACAGTACGACGGTTAAATTAATTACTATCTTTTAAGACTGATCTGTCTAAATATGAATCCAGTGAGATGTCTTATCGTATCTCAATTGATTTCCTTCTTCTTTATTTACGTTATTTATTTACATACAATAATTATCGTAACATTTTTATTTTTTTTTTCTTCGTTATACTTTAAATATTTTCCTTCGATAGCAATATAAATTGAAATTAATATTCAATTTCTTATGTTATTTTGTTCCTAGCACCCCACTCATCAGTATGCGATCTTGTGGATAGGACTCTTATGCGACTAGAATAATCCCAAACTTAAAAACTTTTCGTACATTAACCCTATTTTACAAATATATTTGAAACAGTTTATTTTCTATTTCTATGTTATTTCGTTTAGTTAGGGTATATTGTGCTTCCTAGGCGTTGACACGCGTCTATTCCA
Organism: Bombus hortorum; assembly: GCA_905332935.1. NCBI lineage: Eukaryota > Metazoa > Arthropoda > Insecta > Hymenoptera > Apidae > Bombus > Bombus hortorum. Next base: position 4,326,114 of record HG995204.1, read on the forward strand.
GGTTGAGCTATCCACACTGTCGCCCGCACTACACGTAAAATAAATGCAAATAGTTACAGCTTGCATGGTCCGTGCGAACTATCACCTGCGCGCGCTAGGTGCCGTAGGCACGTGACAATCCTTACACCGGATATTATGCGACAGTTAATACTGTCGATTGGAATGATAGTTTTGAAAAAAATTTTGTGTTCATAATTTTCCACATGTGATTGTCGATTGGCGAAATGGTATTTATGGGCCTATAGTGTTTCACCACATTTATACAATTTCCAGCCACCGCTACTGTGTCCCAGGTGCGCGCGGTTCACCAAGCTCCAGTAACCGAGGTGCATCCGTGAGGTCCTTCTAGCTTTCCCCATTTCCGGGAACCTGAAGCATTGCATAGGTCTCCGACCGATGACTGCAATCCTTGCAGTTGACCACCCGAGGGCAATCGTGCCCTTCCATACAAGTCTCCGTGCCATCGCCAATGCACACGCGTCCATACAGACCCAAGGCCATTTCTCGAGGTCCAGATATCATCTATTGGTGATAAGGTGCAGCCACTCGTACCATGACCAATGACATGACCAACGGGATACGGTATTTTTGACTCGGATTCCTCGGAATCGTATTCCCGTACTGACATGGGTTCCGCATTCCCGCACTCGATCTGAGGGATTGGAAGGGTAAATGAGGTAGGATTAGAGGAAAGAGAAAGGACGATCTGCTCACTTCCTCCCGGCCTCACGGTCAGGACCGGTCCTGTCGCAATTCCGGTGGGTTATTAAGCAGTAAAAACGCCCCTCTGCCTTACTCGGGAAAAGTGGACTCTTACGCTCGCGTTGCCTTCCTGAAATATCCATACCCAGAAACTCACGTCGAACTCATAAATAGAAATGTGAGAAAGGCAATTGGATAGGGAAAGGATTTGGGATAGCCATTATTCCGTTAGCCACTGGCAAGCGAGTGTTTATCAGGGTTTACCGAATTGTACGAGGCACTTGGCACTGGTGGTCGAGAGGAATGCAGTGGCACACCAGCAACTTAGAGGCCTAAATATCAATAACGACCTAGGTGATTACTAGGGTCCATTCATTTATGAATTGTTTCTTTCTAATTTTTGGTTAGTAGAATTTATTTTGTTTGTATTTACATTGTTTGTGCTTCAAACAGAAAAAAGTAACGCTCAAATTATCAGTACACAACACATAATATTATCCACAGTGCAAATATTATACCGGCTAGTTTTGTGATCTGATGTATCCAGTACAACCTGAAATAACCGAAAATATATGTATTTATATTAGTTCCTATTTGTTTATACGAAGATACTTTTATACGCACCTTGATAACCGTTGTCGGGCTGTTGACTTAAAGTCTTGTTTCAGAATAAATTTTCTAATTCCCATCAGATAAATTGCGACATACTTCTCCCAATCCATATGCTCTAAATCGAGTTTGACCATATCGCTGTCATTTAACATTTTTACTTTCCTCGCTAAGTCGGAACAGTTATCTCTTTGGAAAGTCCATTCGTGCAAGATGAAATATTGTAGCGATGCGAACAGCTTGTTGCCACTTTTGAGAAGTTTCATCATTCTGAAATATCATTTTTAACTATTATTATAGATAAAGACAGAGATTATCCCAGAAAGAATGTTCTTTTTGTTCGAGGATTCGTAGAATACTCACTTTGGTTTACTACCTCGGAGTCTTAAAAAGTTATCTATGACGAACGCAGGTAAAACATGCGGAATTACACTTCGAACGTTGTAAATATACCTATTAGCTATCATTGGACAACCCGGGTACCATAGCGTATCATTCAGTGGCGTTTCTCTGCTACATTTCACCATGGTATCTTTCATGTCACCCCATCTTCCCAATTGAAACAATTACATATGTACAATTAATCAAATTATGCTTAAAGTAAAGTTTATTAGTATCCGAGTATCTAAGGAAATATTATGCAATTTAAACAAATATTATATTATATCACTATTTTTCTAAATTAACATATTGAGAGGAATAGTGGACTTTTGTATTTTACGTTTGTTTATGAATTGTCCACATTAATTAAATAAACTGAATTTTTTGGAATATTGTAACAATCGAACTGCATAAGTTGAAAGCAATTCGTAATAAATTTTACCTAAAAGGATTAGCGTTACTCGTGCAGTTGTAAACTTTAACTTCGTGCTCAGGATGTAGCGTGACATGCCATGCAGTACATATTATCGAGTCGACTACGAAATCAAGAGGCACTATATCCACTCTTGAATCTTTCTTACCCCATATTGCTGTTGCACATCCTCTACTGATTAACAGAAGGATACCTGGCAACATTCAATTGGTTTAGAAATTATTTGTGATTTTCGATTAGCAGAAATGTAGTACTAAATAGATTGGAAAGATTTCTTGTAATTGTGAACAACAACAAACTTGAACTATAATAATTATGATCTAGTTGAAATCCTCTCATTTAGCTTCCCACAAACCAACAAATTAACTCTACATTTCTAAAATGTGACGAGTATTGAACAATTATGATTGAAAAAGATTTCTGAAAATACCTGTTAATGCAGAAATGTTCTGTACCCAACCAGGATATGGTTCTTCCAAAGAGGCACCAATTACGCTTGGCCGTACTATCGCAACTGGCAGATCTTTGCACTTGCTTGCTACAACCTGCTCTGCTAAATTTTTACTGAATGTGTATGTGTTTGGATAAGATTTTAAAATTACTTTTTCTAATTCATTGATGGACGTTTTGTCGAATTTGTCACACATATCGATCACCCCTGAAGGGTTCCAACACGTGCTGCAAAAGTCAATACTGAGTGAACATATTCTTCACGCTATAATTACAAATATAATATTCGGAAACCATGGAACAACGTTTGCGTATAACTTATTCTTACGTATAAACTTTTTCCTCAATCTCGTGTAGATTCGCATTACTAAAAGCTGTGCTGACGTGGACGAAGCTAATCGGATGCCTCAGTCCGTTCCAAAGTTCGATGACACGTGCGGTACCTTTTGTATTTACATTAACAGCGACGTGCAACGGCTCGTTGAATTTTACAGTGGCCGCGGAGTGAAACACTATGTTTACTTTTTCTAACAACAGATTTCTGTCTTCTCGCGAAAGACCTAAATGCGGCAGACTCACGTCACCTTTCACGGGGTAAACTTTGCTCAAAATTGAGGGATGTTTCGCTTTGATGTTATCGTAAATCTGAAGACAAAGAAATACCAGCTCAATTCCATAGAAGGAAGTTAATCAATGTGGCCCCTGACAGACTTAAATATTGAAGGAAACAATAATAATATTTACAGGATCATCTATGAGCTTCTTAAATCGTTGTTCTATCGTTTCGTCCGTTTTTTGACGAATTAGTATAAAGATGGCAGCGATGCGCGGACACACACGCATCAGTTTTTCAAGTAGTGCTATTCCTACGAATCCGGTTGCACCAGTCACAAGGATCCCACTACCGGCGTAGAATTCCTCGAGAGAGTTCGTCTTATTCAATCCTTCATTGGTCCCATTTTCATTCGTTTCATTATTGATTGCATCCATGTTTCAGGGTCTTTACACTTTCAGTTCTAATATTTGCCATAGATTAATAGTGTTTAGACAAACAGTGTTTAGAAAAAGTAAAAGAATTATGTAACTCAACAGCTCAGAAAATATATATCCACAGATATTTAAAGGGACTGTCAATCAATCTTAATCTGTATTTGAATAAATGAAATTTCATATGAAAGTGATTGTTCCCACACCAGAATAGTTTTATCCCTCTGTTAGTTTTTATATCGGAGGCTCTACTGTATTTCAGATTACTTGGTTGAAATTTGATTGCCACAGGAAACTGATGAGTGTGATAATGTAAATGAGAGTAGCGATCAATGAAATTAACCAGAACATGACAATTTTACATGTTATTTATCATATATTATATCTATATTTTTATTGTAATTTTTATGTATCCTGTAATTTTATTACGTACGTATGTATGTGTATATTGTTATATATTATATCTGTCATTGTATATATACATATCTATATTGTTTTATATATATGTGTGTGTGTGTGTGTGTGTGTGTGTGTGTGTGTGTGTGTGTGTGTGTGTGTGTGTGTGTGTAATATGTTTTTATATTATCATGCTAATATATGTTATGTTGCATTATGTTTACGTCATTTAGTTTTGTAATTTGTTTTCTACCTGATCTTTACAATACCAAGCCTTTTATGGCACAAGTTGTTGTGATATAGAGATTTGATACATTTATATATAGTATACAAGTGAAGAAATTTATTATAATCAACTAGCAACAATTTTGTAAAAATACTGAACATATAGTTCTTTTAACTCTTGAATGCCTATGAAACGATGTTTATGTTGTTATTCGAAGAGACATTTTGACACGGCATCCAAATAATTAACAAACATAATTTTAAGGAATGTGATAAATATAACAAGAGAAATATATTTTATTAGGATGTAGAGTATTTTTCTTTAATTTAATAGAATAATTGCGTAAATACATACTCCCTCTACTACTATTTCATCGTTTCTCTTAAATGTAATCAACATTATGTATGTATACTTCAGTTCATTTGCGTATATTTCAGTTTATTTATTAAAAACAAGGGATCTTACCATTTAAAATGTAAAACGCATAAAATATCTCGTATGGTTAATGTTGTCACTGCAGAGCGTATTTCAATTTTCATAAACGCGAGTGTCGAAGCAAATTCTAATAATATGTGATGAGAAACAGATCCTCAACTCAATATTTGCCAAAAAATAACGGGTTTCTCGTGCAAGTATGTTACGAAGGCGAATGTTCCCATTACCTCTACCGATTGGTTGTAAATTATTGCAAAATCAAAATAATGAACCATTTTACTGCGTAAAATGTAAAATACAAAATATTTGAGTATTCAAAAACTTCATTTAAACTGGAGTAATTAATGACCCGAATGATATTTTTAATATATATGATATTGATAATAATGAAATTGATAATAATGACATTAATAAAAGATCCAATTGAATACAGAATAACAAGGAATAGCCTGTTACCTGATACTATTTCCACTGTGTATTGTTTACCAAACGTCGAACAAAAATACGACTTCACGATAGTGGATACCGACACGTCTGCTGTCACACGCTCAAGACGGGCCACTCGCTCAGTAATCAGCTATCGAAACAATAACCGAACAGTTACGAAATAGCCGCCTCTAATATACTATCGACGATAACCCCTCCAAAGGGACTAAAACCTCAAGATAAAAACCCTCCTAAATTAGCTCTCGACGCATTATTCGGTTGTAACACTTTGAACCGTCACTCTGTCAAATTTATATAATAAATTCCATTATCATATATGAAGTTCAATTTCTTCACCTTATTCGTGAAATGTTCGAACTGCAACGCGAGGAGATTACCGGCGATCTATCGATTTCGCGATTTCTTGTGTCTCCGACGTGACACTGTCACAGTACTGTAACGATATTCGATCTGATGCTCCTCTAGATACTCGTTCCTTTAATAACATAACTCTACAACTAAAACTGAATAATGTCATGCACGTATGATTCGATTAACGTTTTTCATCTCCAAAACCAAGGAAGAAATAGTCTTGAATTGTAATTAATGTCAATCGCAGGTGACTTTTTATCGTTGATTGCTCTCGCATTTGCATTTTAATGAAATTTTCATTGCTGATAACATTTTATAGGTTAAACCGAAGGTGAAAATAATTGAATTGTAAATTCCATTTCATATAACGAACGATCCCTTTTACTGAGGTTAAAAAGCACCAACACACAATCAGTGAAAAAGACATTCATACAGTAGTTAACTATAACAAAAATTAGAATTATGATAGAGCATCGTTTAGTAAGAGATTTTTAGTAAATGAAAAATATATACATATTCTTACAAATCTGCAAAATTCGATACCAGCTCCTGTTATGAATATATTAATATCTAGCTAATGGTAAAAAATATATGTGTAATAAATATTCGTGCAATTAGTGCTTCGTAGTATTATATAAGATTTATTTGAAACACAATTTCATCCCGATGTAGGAAAATTCAAAGCACAATACTACTAATACATTAGCGTGGATTTTGTATCATATTTGGAAACACTTAAGAACAGCCCCGCAACATGAGCATTATTGACAATCTATAAATAAATTAAATAAAAATATAAATAAAGGTATCGATTCAGCATATTTCATCATGAAATCGTTTAAAGAAGGCTTTTTTAGAAAAATGAAACAATATTTTAAGTATAGTACTCATCAATTTGATCAATTCAATGTCACGATATTTGCAAGACATAAAGGAATCAAAAGAAAAGAAAAAGGAAGGAAAGGTCGTGGTTGGGCAGACTCCGATTTTAATAATACTTGAAACGTAAACATAAAATTAGCAAATATAATGCACATGTATTGATTGTGACGTAAAATTTCATTCTGGAATAAACGGTAAACTGGAAGAAAGCAAGCGACAAGCGGCGAAATGCAGGCAGAGACGGAATTTTATTTAATCACCCTATTATGTCGTACGAATAACAGAAAAAAATAATTGGAGCAGGTGTCATTATACTCACGAGTCATATTAATACGCAAATGGATTCGCATATCGTCAATTTGACTTGCCGCCTTACGTCGCGATGATCGGAAAATGAAGAATAGTTCCATCCTTACTTAATAACCACAAATCTAATTACAAATACATGCTCGTACTAATGTCAACAATATGTTATTTTATTCAAGATTACTGGCATCGCATCGTCCATTTAAATTATTTTTCTTCTTATATATACGTCGTGACAAAATGATGAAAAAAATCCCTTTCAAATCCTTGAAATTATGTTTAGAGAAATTCGTCCGCCTTTGTCTGAAACAAGTAACGTCGAACTGTGGAATAGTTACATCCTGTCCGCTTTCGATGACTTTTTAACCCGTTATCGGAAATACAACTCTAAACAATTCCTTCCTTTTTTTCTCTTTTTTTTTTTTTTTTTTTCGTACGTGGAGAAATCCTCATGAACACTCGCTGTTGCACGCAACAGCAGAGTAGTGTCGGACTCCTACCGACTAAAACTCCACGGTGGTCGTCCCGACGATTGGTGGAAGCGACCTCGGGCTCTTTTTACAATTGCTACCAGGGGAGTCGCTCCTCGACGTCTTCTCCCAGCTGTTTATTGGGGAGGCATCCCGGTCTATGTTGGGCCGCTAGGGGGGACCACACTCCCTGACGTCTCGTTCCTAGTTTGACGCTGCTAGGGCAGCGACAGTACCGCGTCCCTGTGGCGTATTGAGTTTCTTTGGCGTGACGATCTCGCAGGATCGCGCGTTCTCTACCGATCTCTCTCCGCTCGCTCCTTCGCCAGCATCACTTGCTCGCAGTAGGTGCGGACGGCGTTGAACTCCTGATGGCCCCTGAGCATGGCCTTGACGATCGTTTCTGGGGCTAATCTCTCGCCGATGTCGACCCGTAGGACGCGGCGCGGTTCTGCCCACGCTGGACAAAATTCCAGCGTGTGTTGCGCCGTGTCCTCCTCTTCTTTGCAGTGGTGACGAATGGAGGTCACCTCCCGCCGAATCCTTAGCAGATACTCGCCGAAAACTCCGTGTCCCGTGAGCAGCTGCGTCATCCTGAAACTGCACATACATGATATGTGTATGTGCAGGTTAGTGATATAAATACGTGTATTAAACTTTGTCACTATTATCATTTACACATTAATGAGGAAGTAATAGACATAAAGTCTAGAACAGAATAATTTATTCTGCATTTGTAAGCATAAGTGGGTATAGGTAACGACATTATATAGCTTAATTATCATACAGTAAGTAGGAAAGTAACATATGGATATCATTCTCCGGCTGAAAATATTTTTCTTATATTGTTGAACTATAGGGACAAAAATGGAATATATAGTGAATAATAGATTATAAAATGAAGAATGGCGTATGCTTACGCAAACAAACAACTCCTTCCTGTACATGAAACTGTCGGAGGGCAATAGTTTCCGAGATATTCATAAAATATTATCGATACCATTCCTGTAAATTCTACCAATGTATAATTATATATAATTGTACATCCGCTACTGCGTACGCGCTGATATTTGTGGCCCACTCATCTTTTGTTTATTGTATATACTGGATGTTCAATTGCAAATGTAAAAAAAATGAAGGAGTGATTCTTGAAGCTATAATAAAATAGAATGAAAATCAAGAATAAAAGTATTGCGTTTTCGGCTTTATTTTTTAGTTATTGACAATTAAAAATTGGCCGAAATGTCACTGTGCGTAAGCAAACCTAATTACAGGAACGAAAGTGAGTCGATTCAAACAGCGGGCTACACAGTGATCATTAAATCGAACGATAGATGGCAGCTTATCTCGTACATCTTGCACGACGTTCCCTATGAAAAATCACCGACTATGCTTACTCATTAAAATCTATAATAGCATAACGTAAACCGCTTTATGGCATTTTCGAATATACAGGATCAGTGTCTCCTATAATCCTTTACATTAATAAATAATTAATAAACAAAAGCACATATAATCAATGTTTGCGCAAAGTTTACATACCGTAGGAAAAATTCGCGTATCGCGAATGTGTAAAGTGTTCTCGGAAAAATCGTAATGAAAATAGTAATGTTCAGAGAAAAAGCTACATGTGTATTAAGTGTTCTTGAGCTCCTACTGAATGTTGCCGTACGTTGTTTTGCATAAGTCAGAAACGATTTTCATACAAACTACTGATCACTAACTATTACAACATTAATAAGAAATAAGAAATAACGAAGCACGAAAAGAACTGCAAAAAAATTATTTAAATTTATACTCGAAAAATTCATTAAGGTATCGTTTTACAGTGTAACGCGTAATAATAAATGTCAATGTACAGCTAAATGAAAAATTATATGTATCGCATTGAATAGCTGTTTTAAAATTTTCGCTTTTGTTACCGAAATGATACTATCCTTGGAAGGTAGTTCTAACCATTTTTAAATACACCTGGTGAGCAGCCTATTCGTTTTTTCAATAGACATGCCCAAAGAAACACCTCAGATAATGTGTCTATTCTTGACCAATTTCAAAAAGATCATACAAAAGAAACAAATGGTTGGCGAAGAATATTCTAAATTTTTCTTTCTGGAAGAACTCTCCACTACTACCTTGTTATGTAACATGTTTTAGTGACTTTAGAAATTTGGGCAGAGTCCGATCTCTTTCTCTTAGAAAGAGGATAGAACAATTTTGGAAGGACAGAATCATTTCAACATTGTCGAAGAGAAACGTTAAGAGGACTGTATAAACGTAAAATTGAAGTCAATCGTAGTTGTAGTATAGGTTTAAGTTATTTCGCTGTAAGTATTTTCAGGCTTCCTTACTTTTAGTTCCTTGAACTTCTTTCCTTTGTTTATTGTATTCTTTGTTATTTAAAGAATGTTTTATTTAGTTCCAACGCGGGTGATTTGGGTGTGTAGTGTATGTATTGCGTACAATACGTGTTGTGTGTATCGTTTTCATATCATAGTTTGTTTGAAAAAAGGCAGAGGTTATATTGTATATTTACAATAAAATAAAATGAATGCTAGTTTCGTTACAATGTTTCTGTGAACAGCCTAGACAATCGCGATGCGCGTGTGTGAATTAAACGTGTTTAATCTATAATCGGTGTTTTTTTTTAGAAAACGTCATGCAGGATGTCATTTAAATCTCCGAATGCCATATTCTCCTTTTCTACAACTTGTAAGCTGCTCACCATGTATCATTCCATTTAAGGATCGATGTGCACTTCGATGCTCTACTTTACCTACTTTTATCCGTGTAAGGAGGATTGCTCGCGCATAAGGATACTTCGATCGATTTTTGATGATTGACAATTGAAAAATGAAGCCGAGAACGTCACACTTTCTATTTTTCATTTTCGTCTTATTTTGGTTTCAAATATCACTCCTTACATTTATTTATATCTGTAACGGAACACTGCATATGAGCGAGGATTGGACAACAGTCGGATTGATCAGTGATCTCATTATTCCTTTATATATCTTTCAATAGCGGTTGCCAACACATGTCAGATCTGTATGTTTAAGAGATCGTTTTTCCATTTTCGAAGTAGTTTCAGGTTATTAAAAGAAAGAAAGAAACATTGAAATGTTTGTGCGTTATAGAGATTGTTTGCAGATCGCCGTTATGGGCCTATAGAAGCAGCAGGTATGCACACGCACCATTCAGATACGTTGTCATGGGCATGCGTATACAGGCAAGAGTCAATGTAGTAGTAGCAGCAATTATTTGTAAATATCTCGGAAATAAAGGCCGAGCAGCGGTTATATGTATAGGAAAATCGGCAGTGAGGCCTTGTTTATGAATATTTACAGAATATCGTTGTATCTTACAAAGCTGCAAATTTTTCTAATTTGTTTGCGTAAGCAATACCATACGTCATTCTTCATTTTATAATCTATTATTCACTATATATTCCATTTTTGTTCGTATAGTTCAACAATATAAGAAAAATATTTTCAGCCGGAGAACGATTTCCATATTTTACTTTCCTACTTAGTGTATGATAATTAAGCTATATAATGTCGTTACCTATACCCACTTATGCTTACAAATGCAGAATAAATTATTCTGTTCTAGACTTTATGTTTATTACTTCCTCATTAATTTATAAATGATAATAGTGACAAAGTTTAATACACGTATTTATATCACTAACCTGCACATACACATATCATGTAGCTAACGTTAGAACGTGCTTCCCAACTGGAAAGCCTGGAGAGACCAAGGCGGGGTCCCGCTGACCTTCAGGATGACGCAGCTGCTCACGGGACACGGAGTTTTCGGCGAGTATCTGCTAAGGATTCGGCGGGAGGTGACCTCCATTCGTCACCACTGCAAAGAAGAGGAGGACACGGCGCAACACACGCTGGAATTTTGTCCAGCGTGGGCAGAACCGCGCCGCGTCCTACGGGTCGACATCGGCGAGAGATTAGCCCCAGAAACGATCGTCAAGGTTATGCTCAGGGGCCATCAGGAGTTCAACGCCGTCCGCACCTACTGCGAGCAAGTGATGCTGGCGAAGGAGCGAGCGGAGAGAGATCGGAAGAGAACGCACGATCCTGCGAGATCGTCGCGCCAAAGAAATTCAATACGCCGCAGGGGCGCGGCACTGCCGCCGCCCTAGCAGCGTCAAACTAGGAACGAGGCGTTAGGGGGTGTGGTCCCCCCCCCTAGCGACCCAACATAGACCGGGATGCCTCCCCAATAAACAGCTGGGAGAAGACGACGAGGAGCGACTCTCCTGGTAGCAATTGTAAAAAAGAGCCCGAGGACGCTTCTACCAATCGTCGGGACGACCACCGTGGAGTTTTAGTCGGTAAGAGTCCGACACTACTCTGCTGTTGGGTGCAACAGCGAGTGTCCATGAGGATTTCTCCACGTACGAAAAAAAAAGCTAACGTTAGAAAAGGTATAACATTTACGACGTAGAAGCTCAGTAGTATTCCGTGTATAAATATGAAAACTAATTAAGTTTGTGTTACAGTAGAATTAAATCCTAAGTTAATTAAGTGAATACATACATTTAAAGAGATATTTTATCCTGCAACCGTACGAACGTCAAACAAATCGCAAACATTTTTTAATTTATTTGCGTAAGCAAGAAATGCCATCAGCATGGAGGAAGGAAAACGAACTATATCCTTTATATCGCATATTACGTTGTACGTTCGACCGCGGTTTTTTAGAAGGTAATAAATTTCTGCGTAGATGTGGCAATTGATCCAAGTGAGCACTATGTGAGCAGTATGTTGAATATACTGAGTAGGACATTGAAACGGTGTTGGAGTTCAAACTGACTAATGTAGCATAGACCGCGTGCAAACCGGGAATGAAGAAAGTGGACTAGGAAAAAGAGTGTGATCAGAGTGAGTTGCGAATTCTCAACTAATTGGAGATCAGCCAGGTAGCAACTGATCTGTTGATATCGTGAGCCGTGAACGTTATTAAAGCACAAAGTGGAGGTAGATTAAAGACGCAGAGTAATGTTGTGTTTAGTTAAGTTATTTGCACTCTTTAGTATACACGAAGAGAAACAATAGCAACTTAAGATACAGAAGAATGTTATGTGTTACGTCGCGTGAGATGGCCCGTGCGACCCACAATAAACCTAAGGAACCATCGTAAACCGACCTTTTTGACTTTCTCGCTATTCATACATTTTCGGTTATAAATGGTCCTTAAAACAGTCCTTGGACTTATTGCACGCTCTTACGATTTACGGAGAAAAGCAGATGTTTGCCTAACAGAAAAGTAGGTTTTTCCCAGAAACAAGGGGACCTCTGAGCCTCGCTGTCAGGAGACTTTCTCCTGAGATTTTCGTCTATTCGTGATGGCTATAACCAATGGGCATCGCGGATCGTTACCCTCACTTTCCCACCGAAAAGTGCGAATAACGAATCCGCGTTCTTAGCTCAAAAGGGCACACCTACATCAAGCTTTCCTCCGTAAAAAGATGCGACGGGTCAATGACTGTCTTTCCAACCCCGGTACAGTCAACTATCAACTGTCGTCCCATCCTCAGCACAGTCAACTACTGCTTCCTTTAACAACGGCACGTATTCTTCGCCGTCAGTCAGTCGTCATGCACCCTTCGAACCATCATCATCCAAGTCAACGTCGTGCATCACAGATTGTAACACTTTTCAACGGTCTTGACTCCATCTTATCATCTTATCATTGTAGATTTTAAATCAATAAGTGTTGAATAAACCTAAGTTGTTTTGTTAACTCAGTACAACATCAATTGAACCACCCCCATTATCCTAATAGAAATCAGGGGATCGACTAGTTCGTGGCGTCGATTATCAAATCGTAACGGGAATTTACGACTCACGTTGACGCGCTTTCTCGCGATCGCGTCTCTCCGCAAACGGTCGTAACATTCTGTTTAGTTAATATGGTTTAGTATAACACGAAGATTATGACGCTCTGATGAAGACTGTTTTAAGACTGCCTCAAGAAGCCTCGCCTAGTTTTTATATACTATTACGCCACATATCTACGGCAACTAATTTTTTTTCTAAGACGACTGCTGGATGTGTACTATGATGCGGTAAACAAGATTTTTTCATGCAAGGCAATTTCGATATTATATCAGAATTTATGGAGTTAATAACCTCATGGGTCGATATTTTTAACATTAAAATTTAAAACTGACATACATGTTGTTCGATTACAAGTGCAAAGAAATTGAAGGGTGATTCTTGAAACCAAAATGAGACGAAAATCATGAATAAAAGAATTACGTATTCGGTTTTGCGTTTTAGTCGTTGACAAGTAAATATCGGCCGAAATATATCTGCGTGCAAGCAAACTTCCTTGCCCGAACGAAAGTGGATCATTCTGAGCAGTAGAGTGCAGAGCAGTTCTCAAATCGTACGATACATGAGGTATAGCTTATGTTACGCCACGAGGCTCGCTATAGGCCGTGATCCTAACCGTCGCGCGCGGCACTACAGTGTCGCGGACGGATCGTCTTACACGACCAGCGAAATCCATACAATGTCGCAGAGAGCGCATATATCTTATCTAGCGGCGAGCTCTAGAAACTTCGATTTCGGGCCGTTACTCTATACATATAAAGAAGGTGGCACACGTATTCATGGGCGCGAACGGTGGCGTGACCCGAGCGCGGTGGGGGTCGTCTCCAAGAAGACGAAGAAATGATCGACAGGCGACCAGTCTTAACGAAAAGTCACGTCCGAAAAGTCTTATCTAACAATCGCATCTAAAAGTCTCGTACGAGAAGTCTTAACTGAACAGTCTGATCTGAAAGTATCATCTGAAAGTACAACGACGCATATCTTTTTTCTTTTTCTTTTTTTTTTTTTTTTCATACGCGGAGAAATCCTCATGGACACTCGCTGCTGCACGCAACAGCAGAGTAGTGTCTCTCTTACAAATACTACCAGGGGAGTCGCTCCTCGTCGTCTTCTCCCAGCTGTTTATAGGGGAGGCATCCCGGTCTATGTTGGGCTGCTAGGGAGGACCACACCCCCTAACGCCTCGTTCCTAGTCTGACGCTGCTAGGGTGGCGGCGGTGCCGCACCCCTACGGCGTACGGAATTTCTTTGGCGCAACGATCTCGCAGGATCGCGAGTTCTCTCCCGATCTCTCTCCGCTCGCTCCTTCGCCAGCATCACTTGCTCGCAGTAGGTACGGACGGCATTGAACTCCTGACGGCCCCTAAGGATGGCCTAACGACGCATATCTAGAGATTTTAACGAAATCATTAAAAATCGCTCAGTTTATTGAATTCATCGAGATATTAACCGCGTTCATTGTTAAAGCATTATTTGGTTATTCTTAATAGTTTTCATAATTGTTTAAATATACATCTATATTAACCCTGTTAACACAGTGTTAATTCATTGAACCACCTCTGCTGTCCTAACCGAAACAGGGGAACGACTAATTCGCGGCGTCGATTATCCGAATCGTAGCGAGAATTTACGCCTCTCGCTGACGCGTTTCCTCGTGATCGCGTCTCTCCGCGAACGGTCGTAACATTTGGTCCTTCGAGCCGGATCCAGTGGCAAGTGAAAAGTGCACACCAGTGACACCCACTACCATACAGTGCCACGTGAATCCAACATAACCAGCAACGGAAGCGTTACCACTACAGCGAAGTCAGTGACGTCAGGTGCGTCACATTCGAAGAGGCATAATTTGGTGGCTGAGGAACGCAACCACACAGCTTCCTGCCGCGACTGGACAATCGTCAACATAACGATATTCAACAACTGTGACCGAGCGCGCCGTCGGAAGAGAATACCTCCATCGCTAAGCACACACGCGACCTCACCCCACAAGGTAAGCTCGTTCTAAGTATCAAAACCGCGATGGCTCCCAGTCACGAAGAGCGAAGGAATCAATTGCTACTAAAACGCGAAGGATTCAGGAAAGAGTTAGAGGCATTCCGCATAAGACTCAATAACTATGAGGAAGGGACACCTATACACGCCATCGAACGGAATTTAAAGGATATAGAGGTAGATTTTACAGCGTTCAGGAAACATCAGTGTGAATTAGACGATAGAGATGCGGGTCAAACACAGCAGGACCGTGTTGATCTGCAACAGCTGTTCTATGCCATCACCGGACACGCGTCTTCCATCCTTAGTAAGGCAACCAATCGATCAGAAGCGACAGCCCGAAGTCTTGCCACAAATTTGTCGAACACTTCATTGTCGGATTCCATCGATTTACCGAAAATACAGCTACCAACCTTCTCAGGAGCCTATGAAGACTGGCCGGGTTTCGCTGATCAATTTCGCTCTACAGTTCACGATAACCCTCGCATCGACGACTGCAAACGGTTGATGTATCTCCGCTCTTGTTTAACGCATGAAGCGCCTCTCGTTATATCATCTTTAAGTAACGTGGCAAACAATTACGCAGCCGCGTGGGAAATATTGGAGCAAAGATACAACAGACCTGCAAAAATCGTTGAGAGAAATTTGCAGGAGATGATTACCGCGGCCTCATCACCACGCGCAGTACATCGAGACTTGCAATCCTATGCAATCAAGTTAGAATCACATTACAAGGCCTTGGAACCCCTTGGTCAACCTGCCGGGGATACCGTGCTATTGCATCTGTGTACCGCTAATTTGGACCGGGAAACCGATTTGATATGGAGGGACACGATAAAATCCATGCCATTCCCCACATTCAAGGAATTCCTGAAGTTTTTGAACGATCGATGTCAGGTCCTGGAATCCTCACGAACGACACGCCAAACACGTGGGCATGCATTTGTCACGTCGCAGCCTCGGTCACTCTGTCCAATTTGTAGCGGACCACACAAAATTTGGATCTGCAATACCTTCAGGACAAAAACCCTCGAAGAGCGGCTTATGGCCGTCGAAGAGATATCAGCGTGCACTAATTGTCTGATGACAGGACATACGCTTCCACATTGTAACGCCGGATCTTGTCGTATATGCAATCAACGCCACCACACGCTTTTACATAGACCCGACGATCGGAATAAGGAGCGGAATGGCTCTGGTAACCGGACACCTCCCACGACACCTCCCGGCGTAAGAGAAGAATCAGTAAAACATCCACAATCACATCCTCTTCCAGCATCCAATCCTCAACAACAGAACAAACAATGACGGCGACAGACAAGCGCACGGGGGACAAGGGAGACTGACTCATTAACCACAACTTCATCCACCACATTGACCAACGATCTTTCGATCACGGCACGCGTCAACATATTAAACGACAAAGCTCAGCCCGTGCGTTGTCGAGCACTGTTAGACACTGGTTCCACTATGAATTTCATAACTGAGCGACTTGCCGACTCACTGAACCTTCCTCAACATAGATGTTCGGTTCCAGTCGGAGCCCTTGATAACTTGTCAATGATTTCGAACCGTTCCGTTACAGCCACGATCACATCCACGAATAGAACCTACCAACGCACGTTGACGTTCCTTATCATACCCACAATTTCAGCAGCAATACCAGATCAACCCATAGATCGATCAACAATTTCAATACCTAAGACTATCCAGCTAGCAGATCCAACATTTCATTTGCCAGCCCCGATCGATATCTTACTCAGCTGGGGACCCACAGTCGCTTCATTATGTGTCGGTCAAATCAACTTAAATTCTTCGGCCGGACCCGATCTGCGTCTGCAAAAGACGGGATTCGGATGGGTCATCGGGGGGAGCCCAGTCTTCCCATTGAACGCAAGAGTTTTTGGTGCCTCCACAACGGATCTCGAAACGAACATCACCCGCTTTTGGGAACTCGACGAAGGCCCACAGACAAAACATACCTCAGAAGCGGATCGACGGTGCGAGGAAAATTTCCAAAATCACGTCCAACGCACCGGCGAAGGACGATACATCGTCGCACTCCCTTTCAACGAAAAGCTTTCCTCACTTGGGTCATCCAAAACAATGGCGATGAAACGACTCGCCTCTCTCCAACGCCAATTTCAACGAAATCGACAATTTGAAACAGCGTATCGGGTGGTCATTCAGGAATATTTGGAATTGGGCCACATGACCAAGGTAACATCACACCACCAATCAGCTGACGAGTATTATCTACCACATCATGCTGAAATCAAGGATTCGAGCACATCCACAAAACTTCGCGTGGTGTTTGACGGATCTGCACCAAGCACCACCGGAATTTCTTTCAACGACAGGAGGACCTGTTCCACATCCTTTTGAGATTCCGCTTCCATCAGTACGTTCTCACAGGCGATGTCGAGAAGATGTAACGGCAATTCCCCGTGCGTCCGGAAGATCGAAAGTACCAGCAAATCTTATGGCGCAATTCCAACGGTGAGATCGAGACTTACCAAATCAACACCGTTACGTTTGGGCTGTCAGCTGCGTCCTACCTGGCTATTCGGTGTCTCAAACAATTAGCAGACGACGAGGGACACCGGTTTCCACGAGCTTCAGCAGTATTGCAACGAGATTTTTATGTCGACGACGCCCTTACCGGGGCTGACACGATAGACGAGGCGCTATCAATCCGAACAGAACTCACTGAACTTCTCCAAACGACCGGTTTAAAAATAAAAACAACCAGCAGCTCCTCAACGGACTATCGGAACACGATATAAATCAGAATCTACAACTGGGTGAGTCGCAACCTTTAAAAACACTTGGGATTTTTTGGAAGTCCTCCGATGATTCAATCCTTTATTCGGTCGAAGCAAGGTCCAACATTTCCCGCGTTACGAAGCGATCGATCAGTTCCGTAATTGCTAGAATCTATGAACCTTTGGGACTACTCGCGCCAGTGATCGTTCGAGCAAAAATGTTGCTCCAAAGAATCTGGGCTTTGAAGGTCGATTGGGACGAATCTCTTGCCTCAGATGTGCACTCAGAATAGGACAGATACTATTCCCAATTGGCACTCTTAAATAATATCACGTTCCAACGCAGAGCAATCATTGAATCCGCAGCGGAGATCGAAATGCACGGATTCTGCGATGGCAGCGAGAAAGCCTACGGCGCTTGTGTTTATCTCCGCACCGTTAACCCTGCAGGCCGCGTATGGAAAAAGCTTCTAACCGCGAAGTCAAAAGTAGCCCCGCTTAAATCCCAAACCATCCCTCGACACGAGTTGAGTGGAGTCCTCCTTCTTACGTCTCTGATGTCTACCGTACAGCAGGCTTTATCATGTAACATCACTCGAACTGTCTATTGGACCGACTCCACCATTGTCCTCCACTGGATAAACACGTCGCCGCACACACTCAAAACATTTGTCGCAAATAGAGTCTCCGAGATCCAAACCAAAACCAGTATCCGTGATTGGCGCCATGTTCCTACCAACGATAATCCCGCGGATCTAATATCGCGAGGCCAAACACCTGAAGATTTCCTACGCCCGACCATTTGGCAGCAGGGCCCTGAATGGCTCCAACAATCACATAGTCTCGATTTTGATAACGGGTCCATTCCTGAGCTTCCAGTTGAAGCTAAACTGTACCCGAGTCCCCTAGGACCATAGGGGTTGGGATACGCCCAACCAGCGCGTAAGGCGCCCAGCACCTTACTACCTGTATTGGCTAGGCTTGCAGGAGCTGTTGCCCATCTCAGGTCGAACGGGGCATTTCTAAGCCCTACCGTCTCCCGGGACGGTTCCGGAGCAGTTGGGACGCTGCTCACCCGCCGACGGCCATTCGGGGGAGCCAACACCCCTTAAATCGGTCGTCTTGGCCAGCATCTCGGCCCATCAACCACTGCCACCACGAGTCCATACCCATAATTGGCCGAGCAGAGGGGTCGCTACTCCCTCCGGGCTTACACTCGACCCCCGTGGTACCAATCTAAGTCATTGGTGGGACTATCGTGTGGATGTACGGCCACGTCACTGCCGCGTCGGTCACCCTGCTAACCGGGCGCGACAGACCCAGATGGGACTCACGTAAGCGGGTGCCCAAGGTACCGAAGTATCCGAGGGTCTTATCCCGACGGTCCCACCCTTGGCATCAGGATCGGGGGTGCGCTACTACCCCAGGTCACGCAGAGAGAGGCGATAATACGTCTTACACTCATGGCGACCTTCCTTGCGGAGTACATAGTGGACTCACGAAAGCGGGACGCTTGTCTCCGTCGGTCCACCCTGGCTGCGGGAACGTGGGTTTGCCAGCCCCCATAGATTCACATAAGTGAATCCTCCCTGCGGAAAGCTCCAACAATCAGAAGACCGCTGGCCGATATGGACACGGACACCGCAAACGGAATTACTGGAACAGAAAAAGGTGATTTGTCTGTCCGCCACGCCCGCCGACGATAGCTTATTGCAGAGGTATTCATCTTGGCCCAAGTTGATACGGATCATCGCGCGTTGTCTCCGTTGGAAACATAAACAAAACCGAACTACACCCATAACCGTGAACGAACTACGCACAACACACGACAAACTAATAAGACTGTTGCAAAGCAGTTATTTCTCTGAGGAGATACACACGCTCCGAAAAGATCGAAACGCGACGGTAAGGGGGAAGCTCACGCGACTCAACCCGTTCATTGATAAGGACGGAATATTGCGGGTATGAGGTCGACTTAGTCAGTCATCAATGGATTTCGCTCAGAAGCATCCCATTATATTGTCCAAGTCATTCATTACATCATGCATCATCGAGAATGAACACAAGATCCACATGCACTCGGGGACACAGGCTACCTTGTACGCAGTCAGACAACGATACTGGCCGATTGACGGCCGAAGTCAAGTATGGCGAACGATCAAAAGCTGCGTCCGTTGTTGCCGTGCTCATCCACCGCCGGTGGATTACATAATGGGTAATTTGCCGGAAGCGCGAGTGACGGAATCTCGTCCATTTGCAAACGTCGGTGTGGACTACTGTGGTCCATTCTACGTCAAGTAGAAAAGGGATCGCAAGCGCCGCAAGATTAAGGTGTACGTTGCCATCTTTGTATGCCTAACGGTTAAAGCGGTGCATATCGAGCTAGTTGGCGATCTCACGAGCGAAGCCTTCATCGCCGCACTTCGCAGATTTATCGCTCGACGGGGGCTTTGCTCTACCATCCATTCCGACAATGGTACCAATTTCATCGGGGCAAATAATGAATTGCGAGAACCCCATGACCTGCTACGATCAGAAGAACACAACAAAAAGGTAAACGTATTCCTATCAGGTAAGCAAATCGAATGGCGCTTCATCCCCCCTCAGGCCCCGCACTTCGGGGGTCTATGGGAAGCGGCGGTGAAGTCATTCAAACGTCACTTCACTCTCGTCAAACACCTTTGACACCTGAAACTCTCGATCAAGTCTTAACTAAACAGTCTTAACTAACAATCGCATCTGAAAGGTCTCAATTAGCAAGTCTCGTCCAAAAAGTCGCGTCACAGAAATCGCATTTGATAATCGGTCAGTTTATCGAGTTCATCGAGATATTAACTGCATTCATTGTGAAACCGTTATTTGGTTATTGTTGCTAGTTGTAATAATTGTTGCAAATATACAGTTATATTAACCCTATTAACACAGTGTTAATTCATTGAATCACCTCTGTTGTCCTAATCGAAACAGGGAAAGGACTAATTCGCGGCGTCGATTATCCGAATCGTAGCGAGAATTTACGCCTCTCGCTGACGCGTCTCGTCGCGATCGCGTCTCGTCGCGATCGCGTCTCTCCGCGAACGGTCGTAACAATTTTAAAAGGAAATATTGCAAAAGTAATAGATGAGAACAATAAACTTACAGCTGTAGCGTTCAAGAAGAATGTGACATATAAAATGAGAAGTATATTGAAAAGGAAGGAGCACTTAATAAACAGTGCCGAACGTAGTGGTATGAGTAATGAGGAAAGATGGCATAGGATGCTAGGACACGTAAATTTTGAATACTTAAATATTTTGGGTAAAGAACAGCTATTGACTGGCATACCGAACGAATTTGAAAATGAATTTTTGAAATGTAGGGTGTGTATAGAAAGCAAAATGCATAACTTATTTTTCGAAAATAATCGAACTAAGGCTAGGGAAATAATGGAAATCATTCATACGGACGTGTGTGGTCCCTTTAAAACTACCGGATTCAATGGAGAAAAATATTTTATTTCATTTATCGATGGTTATAATAAAATAGCTAGAATTTATTGTATAAAATCAAAAGATGAGTTCTTTGGTTCTTTCGTACAGTTTGTAAATGAAGGCGAGAATTTAACGGGCAAGAGGTTAAAAATATTAAGATGCGATAATGGTAGAGAATATTTAAATAATCGAATTTATAAATATGCTAGGGATAAAGGTATCAGAATAAATAATTGCCCAACATATGTACAGGAATTAAATGGGACAGCGGGAAGATATAATAGAACGGTAATGGACATGGCGCGTTGTTTGTTAGCGGAAGCGAAATTACATAAAAGGTACTGGCCGGAAATAGTATGTACTGCGGCTTACTTGAAAAATCGAATACTAATAAATACTATGGAGAGAAAGACACCTTTTGAAATATTCTTCCGAAAGAAACCAAGTGTTGAAAATATACGTTTATATGGAAGTAAAGGTTTTGTAAGAAGGCCAGAACAAAAAAAAAAAAAAAAATGAAAAAAGAGAGTTTCCAAATGGTACAAGAAGATAATACAGTTACACTGCACATGTGAATGTGTGTGTTCGCGTCAGAGGTCGTCTCGGCGTTAGTTAGGACAAAAGTCGTTTAGAAGTATTTGGAAGAATCAGTTGACAACAACAAGTGTGGTTAAGTTTACGAGTACGTCTTCAGTATAAGATATATGTGTAACGGTTGTGTGCTGAGTAAAATAATTATTTATATTCCGAATCCCTCCTATATCTTTACATTGACAAATGTAGATTTTGGAAAAATATGCAAAGTAATACGTATGAGGTAACGAACCTTCAATACGATAATTTACGTACGATTTCTCGTTTGTTATTCAACATTCATACTTATAAATGTAGTACGTTAACGAATTCCTGTTAACGTATTTCGAAATTTCGTGAAACTGTTGGTCCAGATATTATGTAAGTTATTTGACTACGCGATAAGCAGACTGTGAGTAGTAATATTGGATAACATATGAAGAAGAATCTCGACAGAAGAAGTCAGAATACACCGATAAATGTAAGAATATTAATATTCAATACGTATATATCATGTGGTGATCCCTTCAATATGTACCCAGTGTCGAGAAGACACGTTTTTTCAATGCAATATATTTTGTTAACAATTTTATAACGAACAACGAGCGAGGGTTAATACATAGCTTGATAAACTTGATAACATAATTATAGTATAAAAAGTATAATATATAAAATAATTGCGAAAATATATAATCTCTCCAGTACCGTTTCATGGTTTCTTTTATATGTAATCAACATTACTTATGTATACTTTATATTAATTGGCGTATGTTTCAGTTTATTTTACTAAAAACAAGGAGTCTTTGCTATTTCAAATGTAAAATTACTAAAATATCTCGCATGTTTAACGTAGTCACCCCGGTGCGTTGTTTCTACTTTCATAAACCCGAAAGGTTTTGGAGATGAATATATTATTCGAATCAGTAACGCATAACATTATCCAGTTTCAGTAGTAGGGTGAAGTCATTAAAAGTATGAGTATCTAGAGGAGCGACACATCGGATATCGCTACAGTACAGTGAAAGACGTGTCAGTGTTTACTATCGTGAAGTCGCATTTTTGTTCGTCTTATAGTAAAGAATACGCAGTGGAAATAGCATCAGGTAACAGGCGATTTCTTGTAATTCTGCATTCAATTGTATCTTCCATTTGCTGTCATTCATCATTACCAATGTTATATAGATCAAAACTATCATCGGGTTGTTAATTACTACAACAGTTTAAATGAAGTTTTTGAATTCTGAAATTTTTATTTTGTATTTTACATTTTACGCAGTAAAATGGTTCATTATTGTAATTTTTCAATAATTTACAACCAGTCAGTAGAGGTAATCGGAACATTCGCGTTCGTGCCATAGTTGCATGAGACATTGGCTATTTTTTGACAAATATTGAGTTCAGTATCGTTTTTCACAAGTTATTGTTAGAACTTGCTTCGACTTTTCGGGTTTATGAAAGGAGAAAATACGCTCCGCGGTGACTATATTAATCATGTGAGACATTTTAGTCATTTTATAATTTAAATGGTAAAAATCCCTTATTTGTAATAAATTAAAAATGAGCTCAAATATACATATGTAATATTTAATCTATATAAAAGAAACTATGAAATGATAGTGCGGAGGTTATGTATTACGCAATTATATTATTAATTTCAAGTAAAATATCCTACATTATGATGACATATATTTCCTCCATTTTATTTATCACTTTCCTTATAAATATAGTTGTTAATTATTTACATGCGACAGAATATCTCTTCGGATTACAACGTAAACATCCTTTCATAGACATTCAAGTGTTAAAAAGACATTATTTTCAATGTTTTTACAAATTGTTATTACTAATAGGTAATTGAAATTATTATAATTAAGTAATAACTTAATTATAATAATTTTTAATAATTTTTAATAATTATTATAATTAAGTAATAACTTAATTATAATAATTTTCTTCACCTGTATGCTATATATATCTGCGTACAATATTTAACATATCAAATTTCTATAAAACAGTAACTTCTGAAACAAAAAGCTTGGTATTGTAAAGATCAAGCAGTAAACAAATTACAAAACTAAATAACGTAGAATGTAATACAATATAATATACCCAATCATAACAATATAAAAATATTACACATTCTTGAAATTAAAAACAGATGAAAATGGAGAATATAAAAACTCAGCTTTCTTTTACACGAACGATGGATGGGCAACAGCTTACATAATGCAAGTCGTAAAAAAGACCATGACGACGTAAACCGTCTAACGCAACGTCTTCTAAGAAATACCATCGATTAGAGATTAAATAGAGAATCTATTAGAGATTGTATATAAAATATATTTATACAGACTTCAAATACGCACGCGTTCACGGGTTGTGACAGAAAAATCACATACGCATTACGAATTCTCATGATATCTCTCGTATCTCGTATTCTCTAAATGTGGGCTAACACTGTCTCGCATGAACCACACACATTTTCCACACAAATTACTAATCATAATATATTACAATACTCACAAGCATACATATAAAATAAAAAATGAAGACGTCAAACGAAATTACAAAAGAATTAAGTATTAATTAAGTATCAATTAAGATTTCCTTTTATGGAGTAATGTACAATAATATAAATTAATTTACAGCCTCATGAAAAATTCTATTTACTGCGTTGCATAGCTATTTTACCCTCTTTTAGAAAATATATTTATACATTACACTGGAAGCATCGTTGACATAACGCAATAACTTGATTCGTGTAAAACGAAAACATAATTGCTGAATTCTGTTTCTTTTTCTGAATATTATCCGTTGAATTCTCTAAAAAGTAATACATAAAAAGGTCTCAACTATAACCAATTTCCTACACTATTTAACACAATTTTCCATTTACTATTTGTTGGGAATGCCAACCTATGGCAAATATTAGAATTGAAAGTGTGAAGACCCTGAAACATGGATGCAATCAATAAAGAAAAGAATGAAAATGGGATCAATGAAGGATTGAATGAGACGAACTCTCTCGAGGAATTCTACGCCGGTAGTGGGATCCTTGTGACTGGAGTAACCGGTTTCCTTGGAAAAGGTCTCTTGGAAAAACTGATCCGCGTGTTTCCTCGCTTCACTGCCATCTTTATACTAATTCGGCCAAAAACGGACGAAACGATAGAACAACGATTTAAGAAGATCATAGATTATCCCGTTCGTAAATATTATTCTTGTTTCCTTCAATATTTAAGTCTGTCAGGGCCACATTGATTAACTTCCTTCTGTGGAATTGAGCTGATATTTTTTTGTCCTCAGATTTACGATAATATCAAAGAGAAACATCCCTCAATTTTGAGCAAAGTTTACCCCGTGAAAGGTGACGCGAGTCTACCGCATTTAGGTCTTTCGCAAGAAGACAGAAATCTGTTGTTAGAGAAAGTTAACATAGTGTTTCACCTCGCGGCCACTGTGAAATTTAACGAACCGTTGGACGTGGCTGTTAACGTGAATGCAAATGGTACCGCACGTGTCATCGATCTTTGGAACGAACTAAAGAATCCAATTAGCTTCGTCCACGTTAGCACAGCTTACAGTAATGCAAATTTACACGAGATCGAGGAAAAAGTTTATACGTAAGAATAAGTTATACGCAAACGTTGTTCCATGGTTTCCGAATATTATATTTGTAATTATAGCGTGAAGAATATGTTCACTCATTATTGACTTTGCAGCACGTGTTGGAACCCTTCAGAGGTAATCGATATGTGTGACAAATTAGACAAGTCGTCGATCAACAAAATAGAAAAAAATATTTTAAAAACTTATCCAAACACATATACATTCAGTAAGAATATGGCAGAGCAGATTGTAGCAAGCAAGTGCAGAGATATGCCAGTTGCGATAGTGCGGCCAAGCGTAGTTGGTGCCTCTTTGGAAGAACCATGTCCTGGTTGGGTAGAGAATATGTCTGTATTTACAGGTACTTTCAAAAATCTTATTCAATGATAATTGTTTCATTAACATGTCAGAATAGTGGCGTTAATTGGTTAGTTAGTGAGAGATTAAATGAGTGACTTTCCACTAGATCATTATTACTATAGTTAAAGTTTGTCGTTGCTCACAATTACGAGATTTCTTATCAGTTTATTTAGCGCTACAATTCTGCTAATCGAAAATCACAAATAATTTCTAAACCAATTGAATGTTACCAGGTATTCTTCTGCTTGTCACTAGAGGATGTGCAACAGCAATACGATGTAGGAAAGATGCAAGAATTGATCTAGTGCCCCTCGATTTCGTAGTCGACACGATAATATGTACTGCATGGCATGTCGCGTTACATCCTGAGCACGAAGTTAAAGTTTACAACTGCACGAGTAACGCATGTTTTTTTAAGTAATATTTATTACAAATCTTATTCAACTTATGCAATTCGATTGTTAGAGTATTCCAAAAAATTCAGTTAATTTAAGTAATGTGAACAATTCGCAATTAAATGTAGAATACAATAGTTCGCTTTTGCTCTCATCACTTCAATTTAGAAAAGTAGTGATATAACATAATATTTGTCTAAATTACATAATATTTCTCGAGATACTCGGATGACAGTAAACTGTGCTTTAAGTGTAATTGCAATAATTGTAATAATGTAAATGTTCCAATTGACAAGGTGGAGTCAGTTGCAACAGCACGTGTTGAAGTATAGCAGAGAAATGCCAATGAACGATACGCTACGGTACCCAGATTGCCTAATGATAGCTAATAAATATATTTTCAACGTTCTGAGTGTAATTCCGTATGTTTTGCCTGCATTCGTCATAGATACATTTTTAAGACTCCGAGGTAGTAAACCAATGTGAGTATTCTATCGATCCTCGAACAACGAGGACAATATTTCTGGAACAATCTTTGTGTTCATCTGCAATAATAATTAAAAATATTTCAGAATGATGAAACTTCTAATAAATGGCAACAAGCTGTCGACATCTGTATCATATTTCACCATGAACGAATGGATTTTTCGAAGGGATAACTGTTCCGACTTGGCGAGGAAAGTAAAAATGTTAAACGACAGCGATATGGTCAAACTAGATTTAAAGCACATGGATTGGGAGAAGTATGTCGCAATTTATCTGATGGGAATTAGAAAATTTATTCTGAAACAAGACTTTAAGTCAACAGCCCGACAACGGTTATCAAGGTGCGTATAAAAGTATCTTCGTATAGAAAAATAGGTACTAATTTAAATACATAAATTATCGGTTATTTCAGATTGTACTGGATACATCAGATAACAAAACTATTTAATATAATAATTGTACTATGGATAATATTATGTGTTGTGTACTGATAATTTGAGCGTTACTTTTTTATGTTTGAACCAAAAAAAATATAAATACAATTTTATACAGAAGGGGCTCATTAATTGTTTTATTTTGTCTTTCCACTCGTCTCATTTCAAAATAAATTCATTCATGATATTGCTTAATAAGTATGTACGTATTTATATGCACACTGCTTTTGATTTATAAACAATTCATACATGATGATTTCTTTGCTCCTCGATGTTTGTAGTATAATAACTGTTTAGTCGACCGTTCGCGGAGAGACGCGATCGCGAGAAAGCATGTCAACGGGAGTCGTAAATTCCCGTTACGATTAGATATTCGACGCCACCAACTGATCGATCCTCTTATTTCTGTAAGGATAATAATTGTGGTTGAATTGAGTTTACACTGAATTAACACGTATAAAATAATGTTTATTCCAACAACTTTGTAAAGAAGATAGTTACGCTGTTGCGTATGTACATGTTAAGTAAATGACTGATTTAAGAGCAGAGAACCGTTACAGATGTGTGTTGACTATTCTAATGATGAAGATTAAGTGACGTTTAGTGACGATGCTGCGTCGGAGGAAAGCTAGTGATGGGTGTGTCTAGCGCACGGGACCATCGGATTTATTGATGACAATTTTGATCAGGAAAGTGAGGGCAGTAGACATTGCTAGTGATTGGTTAATGAGAATGTTGGTGGATTAGGAAGGATCTTAGCTACCATCGATAGAAAGTTGCTAACGGAATATACCGAGCGTGAGAAACACCAACTTTCCCGTATTTTCTCGTAGTAGACAATAAATGTAATGAACACTTGAAATAAATGATGTTTGTTTGATCTGAGGAACCTTATCTATGATAATGTCAAGATTTATGGTGGGTCCCTAAGACTATTGAGGGTACCCAGTAAAGATTTGTAGACGTTTGGCTGGCATCTTGCCCGCGGTGTGTGTCCTGGTCTCTGATATGAATTGAGATGTGGTTGATGTCACAAGATCACCGGTGATCTGTCATTTTTGTTATTTCTTGTGTCTCCTACGTGACACTTGCGCCTTCCAGCGTATCATTCAGGGAACTGGCATTTTCTCAGTGGCGAAATCCGATACATTTCATCGATTTCTACCAACTCACAGAGACTTTCAGTCAGAAGAGAAGAGAATAAGATAGGAGAAGAAAAAAAGAGTAAGCAGTAGACAAGATGAAAGAAGAAACAGAATAAATAAAAGCTACAAGTGTACACCAACAAGAAAAGGGAAAGTAAAGATAGGAATAACAGATAGAACTACCCTGCAGGAAAGGAGAATAATTTTTTGGAGCTACTGGAGGCAAAAATAAAGGAATGCAAGAATAAGAGGGAACTGGTAGCGAGGAGATACTATAAATGAATAGGAAGTAAAAAGCCAAACAAAGAAATTAAAGAAGAGAAAGGTGATAAGAACAGATGACACGGAAAATGAGGTATATATGCAGAATATGAGGTATATGCATGATGGTAAAGAAGTACTAGCTATTATTACATAGTAGATAAATAAGACATGGATGAATGAAGAGTTCCTTATACTATATTTAATGAGTGAAATCGTACCACCTTTAACCATCTTTATTCTAGCAGTTCGCGATCTATCAGGAAGCGTTTTCCGAAAGAGTTGTCATTCCTCGTTTGTTGTATGTACCACATGTACAGTCCTTCGTATTCGTATTTTGCACAATTTCAACCAATTTCACGTATTTATCGTGTTATGTTATGTAAAACCGAAACGTCGTCCAAAGCCGAAAGATACGGACTGAGTAAAAATAAATAAAAAGTAAATACATGTACATTCCCCACTTCCTTTCTCTCTCTCACTCACTCTTTATCTCTCTGCACATTTGCTTCTCTCCGCGTAGAACAATATTAATGCATTGCAATAGATTATCCAATGATTTATAAGGCTCTCCGTCACACCCACCAAACTCAGAAAATTGCAACATTTTCTAAATTATTGGTTCATCTTACATCGCTTATTTTAGCATGACTACTGTATCGTTGTAGCGTACATCTAGACAGAAATCTCACAAGTCAGCATACGACAGAACGAGTGGTAGTGTTTCGTTCACTCGCGGAGAGATGCGTTCGCGAGAAAGCACGTCAACGGAAGTCGTAAGTTCCTGTTACGATTTTACAATCGACGCCGCGAAGTGATCGATCCCCTATTTCGTTTAGGATAATAGGAGTGATTGAGTAAATTAACACTGCGTTAACAGGGTTAATAGAATCTGTATTTACAACAATGAAGTGGAGAGTAACAGATAAGTTAATGATAAATGCGCGTTCTGACAAGTGTACAATGCTTTTGATTCGCTTCCTCAAACAAGACTAACTTGAACGTTAATTGTTTGTAACCCGACCTTTTGATGTATGTAGTGTGAATCTGCAGATGAGACTGATCGCCCTTCGATTCTTTCTTTTTTCTCCTGGAAGACGACCCCCACCAAGCCCGGATCACGCCGCCGTTCGCGCTACGATCATGTACGCCCCTTTTTGGATGTTGGAAAAATACCGGACCGAATTCGATTCTATCTTGAAATAAATATTCTATTGTATCGATATTCTTCTAAATTAATGACATATTGAGATCATCTATGTTTATTTGCTTTCTACTGTCCACGTTACTTCAATAATCTGAATCTTTTGAGATACTTTAGCAATCGAGTTACATTAGTTGACAAAAATTCGTAATAAATATTACTTCAAAGGCAATGCGTTACTCGTGCAGTCGTAAACTTTAACTTCGTGCTCAGGATGTAACGCGACATGCCATGCAGTACATATTATCGTGTCGATTACGAAATCGACAGGCACTACATCCCATCTTGCATCTCTCCTACCTCGTATCGCTGTTACATATCCTCTGCTGACAAACAGAAAGATACCTCGTAACATTAAATTGGTTTAGAAATTATTTGTGATTTTCGATTAGCAGAAATGTAATGCAAAATCGATAGGAATGAATTCTCGTAATAGTGAGCAACAACAAATTTGAACTATAATAATGATAAAATAAAAGCCTCACAATTAGCCTCTCACAAACTGACCGATTAATTCCACTTTTGTGAAATGTAAGGGTTGTTGAACAATTGCTGTTGAAGAATATCTATTAAAATACCTGTAAATCCAGAAATATTTTGTATCCAACCAGGACATGGTTCTTCCAAAGAGGCACCAATAATGCTCGGCCGCACTATCGCAACTGGCAGATCTTTGCACTTGCCTACTACAATCTGCTCTGCCATATTCTTACTGAATATATATGTGTTTGGATAAGTTGTTAAAATTATTTTTTCTAATTCATTGATGGACGTTTCGTTGAATTTGTCACACATATCGATCACCTCTGAAGGGTTCCAACACGTGCTGCAATGTCAATGATAAGTGAACATATTCTTCACGTTATAATTACTAATATTATATTTGTAAACCATGGAACAATATGTGCGTATAACTTATGGCATAAACTCTGCTGAAAGCTGAGGGGTGTTTTGCTTTGATGTCATTGTAAATCTGAAAACAAAAAAATAGTAGATCAATTTCAAAGAAAGGAGTTAATCAATGTGGCCCCTGACAGACTTAAATATTGAAGGAAACAAGAATAATATTTACGAACGGGATCATCTATGAGCTTCTTAGATCGTTGTTATATCGTTTCGTTCGTTTTTGGTCGAATTAGTATAAAGATGGCAGTGATGCGAGGAAACACGCGGATCAGTTTTTCCAAGAGACCTTTTCCAAGGAAACCGGTTACTCCAGTCACAAGGATCCCACTACCGGCGTAGAATTCCTCAAGAGAGTTCGTCTCATTCAATCCTTCATTGATCCCATTTTCATTCTTTTCATTATTGATTGCATCCATGTTTCAGGGTCTTCACACTTTCAGTTCTAGTATTTGCCATTGATTAGATTTTATACATGTTATATTTGCCATAGATTCCCGGCAAACATTATTTAGAAAAAGTAAACGAATTATGTGACTTAACAGGCATGAAGATAGGGAATCCATAGATATTTAAAGGAACTGTCAATCTGTATTTGGATAAATGAAATTTCATATGAACATGATTGTTCCAATATTCGTATAGATTTGTTCCCCTGTTAGTTTTGACACCGGAGGCTATACGGTATTTCAGATTACCTGCTTGAAATTTTATTGCCACAGCAAAGTGATGAATGTGATAATGCAAATGAGAGCAGCGGTCAATGAAATTAACCGCAACATAACAATTTTTCATGTTATTTGTCATATATTATATCCATATTTTTATTATAATTTTCATGAATCCTGTAATTTTATTACGTACGTATATATGTATATATTGCTATGTATTATATCTGTCATTGTATATATATCTATATCGTTTTGTATATATATGTAATATGTTATTATATTATCGTGCTTACGTATGTTATGTTGCATTATGTTCTACGTCATTTAGTATTGTAATTTGTTTTCTACTTGATCTTTGCAATACCAAGCCTTTTATAGCACAAGTTTTTGTGATATAAACATTTGATACATATATATATGTCGGAGATGAAAGGACACCGACCTTCCCTTGGAATTCTTGGGAAAACCCCTTGATCGTTGTAAATGTCCTGATTATAATTGTTCGAGACTTGCGATAATGAGCTTGGGCTCGAGGCGACAACTAGTCGCCGAACGTAGCCGCGGTCACGGGATGCACGATTTAGTTAACAAAGATATAGAATAACCGGATAGCTCTCCTTGAAAAAAATATTTCTAGCGGCACATAACAGCAAACATTTCGATGGTCGGTGCCCCATGGCTCGCCAGACACAGACTCTATTCTTTGGGCAAGATGAGTGCCGAATGTCAACACATCTCCATAATATATACTCAGATAACTAGAGGACCCGCTATAAATCATAGGATCTGGTTACCTAAAGTTCTTCAAACGGATAAACAGCCTTTATCCTAACAGTCGCTAAATCTGTCACCTACTGCGGAAAGATAAAGGAAACCCACTTCTTCCACGAACGACGCTTCCCGCTAGCAACTCCCTCCCTCAAGGGCGGTTAGCATCTTTTTCTAACCACCAACATGGGAATTAACCAATTAACAGCAACGTCCATTTCCCTCACCTTTCGAACGAGGATTTTCCTTGACGAATCCGATGACCTCGTGCCCCTAGACACACCCCATCATAGTTTTCCTCGACAGCGTCACCGTGATGGGAATTCATTCTTTTTTCTGCGCTCTGAGCAGTCAGTCAATTAGTGCCTTCAGTGCATAACCTTGTGTTACGGAGAGTACGCGGAGTCAGATTTAGACTTTGAGATAAAGTACATCTATTATCCCGTTGACCGCGGATTCGTTATCGATCCTGAGGCCATTGTCGTTAGTGTCTAAACTACCGTCGCGACTTGTACCGAACACCTCCATCAATAAACACTACCTCAAGCGAGCAACGAAAATGAGTAACACTAACAACGATTCATCGAACGATCCTAACTCCATTCCTGACACCAACCCGATATATATATATATATATATATATATATATATATATATATATATATATATATATGTCGGAGATGTAGAGACATCGAGCATTTCTTTGGAATACTTGGGCTCGAGGTGACGCAACTGGTCGCTGAACGTAGCCACGGTCTCGGGATGAACGTTTAACTTGAAGTTCCGATATTGTGGGACACGCTGTATTAACGGACAAGCCCCGGCCAGGAGCAATGTCGGCTCTATGCAGGATTGCCTAGCAACGGTGCCTGGAATGTTGTTGATATTTCTAATCAATATGTAATTGACAAATGAGATCCAGGCAGTCTTTTATTGAGATCTCCTTGGCGAGTTTACGGATATCGGACAGTCAGTCTAGAAGATACCAAGCGATAGAACTAACGTATTCTGCGATAAGAGAAAATACAGATTATTGTACAAAGAGTTTCCCGTTGACCGTGGATTCGTTTGAACCCAAGAATATTTGTTAATAAGCGTTTGTTAAATTGTTTAATGTTAAATCTTGTCAAGTTATATAGTTATATCTATTCGTGTTAAATAATTTTAGTGTAATATAATTTAATCAAATTGAACAATGGTAAATCCAACTGAGGAATTAATACACGCTCGCAACTCAAAAAATGATTTAACGCAAAACTCCAATAATAATTCGACATCAGAAGTGGGATCAGTGCCATTTATAACCATGCAAGAGCATATCGCTATTATGCGAGACTTGATTCAGACGTTTGTGCAAAAACCAAGTGCGGAACCTGCAAAAATAGCGCTTCCACGTTTTAATCCCGAAATCGCGGGCGCCGATCCGGGCGCGTGGAGTAACGCTGTTAATCTGCTTATGAAGGACAACCCTCTACGGGACAGCGAGTTATTTTCTGCGTTAAATGCTGCCTTAAAGGGTTCAGCAGCGCATTGGCTCGCGCAGATAATGAACGGTGAAGGGATGACCTGGCCAGCGTTTAGGGAACTTTTTACTACGCGTTATGGCGGCCAAGAGACAACAAGCTCGACGCTACTAAAGATACTCAGGGAACCCCCAGCGAAGGACGAAAACATGGCAGCTTACGCTATTCGCATCCGTTCTCTCCTGAAGTCGAAGTTGCAAAATGCATCTACGGCTGAAATATTTAACGCCATCGCTCTTTATCATGTGAGTCCACACGACCAGCGCATTGAACAAATAGCGCTTGGGAACGAAGTCAAGACCGAGGAGCAATTTTTAAAGGAGATGAGAGCCCTCTCTTTCAAGAGGCCGGCGCCAAAACCAGATAACACACAAGAAAACTCCGAAGCCAAACGATACAAGCTGTTTGACTACCGGATTAGGTGCCGTTACTGTGGAATCCTTGGGCATAAAGCAGCGGAATGCCGCGTGAGGATAAGGACCGAGAGCCGGAAGAATACACGACGTCCAGAGGGAAGTCGACCAGCCGCATCATCCAAGCTTTCCTGTTTCAAATGTCGAGAAGAGGGTCATATTGCGCCTAATTGTCCGTTGACGCGGAAAGGGAAAAATGGCAGCAGCACACCGAAAGGAAGCTGTAATTCCAATGTCGAGTACCGGGTAGACTCCTGCGCAATAGAGGCTCCAATTGGTAGATTAACTCATCTGGGTGAGTCGTTTCCATTTTGCTTCGATTCTGAAGCTGAGTGTTCATTGATTAAAGAACCCATGGCTTTGAAATTTTCTAGCAAAAGATTGACTGATACAATTGTAATGCGGGGATTGGGTAATTCTTGTATAAAATGTACAACACAAATTTTGTCCATTGTACGCATTAACGAACTTACATTGGAGATAATCTTTCATGTTCTTGCCGATAGTCATTTAAAACATGATGTAATGATTGGTCGTGAGATTTTAGGTCAAGGTTTTGACGTGATTATCACTCAAAACGGTATCACTATAAGTAGAACGAAAATGGTTAATGTGTGTGATAAAGTCGCTGAAAAAGAGATTAACATTAATGAGGTTGATACGGATGTTATTGGAGATGATAAAAGCCGGTTGATTTCTGTCCTTGAAAAATATAAAGACTCGTTTATTACAGGTTTCCCACGTGCTCGCGTAAACACAGGTCAGTTAGAGATACGGCTGATTGATCCTAACGTTACAGTGCAAAGAAGTCCTTACAGACTTAGCGAGGAGGAGCGTAGACTCGTACGTGAAAGGATAAACAAGTTAATCGAAGCGAAAATTGTTCGGCCTAGTAATTCTCCGTTTGCGAGCCCTATATTGCGTGTGAAAAAGAAAGATGGTTCAGAAAGGCTTTGTGTAGATTACCGAGAGCTAAATAAAAATACGGTCGCGGATCGGTATCTCCTCTTATCGCGGATCAGATCGCGAGGTTGAAACAGGCTAGATACTTTATTAGTCTGGACATGGCTAGTGGATTTCATCAAATTCCTATTCATCAAAATTCGACAGACTATACAGCGTTTGTTACTCCGGATTGGCAATACGAGTATGTTACGATGCCGTTTGGATTGAAAAATGCTCCATCCTTCTTTCAGAGAGCTATTTTCAAGGCTTTGGGTGATCTTGCTTATTCGTATGTTGTGGTTTATTTGGATGATGTTTTAATCATTGCTGATTCAATAGACCAAGCTTTAGAGAGATTGGATGTCGTATTGAAAACCCTCGTGAGTGCTGGTTTTTCTTTAAATTTCACTAAATGCTCGATGTCTCTACATCTCCGACATATATATTATAGTAGTGAAGATATTTATTGTAATCAACTAACAGTAATTTTGTAACAATAGTGAACATAAAGCCCTTTTAACTCACGAATGTCTATGAAACGATGTTTATATTGTTATTCGATGAGATATTTTGACGTAGAATCTAGATAATTAAAAAGTATAATTGTAAGCAGTGTAATAAATACAACAAGTGAAGTATATTGTATCACGATGTAGAGTACATTGCTTAAATTTAATAAAATAATTGCGTAAATACATACTATCTCCACTACCATTTCAGGGTTTCTTTTATATATTTCAGTTTATTTACAAATACAAGGGATCCTAAAATGTATAATACCTAATATGTCACGCATGGTTAATGTTGTCACCGCGGAGCGTATTTTCAATTTTCATAAACGTAAGAATCGAAGCAAGTCCTAACAATAACTTATGAAAGACCGTCCCTAAATTCAATTTTTGACAAAAATTAACCAATGCCTCACGCAACTATCACGCGAAGACAAATGTTCCGATTACCTCTATGAACTGGTTGTAAATTGCTGAAAAATCAAAATCATTTTACTGCGTAGAATGAGAAATACAAAATATTTGAGTATTCAAAAAATTCATCTAAACTATTGTAGTAATTAAAGGCCCGAATGATATTCTGATATATGAGAGATATGTATTATGCAATTATATTATTAAGTTCAATTACTTTCATATGAAATTTCATTTATTCATATACAGATTAAGATTGATTGAGAGTACCTTTCACATTAAATCTACGGACACTTCGTGTATACCTATTCCTACCTTGCCTGGTCAAAATGACTGGTGATTAAAGAAATAATAGTTTTTATGATTTAACTTAGATAATGGTTAATTTATTATTGAATGTATACAAAATGACGAATTTCCTGAAAATTATGTCCAAATTTACTTTTGTTTAATTTCAATTATACACTTAAATAAAATTACACTTTTATTTATATAGAGATATATCTTCTTCAACGTCGCTGCATTTTTTACAGATTATCTTATTATCAAATGTACATTTGCCGCATACATATTTTCCACATCTTGAACAGATTTTCGTAATTTTGTAACCTTTACAATTTTTTATTTGACAAGCTTTTTTGTAGTAATGTATCTGAACTTGTTGATAGTTTTATTGCATGGCCTTTTCCCGCGATTCTTTATACAAAAGTAATGTATGCACCAGGTTTATAACTATTTTGTGAATTCTCTATTCACCACGTTACTGTAGATACCATTGCAAATTTGTTGGCTTCTTTCGCTCTTCTTATCAAATCGCATAACCCTCATCATTTCAACAAAGTCATTCCTGATCATTGTTTTTGAAAAAAATGTAGATCCCCAAGTTTCATTCCACAAATATGAGACATCTAAATTCTTTGCCTAATATGCATCACGGGAATATAGCAAAGTAATAAATACATTTAGTTTTGTTGCATCTAGCTCCCTATTAGTTCCCAATACTCTAAATGCTTCTTCTTCCGTATATTTTATTATATGCTTCCTTATACTGTGATTAGTAGTAAGATAAAATGTCATCCTTATTTGTCCTTTCATTATATGCCGTTTAGCTTATCCGTAAAAGTACTTGCATCTATTTCTTTCCAAGCTGTTCCATCGGACCTAGTTTGGATGCGTTGGTTCTGTACATCAGTCTCACTCTCTACTGTTAACGATAGCTTCTTTCCTTTCTGCCCTAGACGTGAATGCTTATTTATAATACTCAACTTTCATTCGCTTATAGATAGCTCTTCATGTGTCTCCATGCTGTTTTCAGTTACTGAAGTTTCTTGTTCATCGCGCACTGATCAGCCTCCTTATATGTCCGTTATTTTTTTCATAATTTTTTTTCAAAAGTCTTGACATTTTTAGGGTAAATACTAGTAAGGAATACAAAATTATTGTTAAATATAATATGCTTTGCTTTTCCTTTTATAACAACTTTACACAAAACGCTCTGAGATGCTTCCCCTCAGTTTTAGGGGTAACAAGTTTAGATGTCGACTTATTGACTAACAAACTGAGATGTATTCTGGTCGAAAGGATGATAGCAAGTAGGAATATGGTCTGCGATGGCGATATTTATACGAAAATATCGATGAATATAGGCCGTTCTCCACCAACGGTTACTCACGGGTGAAATTGGGAACAACCCGCTTTTACCGTGTTTTATCGCAATAAGCAATAATCCTAAGGAACTTCTTGACTTTTAAAATTTTTGTAATAATTGACCGTGCAAAATGCTAAATTTTATGGCGGTTCCTTAGGATCATTATGGACCTGAGTTGATATGCTTGGACACCTCGATCGAGGGATGCATTATGGTTTATGACGTGATTACAAGCGTAACAGTTGTTATTATTTGTTATTACTGATTTTGTTTGTCATCTGACATTGAAATAGCCTTTCCTTTGTACTGATTGCATTTATTTTAAGAATAAATAAAATATTTTATAGGCTGGTCAAATTGACCGCCCGTGATGGGCAGGACAGACTATAATTTTTTTCTTAGAAAAGAAAAAAGTAAACTAGAAGTAAATACCGAAATATATATTGTATGCATGTTTGAGGAAGCATGTTATGTCAGGAATTATGAAGCGATATGATAAAGTTTAAATATGGCTAAATTTGTGTAGAAGTTTGGAAACGGTCAATTTGACTAGCACTGGTAGGTTTAGTGTTAAACATCTATGTATTCTATATCCTTTTGGCTGCTAAGTTACATAATCCTTTCAACATAAATAACTGCATTAGTGAGACAATTCATAGCTTCGCAAAGACTACTGTTTTTCTGAACTTGATATTAACTCTCGACCAATTCTGTACTCAACTTAACTGACTCTTACTGACTGAATGACTGAACCGTTAACAAATTTTTAACTGACTGACTCTTACTGATCTGAATAACTGAACTGAATAATTGAAGTTTTGATAACTGAAATCTTGACAAATTTTTAACTCACTGACTATTGTCTCTAAGTGGCTACACTTATTTATACTAAAACTATCATGGGCTAATTGTTACGTGATTATTCAATGACAGCGCGGAATTTTGGTACGTGACTACTGCGGGCATTGCATACCTTGATTCTGCTGCTGTCCTTTCAGAAATATTAGGGTTGCAGCTAATGTGCTTTTCGTGGAAGTACTGTTTAGGTTTCCCGTTTTTTTTTTTACTAGTTGTACTCTGCTAAACACGTGGTTACCTTGCTCATGCCGATACTTTATCCTTTGGCACGTGCTAGTTGTTTGTCGCTATTGGTGCTTTGTGAGAAGGTCATAGCATCACATATTCCATTATCTGCTTATTGTACAGTGTATCGTGGTGGGGAGAGCGCGTGCAAGACGGTACCTGTCAGTGGACGTCTCATTGTTCCTTGCTTCTATTTCCATATTCTTATATTTTATATATTTGTTCAATAATGATGTCGTGTCTTGGTTTATTGATTCATTGCGATATTAAAGTATTTGTACGCGTCGTATCTATTCACAACCTGCTTATCGCGTAATTAATTAGTAATTTACATAATTTCTAGACAAATATTTTCGAATAACGAATAACAAACGAGTGAGAAAAGGCATATTCCTTACCTCATACGTTTCATTTTGTAGATTGTTCCAAAGTCTACAGTTGCCAATCTAAACATTTTTCTGTAAAATCATTGTATTTCTTTCTATATGGGATAAACCTGCTTTTCGTACCTCCGTACATCTTAGCAATGACATCCAACTTCTCACGAATTTCAAAGACATACAGTAGCTCACGAAAGTATTCGAACGCTTACACTTACAAATTTCAATTAATAAAATGAGGTGTACTAAATTAATTTATTAAAACAATTTGGTATCTATAGTGACGGGAAAGTGTCACGATTACATCAGTAAAATTTGTAAACGATTCAACAATATAAACAGGAGTTATGATATATTTATTAGAAACATTTATGATAAGTGTCTCAAAAAAGTATTTGAACGCTGTAATAAAATGATAGTTCGTCATCTTTCTTTGCACCGAATGTAAACATTGCTAAATGAAAATATTGAACGTATAAAATACGTTCACTTGATGTTAGGATATTGTTCCCGTAACAGTAACGTAAAAGTGTGCACAATAGTATTTAAAATGAATACCAAAAAATCTGAAAAAGAGTGTGAAAGAGAAATAATATTCCAATTACATGAGGACGGCAAATCATATAACGAGATTGCCAGAATTGTGAACAGAAGTAAGTCCACAATACATTATATCATAAAAAAGTAAAAAAGTAAAGTGTTAAGGACTATAATTATTCCTCAAAATAAAATAAAATTCACTGCTTGAGGAATAATAGAAGAAGAATCGATTTCTGGAGATTGGGAATAGTTTTATAGTCTTACATTTGAAAGAGTGGGGTATTCGATCTTTTTTTTTTTTTTTTTTTTGCGGGAGGAGGGGAAAATGCTTTACGCATACCCAGTGACCCGAATCGCTGGGTTATGTGGGACTCGGCAGATGTCGTCGCCATACCCACTAAAAACCCCTCCTCCTTCTTCCCCTGCTGCGTGGTCAGACAACCCCGGCAAACCATAGGCATTCATCAGGGTTGCGGGGTATTCGATCTAAGAACTTTATTGTTTTAATAGGCCATGTTCAAATGATAAAGGTTTGTCAGATGCGTAACACATGCATGATGACTCCATTTATGTAGAATCGACGAAAACAACAATTATGTTATAATGGCGAAAATCCGAATTCCAGGTGATTTGTATTTTGTAGGAAATTTTATTTAGGAATGTGAATTTTCATGAAAATGCTGTAACATTTAACAACAAAACTTAACGATATAATTCGGTGAAGTTTAATTACTTAGTAGAAAGTTATATATAAAAATTTCCAAAAGAAAAACCCCGATGTCCTCTCATCTCCAACATACATAACACGAATGCTGTTGGCTCTCATTGGTACTTCTTTAATAAGCACTTTATCGAACGACCGTCGTTTATAAGTAAAGGTCGCAAAAATGAATTTCCAATGTCTATGTCGGTATGACAGTCACATTGGGCCACAAATATGCAAAAGATATTCTATCTATTCTTATCTTGCTTATGTTTCTGTGTACTCCTTTGTCTGTCTGATTCACCATCGTTATCTTCTGATTATGTTCTCTTTTCACCCGGCAGATGGCACCGCTTTATCTTTCCTTTTACTATTAATTTTTCTCGTATTATCTTATCGATCTGCCGTTACTATTTATCGCTTTCATGTTAATCGTTTACTGCTCTAACTTATTTCTCTGAACAGATTCAACTTGCTTCGAAAATGCCTTTTCTCTCTCTTTCTATCTGTACCTTTATCTTCTCGGGTTAATCAATTCTCTCTCTTACCCATTTTACTACTCCACTTTAATCCATAAAATTACAATTTTATATCTATACAAGGAATATCTATTTCAGATTTGGGGAAATACTTTTTTAATACTAGAAAAAGAACATTATTTTTCGGAATATGAAAGATATATTAGGTTGTCCGGAAAGTTTTTTCCGCGTTCGCCCCTCGGGGACTTATTTCGTTCTGCTTAAGTAAACAAACT
Organism: Bombus hortorum; assembly: GCA_905332935.1. Taxonomy (NCBI): domain Eukaryota; kingdom Metazoa; phylum Arthropoda; class Insecta; order Hymenoptera; family Apidae; genus Bombus; species Bombus hortorum. The sequence continues at coordinate 4,366,992 of HG995204.1, forward strand.
ACTAGATCACTCTACCGTCAATCGTTACTAGTTACTAGTTATCCTCTGGTAAGGCAAGAAAACAGTTCTCGACGTTAGTAGAAAGTGTTCTTTGCGTGGTGAAAGGTGGAAGATCAAAAGATGCATTCTCGTCACGTTATGTTTCATTGCTTTAAAAAAGACAGTACGCCTAAAAACGCTGCAAAGGAGATTTTTGACGTTTATGGTGATCGGTCTATAACTGTTCAAACAGTTCGGAATTGGTCTAGGCGGTTTAGAGCCGAACATTTTTTTTCGTTCACTCGCGGAGAGACGCGATCGCGAGGAAGCACGCCGACGGGAGTCGTAAATTCCCGTTACGATTAAACAATCGACGCCGCGAAATGATCGATCCCCTATTTCGATTATGATAATAGGGGTGGTTAAATGAATTAACACTGTGTTAACAGGGTTAATGTATTCTATATTTGTAACAATGAAGTAGGTACTAACAGATAGTTTAACGATAAATGCGCCCGATGGATTAGATATGTGTTGACAAATTCGCGATGCTTTCTATTCGCCTCCTCGAAAAGACTAATATGAACGTTACAATTATTTAGCGACAAATACGATTGAAGTATGACAGAAATGTAACCCGACTTTGTGATAGCTCTCGATGTATGTAGTGTGAATCTGCAGATGAAACTGATCGCCCTTCGATCCTTTCTTTTGTCTTCTGGAAGACGACCCCCCACCACGCTCGGATCACGCCACCGTTCGCGCTATGATCATGTATGCCCCCTTCTTTGTGTTGTAAGATACCGGACCGAAATCGAAGCTTATAGAGCTCGACGCCTGACGGTAAATATGCGCTCGCCGCGACATTGTAGGGATTTCGCCGGTCTTATAAGGTGATCGGTCCGCGACATTGTAGTATCGTGCGCGACGGTTAGAAATGCGATCTATCGAAAGCCTTGTGACGTATGGCCTGGTGTAGATAGAGAGTCGGCCGACGTAACAATTTTAATCTGTAAGATGTGTGGTGGACGGTGAGACGTGTTGTTGATTAAATTAATGACGAGACGAATTAATTTCGTCAGATGTATTTAATAGTATTTTAAATGTAGAATACAGAGATAGTTGTAAGCGTTGCTCCACCACGATAACGCGAGGCCACACGTTTATTTAGCGGTGCCAATGAAACTTCAAGAGTTTGATTGGGATGTTTTACCATATCCTCCATACTCTCCAGACTTTGCACCATCGAACTATTACTTGTTCCTCTCCATAAAGAATTTTCTTCGTTAGAAAATTCAAATCAGTAAACGAAGTGAAAAACGGCCTCGAAGAATATCTTAAAAGTAAACCAAGAGAATTTTTAAAAAATGGCATTATGAGGCTCCCGGTAAGATGGCAAAAGGTGGTAGAAGAGAAAGGATCATACATTATTTAAGAAAGATACACAGAAGATTTTATACATACCTTTTATTTAAAAAATGAGAAGAACTTTCCGGACAACCTAACATTTATATGAATAGTTTACTTTAGCCTCCGGAACATAAGAACTCTACGTACCATTCATATCTATGCATTCACACGCATATCCCTATATTGACCCTTATTTTCTATCAAGTAGAATGAAATATTAATTTTATATTAAACAAAGCGCGAGTTCGAGAGTGTTTAAATAGCAAGAAAAAATAAAGGAAAAATACAAAAAAAAAGAAAAAACAAGGAGGAAAGGAAGATACGCAACATATAATGATGGATTGATCTGTTTGGATGATAACTGGGTATTAACCTGTATCAATAGATGCTAATTTTCCTGTATTTGCCCGCAGAATTGTAAATAAAGCACATTGTAAATAAAGCCAGAATAAGAATGTTGTTATTTCTATATTCAGAGGTTGGATCGCAATAGCTATTATTTTATTCTTTGGATAAATCTATCACACCGTTCTGAGCCGCCAGATATATATTCAAAATACGCAAATGGTTGAAAACGGGTAAAAGATATTATATCTGAAGTTTATGATTGATTAAAAGCTATTTGAAACAGATGTGTACAACCATGTATTTCTGATGAAATATATTTATGAAAAATATTTATTTACAGTGAGCAGATTTTAATATACAAGTTATTAGTAGAGAATGTTACTATTTTTTTGTATATTATTCTTTCGTTGTTTAGTATTACTTAAAGACATGTCATAAAATTTTTATGTAGAAATGATCTTTAAGTGCACTTAATGAAATCGTCATATATGAATTATTTATACATCGGAAACCGTATGCATATAAATGCATACATGCTAATTAAGCAATGTCATAAATGAATTTATTTAGAAATGCAAAAAGTAGAAAGACAAAATTAAACGGATGATGAATCCCTTCCTTATAAAATTGTATTTATATTGCTCTTCGTTCAAAGAGAAAAAAGTAACGCTCAAATAATCAGTACACAAAACATAATATTATCCATAGCAAAATTATTATACCGAATATTTTGGTGATCTGATGTATCCAGTACAACCTGAAATAACCGAAAATATATGTATTTATATTAGCTCATATTTTTTTATACGAGGATACTTTTATATGCACCTTGATAACCGTTGTCGGGCTGTTGACTTAAAGTCTTGTTTCAGAATAAATTTTCTAATTCCCATCAGATAAATTGCGACATACTTCTCCCAATCCATGTGCTTTAAATCTAGTTTGACCATATCGCTGTCGTTTAACATTTTTACTTTCCTCGCCAAGTCGGAACAGTTATCCCTTCGAAAAATCCATTCGTTCGTGGTGAAATATGATACAGATGTCGACAGCTTGTTGCCATTTATTAGAAGTTTCATCATTCTGAAATATTTTTAATTATTATTGCAGATGAACACAAAGATTGTTCCAGAAATATTGTCCTCGTTGTTCGAGGATCGATAGAATACTCACATTGGTTTACTACCTCGGAGTCTTAAAAATGTATCTATGACGAATGCAGGCAAAACATACGGAATTACACTCAGAACGTTGAAAATATATTTATTAGCTATCATTAGGCAATCTGGGTACCGTAGCGTATCGTTCATTGGCATTTCTCTGCTATACTTCAACACGTGCTGTTGCAACTGACTCCACCTTGTCAATTGGAACATTTACATTATTACAATTATTGCAATTACACTTAAAGCACAGTTTACTGTCATCCGAGTATCTCGAGAAATATTATGTAATTTAGACAAATATTATGTTATATCACTACTTTTCTAAATTGAAGTGATGAGAGCAAAAGCGAACTATTGTATTCTACATTTAATTGCGAATTGTTCACATTACTTAAATTAACTGAATTTTTTGGAATACTCTAACAATCGAATTGCATAAGTTGAATAAGATTCGTATAAATATTACTTAAAAAAACATGCGTTACTCGTGCAGTTGTAAACTTTAACTTCGTGCTCAGGATGTAACGCGACATGCCATGCAGTACATATTATCGTGTCGACTACGAAATCGAGGGGCACTAGATCAATTCTTGCATCTTTCCTACATCGTATTGCTGTTGCACATCCTCTACTGACAAGCAGAAGAATACCTGGTAACATTCAATTGGTTTAGAAATTATTTGTGATTTTCGATTAGCAGAATTGTAGCGCTAAATAAACTGATAAGAAATCTCGTAATTGTGAGCAACGACAAACTTTAACTATAGTAATAATGATCTAGTGGAAAGTCACTCATTTAATCTCTCACTAACTAACCAATTAACGCCACTATTCTGACATGTTAATGAAACAATTATCATTGAATAAGATTTTTGAAAGTACCTGTAAATACAGACATATTCTCTACCCAACCAGGACATGGTTCTTCCAAAGAGGCACCAACTACGCTTGGCCGCACTATCGCAACTGGCATATCTCTGCACTTGCTTGCTACAATCTGCTCTGCCATATTCTTACTGAATGTATATGTGTTTGGATAAGTTTTTAAAATCTTTTTTTCTATTTTGTTGATCGACGACTTGTCTAATTTGTCACACATATCGATTACCTCTGAAGGGTTCCAACACGTGCTGCAAAGTCAATAATGAGTGAACATATTCTTCACGCTATAATTACAAATATAATATTCGGAAACCATGGAACAACGTTTGCGTATAACTTATTCTTACGTATAAACTTTTTCCTCGATCTCGTGTAAATTTGCATTACTGTAAGCTGTGCTAACGTGGACGAAGCTAATTGGATTCTTTAGTTCGTTCCAAAGATCGATGACACGTGCGGTACCATTTGCATTCACGTTAACAGCCACGTCCAACGGTTCGTTAAATTTCACAGTGGCCGCGAGGTGAAACACTATGTTAACTTTCTCTAACAACAGATTTCTGTCTTCTTGCGAAAGACCTAAATGCGGCAGACTCGCGTCACCTTTCACGGGGTAAACTTTGCTCAAAATTGAGGGATGTTTCTCTTTGATATTATCGTAAATCTGAGGACAAAAAAATATCAGCTCAATTCCACAGAAGGAAGTTAATCAATGTGGCCCTGACAGACTTAAATATTGAAGGAAACAAGAATAATATTTACGAACGGGATAATCTATGATCTTCTTAAATCGTTGTTCTATCGTTTCGTCCGTTTTTGGTCGAATTAGTATAAAGATGGCAGTGATGCGAGGAAACACGCGGATCAGTTTTTCCAAGAGACCTTTTCCAAGAAAACCGGTTACTCCAGTCACAAGGATCCCACTACCGGCGTAGAATTCCTCGAGAGAGTTCGTCTCATTCAATCCTTCATTGATCCCATTTTCATTCTTTTCTTTATTGATTGCATCCATGTTTCAGGGTCTTCACACTTTCAATTCTAATATTTGCCATAGGTTGGCATTCCCAACAAATAGTAAATGGAAAATTGTGTTAAATAGTGTAGGAAATTGGTTATAGTTGAGACCTTTTTATGTATTACTTTTTAGAGAATTCAACGGATAATATTCAGAAAAAGAAACAGAATTCAGCAATTATGTTTTCGTTTTACACGAATCAAGTTATTGCGTTATGTCAACGATGCTTCCAGTGTAATGTATAAATATATTTTCTAAAAGAGGGTAAAATAGCTATGCAACGCAGTAAATAGAATTTTTTATGAGGCTGTAAATTAATTTATATTATTGTACATTACTCCATAAAAGGAAATCTTAATTGATACTTAATTAATACTTAATTCTTTTGTAATTTCGTTTGACGTCTTCATTTTTTATTTTATATGTATGCTTGTGAGTATTGTAATATATTATGATTAGTAATTTGTGTGGAAAATGTGTGTGGTTCATGCGAGACAGTGTTAGCCCACATTTAGAGAATACGAGATACGAGAGATATCATGAGAATTCGTAATGCGTATGTGATTTTTCTGTCACAACCCGTGAACGCGTGCGTATTTGAAGTCTGTATAAATATATTTTATATACAATCTCTAATGGATTTTCTATTTAATCTCTAATGGATGGTATTTCTTAGAAGACGTTGCTTTAGATGGTTTACGTCGTCATGGTCTTTTTTACGACTTGCATTATGTAAGCTGTTGCCCATCCATCGTTCGTGTAAAAGAAAGCTGAGTTTTTATATTCTCCATTTTCATCTGTTTTTAATTTCAAGAATGTGTAATATTTTTATATTGTTATGATTGGGTATATTATATTGTATTACATTCTACGTTATTTAGTTTTGTAATTTGTTTACTGCTTGATCTTTACAATACCAAGCTTTTTGTTTCAGAAGTTACTGTTTTATAGAAATTTGATATGTTAAATATTGTACACAGATATATATAGCATACAGGTGAAGAAAATTATTATAATTAAGTTATTACTTAATTATAATAATTATTAAAAATTATTAAAAATTATTATAATTAAGTTATTACTTAATTAAGTTATTACTTAATTATAATAATTTCAATTACCTATTAGTAATAACAATTTGTAAAAACATTGAAAATAATGTCTTTTTAACACTTGAATGTCTATGAAAGGATGTTTACGTTGTAATCCGAAGAGATATTCTGTCGCATGTAAATAATTAACAACTATATTTATAAGGAAAGTGATAAATAAAATGGAGGAAATATATGTCATCATAATGTAGGATATTTTACTTGAAATTAATAATATATTTGCGTAATACATAACCTCCGCACTATCGTTTCATAGTTTCTTTTATATAGAATCAATATTACATATGTATATTTCAGCTCATTTTTAATTTATTACAAATAAGGGATCTTTACCATTTAAATTATAAAATGACTAAAATCTCTCACATGATTAATATAGTCACCGCGGAGCGTATTTTCTCCTTTCATAAACCCGAAAAGTCGAAGCAAGTTCTAACAATAACTTGTGAAAAACGATACTAAACTCAATATTTGTCAAAAAATAGCCAATGTCTCATGCAACTATGGCACGAAGGCGAATGTTCCGATTACCACTACTGACTGGTTGTAAATTATTGAAAAATTACAATAATGAACCATTTTACTGCGTAAAATGTAAAATACAAAATAAAAATTTCAGAATTCAAAAACTTCATTTAAACTGTTGTAGTAATTAACAACCCGATGATAGTTTTGATCTATATAACATTGGTAATGATGAATGACAGCAAATGGAAGATACAATTGAATGCAGAATTACAAGAAATCGCCTGTTACCTGATGCTATTTCCACTGCGTATTCTTTACTATAAGACGAACAAAAATGCGACTTCACGATAGTAAACACTGACACGTCTTTCACTGTACTGTAGCGATATCCGATGTGTCGCTCCTCTAGATACTCATACTTTTAATGACTTCACCCTACTACTGAAACTGGATAATGTTATGCGTTACTGATGCGAATAATATATTCATCTCCAAAACCTTTCGGGTTTATGAAAGTAGAAACAACGCACCGGGGTGACTACGTTAAACATGCGAGATATTTTAGTAATTTTACATTTGAAATAGCAAAGACTCCTTGTTTTTAGTAAAATAAACTGAAACATACGCCAATTAATATAAAGTATACATAAGTAATGTTGATTACATATAAAAGAAACCATGAAACGGTACTGGAGAGATTATATATTTTCGCAATTATTTTATATATTATACTTTTTATACTATAATTATGTTATCAAGTTTATCAAGCTATGTATTAACCCTCGCTCGTTGTTCGTTATAAAATTGTTAACAAAATATTTTGCATTGAAAAAACGTGTCTTCTCGACACTGGGTACATATTGAAGGGATCACCACATGATATATACGTATTGAATATTAATATTCTTACATTTATCGGTGTATTCTGACTTCTTCTGTCGAGATTCTTCTTCATATATTATCCAATATTACTACTCACAGTCTGCTTATCGCGTAATCAAATAACTTACATAATATCTGGACGAATAGTTTCACGAAATTTCGAAATACGTTAATACGAATTCGTTAACGTACTACATTTACAATTACGAATGTTGAATAACAAACGAGAAATCGTACGTAAATCATCGTATTGAAGGTTCCTTACCTCATACGTCTTACTTTGCAGATTTTTCCAAAATCTACATTTGTCAATGTAAAGAAATAGGAGGGATTCGGAATACAAATAATTATTTTACTCAGCACACAACCGTTACACATATATCTTATACTGAAGACCTACTTGTAAATTTAACCACACTTGTTGTTGTCAACTGACTCTTCCAAATACTTCTAAACGACTTTTGTCCTAACTAACGCCGAGACGACCTCTGACGCGAACACACACATTCACATGTGCAGTGTAACTGTATTATCTTCTTGTACCATTTGGAAACTCTTTTTTTTCTTTTTTTTTTTTTTTTTTGTTCTGACCTTCTTACAAAAACTTTACTTCCATATAAACGTATATTTTCAACACTTGGTTTCTTTCGGAAGAATATTTCAAAAGGTGTCTTTCTCTCCATAGTATTTGTTAGTATTCGATTTTTCAAGTATGCCGCAGTACATACTATTTCCGGCCAGTACCTTTTATGTAATTTCGCTTCCGTTAACAAACAACGCGCCATGTCCATTACCGTTCTATTATATCTTTCCGCTGTCCCATTTAATTTCTGTACATATGTTGGGCAATTATTTATTCTGATACCTTTATCCCTAGCAAATTTATAAATTCGATTATTTAAATATTCTCTACCATTATCGCATCTTAATATTTTTAACCTCTTGCCCGTTAAATTCTCGGCTTCATTTACAAACTGTACGAAAGAACCAAAGAACTCATCTTTTGATTTTATACAATAAATTCTAGCTATTTTATTATAATCATCGATAAATGAAATAAAATATTTTTCTCCATTGAATCCGGTAGTCTTAAAGGGACCACACACGTCCGTATGAATGATTTCCATTATTTCCCTAGCCTTAGTTCGATTATTTTTGAAAAATAAGTTATGCATTTTGCTTTCTATACACACCCTACATTTCAAAAATTCATTTTCAAATTCGTTCGGTATGCCAGTCAATAGCTGTTCTTTACCCAAAATATTTAAGTATTCAAAATTTACGTGTCCTAGCATCCTATGCCATCTTTCCTTATTACTCATACCACTACGTTCGGCACTGTTTATTAAGTGCTCCTTCCTTTTCAATATACTTCTCATTTTATATGTCACATTCTTCTTGAACGCTACAGCTGTAAGTTTATTGTTCTCATCTATTACTTTTGCAATATTTCCTTTTAAAATTGTTACGACGCGATCGCGAGGAGACGCGTCAGCGAGAGGCGTAAATTCTCGCTACGATTCGGATAATCGACGCCGCGAATTAGTCCTTCCCCTGTTTCGAATAGGACAACAGAGGTGATTCAATGAATTAACACTGTGTTAATAGGGTTAATATAACTGTATATTTGCAACAATTATTACAACTAGCAACAATAACCAAATAACGGTTTCACAATGAATGCAGTTAATATCTCGATGAACTCGATAAACTGACCGGTTATCAAATGCGATTTCTGTGACGCGACTTTTTGGACGAGACTTGCTAATTGAGACCTTTCAGATGCGATTGTTAGTTAAGACTGTTTAGTTAAGACTTGATCGAGAGTTTCAGGTGTCAAAGGTGCTTGACGAGAGTGAAGTGGCGTTTGAATGACTTCACCGCCGCTTCCCATAGACCCCCGAAGTGCGGGGCCTGAGGGGGGATGAAGCGCCATTCGATTTGCTTACCTGATAGGAATACGTTTACCTTTTTGTTGTGTTCTTCTGATCGTAGCAGGTCATGGGGTTCTCGCAATTCATTATTTGCCCCGATGAAATTGGTACCATTGTCGGAATGGATGGTAGAGCAAAGCCCCCGTCGAGCGATAAATCTGCGAAGTGCGGCGATGAAGGCTTCGCTCGTGAGATCGCCAACTAGCTCGATATGCACCGCTTTAACCGTTAGGCATACAAAGATGGCAACGTACACCTTAATCTTGCGGCGCTTGCGATCCCTTTTCTCCTTGACGTAGAATGGATCACAGTAGTCCACACCGACGTTTGCGAATGGACGAGATTCCGTCACTCGCGCTTCCGGCAAATTACCCATTATGTAATCCACCGGCGGTGGATGAGCACGGCAACAACGGACGCAGCTTTTGATCGTTCGCCATTCTTGACTTCGGCCGTCAATGGGCCAGTATCGTTGTCTGACTGCGTACAAGGTAGCCTGTGTCCCCGAGTGCATGTGGATCTTGTGTTCATTCTCGATGATGCATGATGTAATGAATGACTTGGACAATATAATGGGATGCTTCTGAGCGAAATCCATTGATGACTGACTAAATCGACCTCATACCCGCAATATTCCGTCCTTATCAATGAACGGGTTGAGTCGCGTGAGCTTCCCCCTTACCGTCGCGTTTCGATCTTTTCGGAGCGTGTGTATCTCCTCAGAGAAATAACTGCTTTGCAACAGTCTTATTAGTTTGTCGTGTGTTGTGCGTAGTTCGGTCACGGTTATGGGTGTAGTTCGGTTTTGTTTATGTTTCCAACGGAGACAACGCGCGATGATCCGTATCAACTTGGGCCAAGATGAATACCTCTGCAATAAGCTATCGTCGGCGGGCGTGGCGGACAGACAAATCACCTTTTTCTGTTCCAGTAATTCCGTTTGCGGTGTCCGTGTCCATATCGGCCAGCGGTCTTCTGATTGTTGGAGGCTTCCCGCTGGGAGGATTCACTTATGTGAATCTATGGGGGCTGGCAAACCCACGTTCCCGCAGCCAGGGTGGACCGACGGAGACAAGCGTCCCGCTTTCGTGAGTCCACTATGTACTCCGCAAGGAAGGTCGCCATGAGTGTAAGACGTATTATCGCCTCTCTCTGCGTGACCTGGGGTAGTAGCGCACCCCCGATCCTGATGCCAAGGGTGGGACCGTCGGGATAAGACCCTCGGATACTTCGGTACCTTGGGCACCCGCTTACGTGAGTCCCATCTGGGTCTGTCGCGCCCGGTTAGCAGGGTGACCGACGCGGCAGTAACGTGGCCGTACATCCACACGATAGTCCCACCAATGACTTAGATTGGTACCACGGGGGTCGAGTGTAAGCCCGGAGGGAGTAGCTACCCCTCTTCTCGGCCAATAATGGGTATGGACTCGTGGTGGCAGTGATTGATGGGCTGAGATGCTGGCCAAGACGGCCGATTTAAGGGGTGTTTGCTCCCCCGAATCGCCGTCGGCGGGTTTGCAGCGTCCCAACTGCTCCGGAACCGTCCCGAGAAACGGTAGGGCTTAGAAACGCCCCGTTCGACCTGAGATGGGCGACAGCTCCTGCAGGCTTAGCCAATACAGGTAGTAAGGTGCTGGGCGCCTTACGCGCTGGTTGGGCGTATCCCAACCCCTATGGTCCTAGGGGACTCGGGTACAGTTTAGCTTCAACTGGAAGCTCAGGAATGGACCCGTTATCAAAATCGAGACTATGTGATTGTTGGAGCCATTCAGGGCCCTGCTGCCAAATGGTCGGGCGTAGGAAATCTTCAGGTGTTTGGCCTCGCGATATTAGATCCGCGGGATTATCGTTGGTAGGAACATGGCGCCAATCACGGATACTAGTTTTGGTTTGGATCCCGGAGACTCTATTTGCGACAAATGTTTTGAGTGTGTGCGGCGACGTGTTTATCCAGTGGAGGACAATGGTGGAGTCGGTCCAATAGACAGTTCGAGTGATGTTACATGATAAAGCCTGCTGTACGGTAGACATCAGAGACGTAAGAAGGAGGACTCCACTCAACTCGTGTCGAGGGATGGTTTGGGATTTAAGCGGGGCTACTTTTGACTTCGCGGTTAGAAGCTTTTTCCATACGCGGCCTGCAGGGTTAACGGTGCGGAGATAAACACAAGCGCCGTAGGCTTTCTCGCTGCCATCGCAGAATCCGTGCATTTCGATCTCCGCTGCGGATTCAATGATTGCTCTGCGTTGGAACGTGATATTATTTAAGAGTGCCAATTGGGAATAGTATCTGTCCTATTCTGAGTGCACATCTGAGGCGAGAGATTCGTCCCAATCGACCTTCAAAGCCCAGATTCTTTGGAGCAACATTTTTGCTCGAACGATCACTGACGCGAGTAGTCCCAAAGGTTCATAGATTCTAGCAATTACGGAACTGATCGATCGCTTCGTAACGCGGGAAATGTTGGACGTTGCTTCGACCGAATAAAGGATTGAATCATCGGAGGACTTCCAAAAAATCCCAAGTGTTTTTAAAGGTTGCGACTCACCCAGTTGTAGATTCTGATTTATATCGTGTTCCGATAGTCCGTTGAGGAGCTGCTGGTTGTTGGATGCCCATTTTCTTATTTTTAAACCTGCCGTTTGGAGAAGTTCAGTGAGTTCTGTTCGGATTGATAGCGCCTCGTCTATCGTGTCAGCCCCGGTAAGGGCGTCGTCGACATAAAAATCTCGTTGCAATACTGCTGAAGCTCGTGGAAACCGGTGTCCCTCGTCGTCTGCTAATTGTTTGAGACACCGAATAGCCAGGTAGGACGCAGCTGACAGCCCAAACGTAACGGTGTTGATTTGGTAAGTCTCGATCTCACCGTTGGAATTGCGCCATAAGATTTGCTGGTACTTTCGATCTTCCGGACGCACGAGGAATTGCCGTTACATCTTCTCGACATCGCCTGTGAGAACGTACTGATGGGAGTGGAATCTCAAAAGGATGTCGAACAGGTCCTCCTGTAATTTCGGTCCTATATGAAGAGTATCGTTTAAAGAAATTCCGGTGGTGCTTGGTGCAGATCCGTCAAACACCACGCGAAGTTTTGTGGATGTGCTCGAATCCTTGATTACACCATGATGTGGTAGATAATACTCGTCAGCTGATTGGTGGTGTGATGTTACCTTGGTCATGTGGCCCAATACCAAATATTCCTGAATGACCGCCTGATACGCTGTTTCAAATTGTCGATTTCGTTGGAATTGGCGTTGGAGAGAGGCGAGTCGTTTCGTCGCCATTGTTTTGGATGACCCAAGTGAGGAAAGCTTTTCGTTGAAAGGGAGTGCGACGATGTATCGTCCTTATGTTTATCCCTAAAAATATTATGAACTGATGTCTCGCCTGGTTTGATTAGCACGAATTTCGTTCGTTAATGATTGAAACGAGGCAAATAATTGAATGGAATAGTTTCAGAAACGTTTTGTACCTTACTACAGCGCGGCACTATTCCGAATATACCGAATATGCCATATATGTCGTGTTCCTGATATGTTTACGACCACTGAGTAGAATAAATTCGGAAACTTGTCCAATTAACCACGACAATTTTTTAAAATTACAAACTGCTGTATCCTTCATGTTTTAATTAAATAATATACCCGTATCGGTAGCGTATCAATAGAATTGATAAATAAATTGTCAATTTCGGCTTAGTTACTATGTGCAGGAGTAATAGAATTGAGAGGATTAACGTTTTCTTGGAGAATAAAAACATTCTCAATATCTTCTTGATTTTTGACAATAATAATGAATAAATAATTTTACACAAGTAAATGTGGTACAAGTCCGAAATCGAAAAAAGGAAATGTTCCAATGTTTAGCTTCTCACCTACTTATATGTGTTGTCGATCGCACTCCTGAGCTGTCGTACGAAGTTAGTGTAGTTGTTAGATGATTGTCTGTGTTAATCGTTGACGAATGGTTTTATTTTAAATCCTTGGTTTTACTTATTGACGTTACTCAAAGACTATAGTAAGACAATTCACTGCCTCGCGAAGACTACTGTTCTTCTGAACTTTGTATCAACTCTCGACCAATTCTGTACTCAACTTAACTGACTCTTGCTGACTGAATGACTGAACCGGTAACAAATTTTTAACTGACTGACTCTTACTGATCTGAATAACTGAACTGAATAATTGAAGTTTTGATAACTGAAATCTTGACAAATTTTTAACTCACTGACTACTGTCTCTAAGTGGCTACACTTATTTATACTAAAACTATCATGGGCTAATTGTTACGTGATTATTCAATGACAGCGCGGAATTTTGGTACGTGACTACCGCGGGCATTGCATACCTTGATTCTGCTGCTGTCCTTTCATAAATATTAGGGTTGCAGCTAATGTGCTTTTCGTGGAAGTACTATTTAGGTTTCCCGTTTTTTTTACTAGTTGTACTCTGCTAAACACGTGGTTACCTTGCTCATGCCGATACTTTATCCTTTGGCACGTGCTAGTTGTTTGTCGCTGTTGATACTGTGTGAAAAGGTCATAGTATCGGATCTTCCATTATTTGCATATTGTACGCTGTATTGTCGTGGGAATTGCGCGTGCAAGGCGGTACGTGTCAGCGGGTGTCTGATTGTTGCTTGTTTCTATTTTGATATTCTTATATTTTAAATATGTTTAATAACAATGTTTTGTCTCGGTTTATTGATTTATTGATTTATTGCGTCATATCTCTTATTGCCTTTAAGATTTCTGTTTTTAATTCCATATGCTTGCCAGTGGCTCGTGCTAATGAGTTATGCCGTATTCCGTTACGACTCGTGTGGAGCGTGAGACCTCAACCAACGAAATCGAACAAATTGTGGGCGGCAGCTTACCTCATACAAATCGTAGACGAGGGGATTGTGACATTCGAAATCGCAATCCATCTTGCGTGATGTTTTCTAACAAAAATCATCGATTATATATTAAACTTCTTTACTTATTGAAATCTATAACGCCGTATCGCAAATATGAGTCCTTTTGCTTGCTACGCATTAAGTATTCTCGAGGTGCTACTAAAAGTGGGCGAACCCTGTTTCGCATGAACCACGCACATTTTCCACACAAATTACTGATCATTGCAAATTACAATATTCACATGTATAGACAAAAGATAAAAAATGAGAAAGCTAAATGAAACTATCAAAATATTGTTTAGGTTTAAGGGCTTAGCTATAATAAATTTTGTACATTATTTTTAAAATTCCTCCGCTTACTATTTCATAACTCTGTCGCAATTATTGGGACTGAAAGTCTATGAAGAGCCTGAAACATAGTTGCAATCAGTAAAGAAACGAATGAAAATGGGATCAATAATAAAACAAATACTCTCAAGAAATTCTACACCGGTAGTGGGATTCGTCTGACTGGAGTAACCGGTTTCGGGGAAATAGATCTTCTGGCTAAACTGATGCGCTTGTGTCCACGTATCGTTACCGTCTTTATACTAACTCGTCTAAAAGCGAATGAAACGATAACACGATTTAAGAGACTCATAGATAACCCTTTCGTAACTATTATTCGTGTTTCTTTCAATGTTTAAGCCTTTCAGGGCCCACATTGATTAACTTCCTTCTCTGGAATTGAGCTGGTATGGTTTTGTCTTTAGATTTACGATGACATCAAAGCAGAACACCCGTCAATTTTGAGCACAGTTGACCCCGTGAAAGGTGACGTGATTTTGCCGGATTTAGGTCTTTCAGGAGAAGACAGAAATCTCTTGTTAGAGAAAGTAAACATAGTGTTTCACGCCGCGGCCACTGTGAGGTTCAAGGAGCCGCTACACATAGCTGTTAATGTGAATACAAAAGGTACCGCACGTGTCATAGAACTTTGGAACGAACTGAGGCACCCGATTAGCTTCGTCTACGTCAGCACAGCTTATAGTATTGCGAATTTACATGAGATTGGAGAAAAGATTATTACGTAAGGATAAGTTGCACACAAACGTTGTTCCGTCGTTTACAAATTTTATATTCATAATTGTAGAGTGCAGAATATGTTCACATATTTTATATATATTTTACTTATTTTATTTTATTTTTTTTTTTATTTTATATATATTATTGATTTTGCAGCACGAGTTTGAAACCTTCAGAAGTGATCAGAAAAAAAAAGATGTTAAAAACTTATCCAAATACGTACACATTCAGTAAGATTCTAGCAGAGGAGATTGTAGCAAGCGAGAGTAAATAATTGCCAGTTGCGATAATGCGGCCAAGCATAATTGGTGCCTCTTTGGAAGAACCATGTCCTGGTTGGATACAGAATATTTCTGCATTTACAGGCATTTTCATAGATCCATTAGTAATTGTTCAATACTCCTTACATTTCACAAGAGTGGCGTTAATTGGTTAGTTAGTGAGAGGTTAAATTTCCACTTTCCACTAGATCATCATTATTATAGTTCAAATTTATTGTTGCTCACAATTATGAGAATTGATTCCTATCTATTTAGTGCTACATTTCTGCTAATCGAAAATCACAAATAATTTCTAAACAGTGATACTGGGCAGGAGAGGTGCAATATTGGATATACTGCCTATCGATTTCGTAGTCGACTCGATAATATCTACTGCATGATATGTCACGCTACATCATGATGATGATTTTAACATTTACAATTGCACGAGTAACGTACGCCCGTTTAAGTAATGTTTATTGCGAATTTTTCTCAATTAATGTAACTCGATTGATACAGTATTTCAAAAGTTTCAGTTTATTTATTTAACGTACACCATGAAAGCTGACACGAACGTAGGATACAAAAAGTTCACTTTTGTTCTCAATACGTTAATAAAAAAAATAGTGATATAATATAATATTTATTTAAATTGCATAATATTTCCAGAAATACTCGGATAGTAATAAACTTTACTTTAAGCGTATTTAGATTAATTGTACAAATGTAATTTAATAAAATTTAAATTTAATTGGCAATGTCGGGTCAGGTGAAAGATGCTATGTTAAAGTGTAGCACAGAAATGCCACTAAACGATACGCTATGGCACCCGGGTTGTCCAATTATATCTAATAAACATATTTACAACATTCTGACTGTAATTCCGCATATTTTGCCTGCGTTCGTCATAGATATCTTTTTAAGACTCCGAGATAGTAAACCAATGTGGTTATACTATTGATTCTGAAACAACGAGGACAATGTTTCTGGGATAATTTCTCACTTCGTCTATAATAGTAATTAAAAATGATATTTCAGAATGATGAAATTTCTCAAAAATGGAAATAAGCTGTTCACATTGACAACATATTTCGCCACGTGCGAATGGACTTTCCAAAGAGATAACTCTTCCGACTTAGCGAGAAATGTAAAAATGTTGAATGACAGCGATATAGTCAAACATGATTTACTGCATAGGAATTGGAAGAGGTATGTGGAAATTTACCAGACTGGAATTAACAAATTTATCTTGAAAGAAGACTTTAACTCAATAGCCCGACAACAATTATCAAGGTGCGTATAAAAGTATCTTAGTATAAATAAATGGGAATTAATATAAATACATATATTTTCGGTTATTTCAGGTTGTACTGGATACATCAGATCACCAAAATATCCGGTATAATAATTTTGCTATGGGTAATATTATGTTTTGAGTACTGACTATTTGAACGTTATGTTTTTCCTTTAAACAAAATCAATATAAATACAATTTTACGAAGAAGGGGCTATTACCAAATAAATTCATTTTTGACATTGCTTCGAAATGATATATGTATTTATATTCACAATGAATCAGTAACTTACACAATTTTTAAACGAAGAGTTCCACGAAATTTCGAAATGTGTTTTCGAAATTCATTAGCGCAATCCTTTTATCATTACGAATGTCGAAAAATATACGGATAAGAGAAGGCATATTTTAACGATTTCTATCCTTTGGAAAATCATCATATGGAGGGTTTCTAACCTCATGCGTCGTATTCTGCTGATTTTTCCAAAGTATACATTTGTCAATCTGAACATTTTTCTGTAAAATCATTATATTTCTTTCTATATGCGAAAATCCTGCTTTTCGTACTTGCGTATGAGGTGAGATCGTGGTTATAGTGAGAGAAGGAAACACTGCGGTATGTTCAACAATAACATTTATTCTAAACTACTGAAAGTATACACTGGACGTAGGATTCGCGAGTATTCAATTAGCGGCTCGAGGTTACGTCAATAGCGGTGCGCGACTTCGCAATCTCGGGTTCAACTCCGGGTCGATGCGTTCGGATGCTCGATATAAGTTCGGACGATGATGATTGCCGGAGATGCCGCGGAACTCTCGTCCGCAATTTCGGATTGTCAGCTATTGCTTTGGACTGGTACGTAACGACTGACTTTCTGTCGCGATGATGCCGTGAAGGAAAACTGTGATGGGGTGTATCTAAGGAACAGGACCATCGGATTCGTTGAGGAAAGCCTTGATTCGGAAAGTGAGGGAAATGAAACTCGTTGCTAATTGGCTGGTCTTTTTGTTGGTGCTTGGAAAAGGATGCTAACAACCCTTGAAAGAAGGTCGCTAGCGGGAAGCATCGTACGTGAGAAAGGCAGATTTCTCGTATCTTCCCGTAGGGGGTGATAGGTTTAGAGGCTGTTAAGATAAAGGCTGTTTGTCACTTTGGAGGGCCTTAGCTAAAAAATATCTTAAGATTTATTGCAGGACCTCGAGCTAATTGAACATATTCGTGAGGATGTATCGGCATCTGGCAATCATCTTATGCGCAGACTAGGGTCTTTGTGTAGCGGGGCACGAGATAGATACCGATGGAAAGTTTACTGTTGAGTGCCGCTACACGTATATCTTGGCAATGACATGCAACTTCTCACGAATATCGAAGCCATACATTTCGTTTCTAATGACCTTACGGAGCATCTCGTGTAAGAAAGTGTAAATTTCGTACGCGTGGTGCGGCCACTTGTCATTCGTAACCTTCACCTGTGGAAAGAGATATCACAGATAACGATCATAAATCGTCTGTGGTAGATAGCTGTCGGTTGGATATTAATTATGAATATTAGAGACACAACGTGTTATATTCACGTAAAATCACAGAATATCACAAACTGCGAGAATGTCTACAATTTTTACGGTCATACATGTGCCACGTGATAAACCGTACGGAGCTTTCTGTCTTTCTTTTTTAAATGAAGTTTGATATTTCAAAGGCGGTTCGAAAGAGTTTACTACATGCGATAAACTTCGCTTAACTTTCAAGAAAATATTAGTATTGTAATTATAAAGTGTTAAGGATTACAATTATGCCGCAAACCGAAATGAAATTTACTCCTTGAGGAATAATAAAAGAAGAATCGATTTCTGGAGATTGGGAATGGCTTTTATAGTCTTACAATTGAAAGAGTGGGGTATTCGTTCGAAGAACTTTGTTCTTTTAATGGGCCATGTTCAAAAGAAAAGGGGTTTTGTCAGATGCGTAACACAAGCATGATGACTCCATTTATGTAGAATCGACGAAAACGAAGATTATGTTATAATGTCAGAAATACGAATTGCAGGTGATCTGTATTTTGTAGGAATATTTGAACTTTATGAATATGAATTTTCATGAAAATTATAGAACAAAACTTAGCGATATAATTCGGCGAGATTTAATTTCTTAGTGAAAAATTATATACAGAAACATACACAGTATGTACATATATTGGAATTTGAAGAACTACAAAAGTTTGTAATTACAAATTACAAAAATTTGAGAAAATTATACAAAGCAGTAAGAACTAAACAAAGATAACAAAATTATTTACTATTCAGTAATGCATATTAAATGATTGATGCATGAGCTGAAACTTTCAAGGCAAAGATTCTCCATGTTCTTTATGTTTCGACCGTTCGCGGAAAGAAGCGATTGCGAGATAGCGCGTCAACGAAAGCCGTAAATTCCCGTTACGATTATATAATCGACGCCACGAACTGATCGATTCCCTTATTTCTGTTAGGATAATAGGGGTGATTCAATTGAGTATACACTGAATTAACAAGTATAAATTACAGATTATACAAACAACATGTTGAATAGAGAGATATAAATTGATAGAGTATTATTAAGTTTCGATTGGTAGAAAAAGTAACAGTGTTACAGTGTTACAGATAGTGACGGGTCAAATAATGTAGAACGAGTTCAGAGATACTGATTGATCTAAAGCTAAGGAACCAGATTAGAGATACTAATTGATTTAAAGCTATGAAACCAGATTAGAGATACTGATTGATTTAAAGCTATGAAACCAGTCACGAGATGTTGACTATTCTCAAAATAGAGAATAAGTGACGTTTAGTGGCGATGCTGTGGCGGAGGAAGGCTACTGTTGGGTGTGCCTAAGGACACGAGATGAGCTGATTCGTTAAGAATAGTTTTAGCTAGGAAAGTGAGGGCAATAGACATTGCCTCTGATTGGATAATAAGAAGGTTGGTGGACTAGGAAGGGTCTTAGCCGCCACCGAGAGAAAGTTGTTAATGGAAGATACCGAACGTGAGAAAAACTAACTTTCCCGTGTTTTCCCGTAGTAGACAATGAACTTAAGGAACATTTGAAATAAAAGATGCTTGTCTGGTCTGAAGCATCTTAACTATGAAAATACCGAAATTTATGGTGGGTCTTTAAGATTATTGAGGATATACAGTAAGGATGTGTAGACATCTAGCTGCCATCTTGCCCGCGGTGTGGGGCCTGGTTTCTGCCGGGCCGGAATCACCGGACGTAACATCGAGTTTGGTAATTTTCATATGATAACCAAAAATTAGTTTTAATTCAATGTGCACCATTATGAATACTTATATAAGGCATACAAGAAAGCTGGACACATACTTTTGGAATATCATAACAAACAAAAAGGTCTTAATAAACAGAGGTTGTAAAGCTATTACTTTTTCAGTTATCAATATGACATTAGCTTCACAGCATATGAAACAATTGGTTTTCTATACGCTATACCCCTTTATACACAAAACTTCTCGTAACTCTGAAACTAATAGTTCTTGAACCTATAAAAACTCGTTTGTTTGTTTTTGTAAGTACTGCCAGAGAGGAAATTTTCTCTCTGACTTTATTTTAAAACCAAACATTAACCTCTTCAGAAATAATATAACTATATAAAGGCAAATTGAGTGACAAGCAGTAAACAGGAAAGAAAGTCAAGAATGAAAATGAGTTTGATCTTTGATTGACATGATCTTTTGATGACATGAAAGCAAAGTATCCTTCAGTTGTCGCCAGAGCTTATCCCGTGAAAGGTGACGTGACAAATGTACATTTTGGAAAAATCAGATTGATAAATGTACATTTGGAAAATATGATGATTTTCCAAATGATAGAAATCGTTAAAATATGCCTTCTCTTATTCGTCTGTTATTCGACATTCGTAATGATAAAAGGAGTGCGCTAATGAATTCATGCAAACGCATTTCGAAATTTCGTGAAACTCTTCGTTTGGAAATTGTGTAAGTTACTGATTGATTGTGAATATAAATACATACATCCTTTCGAAGCAATGCCATTAATGAATTTATTTAGTAATAACACGAATGAAAAGACAAAATGAAACGGATAATGTGCCCCTTCTTCGTAAAATTGTATTTATATTGATTGTGATTAAAGGAGGAAGAGATAACGTTCAAATACTCAGTACAGAAGACATAATATTATCCAGAGCAAAATTATTATACCGCATATGTTGGTGATCTGATCTATCCAGAACAGCCTGAAATAATGGAAAATATATGTATTTATATTAGTTCCTATTTTTTTATGCGAAGACACTTTTATAAGCACCTTGCTAATCGTTGTCGGGCTATTGAGTTAAAATCTTCTTTCAGAATAAATTTCTTAATTCCCACCAGGTAAATTGCGATATACTTCTCCCAATTCATATCCCGTAAATCTAGTTTGACCATATCGCTGTCGTTCAACATTTTTACTTTCCTCGCTAAGTCGGAACAGTTATCTCTTTGGAAAGTCCATTCGTGTAAGATGAAATATTGTAGCGATGCGAACAGCTTGTTGCCACTTTTGAGAAGTTTCATCATTCTGAAATATCATTTTTAACTATTATTATAGATGAAGACAGACATTATCCCAGAAAGAATGTTCTTTTTGTTCGAGGATTGGTAGAATACTCACATTGGTTTACTACCTCGGAGTCTTGAAAAGTTATCTATGACGAACGCACGTAAAACATGCGGAATTACACTCCGAACGTTGTAAATATACCAATTAGCTATCATTGGACAACCAGGGTACCATAGCGTATCATTCAGTGGCGTTTCTCTGCTACATTTCACCATGGTATCTTTCATGTCACCCCATCTTCCCAATTGAAACAATTACACTTGTACAATTAATCAAATTATGCTTAAAGTAAAGTTTATTACTATCCGAGTATCTCAGGAAACATTATGCAATTAAATAAGTATTACATTATATCACTATTTTCCTAAATTAACGTATTGAGATCAAAAGTGGACTTTTGTATTCTACGTTTGTTTGTGCTTCCATTGCCCACGTTAATTAAATAAACTCAAACTTTCGGAATACTCTAACAATCGAATTACATTAGTTGAAAAAAATTCGTAATAAATATTACTTAAAAAGACATGCGTTACTCGTGCAGTTGTATACTTTAACTTCATGATCACGATGTAGAGTGACATGCCATGCAGTACATATTATCGTGTCGATTACGAAATCGACAGGCACTATATCCAATCTTGCATCTCTCCTACCTCGTATCGCTGTTGCACATCCTTTGCCGATTAGCAGAAAGCTACCTGGTAACATTAAATTGGTTTAGAAATTATTTGTGATTTTCGATTAGCAGAAATGTAATGCTAAATAGATAGGAATGAATTCTCGTAATAGTGAGCAATAACAAATTTGAACTATAATAATAATAAAATAAAAGCCTCACAATTAGCCTCTCACAAACTAACCGATTAATTCCACTTTTGTGAAATGTAAGGGTTGTTGAACAATTGCTATTGAAGAATATATATTAAAATACCTGTAAATCCAGAAATATTTTGTATCCAACCAGGAAATGGTTCTTCCAAGGAGGCACCAATTACGCTTGGCCGCACTATCGCAACTGGCAGATCTCTGCACTTGCTTGCTACAATCTGCTCTGCCATATTCTTACTGAATGTATATGTGTTTGGATAAGTTTTTAAAATTGTTCTTTCTAATTCTTTGATGGACCTTTTGTCGAATTTGTCACACATATCGATCACCTCTGAAGGTTTCAAGCTCGTGCTGTGAAGTCAATATTAAGTGAACATATTCTTCATGCTATAGTTAAAAATAAAATATTCGTAAACGATGGAACAATGCGTGTTACTTATTCTTACACATAAATCTTTTCTTCAATCTCAGGTAGATTTGCATTACTGTAGGCTGTGCTCACGTGCACGAAGCTAATTGGATGCCTTAGTTCGTTCCAAAGTTCGACGACATGAGCAGTACCTTTCGTATTCACATTAACAGCCACATGTAACGGCTCATTGAATCTCACAGTGGCCGCGACGTGAAACACTATGTTTACTTTCTCTAACAACAGATTTTTATGTTCTCGCGAAAGACCCAAATCCGGCAGACTCACGTCACCTTTCACGGGATAAACTCTGCTGATAAGTGAGGAGCTCTTTGCTTTAATCCCATCATAAATCTGAAAACGACAATTCCAGAAATGAGAATTAATCAATTTGGCTTCTGACAAGCTTAAACATTTAAATAAACAAGGACAATATTTACGAACGGGATCATCTATGATCTTCTTAAATCGTTGTTCTACCGTTTCTTTCGTTTTTGGACGAATTAGAACATAAATGGCAGCGATGCGTGGATATACGCGCATCAGTTTTTCCAGTAGTGCTATTCCTACGAATCCGGTTGCTCCAGTCACAAGGATCCCACTACCGGCGTAGAATTCCTCGAGGGAATTCGTCTCATTCAATTCTTCATTGATCCCATTTTCATTCGTTTCTTTATTGATTGTATCCATTTTCCAGGATATTCACACTTTCAGTCCCAATATTTACCACTTAATTATAAAATAGTAAGGGGACAAATGTTTAAAATAATGTACAAAATTTGTTATAGTTGCGATTTTAAGCTTAAATAATCTTTTTGTAGTTTCCTTTGGCTTCTGTATTTTTTGTTTTATTTGTATATGCGTGGATATTGCAGTATACAGTAACCGGTAATTTGTGTGGAAAGTATGCGTGGTTTGTGCGGGACAGTGTTCGGTTACATATAATAGCACCTGGAGAATACTTAGTACGTATGTGATTTTTATGCGTGCACGCGTGGAAGGGACGATGAAATCTGGATGAACATTGTTTATATGTGCTGTTATTTATTAATTATTTATGGAGGCAAAAGGACTCGCATTTCATTGAGTAAACAGGTGTAATCTATAATCGACGATTTTTCTTAGAAAACATCGCGCAGAATGCTTTACGTCTCTAAACGTCATAGTCTTCTGCTTTACGATTTGCACGAGGTAAGCTGTTGCTCATCTATCGTTCGTATAAGAAACAAAGCGCACTTTTTTGGGCTCCATTTTCATCTTACTTTAGCTTTAGGAATGTGCAATATTTTTTTATTATCCTGTTTACGTATATTATAGTGTATTACATTCTATGTTACTTATTTTTGTAATTTGTTTTCTGTTTGATCTTTACAATACCAAAGCTTTTATTGCACAAATTGTTGTGATATAAAGATTTGATACGTTAAATATTGTACAAGCACACCCATATATATAGTACGCAAGTGAAGAAAATTATTACAATCAACTAACAACAATTTTGTAAAAACATTGAACATAAAGTCTTTTTAAATCTTGAATCTATGAAAGGATGTTTATGTTCTTATTCAAAGAGATATTTTGATGCAGAATCTAAATAATTAACAAATATATTTCGAAAGAAAGTGATAAATAAAATAAGGGAAATGTATTTTTTCACGATATACATTATTTTACTTAAATTTAATAAAATAATTGCGTAAATGCATAATCACTCCACTATCATTTCATCGTTTCTGTTATATGTAGCCAATATTACGTATGTATACTTCGGTTCATTTGCATATATTTCAATTTATTTACTAAAAACAAGGGATCTTATCATTTAAAATGTAAAATGACTGAAATATCTCACATGGTTAATGTTATCATTGCGGAGTGACATAATTTTTGCCAAAAAATAACGGGTGTCTCGTGCAAGTATGTTACGAAGGTGAATATTCCGATTACCTCCACTGACTGGTTGTAAATTATTGCAAAATTACAATAATGAACCAGTTTTGCAGCGTAAAATGTAAAATATAAAATAAATGTTTGAAAATTCAAAAACTCCATTAAACTATTGTACTAATTAATAACCCGATGATAGTTTTGATCTATATGACATTGGTAATGATGAATGACAGCAAATGGAAGACACAATTGAATACAGAATAACAAGAAATAGCCTGTTACCTGATACTCTTTCCACTGCCTATTGTTTAACAAAGATCGAACAAAAGCTTCACGATAGTAGATATCGACACGTCTTTCACTGTACTGTAACGATATTCGATATGTCGCTCCTCTAGATACTCTTACTTTTAATAACTTCACCCTACTACTGGAACTGGATAATGTTATGCATGAATGATTCGATTAATATATTTATCTCCAAAACCACACAAGAAATAGCTTTGAGTGTTCTTTGATAGCGAAAGGTCGACAGGAATTGACTTTTTATCACTGACTGCTTCCACCGCTTGCATTTTAATGACATTTGCATGATATATAACTTCTTATTCGTCAAGATGGGGGAAGAAATATTTTCATTAGAAATTCCATTCCATCCAAAAAAAACTTTTTACACCAGCTCTGTGTTAGGATTTTTACAGGAAAACCCTGTAGTACATAAGCTTAACAAAACTGTGGTATAAAATCGTTTATTGCGAAAGTTTTAACAAACGAAAAATATATACATATTCCCGTAAACCCTCAAAATAATTTTTAAAAAAGTAATCGCTACCTGTTATGAAGATATTAATAAATATCTGGCTAATGGTAAAAATATATGTGTAATATATTTTTGTCGAGTTAGCGCTCCATAGGATAAAACGTACATAAATATTTAGAAAAATAATCTGCATCAAAGCGTAAAAGAAATGGGTTTAAAGACAATTTCATTCTGATGCAAGGTAATTATCCAAAGCTCAATGATACACACGATATACAATGCTATGATATTCCAATACCAATGCAATGGTAATCCAAGAGCGTTAATCTTGTATCGTGTTTGGAAACGTTTATAAACAGCCCCGCAATATAAACATTATTAAAAATACATAGGACCGCTTGAATCAAAAAACATCAGGTCACCATATTTCATCAAGAAACCATTTAAAGAAGGCTTTTTTAGGGGAATGGAAAAATATTTCAAGTAGAATAATCACAAATTTGATAAATTCAACGCCACGAGAGTTTCAGGCAATAATATTAGGTTGTCCAAAAAATTTCTTTCGTTTCATAAGGTGATAATACATGAACAACAATTTCTGATTTATATTATTTTATTGAATTAGGTATGGTCCATTCCGTTCTATTTCTATTATTATATTCGTGCATAATTCAATAAACTAATATAAAACAAAAAGCATTGTGCATCTATTATTCCCTTATAAAACGAAAAGTTTCTTTCAATTTTTCGGACAACCTAATAGAATCAGAAGGAAACTTCACTAATAAGAAAAAGCCGCGAACAGTCAGTGTTCGACCGTTCGCGGAGAAAAGTGATCGCGGAATAGGCGCGTCAACGGGAGTCGTAAATTCCTATTACGATTATATAATCGACGCCACGAACTGATCGATCTCCTACTTCGGTTAGGATAATAGAGGTGGTTGAATTAGTATAACACTGGGTTAACCGGTTATAATGTAAACTTTATTCCAATAACTTATCTCGCGGAGAATATAAACAAATAAAAATATAATTTACTATATGTATATGTCGGAGATGAAAGGACACCGGACCTTTCCTTTAGAATTCTTTGGAAAATCCCCAATACTTTAATCTTTATAAGTTAACCCGATTATAATTGTCCGAGATTTGCGGTAATGAGCTTGGGCTGGAGGCGACAACTAGTCGCCGAACGTGGCTGTGGTCACGGGATGAACGTTTTTACCTAATAGAGGTATAGAGTAATTGTATAGCTCTCCTTAGAAAGAAATAGATGTGGCGGCACTCGACAGTAAACATTCCAATGGTTTCTAACCCGTGGCTCGCCACACACAGTCCCTATTCTTCAGGCAAGATGATTACCAGACGTCGATGTATCTCCAGAGTACATGTTCAGCTAGCCTGACGACCTGTTATAAATCTTAGGATTTAGTTAACTAAGGTCCTTCAAACAGACAAACAGTCCTTAAATTTATCACCTACTACGGGAAGATACGGGAAATCTGCTTTTCTTACGAACGACGGTTTCCACTAGCAACTTCCTCTCAAGGGCGGCTACTATCCTTTTCAAACAACCAAGATAGAAATGAACCAATTAACAGCAACGTCCATTTCCCTCACTTTCCGAACAAGGGTTGTCCTCGACGAATCCGATGATCTCGTGCCCTGAGACACACCCCATTATAGTTTTCCTCTGCAGCATCATCATGGCGAAAAGTCATTGTCATACGATCTCATCAGCGGGTAAAACAACGTCTTTACAATCAGTGAATACTTCACGTTTTAACAAAGAGTCCGACTTAGACTTTGGAAGAAACTATGTTTGTTATCCCGTTGACCGCGGATTCGTTATTGAACCTAAGATCATTGTCATTAGTATCTCGAGTATCTAATCACTACGGTTACTTGTCAATTCTGTAATACTCAAACTTGTGCTAATCAACATTACTTCGATTGTATAACCATCCATTTCATCCATCGCTTCTGAAGAAACGCAAAGATTTAGAGGACTAAGTTCACTCTACGAAGGGGGCAAGCGTAACGTCGCCCAAAAGCCAGTCATCTGTCAATACTAGATATGTTGATAACAGTTAGTCATGCATTAGGGATAAGAAAAGACAATAGCCGGACTCTCACCCATAAGATATGTGAATCATCCCTAAGGGATAAAAACCCCAGCCCTTTAGTCAGCATACTAGTCTATACTCTGCAGTTAATTAAGCATTACGAATGGATTAATACCTCGTCATTTATTACGTGACAATCTCGTGCCCTTAGACACACCCCATCATAGTTTTCCTCTGCAGCATCACCGCGACGGAGACTCACTCTCTCGTGCGACCTTATTAACGAGTATCACGTCTTTACGATCGGTGCATACCTCACGTTTGAATAAAGAGTCCGATTTAGACTTTGGGACAAAGTGCATCTGTTATCCCGTTGACCGCGGATTCGTTATTGAACCTAAAAATTTAGATTTAATTGGTCATTTTTGAAGTACGAATAAAATGAAAATCAAGAATAAAAATATTACGTTTCCGACTTTATGCTTGAGTTTTTGGCAATTAAAGATTGGTCGAAATATTCCTGTGCGCCCTATAACCTCCTTACACAGAGGAGAGTCCTTCAACCTCAGCAGCGGGGTGCACAGGGATACTGAAAGTGAACAATACATGAGCTCTAGCTTACCTCGCACAAGGCGTAGAGAAGAAGACTATGACATTCGAAGTAATAAAGCATCCTGCGTGACATGTTGTAAGAAAAATCGTAGATTAAACATTATACTTGCCTACTCAAAATCCGTACCAGCATATCGAAAACCGCCTCATGGAATTTTAAATTAGAAGGATTAACTTTTCCTCTAATTTTTTGCCTCCATAATTCATTAATATTTTTTTATTATTATTTAAATTGTACTCTACAATTTGTCCAGCTGGACATTTGGTAAATTTTTCTAACTTAATTACTAAATAACATGTGGATGGCTACCCCTAGTGGGATACCATCTTCGAGTTTGACTATTTTATTTCTTTAGTGAGCTCAATGGAGTGTTTTCTTTTTAGTCTTCTTTCTATGAGAGGTTTGCTCGCTTCAGCAATCAGCTGGTTTGGATGTGTTGCCGTTCTTCCCTTGTATTTTTCTGCGTATCTGCCGATTTCTTCTTTTCCGTTGGTATTTTTAAGTCTTTGCGTATATCCTCGTTTTTGACATATCATGGGGCGTTGGCTATTGTTCTCAGTATCTTCGATTGTAGCGACTCTAATTTATTTATGTGGCTCAGTGCTGCTGACACCCATAGTGGTATTCCCTACGTCCAGATTGGTTTTATTATCATTTTGTATATTTTTAGTATATTTTCTATGCTGAGTTTAGAATATCGACTAGTTAACCAGTACATTTATCTTCTTTTTATCCGTATTTTGCCTATAATTGATTTAGTACGTTGCTTCCATGTAAGTTGTGTGTCTAAGTGGAATCCTAGGTATTAAACTTGCCTTGTTCCTGTTATGTGCGTTTTCTTAGTATAAATGTAATATGGTTGCATTTACTGGGGTTTGCTTTTATTTGTTTAGCTTGTAGCCATTCTTCTATTTTTGTGATGTGCTCTTGTAGTAATGTGACTACTGTTTCTGGATTAGTGTGCCTGATCAGTACAGCTCTGTCGTCCGCGAATGTCAATATTTTG
This sequence comes from Bombus hortorum, assembly GCA_905332935.1. Classification (NCBI taxonomy): domain Eukaryota; kingdom Metazoa; phylum Arthropoda; class Insecta; order Hymenoptera; family Apidae; genus Bombus; species Bombus hortorum. The sequence continues at coordinate 4,395,895 of HG995204.1, forward strand.
CTGTTAGTTGTTGGTATGTCGGTCGTGTCTAGTGTGTATAATATTGGTCCTAAGACGCTTCCTTGCGGTACCCCTGCCTTGATGTCTTTTACTTCAGAATATACATCCTTTATTTTTACTACAAAAATTCTGTTGCTTTGGTATGATTTGAGTAAGTAGTGGATTTTTCCGGGAAGTGTTTTTTGATTGTTTGTAAGAGACTCTCATGGTTCACTTTGTCAAATGCTTTCTCATTGTCCATGAAGGGTGCTGTACAGTATTGTTTCTTTTCTATTGCTAGTAAAATTTCGTTCACGAGCCTACATAATATTTGATGAAATGGATTCGCAGCGATCTCCGCTTTTCTTATCAACATTCTTGTTTTTCGGGAAAGAGCGAGGGAAAAGAGAAATCGAAGATGAAAATAAAAGGTAAAAATAAAAAATAAAAAGAGAGAGTTTATTTCTTAACACTTGGTTTACATTAACTACAATTTACTTCCGAACTCCAGCCGTGACTTTTCAAGACTGAAGCTCTTACAATTTGACTTTCGATCGGATCTGTTTCTTTTTTCTTTGTCACCCCCCAATATCCCCACTATCCACACGTTTTGTTAGGCGTCCGCGACCGTTGCCACGCACACCTTCGTCTCGAACATTCGACGGAAGGACCGTTGGGATATTGACGACTCATTAGGCACTTGGGTGATATACATTGTCGCCGAGTGCCGCCGTATCTTTATTTCCGTCATCAGTCCAGTGGGTTTAAAGTGTACCGGTCGTGACATTCTCACCCTTCAGTCGCGTCACGTGAATTTCTGGTAAATATTTTGATTGGTTTCACTGGATGAAAATAGCGTAATCGCATACAAGTGCGAGTTACGTGCTCTTTATACAGATACAGATTTTGTATGATTCGGATATCGATGAAGAAGGCAACTTATTTAATAAATGATAGCAACTTATTTTCCTTTGTGTCATCAATAAATAACTGTGATTTGAAGTATATCGCCGTATTTGGTCTTACTTTGATTAGCAAAACTTCGCAAGTACGTTAGTAAACATTTAATTTTAAAGAATTTTAAAAAGTAAAAAGATTTCATTGTTGTATTAGTATTGCCGCATTGATATTTGAGTCCGGATCAAATTACATTACTCGACCATCCAATTTCTGGATCAAAGGGAAAGGTAGCAGAGAGGACAACCGAGTATTGAATAGCGTACACTGGACTAAACCTTGAATTTCAAGTAACATCAATTATGGCGTTGCCCGCATTCTTCCAGCTTTTTATAATAAATACATACAACGTCTACAATTCCTTTCTCTAATAATTTATTAAGTAAATAAATCATATGCATGAAATTTGCAATAATCGCAACACATTCGTGACCTAAATCCCGTAATTACAGCGTAAAATAAAAGTAGAAACGATTCTATTTCTGAAGCCAGTGAATGAAGTGTTAAACGTGGCGAACGTAGAAAAGAATAATGCGAATGAAAGAGAAAGAGAAAGAGAGACTGAGAGTCAAAGCGTTCGGCAACATATAAAATATAAAGCCCCGCAATAAGTTGAGATCTTCTTTAGTTGAAAAATCAAACTTTCTTACTTTTAATTTGTGATGAAAAGAACTCTTACTAGCTGTTTCTTAGATATTTCCGACTAAAATGACAAAAAGCACGATACGATTCGTAGCATCTAAATAACTAACAGCGATATTTTTATAGAAAGTGATAAATAAAATAAGGGAAATATATTTTATCACAATGTAGGATATTTACTTTAACTTAATGATATAATTGCATAATACATAATATTACGTCCGGTGACTCTTCACAAAACCAGACCCCACGCCACGGGGAAGATGGCTGCTAGATGACCACACACCTTTATCGCGTACCCTCAATAGTCTAAAGAACCCACCATAAATCTTGCCATTTTCATAGTTACCCATTAGTTACCCAATTACTTGACACAACGCATCAAATCCGCAGACTGAAAAGACAATATCCTTTAGATTTAAGCATTAGATTCAACTAGAATTAAACATACCATAAACTCTTATAATCCAAGTTACAGTTCCACGCCAAAATAATTTACTTATAATTCTCAATGAGAATTGATTGTAAAAAGTCTATCAAATAAAAAAAAATTCCATAGTTAAGGTCCTTCAGACCAAACAAATATCTTTTATTTCAAGTGTTCCTTAAATTTATTGTCTGCTACGAGAAGATACAGGAAAGTTGGTTTTTCTCCCGTATGGTATCTTCCGCTAGCAACATTCTCTTGGCGGCGGCTAAGACCCTTCCTAGTCTACCAACCTCCTTATTATCCAATCAGAAGCGATGTCTATTGCCTTCACTTTCCTAGCCAAAATTGTCATCAACAAATCCGATGGTCCCGTGCGTTAGACGCACCCATCGCTAGCTTTCCCCCGCCATAGCATCGTCATCGAACTTCACTGATTCTCCAACCTTAGAACATCTCTTATAGTCAACATCTCTTTACCGGGTTTTCACTCGTCAATCATTCATCTACTTCATTTACATTTACGCACCAACCTAACTAGCTGTAATATAAAGTTGTCGAAAATATATAATATTATAACCTTTTAAACTCAGTGTTATACTCATTAAACCACGCCTATTATTCTAACAGAAATAAGGGGATCGATCATTTTGTGGCGTCGATTGTCTAATCGTAACGGGAATTTACGACTCCTGTTGACGCGCTTCTTCGCGATCGTATCTCTCTGCGAGGGGTCGTAACACATAATCTCTCCAATGCCATTTCATAGTTTCTTTTATATAGAATCAATATTACATGTGTATATTTCAGTTCATCTGCGTTTGTTTTAATTTATTTTACTACAAATGAGGGATCTTTATCATTTAAAATATAATATGACTAAAATATCTCGCATGGCTAATGTAGTCACCGCGGAACGTATTTTCACGTGTTTTTTCACTGGTTGTAAATTATTGAATAACCACAGTGATGAACCATTTTTGCTGTGTAAAATGTAAAATAGAAAATAAATATTTTAAAATACAAAATCATCATTTAAGCTATTGTAGTAAATGACCTGATAATATTTTTGTTATATATGATACTGGTAATGATGAATGATAATTAATAGAAGACACGATTGAATACAGAAAAACAAGGAATGTCCCGTTAACTGTTGCTACTTTCACTGCGTATTCCTTACCAAACAATAATGCGTCTTCACGATAGTAGATCCCGACAAGTCTGTCACAGTACTGTAATGATCACGATGTTATACTCCTTTAGATACTCGTACTTTTAATAACACCACCTTACTACCGAATCTGTATAATGTCATGCATGAATGATTCGATCAACATTTTTATCTCCAGAACCAAGGAAAAGTAGATTTAAACATTTGAACTTTAATGATATGAGTTAAGATGAAGGCTAAAATGTTTGAATTGCAAATTCCATTTCATATTGCGAACGATTTATTCTGCTGGGAGTCAATAACACACAATCAGTGTGAAACGTATTCATGCAATGCTTTAACAAAAATTAAAATTATGGTACAACATCGTTTAGTAAGAAATTCTTAGGAAATGAAAAATATATACATGTTCCTACAAGTCTACAAAGTAATTTAAGAAAAAAAATTTGATACATATTCCTGTTGTGAAAATATTAATAAGTATATAGCTAATGATAATATATGTTTAATATACATTCGTACAGTTAGCGCTTCATAGGACAAAATGTATATAAGTATTTTTAAAAATAATCTACATCAATGCGTAAAAATATGGATTTCAAAGATAATTTCATCCTGATACAAAATAACTCTCCAAAGCACAATAATACACGATATACAATGCTATGCAATACGATGCTAATACACGAGCGTTAATCTTGTATCATGTTTGAAAACACTTAGAAACAGCTCCGCAATATGTGCATTATTGAAAATATTTGACTACCTGAAACGAAAAATATCGATTCACCATATATCACATAAAATCATTTAAAGAAGGTTTCCTTACAAAAATGGAAAAAATACTTTTATTAGTGTACTCATCAATTAGATAAATTCAATGCCACGATAGTTGCAAGACATAATGGAATCAAAACGACGCTTCACTAACAAGAAGAAATCACTCGGTAATGACTATTTGAAAAATTACCGTATTAATGCATATGACAAAGAAAAGTTGCTTTTTTATCACGAATGCTACTATATATTATGCATATATATATATATATATATATATATATATATATATATGCATAATAAACCATATATATATATATATATATATATATATATATATATATATATATATATATATATATGGTTTCCTCATTAGTTAGTGCAAATATTCTATTTATATTCTGCCATTATATTTTCTTTTATTACGACGGCCAACATTGACGCACTTTAATACATAACTCTATCATAGTAGTAACCATCAACGCTATCGTTCCAGAATTTATTGATACTAACAAGCATTATGATTTTTTATATTTTATAAATTACATGCATATTTCATTTTATTGTGGGCAAAGTCCAGTGGTGTCGAATATGGAGAACGGGGTGCTCCATGAGCGGGTCTGCATTCTATCCGCTTTAATACAAACGTTTCATTTAAAAATTGACAAACTGGTTGACTGTGGCATGAATCGTGAGCATTCGTGTATGAAATAGATAGATTTTATTCCTGTGCTTTAACTTTGTACTGCTTTAAATTTTCTACGATGTCGTAAACGTAAAAATCGCAAATATAATACACATGTCTTTGATGCTGGCACATAATTCCATTCTTGAGTAAATCTTTCGAATTATTGCATGTGGTTTTTCACGAATCCAAATGCTGGCATTTGTTGATTGAGATGTTACGGTATTCATCATATAGTCCAAAAGCGTAGTTGCAACCTAAGTAGCATCCAATGATAAAAATTTCTTCAAGTCACATAGCTATTTGGAGTGTTTGATCTCAACAAATTTTTTAAAATTAAGTTTTGTCTGCTATTCGCCCATGATTGATTTAAAATATTTTATGTAAACGCTTTAGCGAGTATGCACGAATAAAGGTGATAATTAATCTGTTTTTCTTTGGGAATGCACAGTCAATTTGACCTTTGATACGGATTTAAACGTCGCAATATTAAGTTGTTGCTCCCCAAGTTCACTTACTCACTGAAAATCGTATCGTTGGTTAACATTTTCTCTACATGTAAATGTCTTCCGTTATCCCTGTATTCTGATATATCTACAATTCTCTGCTGCGTCATCGATAGTAGGTCATTTTTCTTGGTGAAAGTAAATGTAAATATGAACTTTAACATTTTTTCCCCAGAGAAGGGGTCATTTGCGACAAATGATTCTTTCGAGACCCTTGTTCCTCGTGATGAGTAGAGTACATAGCAATGAAAAAGTTAGACCTCGAATTTCATGATCAAGATAGTTTTTGAACAAATTATTTTTACAAATCTTCACCGATCCGAGAGAGCAAAATTATGATACCATAGATTCTCTTTATACTTACTCTCTGCACACCCTGTACAATATACATAAGTATTAAATATTACGGGATTTTATGAATGACAAATCTTAGCGAGCGCAGCTTTGAATGCGCGTGTAGAGCATGGAAAATGGCAAACTAGAGGAAAGCGAGTAGCAAGAGGGCGAAAGGCGTGTGAAGCGGAATTTTATTTAATCACTCTATTATGTCGTACGAATGACAGAAAAAATAACAGGAAAAAGCGTCAACATACTCACGAATCATATTAATATGCGAATGCATTCGCTGAAAGTTAGTTTCTACTTGCGCATGGTCGACCACCTAACGGCGCGGAGGTCAGAAAATGAAGCATAGTCCCATTCCTATTTAATAATCACAAACCTAATAACAGATACACGCTCCCACTAACGTCAACAATGTGTTATTTTATTCAAGACCACTGTCATCGCACCGTCCTCTTAAATTACTTTTCTTATTATACATACGTCAAGACAAAATGATAAAAAAAAAAAAAAATCATTTTCAAATCCATGAAATAGCATTTCGTGAAATTCGTCCACCTTTTCTTGAAACGAATAACGTGGAACTGTAGAACAGCTACATCCTCTCTCATTTCGATGACTTTTGAACACATTATCGGGAATATGACTCTAAACAACTCTTTCCTGTACATGTAACTGTTGGACGGCTATAGTTTCTGAGATATTCCGACAAAATTACCAGTCCAATGAATTCTACCAATGTATAATATATATAATTATATACAATTGTGCATTCGCGTCCATCTTTTGTTTATAGTATATGCAGGGTGTTTAATGTAAAACAACTTAAGGGCTGATTCTTGAAGCTAAAATAAGACGAAAATCAAGAAGAAAAATATTGCGTTTTCTGTTTTATTTTTCAATTATTGACAATTAGAAATCGGCCAAAATATCACTGTGCGCGAGTAAATCTCCTTACACGAACGAAAGTAGTTCAGCTCAAGCAGCGGGATACACGGTGATCATCAAATCGAACGATAGATGGGCAGCAGTTTATATTGTACTACAAATTATGATGTTCGGAAACGTAAACCATCCTGCGTAAAGTTTTCTAAGGGAAACCATCGATTATGCTTAGTTATAAAGATCCATAACAACATATCGTAAACCGCTTTATGATATTTTCGAATAGAGAGGATTAGTGTCTCTTCTAATCCTTTGGCCCGAAAAATAATTAATAAACAAAAGCACATATAGGCAATGTTTGTACAAAGTTCACACACGTTGGAAAATTGCACACGTATCGGGAGTGTGCTAACTATTCACAAAAAAGTCGTATTGAAAATTGCAATGTCCAGAAAAAAATTCCACGTGCGTTAATTATACTTTTTTACAATTACTACAATTTACAACTTTTACAATCAATTAATTATACTTGAGCTGCTACTGAATGCGGCTGCACGTTGTTTTACATAAATAACAAACGATTACCATACAAATTACTGTTCATTGTACATTAAAATATTCAAATACATGACATAATAAATGAAGAAACACGAAGAAAGCAACAAAAAAGTTATTTAACCTTATACTCGAAGGATTAGTTAAAGTATCGTTTTATGCAATATTGTGTAATATATGACGAATGAAAAATAATATTTATCCCGTTGAATAGCTCTTTTATTTTATAATTTATTTATTTAATAATTTAATATTTATTTTATAATTTTAAATACATCTGGTGAGTAACCCATTCGTTCACATATCAATTTTCTGTAAGCAGTCTGTGTTCAGGATATTGTATGACCCTCAGTTTACGATACGGACACCACAATTGCCTCTTTTTGGGAAAGTCTGAATTTCCTACCTGCCAATTTGTGAACTTTACGATGCGGACCTCATCAAGAGGCTAACTAACACACTAAGTGCTCGATGAGTAGGCTCTAAAATTGCCATCTATTGGTATCAATCACCAACACAAGAGTATATAAGGACCGGACCAAGCCTCTTCAAGAAGCCTTAAAACTGTCTCCATCCGAGCGTCATACTTTTCGTTTTATATTATATAGTGCAAATAAATCAATTAATAGTGTTCACGGTTCGCGATATCAACCGATCAGTTGCAATCGGACTGACTGTCACCTAGAAGTTGAGAATCGCAACACAGACCGCGCACTGGGATATTTCGACCGATTTCTCACTGTCAATAATTAAAGAACATAGCCGAACATTCTGTATATGAACCGACGCGTGATAGAACACTGCCGATAGAGTAACTTGAAAATAATGACTAATGAAATTTGGGAAAGATTAATAACAGCAGTATCACAGAATAAAAATTTGGACCGTATTACATAATATTTAATGAATTGGATTTGCAACGATTTTCGCTTTCGTATTATCAGCACTGTTTTTTTTCGGTAAAGAATTGAGGAATGTTTACTTCGACAAATCTCTGGCCCTTTAGTCGTGTTCGTGACGACCACATGAATTCTCCGTAAATGATTATTTTCGATTACTTTCACTGGATGAAAATAATATAATCGAACACAAATGGAATATATATGCTCCTTATACAAATACAGCTTTCATATTATTTGAATATCGATGAGGAGGCGGTTCAGACAAACGATAGCAACTTCCTTTCCCATAATGGGGTGTGTCTCAGGGTACGACATCATCGGATTCGTCGAGAACAACCCTCGTTCAAAAAGTGAGGGAAAAGGACGTTGCTGTTAATTGGTTAATTTCTAGGTTGGTGGTTAGAATAGGATGCTAGAAACCCTTGAGAGAAAGTTGCTAGCGGGAAGCGTCGTTCGTGAAAAAAGCAGATTTCCCGTATATTTCCGTAATAGGTGGTAGATTTAGGGACTGTTAGGATAAAGACTGTTTGTCCGTTTGAAGGACCTTAGTTAACTAAATCCTAAGATTTATAGCTGGTCCTCAGGCTAGCTGAACAGGTACTCTGGAGATACATCCACATCTATCAATCATCTTGCCCGAAGAATAGGGTCTGTGTGTGGCGAGCCATGGAGTAGAGACCATTGGAATATTTACTGTCGAGTGCCGCTACAACTATTTCTTTTTAAGGAGAGCTATACACTTACTCTATACCTCTATTAGGTAAAAACGTTTATCCCGTGACCGCAGCTACGTTAGGCGTCTAGTTGTCGCCTCGAGCCCAAGCTCATTATCGCAAATCTCGGACAATTATAATCGGGTTAACTTATGAAGATTAAAGTTTTGGGGATTTTCCAAGGAATTCCAAACGGTAGACCCGGTGTCCTTTCATCTCCGATATATATAATACGTTGTTCAATCAATCGGCGAATACAAGACAAAACTTGCAATTTTAAAGTGTTCAAGCAGTTTAAATATTATAATCGGGTTAACTTATGAAGATTAAAGTTTTGGGGATTTTCTAAAGAATTCCAAAGGGAAGGCCCAGTGTCCTTCCATTTCCGACAAGTATATCACATTTTGCCTTCGTAATTATACTTTGTAATCAATTGGATTATTATAGTAACTAAAAGTTGGTAGTTTTTCGTAATATAATTTTTGTTATACGGTAGCAGATTATGTGGAATTTTTCACTGTCAAAATTAACGATTTTCGTTATGCAACATGCTAATGGAAGGATATAACATCTCTCCAATATATTTGGTGTAGGTCCCACGTTCCTAGTCGGAATAGTCCCAAATATTGATTTAGTAATGGCCAAGTGCGAATTTATACTGTTTCACACTGAAGGGGCACTGTCGATGATTCCTCTACGGTGAAAATGAAGGATGAAAGCAGGGGTAGTTGCACCATTTCGCTAAGACATTTTCATGGGATTGGTCGATAGCCTCATTGCGTCCCAATAATCTCTGCATTCACGTGTCGTTCGAAAAACCATCTCGCCGATCTTTGTGATAAGAGAAACGAAATGTTACAGCTGCTGTGTTGTTGAGAATTGTGGATCTTAATTGCTGAAATGAAAGTAAAGGAACACTATGATTACACTTAGAATTCATATTAAAATATTTCTACATTTATTTAATAAACGATTTCCAGGATCTTCGTCGATATACATTTGCACGCGTCTCAACACTCTCTTTGTCTCACCATCTTCCACACCACACTGCCAACGGAACATTTACATTCATCTGTTTTTCAAGACGCCGCGCACACACATAATTCCGCACACCCACATTCACATACATGTGTCACTACTATACGGCCAATCTAGACTAGAACACAAAATTATACATATCTCATTATGTGTAACCTCAAACACCCAGTTAATCAGCGTGGGGACCTCATCGTATATATTGTTACGCATAAATCTGGAGCTTACTAGGAGCTTCCTTCGTGCTCTGTGTTAGGTGACGATATTTAGTATATCTGCGTAAGGGACGATCGCAGTTTTTTTTATTATTATTTAATTTGTACTCTACAATTTGTCCAGCTGGACATTCGGTACATTTTTCTAGCTTAATTGCTAAATTGCACGTGGAAGACTACCCCCAGCGGGATACCATCTTCGAGTTTGGCTATTTTATTTTATTTTATTTTTTTTTTTTTTTTTTTTTGTGAGGTCAGTGAGGTATTTTCTTTTTAGTTTTCTTTCTATGAAAGTTTTGCTCGCTTCAGTAACCAGCTGGTTTGGATGTGTCGGTCATCTGACGGTAGACTGTGTGTCCCCACAAATGCTTGGGTTTGGCACAACGAACAATATTCCTACACTGAAAAAAAAAAACGCGATTACGCTCACTGAATTTATTTATTATAAAAACACCAGAAAGTTAAAAGGATCACGATCGTGGTATTCGTGAATTTGTGAGCCGCGATTCATGGATATGTGTGTGGAATTATTACGCAGTTATTGAAGATGGAGATGTGGAGTGTAATATTTGTGCGAAAAGAATAAAATCCGACAAATGTATGATAAATATGATGAAACATTTAAAAGTGCGCAACTCAAGATAGTTATAGGATTAACACGAATAATGGCTACATATCTTACTTGGAAACTGATAGGAGAAAATAAAAGATAGATAAGATAATTTTAAATTTGATAATTACCGACTTACTAATTACTAATTACGCGCCTTGAACCAAAAAAGGCCAGTATCTCATATCAAACATTTCAAACAGTTATTATCTGTAAAATGAAGAAACGACGAAAGAAGAAAATGAAAATCGTGTAAATACTGGAATACAAAATATCGATAGTGGAATTACCATAAATGCTTATATAGACCAGCAGAAATACTGATGGTATTTTCATAATTACATGCAAGTTCAAAACAAAAAAAGAAAGGGAATTTTTGCCGGCTCTGGCGGTGGAGCATGGGTAAACAAATCTATACTTACGCAATACAAACGTTTATTCACGAGCAATAAGTCTCCACTACAAATGAGCACGCGCACGAAATACCAAACAATATACAACTTATACTGAATATAATTTACTTATTAATTAATTTACTTTTCTCAATGAGAATTGATTGTAAAAATTCTACTAAATAAAAAACAACTTATACTGAATAGATAGCGCTGGACACTGCGAATCGCATTCAGGTAGGATCTTTAAATTGTTGCATAGACAGGACTTATAGAACAACCTTTAGATTTGTGATAAGTAGAATTTATAAAGAAATTGCAAGATTTTTGATAGCGTCTTTTAAGGGCTTTTTAAGGGCTAAAGAAACCTTAGTTAAAGTATTTATTATTCATTAGTACAAGTAATTATTATTCACTAGTTTTTAAATAATCTTCTTTCCATCCTACCTTTCCACCGTACCTTCTTTTAGAAAGCTTGTAAAAAACAATATTTTCGATTTATTTAGGAGAATACTCACGATAAGTAACGAGTAAGCAGAAAATGGCTCAACAAGTTTCGAAACTTCACATGAGAAAAAGATAGGACTGCGAATCATCTTGAGAAATATCTTATACATATTAATACACACTACATATATCTGTATGTATATCGTGTCGCCTCGTGTTAATTGGTAAGGTCAGATTATAGAGTGAAGGATGTATATTGGTTAATTTACGAGAAATGATTAACGGAAACCTTGGAGTGTGGCTTTCGAACGTTGAATACAAGGCTTCGTTTGTATTACAATAATTCGATGGATGTATCGCTCGATTCCTCGCTAGTGTTTCAGAACGAGACTTGTTTGCTTTGTGAATTTTTAGAATTGTTTGTTTTTAATACATTTATATGAATAAAATTATATTATATACCCCTAAAGCAGATGAAGCACAGCAAAAAGGAATGTAAACATAAAAAATTAGTGGAGTATTCGAATTTTCTATTATGATTCTAGATAATCTACACGACGTATTCTCTTTTGGTGGTGGAAAATTGAAAAATAGTCGTAGAAAGAAAATTTTTAGGAATTTCATTCGAAATAAGCAATAAAGTAGGCAATAAACTAAATGAACTAGGATTTGTAGAAGAACAACTACTGATGTTTAGGCTGTTTCACTTCGTGCTTTTATAAAGGATTAGTAACAATTTTTCTTAATACATTCAACCAAAATTGAAAAACTGATGATGAGGTTTTAAAATAAAGTAGCCCAATCCATCGTAGAACAGTAATTTAATTAGGGAAATTCGAATTTTCTTTTAACTTTTGTTCGTCTCTTTACGTGATAATAAATAATAATATTAGTACAAGTAATAATAATATTTCTAAACATAAATATATGTCGGAGATGTAGAGACATCGAGCATTTCTTTGGAATACTTGGGCTCGCAAACGGAGAATTACTAGGCCGAACAATTTTCGCTTCAATTAACTTGTTTATCCTTTTACGTACGAGTCTACGCTCCTCCTCGCTAAGTCTATAAGGACTTCTTTGCACTGTAACGTTAGGATCAATCAGCCGTATCTCTAATTGACCTGTGTTAACGCGAGCACGAGGGAAACCTGTAATAAACGAGTCTTTATATTTTTCAAGGACAGAAATCAACCGGCTTTTATCATCTCCAACAACATCCGTATCAACCTCATTAATGTTAATCTCTTTTTCAGCGACTTTATCACACACATTAACCATTTTCGTTCTACTTATAGTGATACCGTTTTGAGTGATAATCACGTCAAAACCTTGACCTAAAATCTCACGACCAATCATTACATCATGTTTTAAATGACTATCGGCAAGAACATGAAAGATTATCTCCAATGTAAGTTCGTTAATGCGTACAATGGACAAAATTTGTGTTGTACATTTTATACAAGAATTACCCAATCCCCGCATTACAATTGTATCAGTCAATCTTTTGCTAGAAAATTTCAAAGCCATGGATTCTTTAATCAATGAACACTCAGCTTCAGAATCGAAGCAAAATGGAAACGACTCACCCAGATGAGTTAATCTACCAATTGGAGCCTCTATTGCGCAGGAGTCTACCCGGTACTCGACATTGGAATTACAGCTTCCTTTCGGTGTGCTGCTGCCATTTTTCCCTTTCCGCGTCAACGGACAATTAGGCGCAATATGACCCTCTTCTCGACATTTGAAACAGGAAACCTTGGATGATGCGGCTGGTCGACTTCCCTCTGGACGTCGTGTATTCTTCCGGCTCTCGGTCCTTATCCTCACGCGGCATTCCGCTGCTTTATGCCCAAGGATTCCACAGTAACGGCACCTAATCCGGGAGTCAAACGGCTTGTATCGTTTGGCTTCGGGGTTTTCTTGTGTGTTATCTGGTTTTGGCGCCGGCCTCTTGAAAGAGAGGGCTCTCATCTCCTTTAAAAATTGCTCCTCGGTCTTGACTTCGTTCCCAAGCGCTATTTGTTCAATGCGCTGGTCGTGTGAACTCACATGATAAAGAGCGATGGCGTTAAATATTTCAGCCATAGATGCATTTTGCAACTTCGACTTCAGGAGAGAACGGATGCGAATAGCGTAAGCTGCCACGTTTTCGTCCTTCGCTGGCGGTTCCCTGAGTATCTTCAGTAGCGTCGAGCTTGTTGTCTCTTGGCCGCCATAACGCGTAGTAAAAAGTTCCCTAAACGCTGGCCAGGTCATCCCTTCACCGTTCATAATCTGCGCGAACCAATGCGCTGCTGAACCCTTTAAGGCAGCATTTAACGCAGAAAATAACTCTCTGTCCCGTAGAGGGTTGTCCTTCATAAGCAGATTAACAGCGTTACTCCACGCGCCCGGATCGGCGCCCGCGATTTCGGGATTAAAACGTGGAAGCGACATTTTTGCAGGTTCCGCACTTGGTTTTTGCACCAACGTCTGAATCAAGTCTCGCATAATAGCAATATGCTCTTGCATGGTTATAAATGGCACTGATCCCACTTCTGATGTCGAATTATTATTGGAGTTTTGCGTTAAATCATCTTTTGAGTTGTGAGCACGTATTAATTCCTCAGTTGGATTTACCATTGTTCAATTTAATTAAACTATATTACACTAAATTATTTAACACAAATAAATATAACGATAAACTATATAACTTGACAAGATTTAACATTAAACAATTTAACAAACGCTTTAAACAATATTCTTGGGTTCAAACGAATCCACGGTCAACGGGAAACTCTTTGTACAATAATCTGTATTTTCTCTTACCACAGAATACGTTAGCTCTATCGCTTGGTATCTTCTAGACTGACTGCCCGATATCCGTAAACTCGCCAAGGAGATCTCAATAAAAGACTGCCTGGATCTCATTTGTCAATTACATATTGATTAGAAATATCAACAACATTCCAGGCACCGTTGCTAGGCAATCCTGCATAGAGCCGACATTGCTCCTGGCCGGGGCTTGTCCGTTAATATAGCGTGTCCCACAATATCGGAACTTTAAGTTAAACGTTCATCCCGAGACCGTGGCTACGTTCAGCTAGTGAAAAAGAAAGATGGTTCACAAAGGCTTTGTGTAGATTGCCGAGAGCTAAATAAAAATACGGTCGCGGATCGGTATCCTCTACCTCTTATCGCGGATCAGATCGCGAGGTTGAAACAGGCTAGATACTTTATTAGTCTGGACATGGCTAGTGGATTTCATCAAATCCCTATTCATCCAAATTCGACAGAGTATACAGCGTTTGTTACTCCGGATGGGCAATACGAGTATGTTACGATGCCGTTTGGATTGAAAAATGCTCCATCCTTCTCTCAGAGAGCTATTTCCACGGCTTTGGGTGATCTTGCTTATTCGTATGTTGTGGTTTATTTGGATGATGTTTTAATTATTGCCGATTCAATAGACCAAGCTTTAGAGAGATTGGATGTCGTATTGAAAACCCTCGTGAGTGCTGGTTTTTCTTTAAATTTCACTAAATGCTCTTTTCTAAAGACAACAGTTCTCTATTTGGGGTATGTAATTCATAACGGCGAGGTTCGTCCCAATCCAGGGAAAATACAGGCTTTGTGTTCTTTACCCGCTCCGTCAACCGTTACACAGCTGAGACAATTTATTGGCTTGGCTTCTTACTTTCGGATATTTGTTCCCAAATTTTCACAAATAATGAAACCTTTATACGCACTCACTTCCGGTAATAAGAATATAAATTGGTTGGATAGGCGTGAAAAGATTAGGCAGAAAGTAATTTCTATTTTGACTAATGCTCCGGTGTTAATGATATTCGATCCTAATTACCCGATCGAGTTACATACGGACGCCAGCTCAGATGGTTATGGGGCCATTTTAATGCACAAAGTCGAAGGTAGGAACAGAGTAGTGGAATACTACAGTAAGAAAACCAGTCCTGCGGAATCTAAGTACCATTCGTATGAATTAGAGACATTGGCAGTTGTCAACATTTCCGTCACTATCTTCATGGACGAAAATTCCTCGTTGTTACCGATTGCAGTTCTTTGAAGGCGTCCAGTCACAAAGTAAATTTAAGCGACAGGGTTCACCAGTGGTGGGCTTATCTACAGAATTTCACCTTTAATATCATCTATCGGGAAGGCAAACGAATGGTTTACGTAGATTTCTTTTCGCGGAACCCCATAGATATTGATCACAGACCGATTAACAAAGTCGAAGAAAAGGAAATTAATTTGGCTGAAATTTCGGAAGATTGGTTACTAGCAGAACAACGCCGCGATCCTCAAATCTTAGAAATTGCTAGTAAACTACAAAACGACGAGCTCGCGGAAGACATCGCACATACGTATGAATTACGATCCGGTATCCTTCATCGTAAAATTCAAAGGAGAGGTAGAACGCTCTGCTTTGCTTATTGTCCCCAGAGGTTTTAGGTGGTCAGTTATTAATCACGTACACCAGTCAATTATGCACTTAGGTTGGGACAAAACGCTTGATAAACTGTACGAGTATTACTGGTTCGAAGGAATGGCGAAATATGTTCGCAAATTCGTAGAGAACTGTCATGCTTGTAGAGTTTCGAAGGCAAACTCTGGTAAAATGCAAGCTGAATTACATCCCATACCTAAGACCAGCATACCTTGGCATACAATCCATATGGACATAACCGGCAAATTAAGTGGTAAAAGTGATTTAAAAGAATACGTCATTGTTTTTGATCGATGCCTTTACAAAATTTGTATATCTACATCATACCCGTAAAATAGATTCTCTTAATACTATTAAAGCACTCAAATCTGCAATAATTTTATTTGGGAGTCCTTGCCGGATAATAGCGGATCAAGGAAGGTGTTTTATCGGTAAAGAGTTCAAAGATTTCTGTCAAGAAAAACAAATCAAGCTTCACTTGATAGCAACCGGGGCTAGTAGGGCTAATGGACAGGTGGAACGTGTTATGGGAACATTGAAAAATATGTTTACGACGGTAGAAACGACCGGACGGTCTTGGCAAGAAGCGGTTGGTGAGATACAATTGGCTTTGAATTACACTACCAATAGTAAGGGTAACCGCTAGGGTAATGAATTTATTTATTTAAACATAATGATAACTTAAAAATATGGCGACAAAATATTAATTGAAGATAGAAAGACCTGCTATGTTTGAATAATAATCGATTAAATAAATATCAATCACGAAAAATGACAATACCATGAAGAGATTAGAAATAAACTTAAGAATATATTAAAAGTTTAATTAATTTAAATTTTCAAAGCAAAACACTCTACCTGTAATATAAATTAGGAGTGATTTTAGAAAAGCGAATACGAAAAAATAATATCTAAGGATGATTTCATTTTTTCGATAACAATAATAAATAAAAATTTAACTACCTGTAGCGTTGCAAGGAAATGGAACGTCTGATGGAACCTGTATTTGAAGTTTGTTTCCATTTCGCGCTGATTGCGAGAGTGATCCGTGATCGTGATTACTTGCTCCTAGAAAATACGTTTCATTAGGTCATACGATTCAGTCATTACGATCTGGATAATGTTCATTTTGTGATTTCACTTACGCAAACAAAATCAAATCTATTTTCAATAATACAAAAATCACAACTCCTATTTCACTACTGATATAATGTTATGCCACGAGGCTCGCTATAGGCCGTGTTCCTAACCGTCGCGCGCGGCACTGCAGTGTCGCGGACGGATCATCTTACAGGACCGACGAAATCTATGCAATGTAGCGGCGAGCTCTAGAAACTTCGATTTCGGTCCGTTAGACCATACACCTAAAGAAGGTGACACCGTATTCGTGGGCGCGAACGATGACGTGACCCGAGCGTGATGGGGGTCGTCTCCAAGAAGACAAAGAAATGATCGACAGGCGAGCAGTCTTAACTAAGTGTAGCATCTGAGAAGTCTTAATTAAGAGTCTCGTCCGAAAAGTCGCATCTGAGAAGTCGCATTTCACAGAAGTCACATTTGATAATCGCTCAGTTTATCGAATTCATCGGGATATTAACTGCATTCATTGTTAAACCATTATTTGGTTCTTGTTAATATTTTCATAATTGTTGCAAATATACATTTATATTAACCCTGTTAACACGGTGTTAATTCATTGAACCACCTCTGTTGTCCTAACCGAAACAGAGGAACGACTAATTCGTGGCGTCGATTATCCGAATCGTAGCGAGAATTTACGCCTCTCGCTGACGCGTTTCCTCGCGATCGCGTCTCTCCGCGAACGGTAGTAACAAATATTGTAATCAAAATTATATTACTTCTGAGATGAATAAAGATCGTTTTAAATGACTTGAATATTATCATTTACACGTCATTGTAGCATTTTAAATCCGACTCTTAAAAACTTGCAAGTCGAAGTATGATGAGGGTAACATATAATTTCGTCTAGAAACTGGGAAACTATATCTGTAAATTCAGTTCCTTATAAACTGAGTTATGTCGTGAACAAACTTGATTGGTTCATGCATCACTTCCATATAAATTGCTTTTTAAAAGAATCACCCAAAAGGAAACATATTACACATGACTTTTTTTACAGTAGTGATAAAAGGAATCAATGATTTTGAAATTTTGGATATCATTTCCTTTGCAAAATTTCTTTTATTCAATATCCATATTATATGATAAATATAACGTGATTTTTAGTATCTGAATTAATATCCACCTTTTCTCGTAGATATTGTAAAAAGAATAGTATTAATTCCAAGATTAAAACAGCGAGGGGTAAGATATTACCATAAATGTAATAGTCTGACAAGTGTCAAATAAATGGAAATGAATTTTGAATGAACCTATAGTACTCTAGAGTATGGTGTGCACAGTATGAAATATTGTAAAGCATTAAAAATAAATTTATTACATATGATGATCAAATTTTCATAATCGATAATGGAGTATTAACAAATGAGTAATTTACACTTTTACCGTTGCATCCTTATGCAATATTGAAACATTTAATTTTCTCGCGCTAAGAAATTTTTGGTAACATCCAGTATCATCGACCATCTTCCGTGATGCAACTTCGCCCTAAACAGGATATAAACTTTCTGCACATTGTATATCTGTATAACAAGGATTGTGTACACTTTTTCTAAAATACCGCATTTTTTCTTTTGCACCGTTTTAAAAACACATTAGTTGAGAATTACACAGCATTCCCTTTTACATATCGTAGGAAATGGTTACTATACGAAATAATCACATTAAGTAAACACATACCAATACTTTGGAAAAACCAGTTACGAAATTGCCTATAATAGTGCAAATTTATTGGCGAATCTAAAATTCTCTTTTGAGACGCCGCCAGCACGCATAATTGTAACAAAAGATACAAAGGAAGCTTGTCCATCGCACGTCTTATTTGACCAACTAACGAACTGATGAGACATTCGCGAAAACTCCTACTTTCTGTTCGGCTATAACCTTATAACAGTAGTATATGGATTCAAGGTGGTATACTTCCTTTCTTTAATTTGTTGTAGCCGGTTTTTACGATGAGATGTAATGATCGCTGTGAAGATTGTGTTGGGTATGATATATTTCAGAGAAATTGTGCACAATTGTAAAGTGTTGATCGGAAGTGAAGTTGGATTTAGGCAAGGTCTGCCAATATATCTCATGCCCTTGTGAAGCAAGTATAAGACAAGTCGATGAAACATTTAAAGTTCCACCATGATGAACGATTATTTATACGTGTTTTCGCCATTAACATAACATACATAATTACTTAAGTACTCTGGATGTCTGATGTCGAACCACAAAAATAAAACACTTGAAATAATTATTCTACATTTTTTCGCAGATGTAGTATTGTGGTACAAGATGTAACATCATATATGTGTACTCTGCGTATTATTTGCATAATGGACATACATATGCCTGATTAATTTTCAATGCGAAGTAATACATCCATGATAATTGAAAATAGAAATATTTAGAGCGTTCGATTATATTTCTATTATTATTGCGAAATATTGTCCGTGATGACAATAAAAATGACAGTGTTTAAGCAGTGGTGACAGTGTTTAGGCCATAAATGGAAATTGCAATTGCAAATGATGTTTTTTATACGTAATTCTTCCAATTGTCGATGCTGGACACCGGATGCTACATACATGCGCTTTTCTGCAAGTAGAATATTCTAGAGCTATAACTAGCAACAAGATATACCCATTTCCAGCACAGAAACAATGAATAGAATAATGAGTTGGAGTTGAGAATAAGATTTCATTCGTCCAGAATACATTTGTTAATTATTGCTTTGATAGCAATATCAGGTACATTAATTAATTACTGACTCTTTTCTCTGCAATATATTTAGTTTTTATATTATCCGAAGGAAAAACTTGAAGTGTAGCTCTTCCAGATATTTTGGAGCTTTTATAACGTGCTAAATATATATTGAATTTGCCAAGGCTTGATGATCTTCGGGACGCTTATTCTTTACAAAACTTGTTTCAAACGTACACACATACATTCGTAAACGCCTACTATATGCGTGCATACACCGAGAGACCAGGAAAATTGTATCATTTCTCATAAAAGTAATTGAACATCCTTCAAGATGAAATAACTTTTTAACAAATGGACCAAACGACTTGTAATAGGTGGCCTGTAAAAGAATTTAAAAAAAATTGCAATTTATCGAAATCGAGAAGAAAATAACAAAGGCCGCTTCTTACGACTTTTTAATCCGAACTTGTCATGAAAATTTAAAAAATACGTTTTGTAAATTCGTCAGTTATTGTATATACATTTTATCGAAATCGATTGATGCCGAAGAAAGGGACAGGTATCAAAGAATATAAGAATCTTTAGATTTATTACAGTTGTGGCCTTAAATTCCTAAAGATACTGTGATTTTCACCATTTTTAACCGTTTATAGCTCGCAACAACGTTAATCGATTTCGATGATCTTCAAGCATTTACATAACGAAACGAGGTTTGTTCACGATAAGCCAGCAAGTATTTAGTATGGTTCTCACTGATTTCAATACCTTTGAAATATGTTGTCAAGGTCGTTATTCCGAACAACTTTTTCTTATACATATAACGGGTGCTAGGACTTATTTTTAGAGTTACATAAAAGTGTCATGATCGCGTTGCCAACTACTTGACAAATTTCCCGCTATAGTTCTCGCTAAAGACACATGCGTGAATGTAATTTATCTTTTTGTTTGAAAGAATGAAAACAGGATAGATATAAAAGGTAGAATGCTTGCAAATTTGAAAATTGATTAAAAATAATTACATTCATTTTCTGTCCTAAAAGACATCGAACCTAATAATAAAAATCATGTTAGAGGCGGAGATCCAAAATAACACTCATTTCAAACATTTTTTGGAAAAAAATCATTGAGTGAAAACTGATTTTTACTTGAATGCAAGCCAGCTATCAATAAATCTCAAAAAAGTTTCTCATAAAATAAAATGATTGAAGAATATCTATTTTTGATACTTCTGACTACGAATAACCATTACGGATGACATTTTTTTGGTTACCAATAACCATTGCCAATGCTGGAAATTTTATTTTGGTTATCGCTGACCAACATAATATACAATAATTGTTTTTATTTATGGAAGTTCGAATTTTATTTTAGCTTCTGATAACCAATATCGACAACGAAAAATTTTTCTGGTTACATTCGATATATTACGATATCAATATATTGTAGAAATTAACATTTTAAACAACTTTTGCCTATACGTATAACCGCTGTTCGTCCTTAGTTTTTGAGATATTGACAAAAAACTGTCGATACCATTGCCATGAATTCCGCTTATAATTGTGCATCCGCGACAGTGTATGCACAAACTTTGGGTGCTTTTTTTCACGTAGAGAAATCCTCATGGACACTCCGCCGCTGCGGGCAACAACAGAGCAGTGTCAGACTCTTACCGACTAAAACTCCACGATGACCCGCCTGCGCGTATGATAAGAATGCTCCGTGGTCTCGTTCTTTGCGAATTACTATCGGTGCATTCCCCGCGATCCCTGAACCGAACCGATCCTAATGTATATGCACCAGTGGGGGCCATTGCCCTTGACGCCATCGCCCTGCTAGTTGCGTCCCGTTGAGGGTGATGGTGGAGCGGCCCTGGGTCGCCTGATCGCCATCCCCCTCCATCACGTTATCCAACAAGAGTGAGAGTTTCTCTTTCTCTTCCTTTCTGCCCGTTCCTTTGCGAGCATAACTCGCTCGCAGAAAAGGCGGACAGCCTCATATTTCCGCGGCTCGCTCAGCATCGCTTCTATAATCGCCGAGGAGGTCAATCTCTCGCCTATGATGAAACACAAGGTGTAGCTATTTCGTCGACGGTATCATATATTTTAGCGCCGACAGGTCAAAGAACTACAAGGTTTGTCAACAAACAATTCAGAAACAAAAGTGAGCCTTGAGAATTATATTATTTTAAAAGATATTTATGTTCTATTATCATTGTTTATTTCTCAGAGGACTTTTCAATGATAAATTATTGTTGTTATAGTATAATTTTCACTTAAGTTTAGTTTGGTGGAAAATGAAAAAGGTTTTTATCATCATACGGAAAAATATTTATTTTCTGTGAACTGATTTAATATTTAAATTAATAATAGTTAATGTTACTATTATTTTCTATATAATTCTTTTGGTGTTTAGCATTATAAAAAGATATGGCGTAGAATTTTTATCCAAATAGAAATGATCTTTAAACATACACTTAACGGTGATGTATGAACGTTCGCAGATGTTACTGTACTAGAAACATCGAGGAGTAAAGATATTGTCATGTACGAATTGTTTACAAATCAGAAACCATGTGCATATAAATACATACATCCTTATTAAGCAATGCCATAAATGAATTTATTTAGAAATGACACGAGTGAAAAGACAAAATAAACCGAATTAGGAGCCCCTTCTATATAAAATTGTATTTATATTGTCTTTGGATCAAAGATAAAAAAGTACTGTTCAAATCGTCAGGACACAAAACATAATATTATCCACAACAAAATTATTCTAGTGGATATTTTGGTGATCTGATGTATCCAGTACAACCTCAAATAAAAGAAAATATATGTATTTATATTAGTTCCAAGACCATTTCTCGAAGTCCAGATATCATCTATTGGTGATAAGGTGCAGCCACTCGTACCATTACCAATGACATGACCAACGGGATACGGTATTTTTGACTGGGATTCCTCGGAATTGCATTCCCGTACTGACAGTGGTTCCGCATTTCCGCACTCGATCTGAGGGATTGGAAGGGTAAATGAGGTAGGATTAGAGGAAAGAGAAAGGACGATCTGCTCACTCCCTCCCGGCCTCACGGTCAGGACCGGTCCTGTCGCAATTCCGGTGGATTATTAAGCAGTAAAAACGCCCCCCTGCCTTACTCGGGAAAGGTGGACTCTTACGCTCGCGTTGCCTTCCTGAAGTATCCATGCCCAGAAACTCACGTCGAACTCATAAATAGAAATGTGAGAAAGGCAACTGGACATTTGGGATAGCCATTTTTCCGTTAGCCACTGGCAAGCGAGTGTTTACCAGGCTTTACCGAATTGTACAAGGCACTTGGCACTGGTGGGCGAGAGGAATGCAGTGGCACACCAGCAACTTAGAGGCCTAAATATCAATAACGACCTAGGTGATTACTAGGGTCCATTCATTTATGAATTGTTTCTTTCTAATTTTTGGTTAGTAGAATTTATTTTGTTTGTATTTACATTGTTTGCGCTTCAAACAGAAAAAAGTAACGCTCAAATTATCAGTACACAACACATAATATTATCCATAGTACAATTATTATACCGGATAGTTTTGTGATCTGATGTATCCAGTACAACCTGAAATAACCGAAAATATATGTATTTATATTAGTTCCTATTTGTTTCTACGAAGATACTTTTATATGCACCTTGATAACCGTTGTCGGGCTGTTGACTTAAAGTCTTGTTTCAGAATAAATTTTCTAATTCCCATCAGGTAAATTGCGATATACTTCTCCCAATCCATATGCTCTAAATCTAGTTTGACCATATCGCTGTCATTTAACATTTTTACTTTCCTCGCTAAGTCGGAACAGTTATCTCTTTGGAAAGTCCATTCGTGCAAGATGAAATATTGTAGCGATGCGAACAGCTTGTTGCCACTTTTGAGAAGTTTCATCATTCTGAAATATCATTTTTAACTATTATTATAGATAAAGACAGAGATTATCCCAGAAAGAATGTTCTTTTTGTTCGAGGATTGGTAGAATACTCACATTGGTTTACTACCTCGGAGTCTTAAAAAGTTATCTATGACGAACGCAGGTAAAACATGCGGAATTACACTTCGAACGTTGTAAATATACCTATTAGCTATCATTGGACAACCCGGGTACCATAGCGTATCATTCAGTGGCGTTTCTCTGCTACATTTCACCATGGTATCTTTCATGTCACCCCATCTTCCCAATTGAAACAATTACATATGTACAATTAATCAAATTATGCTTAAAGTAAAGTTTATTACTATCCGAGTGTCTCGGGAAATATTATGCAATTTAAACAAATATTATATTATATCACTATTTTTCTAAATTAACATATTGAGAGGAATAGTGGACTTTTGTATTTTACGTTTGTTTATGAATTGTCCACATTAATTAAATAAACTGAATTTTTTGGAATATTGTAACAATCGAACTGCATAAGTTGAAAACAATTCGTAATAAATTTTACCTAAAAGGATTAGCGTTACTCGTGCAGTTGTAAACTTTAACTTCGTGCTCAGGATGTAACGTGACATGCCATGCAGTACATATTATCGTGTCGATTACGAAATCGACAGGCACTACATCCAATCTTACATCTCTCCTACCTCGTATCGCTGTTGCACATCCTTTGCCGATTAACAGAAAGGTGCCTAGTAATATTAAATTGGTTTAGAAATCATTTGTGATTTTCGATTAGCAGAAATGTAATGCTAAATGGATAAGAATGAATTTGAACTATAATACTGATAAAATAAGAGCCTCACAATTAGCCTCTCACAAACTAACCGATTAATTCCACTTTTGTGAAATGTAAGGGTTGTTAAACAATTGTTATTGAAGAATATCTATTAAAATACCTGTACATCCAGAAATATTTTGTATCCAACCAGGACATGGTTCTTCCAAAGAGGCACCAATTATGCTTGGCCGCACTATCGCAACTGGCAGATCTTTGCACTTGCCTGCTACAATCTGCTCTGCCATATTCTTACTGAATGTATATGTGTTTGGATAAGTTTTTAAAATTATTCTTTCTAATTCATTGATGGACGTTTTGTCGAATTTGTCACACATATCGATCACCTCTGAAGGGTTCCAACACGTGCTGCAAAAGTCAATAATGAGTGAACATATTCTTCACGCTATAATTACAAATATAATATTCGTATACCATGGAACAAAGTTTGCGTATAACTTATTCTTACGTATAAACTTTTTCCCCAATCTCGTGTAGATTCGCATTACTAAAAGCTGTGCTGACGTAGACGAAGCTCATCGGATGCCTCATTTCGTTCCAGAGTTCCACGACACGAGCAGTACCACTCGTATTCACATTAACAGCCACGTCCAACGGCTCGTTGAATTTGACAGTGGCCGCGATGTGAAACACTATGTTTACTTTCTCTAACAACAGATTTCTATCTTCTCGCGAAAGACCTAAATGCGACAGACTCACGTCACCTTTCACGGGGTAAACTTTGCTCAAAATTGAGGGATGTTTCGCTTTGATGTTATCGTAAGCCTGAAAACAAAAAAATACCAGCTCAATTTCAAAGAAAGAAGTTAATCAACGTGGCTCCTGACAGACTTAAATATTGATGGAAACAAGAATAATATTTACGAACGGGATCATCTATGAGCTTCTTAAATCGTTGTTCTATCGTTTCGTCCTTTTTTGGTCGAATTAGTATAAATATGGCAGTGATGCGTGGACACATGCGGAGCAGTTTTTCCAGGAGACCTTTTCCAACGAAACCGCTTGCTCCAGTCACAAGAATCCCACAACCGGCGTAGAATTCCTCGAGCGAATTCGTCTTATTCAATCCTTCGTTGGCCCCATTTTCTTCATTGGTTTCTTTTGGTTCCCATTTGGTTTCTTTATTGATTGTATCCATATTTCAGGATCTTTCAGCTCCAATATTTGTCATAAATTAGCATTTTCGACAAACAGTATGTGGAAACATTTTTTAAATAATATACCATATTGGTTATACCATATAGTTGAGATCTTTTTATATATTACCTTCTAAAAAAATCTACGTAATTCAACAAATATGGTATCGTTTTGCATAAATCAGGTAATTGCATTACTTGATTACTTGATACTTCCAGTGTAATGTACAAATATTTTCCTACAAGGGGAATTCGTTCATCAGAAAAAGCAAAAGTTAAAAGAGCTATGCGACGCAGTAAATACAATTTCTCATGTGGCTGTTCATTAATTTGTATTATTTCATATTATATGAAAACGATATCTTAATTAACATTTCGAGTCTAAGTTTAAATAATCTTTATGTAGTTTCATTTGGCATCAACATTATTTATTTTGTGTGTATGCTTGTAATTATTATAACATACATTGATCAGTAATTTATGTGGAAGATGTGTATGGTCCATGCCAGACAGTGTTCGCCTACATTTAGTAGCTTCTCGAGAATACTTAATGCGTATGTAATTTTTCTGTCACCACCCGTTTACGCGTGTGTATGTAAAATCTGTATAAACATATTTTTTATGTTCTCTTCATTGATTAAATATTTATGGAGGCAAAAGAAGGCAAATTTCCGATATTTTCATTTTATTTTAGTTTCAAGATTCTGTAACCAAATACCCTGTATAAATAAACCACTTTCTCGATTTTTTCGATGATCGATTATGCCATTATCCTAATACCGGAACAATCTATTATCCCAACCTAATATTTCCTAATAGCGGATGACTCTTCTGCTTGAAATATGTACAGTATACATATTTTATTTGCGTTCATGTATAATGTATTCTAATGTATTCTTTCCATCATTCGGTTCAGTGAATTCTGATTTTAGAACATTAGTATGAAACTAATAGTGCTCTGGCTATCGAAGCAAAGCAAAACAAAAACTCGAAAGTGGTGTAAATGCAATAGAATTAACAAATATACGTAATGTTGGGAAACGCCACAATCAGAGGTCGGATCTACTGATGTAATGAACCGATTCCCTGTAAAAGAGCAAATGAAATGGTAATGATGTAGTGCCTTGTCATGATGCACCGCGCGTGGAGTTTGAGAAATGGACTCAATGACTCACAGTATAAAAAAAAATGTAGTACTTTGCAATTAATTATGTTGAAAGAATTATGTGACTTAGCAGCCAAGAAGATATTTAATGGAACTATCAATCAATCTTGATCTGTATTTGTATTAATGAAATTTCATATCAAAGTGATTGTTCCATTATCCGTATAGTTTTGCCTTCCTGTTAACCGAATAAAGAAGGCTCTATTGTCTTTCAAATTACCTGGTTGAAATTTTAAATCCGGAGCAGACTGATGAATATGATAAAGTAAACGAGCACAGTGGTCAATGAAATCAACCAAAACATAAAAGTTTTACATATTATGTGTCATATATTATATTTATATGTTTTTTATGATTTTCATATATTCTGTAATTTTATTATATATGTTTATTTACTGTTACGTATGTATCTGTTATTTTGTACCTATATATTTGTATTGCTTTGTATATATGTGTATATTTCTTTATATTATCAGGTTTATGCATATTATATGGCACTACATTCTACGTTATTTAATTTTCTAATTTGTTTTCTGCTTGAGCTTTACGATAACAAGCCGTTTGTTAGAAAAGTTATTGTTTTATAGAGACTTGATATTGTACACACGTTCATATAGTATACAAGCGAAGGAAATTAGTACAATTAAATTATTACTATCACAATTTTGTAAAAATATTAATCATAAAATCTTTGTAACTCCTGAACGTCTATGAAATGATATTTATGTCCGTATTCGAGGAGATACTTTTACGCAGCATCTAAATAATTAACAAGTATAAGGAATGTGATAAATATAACAAGAGAAATGTATTTTATCACGATATACAATATTTTATTTGAAATTATAATCTTTGATATAATCATTCCATTACCATTTCAAGGTTTCCTTTATATCTAATCAATATTACATACGTTTACTTCAATTCATTTGCGTTTGTATCAATTTATTTTATTACAAACAAGGCATCTTTACCATTTAAAATATAAAATGATTAAAATATCTCTTATGGTTAATGTAGTCACCGCAGAAGGTATTTTCACCTTTCATGAACCCGCAAAATCAAAGCATGTCCTAACAACAACTTATGAAAATCTGTTTCTAGCCTCAACTTTTTCCAGAATATAGCCAGATTTTCATACAAATGTCACATGAAGGCGAATGTTCCGATTATCTCTACCGACTGGTTGTAAATTATTGAAAAACCACAATAATGAATCAGTTTTACTGCGTGAAATGTAAACTACAAAATAAATATTTGAAAATTCAATAACCTCATATAAACTATTGTAATTATTAATGATCCGATGGTATTTTTGAGACATACGATATTGGTAGCGATGATTGATAAAAATCAACAAATTCAAACTAACATGTGAAATTAGACAATTCAATACAGAATAAGAAGGAAGCGCCTGTTACCTGATACCTTTTTCACTGAGTATTCTTTACCAAAGATCGAACAAAAATGCAACCCCACGGTAGTAAATCCCGATACGTCTGTCACGGTACTGTAATGATGTACGATGCGATGCTCCTCTTTAAACTCGTACTTTTAATAACATTACCCTACTACCGAAACTGCATAACGTCATACATGAACGAATTGATTAACATTTTTATCTCCCGGGCCAAGGAAGAAATAATCTTGAATGAACCTTGATCGTGTTACACTTCGATCGCAGCTGATTTTTTATCAGTATTTGCCCATATATTTACATCATAATGATATTTTTATTACATATAACATTTTATTAGGTAAAAATATGTGAATTGAAAATACCATTTCATATCACAAACACATATTCTGCTGAGGTTAAGAAACACCAACATACAGTTAGAGTAAAATATACTCATACAGTACTTAACTTTAACAAAAATTAAAATTATGGTACTACATGGTTTAGTAAGAAATTCCTAAGAAATGAAAGATATGTACATATTCTTACAAGTCTGCAAACTAATTTTCAAAAAAAAGAAGGGAGGATTCGATACCTATTCCTATTGTGAAAATATTGGTAAATATCTAGCTAATGCTAAATATATATGTGTAATATATGTTCGTACAGTTAGCGCTTCATAGGATAATATGTATTTAAAAAACTATTTCATTCTGTTGTAAGATAACGATCCAAAGCGCAATACTACTAATACATTAGCGTGGATTTTCTATCATGCTTGGAAACACTTAAAATATGCTCCGCGATATAAGCAATATTGAAAATACATAAATACAATTAATGAAAATATAAATAGAAGTATCGATTCAGCATATTTCATCACTAAATCTTTTAAAAAAGATTTCTTAGAAAAATGGAAAAATAGGGTACTCATCAATTTGAGAAATTCAATGCCACGATATTTGCAAAACATAATGGAATAAGAAGGAAGCTTCGCTAACAACAAGAGGTCGCGAATAGTGAGACTCGAATTTTCATATAACATGAGACTAGAAGAACAGCGCAAAATACTAATCACGAATCCTCTTTCAGTTGGGATAACTAGAATTTATGAGGCGTTACCACCCTCTAATGTTCAATGCACCCCTAAAAGATGATCCGGAATACAGTTAAAGATAGACAAATATTTGTAAATAAAAATCTTAGCGTATTGAACGAAAATACTACAGTTAATAAGAAATTTTCAAAATTGCTTGAAGAGATTACGTCAGTCACGTCTATTTGAAAAATTACGACATCAATGCATATGGCAAAAAAGTTACATTTTTTGACATGGATGCTACTATGCATTATGCGTGTATATATAGTTTCCTCGCTACTTAATGTAAATATCTTACTTATATTTCGACGTGTCGTTTTTTTTATAACCACGGCAGACATTGACGTCGCCAACGATCAACGCTACAAGAACTCTAATAGATGGCTTCACAATAGTAATGAAAATCAATGCTATAATTCGAGAATGTTTATTTACATTTTTAATTCTATTGTGTGCGAAATTCAGTGGTGTCGTATTTGGAGAACGAGGTATTATATGAGGAGCTAGTCTACGTTCTATCAGCAATAACACAAACTTTCCATCGGGAAATTGGCCAACTGTTCGACTATGACGTGAATCGTGAGCAATCGTGTATGGAACAGATAGAATTTACGCCTTTGCTTTAACTTTGTACTGTTTGCTACGAAGTTGTAAACGTAAAAATCACAAATATAATGCCATGTCATTGATGCTGGTACATAATTCCATCCTTGATTAATTTTTTTGAGTTCGATGTCTTTTGCGAGCCGAAATTGTGTCATTCGTTGATGGAGGTGTTACCGCATTGATCATGTGGGCCAAATGCGTAAATGCAATGTAAGTAGCATCCAATCAGCAAAAATTTCGTGCAGTTACGTAGCTATTTGGAGTGCTTGAACACGATTAGTTTTATAAAATTGGATGTTTTTCTTGTATTCGCTGATGATTGATTCAGCGACATATTTTAAATAAACACGTTGGCAAATATGCATGAGCAGAGATGAAAATTAATCTGTTCTTCGTTAGGAATGCGCAGGCAATTTGATCCTTGATGCAAATTTAAACGTCGCAATGTTAATTTCCTGATCATCAAGTTATTCACTTAGTCGCCAAAAATCATATTTTTGCAAAATCTTTTCAACATGTAAAAGTCTTCTGTTATAACTGTATTCTGATATATCTGCAATTTTCTGCTGTTTCATCGATAGTAGAAGCAAATGTAAATATGAACACAAAGGTAAATACAAACATATAAATATAAACATATTGCGAATAAAGTCAATTTAATTTATTTGTCGTTATCGACAGAATGATTCTAAACAACTCTTTCCTGTGCATGTAACTGTTACACGGCTACTTTTTTTGAAATATCTGGAAAAAACTATCGATACCACTGCAGTGAGTTATACGTATAAGTGTGCGTCCGTGACAGCGTACGTGCTAGGATTTGTTAGCGGCTCATTAATTCTTTATAGTATATACAGGGTGTTCAGCTACAAGTGTAAAAAAATTTAAGAGATTATTCTTGCGGCTAGAATAAGATGAAAAAGTCAAGGACAAAAAAATGATGTTTTCGGCTTTGTTCTTTAATTATTGACAATTAATCGTTTCTCTAATAAAGCTAGTTATATTTGGCGGCCACGAAGTGATTTCGGGAGGCTAACGCGCCTATAACCGTCGCGAACTAATTTATGCCTAGTAGTACCACTTGTGAGCGAAGTCGCCCTTGCGGTGGTGGCCGAGCCGTACCGCGTTCCTGACGCCCCCAACTGGATCGGGGACCTGGATGGATTGACGGCCGTCGCCTGGACACCAGCCATGGGTGCCTCCGGCGTCCTGCTCGACCGCGGCAACGGCTATGTCGCGGTCGAGTGGGCTGGAATAGCGGTGGTGACGGTCTACGTTTCACCAAACTGCGGCCTGGTCGCCTTCGGGGACTTCCTGGACGGGGTTGGCGAGTGCGTCAGAAGATGCCGACCACGCCAGGTACTCGTCCTCGGCGATTTCAACGCCCGCTCGACGCAATGGGGAAACGCTGCGACGAACCCCCGAGGAAGATGTCTGACCGACTGGGCCGCGGGTCTCGGGCTCCTACTGGTAAACAGGGGCTCGGCGAGCACTTGCGTGGCGTGGAGAGGATCCTCCGTAGTCGACATCACGTGGGCTACCTCGGCGCTGTACTCGAGGATCAGCAACTGGAAAGTGGCCGAGGGGGTCGAGACCCTGTCTGACCACCTCTACATATTGATGGAGGTGGCCTCCAAGGAGAACACCGACGACGACGCCCGAAGAGGAGCGGGACGTTCCCGCCCACCACCGCCGAGATGGCGTCTGAAAGCAAGGGACAGGGTGATGCTGCGGGCTGCAGCCATCGTTTCTGCCTGGAGCTGGGACGCCCGTAATACGACCACGCTGGGAAGCGTCGACGAGGAGGCAGAAAACCTCCGAAGATACATGAGCGACGCGTGCGACGCCTCGATGCCGCGCGCCGCTCTGGAAAGGGGACGCGACTGCCGCGGCGTATACTGGTGGACGTCGGAGATCGCGGAGATGCGAGCGAGCTGCGTTCGGGCCTGCAGAAGATTCCTAAGGGCCCGTCGTCGCAGGAGGACACGCGACGAGGAAGATATCACCCGCTGCTACGATACCTACAGAGAGGCGAGACGCACTCTCCAGCGGGAGATCAAGATCGCGAAAGCTCGGTCCTGGACGGAGCTCATCGAAGCGGTCGAATCCGACCCATGGGGGCGGCCGTACAAAGCGGTGACAAAGAAGCTGCGACCCTCGCCCCCCCCCCCCCCCCCGCTGACCGCAAACATGGACCCGGTGCTGCTAGATAATGTCATCGGGACCCTATTTCCGCGGGAAGATAGCGACGCGAGGCAGCCAGGACCATCCTCCGCCTCCTCCAGCGACGAGATGGTACTGACGGCAGAGTGGAGCGAAGAGCTGCGAGTCACCGAAGAGGAGCTCTCCGAGGCGACAAAGAGAATGGCATCCCGAGACGTGGCGCCGGGCCCGGATGGAATCCCGGGCCAAGTCTGGGCGGAGTCGATGGACATCATGGCTCCCCGTCTGCGACATCTCTTTACGAGATGCCTAAAGGATGGCGTCTACCCCCGGACGTGGCGAACGGCAAGATTGGCCCTGCTACGGAAAAAAGATCGTCCGCTGGACTCGCCGTCCGCGTACAGGCCGGTATGCCTGCTAGACGAAATGGGCAAGCTGCTGGAGCGGATAATCGCTGCCCGTCTGGAAGCTCATATGTCGAAACAGGTGCCCGGATGGCACGACAGCCAATTCGGATTTCGCCGGGGCCGCTCGACGGTGGACGCGGTGATGCGGGCGAGGTCCATGGCGGAAGACATGGTCTCCCGAGGAGGGATGGCGCTGGCGGTCTCCCTGGACGTCAAGAACGCCTTCAACGCCATCCCCTGGGCCAGGATAGTGGAGGCTCTGCGGTACTTCGAGGTACCGACGTACCTCGTCAGGGTCATCCAGGCGTACCTCAGCGACAGGTGGATCACATACACCGGGAGGAGCAGAGAAGAATGAAGACCGGTGGAGCGTGGCGTACCGCAGGGTTCGGTGCTGGGACCCATACTGTGGATCACTGCCTACGACTCCGTCCTCCGATGTCCGATGCCCCCGGGCACGGTCATGGTATGCTACGCTTATGTCACCTTGGTCCTGGCCGGGGGGCGCTAGTGGCACGAGGCCGCGGACCTCGCGAGGGACGCCGTGGCGTGCGCCGCACGCGCCATTCAGAGGCTCGGCTTGAGCGTGTCGCCGGCCAAATCCGAGGCCCTGGGGTTCTTCGACCACCATCACAGAGGACCCCCTCCTCCGGACTATCCGTGACCATCAACGGAGAAGCAGTCCCGGTGGGGGACCGGATGAAGTACCTGGGTCTCACCATCGACAGCGGATGGACGTTTGGACCGCACTTCGAGCTCCTGGTCCCGAGGACGACGGCCGCAGCCAACGCCTTATGCGGTCTACTACCGAACATCGGCGGAGCAGGATTGGCAGTCCGCCGACTCTACGAGGGAGTGATCCGGTCCCGAGTCCTCTACGGGGCTCCCGTATGGGCTGAGGACCTGATGGCGAATCGCCGCAGCCGGATCCTGCTGAGGAGGATACAAAGGACGACCGCCATCCGCATAACGAGGGGATACAGGACCATGTCCTACGAGTCGGCGACGGTGCTCGCGGCGTCCCCCCCGTTCGAGCTGCAGGCCCTTGCGCTCCGACGGGTGTACACACACCTGAGGGCCTCGCGCGCAGACGGACGTACGACGACGCCGCCGTCCGACGACCGATCGGCCCTGGACGTCCGAGTGGAGGCGAAGCTGGAGATCTGGGAGCGGTGGCGCTCTCAACTGGCCGAAGAGGACGCCGCGCGGCCGCACCGTGCTTCCCAAGCACGGAGAGATCGGAGCACGGGAAGCCTGGAGAGATCAAGGCGGGGTCCCGCTGACCTTCAGAATGACGCAGCTGCTCACAGGACATGGAGTTTTCGGCGAGTATCTGCTAAGGATTCGGCAGGAGGTGACCTCCATCTGTCACCACTGTAAAGAAGAGGAGGACACGGCGCAACACACGCCGGAGTTTTGTCCAGCGTGGGCAGAACCGCGCCGCGTACTACGGCTCGACATCGGCGAGAGATTAGCCCCAGAAGCGATCGTCAAAGCCATGCTCAGGGGCCATCAGGAGTTCAACTCCGTCCGCACCTACTGCGTGCAAGTGATGCTGGCGAAGGAGCAAACGGAGAGAGATCGGAAGTGAACGCGCGATCCTGCGAGATCATCGCGCCAAAGAAACTCAATACGCCACAGGGACGCGGCACTGTCGCCGCCCTAGCAGCGTCAAACTAGGAACGAGGCGTTAGGGGGTGTGGTCCCCCCCTAGCGGCCCAACATAGACCGGGATGCCTCCCCAATAAACAGCTGGGAGAAGACGACGAGGAGCGACTCTCCTGGTAGCAATTGTAAAAAGAGCCCGAGGTCGCTTCCACCAATCGTCGGGACGACCACCGTGGAGTTTTAGTAGGTAGGAGTCCGACACTACTCTGCTGTTGCGTGCAACAGCGAGTGTCCATGAGGATTTCTCCACGTACGAAAAAAAAAAAAAAAAAAGTGGTACCACTTGTGAGTTCCGTGCCAAATACTTACCACAACTGCATCTGTATTTATCCATCGTTCCATTTTTGAATTTACTTTGACTATCACAGAGCAATAGTTAGTTAAGAAAAATATTACAAGCTTTAAACAAAGAGGGTCCGAAAAATTCGTACACTGATACGTCCGTTCACTTTCTAAAAGTACTCTTATTTCTTAAAAGTACCATAATTTGCTATTCATTTAATAAACTATTCAGATTCTGCTCTTTTCCAAGTAGTTTCTAAAATTCTGAGGAAACTACCGTCCATGGTTTCACCGTACGAAATTCGGGTATTCAAGCAGACATAAATTATTCATGGAAAATTATAAATTACTTTCAGTCTCAGTCAGTTTGTTATCGAGGAGTTGCTAGAGTATTTTTGAAAAGACAAACAATTTTTGGCGCCAAAAAAATAACACTAATGTAATAGCTGTTACAGTGCTCGGTTAATTGTATTGCTTTATGGCTGTCTCTCTTTTAGTGACGAAGACAAAAAGCTATCGTTACCAGAATACTGTAGTAAACATAAGCTCTTGTGAAGCGATATCTATGGCAAAATAATAAGCAACGACTGCCTCTTATTACTGTTACAAATGTCACATTTTAGTGACAATGTGTCCAATTCCGATCGTCTGCGGAAAATCCGATAGATAGCTGATAAATTAACGATGAACGTCTACTCTTGTACATAGGCAGATTGGCATTTAAAATTCAGTTATATGCAGTTATATTCAGGATTTCATTATTTATGTGCGGTCTGAAACTAAGATAGAAAGATTTACGCCCCTTCACGACGAGGAAGCTTCGAGTAGTTGCAGATTAATCCTTACTCATGAGTTGTCGAGTAGTTGTAAGTTGTAAGTTTTAAGTTGTGAGTTTTTAGTTGCAAGTTGTAAGTTGAGTTGTGAATTATCAATTCAGCTGTCTTAGCTATATCACATTACTGCATTAAGTTCACATTAAATAATCATCGTTTCCTGTTCAAATCTTAATAAATAAATCTATGGAGATCATAGCAACGTTATCCGATTGCGATCTAGTGAACTAATTTTTCTAACTTAGTTACCGTACATAACTAATTGTCAAATTAGTGCGGCACCCTGATAAAGCCAACTGCAATGGTGGCAAAACGTCGGAATTCTCTATTGGATTTGTTGATTACAGATTTATTTATTAATTGTCAAAGTTATTTAGCAGTGATAATTATAATCGCTTTCCAGTTTTCTTCTTTTCGTATCTTGCAATTGGAAAGAACATTGCCAAAGACATAAATTACTCGTTTCATTTACTGTAAGATTAATTCTAATAAGAACAATTTTTATTGGTATTAGCCAATAACAATTTTTCTTATGAGATCCTAAGTAAACCAAGCAACAATAGGAAAATAAAAGAATCGCAATACTAAGATCAATAACCGGACTTATTTCTTAAAAGCGTACAAATTATAATAGTTTGAAGCTTTTCTCAATTTGTTATTAGTTAAAAAGAAACAGTACTTTGCTTTAAAGTTTATTTCGTTATAGTTTGTGTTCATTTCCAAATTATTCGTTAGTTATCAAGTTACTTTAATTTAAATTCACTAGTAC
The DNA here is from genome assembly GCA_905332935.1 of Bombus hortorum. NCBI lineage: Eukaryota > Metazoa > Arthropoda > Insecta > Hymenoptera > Apidae > Bombus > Bombus hortorum. Next base: position 4,431,721 of record HG995204.1, read on the forward strand.
GAACAGAGAGTTTCGTCACTCCACGGTAGTTTTGAATAAAATTTTTCTTACGTATGAAATAATAAATAAATATACAATTTCATTTGTAGATGAGAATAAAATTATGTGTTTATATAAAAGATATTTAGACGATATCAGAGACAAATAATATCTTATTATTTCTTATTTGGGTTAAATTGGGAGACAGTAAATGCTTTTCCATTTTGTCTTTTCTGTTTTATTTTATACGATGAAAAAGTTGCAAACTTCTTGTCGTTGATCCTCAATTAAATTAGTCGCACTCCTTAGTTACGTTTAAAACTATTCGTCTTTCAAACAATTTGTGCGAAAGTCTATTTGATTTTGGCGTATTCGTTATAATTGGCAAAGAAAATATTCGCTTCGCTGAAACCAACAACTGGTAAAGGTGTGTTATATTTTTATGCCGACTTGGGAAAAGAGAAAAGATGTATCAATTCGGCACAATCGATGTAGTTTCCCTTTTTTTTTTTTTATGTATGTTCACCCATTGCTCCGCAACTACTTGACCATTCGGGAGTTTTTGCATCTTGTAGGGAATGTTCTCCCGTTGGACCGCTTAGACAATTTTCTTTTATTTGTTTTTTCTAAAAACTTTTTTGCAAAAATAAAGTTGGTCTCTGTGATGAGGAGGAAAAGAAATATTTGACCTCCTGATCTTGAAATTCAAGGTCAAAGTCTATTTTTCGGCTGCCTTTTTACATTAATCCCAACCAAACACAGGGTGTAGAATCACGTTATGGTAGGACGGACTTACTTTCTTTTAACCTGCACTTCTTATCATTCAGTGATAAATCTTTTAGATTATGTAAGGCTATAGGTTGCGCAAGAACTTTTTACTCTTCATAAGAATTGTAAAATAAAAAACCAACGTGATTTAACATCTTAGTGTACAAAAAGTGTAAAAGCATTCATGACGAGACCCTATTTAAATAGTTTACATTTACATATTATATTTCCTCCTTGATGTTTTCAAGAAAATAAGTCAGCACTGACGCACATAGATTTCCAAAGCGAATATTATTTATTAACTATTACAAGTAATTCGCAACATGATACGTGCATTGCAACATTGCGTAATGTGTTTTTTATTTATGATTTCCTAATTTTGCCGATATTCTAACTATTCATTTATTAAAACAAAAATTGTACCTAATGATACAAACTAACAAGTTTGAAAGTCTAAATATTAATTATGGTATTTATAGCGCGACTGGAAAAGCAGTCAAAAATAAAACGCGCTAAGACTTGAAAAACCCATATTCTTCGTGCATGTCTGAGATTCTTCCTCTATGATGAAATACCTTAGCTTTTTTTTTTTTTTTTCGTACGTGGAGAAATCCTCATGGACAGCAACAGCAGAATAGTGTCGGACTCTTACCGACTAAAACTCCACGGTGGTCGTCCAGACGTTTGGTAGAAGCGACCGCGGGCTCTTTTACAATTACTACCAGGGGAGTCGCTCCTCGTCGTCTTCTCCCAGCTGTTTATTGGGGAGGCATCCCGGTCTATGTTGGGCCGCTAGGGGGGAACCACACCCCCTAACGCCTCGTTCCTAGTTTGACGCTGCTAGCGCGGCGGCAGTGCCGCGTCCCTATGGCGTATTGTGTTTCTTTGGCGCGACGATCTCGCAGGATCGCGCGTTCTCTTCCGATCTCTCTCCGCTCGCTCCTTCGCCAGCATCACTTGCTCGCAGTAGGTGCGGACGGCGTTGAACTCCTGATGGCCCCTGAGCATGGCCTTGACGATCGCTTTTCGGGCTAATCTCTCGCCGATGTCGAGCCGTAGGACGCGGCGCGGTTCTGCCCACGCTGATGAAATACCTTAGCTGCCGCACATTTTGTACCCGTTTGTATTACCAAACAATTCCAACAATTCTATAATATAGACGGCAATTAGAACGTTGAAATTTCTTTAATACATGAGTTTTCTGATCATTTTACACATTATATAAGAATGTTAGAATTTTGTAACAACGATTTATTCGCAATTAATCAAAATGTCATTTTGACCACAGTTTACTATACGGATTACATGTTAAAAATTTCAACCGTGAAAATGAATATCTACATTTCGGTAATGCCAATCTTTTTAAGAATTGAATTATGGACAGATAATATACTAAACAATGAATCTTCAAGATTTCACAGGAATCGTAAGAAAGTCTAATAACGTTATAAATATATTACACGATAAATTTTTTCAACTTTCGGACTGAAATGTTATTGAGGTGTTACTAGAATTTCTCATAGAAATGTAGTTAATAGAACTGATTCTTCTATCATGACAAATTAAAGTGTTATTGCGCTGCACAGACACCGATACACGCGATATTGGTAAATAATATACAACCATATAGAATAATAAATGAGACAATTCGGCAAATGAGAAATATTGATAAATGATTGATGAAACTGTAACATCGTTTCCTGCGTAAAAAACCGCTCTAGTACGTGGCATACCTTCACCGGTACTTCGTCAAGTTTCGCACTTGAATTTCTACCAATTGTCTCGAAACGAGAACATTAATATACAAATTATTTCCAAATAATTTCCGAATTCTAGTATTTTCAACAACACAAAGAATCTTTAAACATATCAATTGGAAGGATTTCAAACTTAATATTTCATAACGAATTATCAATCATAATGGATATTGCTTCGAAAAGCACCAGTGACCGATTAACATGAAATATGCGGGAAGGACGGGTAATGTAAAATTTCAGCTTCGAGTGTTTATCAATTTCCGAAATATCAATTAAAGAACGTACAGTATTATACATTAAATTCTGCGCATATTAGTAAAATAAATATGAGGTGATTTTGATGTATGGCGTGTAGGATGCCAAAGAAATAATCGGCGGTGTTTAACAGTATATTTATTAACAATTCTCGCTTTCGACACTTTACTTTTTCTTGATCCCATTCGTTTCTTTTTATCGCCTTTCAACATCGCCACTGCGCACACATTCGTTAGGCATCTGCGCCACCTTCCAAATATTCGGCGGAAGGATCGTAGGGATATGGATGGTTCATTTGGCCTGTCGGCTCTTACGCTTCGGTGATATACTTGTACCGACGAAACCGTTGGAAGGTTTTGTTGTCGAATGCCGCTACAAATACTAAAAATAATATGACGTTATTAATCAACCATTAATCTTCGCCGCAGTACTCGTCGCTGAGTAACCAATAATGGAATAGCCGTTCGGGCCCGCAGAAGATTTCTAAGGGCCCGTCGTCGTAGGAGGCACTGCCGCCGCCATAGCAGCGTCAAACTAGGAACGAAGCGTTAAGGGGTGTGGTCCCAACATAGACCGGGAAGCCTCCCCTATAAACAGCTGGGAGAAGACGACGAGGAGCGACTCGCCTGGTAGTAATTGTAAAAGAGCCCGCGGTCGCTTCTACCAAACGTCTGGACGACCACCGTGGAGTTTTAGTCGGTAAGAGTCCGACACTATTCTGCTGTTGCGTGCAACAGCGAGTGTCCATGAGGATTTCTCCACGTACGTAAAAAAAAAAAAGTTGCGATAGTGCGACCAAGCGTAATTGGTGCCTCTCTGAAAGAGACATGTCCTGGTTGGATACAAAATATTTCTGGATTTACAGGTATTTTAATAGATATTCTTCAATAGCAATTGATCAACAACCCTTACATTTCAAAAAAGTGGAATTAATCGGTTAGTTTGTGAGAGACTAATTGTGAGGCTTTATTTTATCATTATTATAGTTCAAATTTGTTGTTGCTCACTATTACGAGAATTTATTCCTAGCTATTTAGCATTACATTTCTGTTAATGGAAAATCACAAATAATTTCTAAACCAATTTAATGTTTAACCAGGTATGTTTCTGCTAAGCAGCAGAGGATGAGTAAGAGCGATACGAGGTAAGAGAGATACAAGATTGGATGTAGTGCCTGTCGATTTCGTAATCGATACGATAATATGTACTGCATGGCATGTCACGTTACATCCTGAGCACGAAGTTAAAGTTTACAACTGCACGAGTAACGCATTGCCTTTGAAGTAATTTTTATTACGAATTTTTGTCAACTAATGTAACTCGATTGTTAAAGTATCTCAAAAGATTCAGATTATTGAAGTAACTTGGACAGTAGAAAGCAAATAAACATAGATGATCTCAATATGTCATTAGTTTAGAAGAATATCGATACAATAGAATATTTATTTCAAGTCCATAATGTTTTCAGAGATATTCGTATGATAAACTTTACTTATGTATAATTCTAGTAGTCAATAATAATGTAAGTGTTTCATTTGACAAGGTTTGGTCCGATGGTAGATATTATGGTAAAATGTAGCATAGAAACCCCACTGAACAATACGCTATGGTACCCGGGTTGTTCAGTGGTAGCTGATAGATATATCTACAACGTTCTGAGTGTAATTCCGCGTGTTTTTCCTATGTTCGTCACAGATATATTTTTAAGACTCCGAGGTAGTAAACCAATGTGAGTATTCTATCGATCGTCGAACATCAAGAGCAATCTTCCTGGGATAATCTCTGTTTTCATCTATAATAATAATTAAAAACGATATTTTAGAATGATGAAGCTTCTCAGAAATAGCAATAAGCTGTTTACATTGTTAGCATTTTTCACCACACGCGAATGGACTTTCCAAAGAGATAACTGTTCCAACTTGGCGAGGAAGGTAAAAATGTTGAACGACAGCGATATGGTGAAACTAGATTTAGAGCATATGGACTGGGAGAAGTATATCGCAATTTACCTAATGGGAATTAGAAAATTTATTCTGAAACAAGACTTTAAGTCAACAGCCTGACAACGGTTATCAAGGTGCATATATAAGTATCTTCGTATAAACAAATAGGAACTAATATAAATACATATATTTTCGGTTATTTCAGGTTGTACTGGATACAGCAGGTCACGAAAATATCCGGTGTAATAATTTTATTGTGGATAATATTATATTTTGTGTACTGACCATTTGAACATTACTTTTTTATCTTTGATCCAAAGACAATATAAATACAATTTTATAAAGAAGAGGCTCATAATCCGGTTCATTTTGTCTTTCACTCGTCTAATTTCTAAACAAATTCATTTATGGCATTGCTTAACTTTTAAGTGTATGTTTAAAGATCATTCCTAGATAAAAATTCTACGCCATATCTTTTTGTAATGCTAAACAGCAAATGAATTATATAGAGAATAATAGTAACATTAACTATTAATAATTTAAATATTAAATCTGTTCACTGAAAATAAATATTTTTCCGTATGAGGATAAAAACCTTTTTCATCCTATAAGAAACTAAACTAAACTCAAGTGAAAATTATACTATAACAACAATAATTTATCATTGAAAAGTCCTCTGAGAAATAAACAATGATAATAGAACATAAATATCTTTTAAAATAATATAGTACTAAAGGCTCACTTTAGTTTCTGAATTGTTTGTTCACAAACCTTGTAGTTCTTTGACCAGTCGGCGCTAAAATATATGATACCGTCGACGAAATACGGAACAGATAGAAAATATTACTTTACATATCAAGCAGTAAATAGTGTACGTAGGAAGTGGTGTTTGGGGCATCCACCTCCAATAACCTTGACATTCGCATATGTTATCAAGGTTATCAAGTTCTAATGCTCGCTCGTTGTTCGTTATAAAATTCTTAACAAAATATCTTTCATAGACAGGACGTGTCTTCTCGACACTGGGTACATATTGAAGGGATCACCACGTGATATATACGTGTTGTATACTAATATTCTTGCATTTATCTTTGTATTCTGACTTCTTCTGTCGAAATTCTTCTTAATATACTACTCAATATTACTACTCACAGTCAGCTTATCGTGTAATCAAGTAGTAACTCACATAATTTCTAGACGAACAGTTTCACGAAATTTCGAAATGTGTTAGCTCGAATTCGTTAGCACGCTTCTTTCAGCAGTGCGAATGTTGAATAATAAACGAGTGAAAAAATGTTAACGGTTTCTATCCTTTTGCAAATCATCGTATGGTGAGTTTCTAACTTCATACGTTCTATTTTGTATATTTCTGCAAAGTCTACATTTCTCAATATAAACATTTTTCTGTAAAATCATTACATTTCTTTCTATATACGAAGAACCTGCTTTTCGTACCTCCGTGTCTCTTCTTAGCAATGACATCCAACTTCTTTCTTGTTTCGAAGTCATACATTTCGTTTCTAATGACCTTTCGCAGCATTTTGTATAAGAAAATGATTAAAATGTATTAAAACGCGCGGGTGGCCGCCTGTCCTTCGTCACCTTCGCCTGTGGAAAGAGAAATCGTAGATAACTACCATAAACCGTTTGTGGTAAACTACTATGGGTTGGATACTAATCTTGATTATCCGAATAAAAACTAGAGACACAACGTGTTATAATCACGTAAAATTACAGAATATCACAAACTACGAGAATGTCTACAATTTTTACGGTCATACATGTGCCACGTCATAAATCTTACGGACCATTTTGTCTTTTTTCTTTAACCCTTTCGCTTCAGCAGTCCAGTCTACCGAAATACTGTCACTGAACGAAAGCGCGCGCCAGAAGAACGAAGGACGAAGAGTCCCTGTCTTTGATCACGTCGTTCTCCTCCAGGATATCCAGAGTCAAGAAGAGGAGAGCCATAGGCACCGCTTCGAAGCTGCCAGAAGAATTAACCCTGCAAAAGAGAAATGAGGATAACAACCACGTCTACGAAACTTAAAGGTATGAATATTAAGATCTTAAGAAATGAGACGAACTCCATTGCTGTCGGTGGGACAGAAGTTGCAAGGAGGGCAGTTCCCGTCTACGGCACAGGAGCGACGATAGTGATGGACAGATGAATGACGATACTGGAGACAGAGAATGAGGCTCTTCGAACAGAAAAATATTGAGAAATATTCTCTTGTGCTCCGGAGGAATGCCTGCGGTGTGGTGCCTCTGCTTCCGGACAGAGGTGATGAGACTGCGCGACTCGCTACACTGGAATGGAAAATCGAAGAACTGAGATCCTCCATTATGAAGCAGACAGAAGAAGGTCTTCGAACGAGGACCGATGGGGAAACTAGCGGACAATGGATCTATCTGCCCAGTCGAAAAGCGGGAAGGCGATCGGAGAAACCGTCGCTCAGGTTGGTCGATGAACCATGGGCCAGAAGGGAGGTGGCGTCCTGACGGTGCCTGCCCGTGGAAAGGAAGAGAAAGAGGAAAAAGAAAAATGGACCAACGTTGAAGGGGAGAAAGACAACGACAATGACCCAGTCGACCAGCAGATCGCAATCGGAGAAAGGAAGGTAGAAAATCAGCTCTTCCACGCACGTCCACTTCCAAGTTGCACCGTAGTTGGCACAGCGACGGGTGAACGAATGTTACGGAGTAAGTCATCGCCGCGTTACAACGCATTCTTCTGCCGACGGAAGCGAGCGAAATAGACAATCTCAAATGCTCAAATTCTCAAATGCTGGAAAGAGAAACGGTCAAAATGGAAAGAGGTAAGAGAACGATATTATGAAGAAAAGGGAATAAACGTAAGAGAATTCCAGACATCAGATGAAGAAGAACTTGGCAGAAACACTACAGTACAGGTGAACAGGGCAGAGCAAAAACAGATACAACATAAAATAATTATAAAAGAGACGGAAAGTACAAGGGATTAAGGGGAATGTAAAGGAAGAGATCAAGCGATGATAGTAAGATTCAAATACGGTAATAAAGAAAGAATCAATAACTTATGGATAAAATCTGAGGTGGATAGGTGGTGATAGGTGCGGAAGAAACACGCGAGTATAGTTAACAATATATATATGTCGGAGATGAAAGAACACCGGAGCTTTCCTTCGGAACTTTGGTAAAATCCCGTAATATTGTAATCTAGATTCTACCATAGCCGCAATTAAACAATAAAACTGAGAGGTGGCTGTTTATGAATTAAATCAATTATGACTTCCCGTGTTTTATGACGGTGGGCTTGGGCTCGAGGTGACATAATGGGTCGCTGAGCGTAGCCACGGTCACGGGAGGGATGTGTACCTAACAGAGGTATAAAATAATTAAATATCTTGCCTTAAAAACAAGGATTGACCTGAAGGATACAGAGAGGAGTATATAAGGCAGCTCCTCCTGGACTGAGGGATCAGTTTTAGAGAAGTTCTACTTGCAACGTGAACAAGTACGTTGAGTGACTTTAGATTGAGAAAGAAATCGCATTCGTCATCCCGTTGACCGTGTATTCGTTACCGATCGGGGGGCCATCGTCATTAATTTCGCGAGTGCTCAACCGCCGCGGTTAATCGTTAAGATTGTAACACCTCCATCGCAGCAATAAACTACGCCTGTGTTGTGTCGCATCAATGGCCAATTCTAGTGAAGATTCATTTGACGCCCCCAATCCTAATCCCAGCGCTCCTCCGACATACATTTTATCGAAATCGATTGATGCAGAAGAAAGGGACAGGTATCAAAGAATATAAGAATCTTTAGATTTATTACAGTTGTAGCCATAAACTCCTAAAGATACTGTGATTTTCACCATTTTTAACCGTTTATAGCTCGCAACAACGTTAATCGATTTCGATGATCTTCAAGCATTTACATAACGAAACGAGGTTTGTTCACGATAAGCCAGCAAGTATTTAGTATGGTTCTCACTGATTTCAATACCTTTGAAATATGTTGTCAAGGTCGTTATTCCGAACAACATTCTGTTTACATTCGATATATTACGATATCAATATATTGTATAAATTAACATTTTAAACAACTTTTGCCTATACGTATAACCGCTGTTCGTTCTTAGTTTTTGAGATATTGACAAAAAACTGTCGATACCATTGCCATGAATTCCGCTTATAATTGTGCATCCGCGACAGTGTATGCACAAACTTTGGGTGCTTTTTTTTACGTAGAGAAATCCTCATGGACACTCCGCCGCTGCGGGCAACAACAGAGCAGTGTCAGACTCTTACCGACTAAAACTCCACGATAACCCGCCTGCGCGTATAATAAGAATGCTCCGTGATCTCGTTCTTTGCGAATTACTATCGATGCATTCCCCGCGATCCCTGAACCGAACCGATCCAAATGTATATGCACCAGTGGGGGCCATTGCCCTTGACGCCATCGCCCTGCTAGTTGCGTCCCGTTGAGGATGGTGGTGGAGCGGCCCTGGGTCGCCTGAACGCCATCCCCCTCCATCACGTTATCCAACAAGAGTGAGAGTTTCTCTTTCTCTTCCTTTCTGCCCGTTCCTTTGCGAGCATAACTCGCTCGCAGAAAAGGCGGACAGCCTCATATTTCCGCGGCTCGCTCAGCATCGCTTCTATAATCGCCGAGGGGGTCAATCTCTCGCCTATGATGAAACACAAGGTGTAGCTATTTCGTCGACGGTATCATATATTTTAGCGCCGACAGGTCAAAGAACTACAAGGTTTGTGAACAAACAATTCAGAAACAAAAGTGAGCCTTGAGAATTATATTATTTTAAAAGATATTTATGTTCTATTATCATTGTTTATTTCTCAGAGGACTTTTCAATGATAAATTATTGTTGTTATAGTATAATTTTCACTTAAGTTTAGTTTGGTGGAAAATGAAAAAGGTTTTTATCATCATACGGAAAAATATTTATTTTCTGTGAACTGATTTAATATTTAAATTAATAATAGTTAATGTTACTATTATTTTCTATATAATTCTTTTGGTGTTTAGCATTATAAAAAGATATGGCGTAGAATTTTTATCCAAATAGAAATGATCTTTAAACATACACTTAACGGTGATGTATGAACGTTCGCAGATGTTACTGTACTAGAAACATCGAGGAGTAAAGATATTGTCATGTACGAATTGTTTACAAATCAGAAACCATGTGCATATAAATACATACATCCTTATTAAGCAATGCCATAAATGAATTTATTTAGAAATGACACGAGTGAAAAGACAAAATAAACCGGATTAGCTGCACCTTCTATATAAAATTGTATTTATATTGTCTTTGGATCAAAGATAAAAAAGTAATGCTCAAATCGTCAGTACACAATACATAATATTATCCAGAGCAAAATTATTATACCGCATATGTTGGTGATCTGATTTATCCAGAACAGCCTGAAATAATGGAAAATATATGTATTTATATTAGTTCCTATTTTTTTATGCGAAGACACTTTTATAAGCACCTTGATAATCGTTGTCGGGCTATTGAGTTAAAATCTTCTTTCAGAATAAATTTCTTAATTCCCACCAGGTAAATTGCGATATACTTCTCCCAATTCATATCCCGTAAATCTAGTTTTACCATATCGCTGTCGTTCAACATTTTTACCTTTCTCGCCAAGTTGGAACAGTTATCTCTTTGGAAATTCCACTCGCGTGTGGTGAAAAATGCTAACAATGTAAACAGCTTATTGCTATTTCTGAGAAGTTTCATCATTCTGAAATATCGTTTTTAATTATTATTATAGATGAAAACAGAGATTATCCCAGGAAGATTGTTCTTGATGTTCGAGGATCGATAGAATACTCACATTGGTTTACTACCTCGGAGTCTTAAAAATATATCTGTGACGAACATAGGAAAAACACGCGGAATTACACTCAGAACGTTGTAGATATATCTATCAGCTACGACTGAACAACCCGGGTACCATAGCGTATCGTTCGGTGGGGTTTCTATGCTACATTTTACCATAATATCTACCATCGGACCAAACCTTGTCAATTGAAACACTTACATTATTATTGACTACTAGAATTATACATAAGTAAAGTTTATCATACGAATATCTCTGAAAACATTATGGACTTGAAATAAATATTCTATTGTATCGATATTCTTCTAAACTAATGACATATTGAGATCATCTATGTTTATTTGCTTTCTACTGTCCAAGTTACTTCAATAATCTGAATCTTTTGAGATACTTTAACAATCGAGTTACATTAGTTGACAAAAATTCGTAATAAAAATTACTTCAAAGGCAATGCGTTACTCGTGCAGTTGTAAACTTTAACTTCGTGCTCAGGATGTAACGTGACATGCCATGCAGTACATATTATCGTGTCGATTACGAAATCGACAGGCACTACATCCAATCTTGTATCTCTCCTACCTCGTATCACTGTTACACATCCTTTGCCGACTAGCAGAAAGGTACCTGGTAACATTAAATTGGTTTAGAAATTATTTGTGATTTTCGATTAGCAGAAATGTAATGCAAAATCGATAGGAATGAATTCTCGTAATAGTGAGCAACAACAAATTTGAACTATAATAATGATAAAATAAAAGCCTCACAATTAGCCTCTCACAAACTAACCGATTAATTCCACTTTTGTGAAATGTAAGGGTTGTCGAACAATTGCTAATGAAGAATATCTATTAAAATACCTGTAGGTCCAGAAATATTTTTTATCCAACCAGGACTTGGTTGTTCCAAAGAGGCACCAATTATGCTCGGCCGCACTATCGCAACTGGCAGATCTTTGCACTTGCCTGCTACAATCTGCTCTGCCATATTCTTACTGAATATATATGTATTTGGATAAGTTTTTAAAATTATTTTTTCTAATTCATTGATGGACGTTTTGTTGAATTTGTCACACATATCGATCACCTCTGAAGGGTTCCAACACGTGCTGCAAAGTTAGTGATAAATGAACATATTCTTCACGTTATAATTACTAATATTATATTTGTAAACTACGGAACAATATGTGCGTATAACTTATTCTTACGTATAAACTTTTTCCTCGATCTCATGTAGATTCGCATTACTGTAAGCTGTGCTAACGTGGACAAAGCTCATCGGATGCCTCAGTTCGTTCCAGAGTTCGACGACGCGAGCAGTACCATTCGTATTCACATTAACAGCGACGTGCAACGGCTCGTTGAATTTTACAGTGGCCGCGGAGTGAAACACTATGTTTACTTTTTCTAACAACAGATTTCTGTCTTCTCGCGAAAGACCTAAATGCGGCAGACTCACATCACCTTTCACCGGGTAAACTTTGCTCAAAATTGAGGGATGTTTCGCTTTGATGTCATTGTAAATCTGAAAACAAAAAAATAGTAGATCAATTTCAAAGAAAGGAGTTAATCAATGTGGCCCCTGACATATTTAAATATTGAAGGAAACAAGAATAATATTTACGAACGGGATCATCTATGAGCTTCTTAAATCGTTGTTCTATCGTTTCATTCGTTTTTAGACGAATTAATATAAAGATGGCAGCGATACGCGGACACACACGCATCAGTTTTTCCAGTAATGCTATTCCTACGAATCCGGTTGCTCCAGTCACAAGGATCCCACTACCGGCGTAGAATTCCTCGAGCGAATTCGCCTTATTCAATCCTTCGTTGGTCCCATTTTCTTCTTTGGTTTCTTTTGATTCCCATTTGGTTTCTTTATTGATAGTATCCATATTTCAGGATCTTTCAGTTCCAATATTTGCCATAAATTAGCATTTTCGACAAACAGTAAGTGGAAACATTTATTAAATAATATACCATATTGGTTAGACCATATACTTGAGACCTTTTTATATATTACCTTCTAAAAAAATCTACGGAATTGAACAATTATGGTATCGTTTTGCATAAATCAAGTAATTGCATTACTTGATTACTTGATACTTCCAGTGTAATGTACAAATATTTTCCTACAAGGGGAATTCGTTCATCAGAAAAAGCAAAAGTTAAAAGAGCTATGCGATGCAGTAAATACAATTTCTCATGTGGACTGTTCATTAATTTGTATTATTTCATATTATATGAAAACGATATCTTAATTAACATTTCGAGTCTAAGTTTAAATAATCTTTATGTAGTTTCATATGGCGTCTACATTATTTATTTTGTGTGTATGCTTGTAATTATTATAACATACATTGATCAGTAATTTATGTGGAAGATGTGTATGGTCCATGCCAGACAGTGTTCGCCTACATTTAGTAGCTTCTCGAGAATACTTAATGCGTATGTAATGTTTCTGTCACCACCCGTTTACGCGTGTGTATGTAAAATCTGTATAAACATAATTTATATGTTCTCTTCATTGATTAAATATTTATAGAGGCAAAAGAAGGCAAATTTCCGATATTTTCATTTTATTTTAGTTTCAAGATTCTGTAACCAAATACCCTGTATAAATAAACCACTTTCTCGATTTTTTCGATGATCGATTATGCCATTATCCTAATACCGGAACAATCTATTATCTCAACCTAATATTTCCTAATAGCGGATGCCTCTTCTGTTTGAAATATGTACTGTATACATATTTTATTCGCGTTCATTTATAATGTATTCTAATGTTTTCTTTCCATTATTCGGTTCAGTGAATTCTGATTTTAGAACTTTAGTATGAAACTAATAATGCTCTAGCTATCGAAGCAAAGTAAAACAAAAACTCGAAAGTGGTGTAAATGCAATAGAATTAACAAATTTACGTAATGTTGGGAAACGCCACAATCAGAGGTCGGATCTACTGATGTAATGAACCGGTTCCCTGTGAAAGAGCAAATGAAATGGTAATGATGTAGTGCCTTGTCATGATGCACCGCGCGTGGAGTTTGAGAAATGGACTCAATGACTCACAGTATAAAAAAAAATGTAGTACTTTGCAATTAATTATGTTGAAAGAATTATGTGACTTAGCAGCCAAGAAGATATGGAAACCATAGATATTTAATGGAACTATCAATCAATCTTGATCTGTATTTGTATTAATGAAATTTCATATCAAAGTGATTGTTCCATTATCCGTATAATTTTGCCTTCCTGTTAACCGAATAAAGAAGGCTCTATTGTCTTTCAAATTACCTGGTTGAAATTTTACATCCGGAGCAGGCTGATGAATATGATAAAGTAAACGAGCACAGTGGTCAATGAAATCAACCAAAACATAAAAGTTTTACATATTATGTGTCATATATTATATTTATATGTTTTTTATGATTTTCATATATTCTGTACTTTTATTATATATGCTTATTTACTGTTACGTATGTATCTGTTATTTTGTACCTATATATTTGTATTGCTTTGTATATATGTGTATATTTCTTTATATTATCAGGTTTATGCATATTATATGGCACTACATTCTACGTTATTTAATTTTCTAATTTGTTTTCTGCTTGATCTTTACGATAACAAGCCGTTTGTTAGAAAAGTTATTGTTTTATAGAGACTTGATATTGTACACACGTTCATATAGTATACAAGCGAAGGAAATTAGTACAATTAAATAATTACTATCAACAATTTTGTAAAAATATTAATCATAAAATCTTTGTAACTCCTGAACGTCTATGAGATGATATTTATGTCCGTATTCGAGGAGATACTTTTACGCAGCATCTAAATAATTAACAAGTATAAGGAATGTGATAAATATAACAAGAGAAATGTATTTTATCACGATATACAATATTTTATTTGAAATTATAATCTTTGATATAATCATTCCATTAGCATTTCAAGGTTTCTTTTATATCTAATCAATATTACATACGTTTACTTCAATTCATTTGCGTTTGTTTCAATTTATTTTACTACAAACAAGGCATCTTTACCATTTAAAATATAAAATGATTAAAATATCTCTTATGGTTAATGTAGTCACCGCAGAAGGTATTTTCACCTTTCATGAACCCGCAAAATGAAAGCATGTCCTAACAACAACTTATGAAAAACTGTTTCTAGCCTCAACTTTTTCCAGAATATAGCCAGATTTTCATACAAATGTCACATGAAGGCGAATGTTCCGATTATCTCTACCGACTGGTTGTAAATTATTGAAAAACCACAATAATGAATCAGTTTTACTGCGTGAAATGTAAACTACAAAATAAATATTCGAAAATTCAATAACGTCATATAAACTATTGTAATAATTAATGATCCGATGGTATTTTTGAGACATACGATATTGGTAGCGATGATTGATTGTTAGTGAAATTAGACAATTCAATAGAGAATAAAAGGGAAGCACCTGTTACCTGATACTATTTTCACTTAGTATTCGTTACCAAAGATCGAATAAAAATGCAACTGCACGGCAGTAAATCTCGACACTACTGTCACGGTACTGTAGTGATATACTATGCGACACTCCTCTAGAAACTCGTACTTTTAATAACATTACCCTACTACCGAAACTGCATAATGTCTTACATGAACGAATTGATTAACATTTTTATCTCCCGGACGAAGGAAAAAATAATCTTGAATGAACCTTGATTGTGTGACACTTCGATCGTAGCTGTATTTTCTATCAGTAATTGCCCATATATTTACATCATAATGATACTTTTATTACATATAACAATTTATTAGGTGAAAATATGTGAATTGAAAATTCCATTTCATATCACAAACACATATTCTGCTGAGGTTAAAAAACACCAACACACAGTTAGAGTAAAATATACTCATACAGTACTTAACTTTAACAAAAATTAAAATTATGGTACTACATGGTTTAGTAAGAAATTCCTAAGAAATGAAAGATATGTACATATTCTTACAAGTCTGCAAACTAATTTTCAAAAAAAAGAAGGGAGGATTCGATACCTATTCCTATTGTGAAAATATTGGTAAATATCTGGCTAATGCTAAATATATATGTGTAATGTATGTTCGTACAGTTAGCGCTTCATAGGATAATATGTATATAAAAAACTATTTCATTCTGTTGTAAGATAACGATCCAAAGCACAATACTACTAATACATTAGCGTGGATTTTGTATCATGCTTGGAAACACTTAAAATATGCTCCGCGATATAAGCATTATTGAAAATACATAAATACAATTAATGAAAATATAAATAGAAGTATCGATTCAGCATATTTCATCACTAAATCTTTTAAAAAAGATTTCTTAGAAAAATGGAAAAATAGGGTACTCATCAATTTGAGAAATTCAATGCCACGATATTTGCAAAACATAATGGAATAAGAAGGAAGCTTCGCTAACAACAAGAGGTCGCGAATAGTGAGACTCGGATTTTCATATAACTTGAGACTAGAAGAACAGCGCAAAATACTAATCACGAATCAATCCTCTTTCAGTTGGGATTACTAGAATTTATGAGGCGTTACCACCCTCTAATGTTCAATGTACCCCTAAAAGATGATCCGGAATACAGTTAAAGATAGACAAATATTTGTAAATAAAAATCTTAGCGTATTGAACGAAAATACTACAGTTAATAAGAAATTTTCGAAATTGCTTTGGTACGACCTGTTCGCGGAGAGACGCGATCGCGAGGAGACGCGTCAGCGAGGGGCGTAAATTCTCGCTACGATTTAGATAATCGACGCCGCGAATTAGTCGTTCCCCTGTTTCGGTTAGGACAACAGAGGTGGTTTAATGAATTGACACTGTATTAACAGTGTTAATATGAATGTGATAATAGATGTGAAAAATAAAGGATGACCAAAGTAATGACTCGGAGACTTTCAGATGTGACTTCTTAGATTTCGACAGTTAGCTGTGATTACGTATATAATACTGATCGACTGTCCACGATACCTTTGTTTCGCCGGGAGACGATCCCCACTACTCTCAGGTCACGCCATTATTTGCGCTTATGATCACCTAGGCCGCCTTCTTTTTATGAGCAAAATAGCGGATCGCAATCGACCTTTCGAGGACTCGATATTTTGATGAAAAACTGTCCGTACTGACACACTGTTTACACTATGTCTATCCCAGAGGACGATCCGTCCGTGACACTGAGTTAGGAACACGGCCCACAACAAATCTCGTGGCGTAACATCCTCCCCCCGTTGAGAGGGTACCGATCAAGCGATCTGCTGTGCTGTTCTGTAAAAGAGAAATTAATGAGATGTTCCATCCAACTCCTTTTCGCTTGCTAATTGTTCGTATTCCGCTGAATCCGTTTGGCTCGGTAATGTGACGAGTCGCGTGGCACCTCGATCTAAGATGCTCGTTGCCGTGTGAAGTATGGCTATCTGGATGATGTCGCTGTCGTCAGGGTGAGTTCGATGAGACGGCCGAAGGGCCGTTTCGTTGAGGCTACATTGTCTGCCTTGTAGTCTGGATTGCCGGGGTCCTCGTCATAGCCAAGAACCTTTTCGTTGACGTCACGACCCAGGAAGTGTCATGAAACCGCTCGGCCCATGAAGTATCGTAGAATACCTCGCCCCAGGAGGTGTCATTGTCTGTCTTGTCGATATCACAAAGGTAAGTGAAATCTGGGTGTATAGGGATACGGTGGTACACGGTTGAGTGGGGGACAGGACTCCCCCCGCTGACCCATCCGTGTCGTATCTTCTTGATACTGCTTGATGGTGGTGCCGGGTTGGCCCTACTATCCACAAAAGACAAGATCGGTGAGATCTTACCTTCCTTTTAATTAGATTCATTTTGCTGCATAGCAGTCGGAGGTGGAACATTTGTAATCACAATATTTTGATGTCGATTATTTTGCTGCGTAATTAGTCCTTGTCGTATAGCATTAACCGTATTCTGGGAATCAAAATGATGCGTATTCACCGAAGAAAATGTGTTTGCTGCAACAACCTTTTGTTGTTGTAAATTGACGTTATGTTACATTTACATTTTGTTGTACATTTGTATTATGCAAAATAGCAGATGTATTTTGCTGTTGCATACTTATAATAACATTTTGCTGTGTATGAGTTAAATCACCAATGGCAGACTGCAAATTTTGTTCAATGTTTTGTACGTTACTAGATGCATTTTGCTGTAAAACATTAATTGTATTTTGTTGAATACTAGAATGTTGTTGTAAAACATTCATAGTATCATGCTGCATTGCGGTATTGCAAGAACTTTGTTGTTGTAACATGTTTAAAGAATTATGTTGATCCTTTGATCCAGAAGTTTGAAGATTTCGTTCAAAAACATGTTGGACATTCTGCGTTTGTACAGTCTGTGCTGTTATTTGCTGATGTTGATTATGCTGATATATTGGTGTTTCTTGTTGCAGTGTTATTGATTCCTGCTGATGACCTTGATTACCTTTTGTCACAGTATGTTCATTTTGTACAGTTAAATTATTTGGCAAGGATTTTTGAACATGAGTAGCACTCTGAGATATTTTGTTTAAATTTTGTTGCACATTAGTAGTAACACGAGCATTTGTAAGTCGCACTTGACTAGATTTTTGTGCAGAAACATTAGGATTTTGCTGATTACTAGCCGTTTGACTCGTATTAGTCAATCGAGAATTTTGTACACTGAATGTAGTACACGAAGGTTTTGTTGCTAAAACCTCAGAAGTTAGAACATTGCTGTTTGGTTGTGGAAGGCTAGAATTAGATGACTGATTAGCTCTTGTTGTTAGTGTGAGATTTTGTACATTAATATTTTTCGCTGCTTGCATATCCAATGTCTGTAGAGATACAAGATTGTTCTGAACACAAACATTTAACACAGGACTGGATTCTTGAGGAACCTTTACACTTTTCTGTTGATTGTTTGATGTCGAGCATACGTGCACAGTCTGTGGACTAATAGCACAAGTAACACTTTGTGGAACTGCGGACCTTCCAGTAGTAGTAACCGCTGAAACGCTGGATGATAAAGGTGATTTAACGAATTTTTGTCTCTGTAGCACAATACATTGTGTATATTGTGTCGTCGTTCGTGCTTGTCCAAGAAGATGAGAAATAGTTTGTGAATTTTGTCTGTCCCAGAGGACGATCCGTCCGTGATACTGAGTTAGGAACACGGCCCACAACAAATCTCGTGGCGTAACAGCTTGAAGAGATTACGTCAGTCATGTCTATTTGAAAAATTACGACATCAATGCACATGACAAAAAAGTTACATTTTTTGACATGGATGCTGCTATGCATTATGCGTATATATATGGTTTCCTCGCTAGTTAATGTAAATATCTTACTTATATTTCGACGTGTCGTTTTTTTTTTTATAATCACGGCGGACATTGGCGTCGCCAACGATCAACGCTACAAGAACTTTAATAGATGGCTTCACAATAGTAGTGACCATCAATGCTATAATTCGAGAATGTTTATTGAAAATAATAAGCATTATGACTTTTAAATATCCATATTACTTTTATTTTTTTAATATATTATTTACATTTTTAATTGTATTGTGTGCGAAATTCAGTGGTGTCGAATTTGGAGAACGAGGTATTGTATGAGGAGCTAGTCTACGTTCTATCAACAATAACACAAACTTTCCATCGAAAAATTGGCCAACTATTCGACTATGACGTGAATCGTGAGCAATCATGTATGGAACAGATAGAATTTACGCCTTTGCTTTAACCTTCTACTGTTTGCTACGAAGTTGTAAACGTAAAAATCACAAATATAATGCCATGTCATTGATGCTGGTACATAATTCCATCCTTGATTAATTTTTTTGAGTTCGATGTCTTTTGCGAGCCGAAATTGTGTCATTCGTTCATGGAGGTGTTACCGCATTGATCACGTGGGCCAAAAGCGTAAATGCAATGTGAGTAGCATCCAGTTAGCAAAAATTTCGTGCAGTTACGTAGCTATTTGGAGTGCTTGAACACGATTAGTTTTATAAAATTGGATGTTTTGTCTTGTATTCGCTGATAATTGATTGAGCGACGTATTTTAAATAAACACGTTGGCAAATATGCATGAGCAGAGATGAAAATTAATCTGTTCTTCGTTAGGAATGCGCAGCCAATTTGATCTTTGATGCAAATTTAAACGTCGCAATGTTAATTTCCTGATCATCAAGTTATTTACTTAGCCGCCAAAAATGATATTTTTGCAAAATCCTTTTCTTCATGTAATATTCTTCTGTTATAACTGTATTCTGATATTGTTACGTCGGCCGGCTCTCTACCTAGACCAGGCCATACGCCACGAGACTTTCGATGGATCGTATTCCCAACCGTCACTCGCGATACTACAATGTCGCGGACCGATCACCTCATAAGACCGGCGAAATACCTACAATGTCGCGGCGAGCGCATATTTATCGTCGGGCGTCGAGCTCTATAAGCTTCGATTTCGGTCCGGTATCTTACAACACAAAGAAGGGGGCATACATGATCATAGCGCGAACGGTGGCGTCATCCGAGCGTGGTGGGGGGTCGTCTTCCAGGAGACAAAAGAAAGGATCGAAAGGCGACCAGTCTCATCTGCAGATTCAAACTACATACATCATAAAGTCGGGTTACATTTCTGTCCTACTTCAGTCGTATTCGTTGCCAAACAATTAACGTTCAAGTTAGTCTTATTTGAGGAGGCGAATCGAAAACATTGCAAATTTGCCAGAACACGCGTTTATCGTTAAACCATCTCTCATTACCTACTTCATTATTATAAGTACAGATTCTATTAACCCTGTAAACGCAGTGTTGATTCATTTAACCACCCCTATTATCCTAATCGAAATAGAGGATCGATCATTTCGCGGCGTCGATAGTCAAATCGTAACGGGAATTTACGACTCCCGTGAACGTGCTTTCTCGCGAACGCGTCTCTCCGCGAGTGAACGAAACAGATATATCTGCAATTTTCTGCTGCTTCATCGTTAGTAAAAGCAAATATAAATATGAACACAAAGGTAAATACATACATATAAATATAAACATATTGCGAATAAAGTCAATTTAATTTATTTGTCGTTATCGACAGAATGATTCTAAACAACTCTTTCCTGTGCATGCAACTGTTGCACGGCTATGGTTTTTGAAGACGGGGAGCCACGATGTCCATCGACTCCGCGCAAACTCGGCCCGGGATTCCATCCGGACCCGGCACCACGTCCCGGGATGCCATCCTCTTTGTCGCCTCGAAGAGCTCCTCTTCGGTGACTCGCAGCTCTTCGCTCCACTCTACCGTCAGTACCATCTCGTCGCTGGAGGAGGCGGAGGATGGTCCTGGCTGCCTCGCGTCGCTATCTTCCCGCAGGAACAGAGTCCCGATGACATTGTCCAGCAGCACCGGGTCCATGTTTGCGGTCAGCGGGGGGGCCGAAGGTCGCAACTTCTTTGTCACCGCTTTGTACGGCCGTCCGCACGGATCGGATTCGACCACTTCGATCAGCTCCGTCCAGGACCGAGCTTTCGCGATCTTGATCTTCCGCTGGAGAGTGCGTCTCGCCTCTCTGTAGGCCTCGTAGCAGCGAGTGATCTCTTCCTCGTCGCGTGTCCTCCTACGACAACGGGCCCTTAGAAATCTGCTGCTGGCCCGAACGCAACTCGCTCGCATCTCCGCGATCTCCGGCGTCTACCAGTATACGCCACGGCGGTCGCGTCTACTTTCCAGAACGGAGCGCAGCATCGAGACGTCGCACGCGTCGCTCATGTATCTTCGGAGGTTTTCCGCCTCCTCGTCGACGCTTCCCAGCGTAGTCGTCCTACGGGCGCCCTGCTCCAGGCAGAAACGATGGCTGCAGCCAACAGCATCTCCCTGTCCCTTGCCTTCAGACGCCATCTCGGCGGTGGTGGGAAGGAATGGCCCGCTCCTCTTCGGACATCGTCATTGGTGTCCTCCTTGGAGGCCACCTCCATCAGTATGTAGAAGTGGTCGGACAGGGTTTCGACCCCCTCGGCTACTCTCCAGTTGCGGATCTTAGGGTACAGCGCCGAGGTAGCCCACGTGACGTCAACCACGGAGGATCCTCTCCACGCCACGCAGATGCTCGCCCCTGTTTATCAGTAGGAGCCCGAGACCCGCGGCCCAGTCGGTCAGCCATCTTCCTCGGGGGTTCGTCGCAGCGTTTCCCCATTGCGTCGAGCGGGCGTTGAAATCGCCGAGGACGAGTACCTGGCGTGGAAGGCATTTTCTGACGCACTCGCCAACCCCGTCCAGGAAGTCCCCGAAAGCGGCCAGACCGTCACCACCGCTATTCCAGCGACATAGCCGTTGCCGCGGTCGAGCAGGACGCTGGAGGCACCCAAGGCTGGCGTCCAGGTAACGGCCGTCAATCCGTCCAGGTTCCCGACACAGTTGGGGGCGTCAGGAACGCGATACGGCTCGGCCACCACCGCAAGGGCGAATTCGCTCTCCCGGAAGGTTTGGAAGAGCAGGTCTTGCGCCCGCCTCGATCTTCCCAGGTTGCATTGGAGGAGGCGCTTGATCTTATTAGTTCAACTCCATGGCCTCCTCACGTTATGGCCATCTACCGTTATTTTGTCGGTGGTGCTTCCTTGTGTTCCTTCCGAGGCTGGCTCGCGGACGGGTTGCCTCTTCTTAACTCTCGGGGAGCGCACGCCACCCCGCCCATCCTGTGGTTGGCGGATGCCCCGAGCGACTCGCACAGGGGGCACTTGGGAGCAGAGGCGAGACAGCCTCTGGCCCGATGTCCGGTTTCGCCGCACCTGTAGCACAGGTGTCCTCGCTCCACGGTGGACGAGCAGGTTGCTCGCACGTGTCCCAGCTCTAGGCACCTGTAACATTGCAAGGGCCTCTTCGGGACGGCTGTGGAAGTTTTCCCGCCTGGGCCAATTTCCGTGCTCCAGCCCCCGGGAATTTTATCCAAGACGACCCGAGGCCGCCTCTGGTGATGCCGATCTCTCCGAGTTGCACCTCCGCGGCGCCGCATCCTGCAGCCGAGGCCAGCGTTTATCGCAGCTCTTCCTTACCGATCGAGACGTCTATCCCGACCACTCTTAGCTCCGCCATCCTTCGTGGAGCCGCGACTCTTACCTCGGTCGGGTCCAGTACCTCGGCCAGGCGGGTCTGCATGCCGCCATCTTACTTTTTTTTCATTTTAGGGCCGACTGGTGAAAGAAGGTACAAGGTTTGTGAACAAACAATTCAGAAACAAAAGTGAGCCTTTAGAGCTATATTATTTTAAAAGATATTTATGTTCTATTATCATTGTTTATTTCTCAGAGGACTTTTCAATGATAAATTATTGTTGTTATAGTATAATTTTCACTTAAGTTTAGTTTGGTGGAAAATGAAAAAGGTTTTTATCATCATACGGAAAAATATTTATTTTCTGTGAACTGATTTAATATTTAAATTAATAATAGTTAATGTTACTATTATTTTCTATATAATTCTTTTGGTGTTTAGCATTATAAAAAGATATGGCGTAGAATTTTTATCCAAATAGAAATGATCTTTAAACATACACTTAACGGTGATGTATGAACGTTCGCAGATGTTACTGTACTAGAAACATCGAGGAGTAAAGATATTGTCATGTACGAATTGTTTACAAATCAGAAACCATGTGCATATAAATACATACATCCTTATTAAGCAATGCCATAAATGAATTTATTTAGAAATGACACGAGTGAAAAGACAAAATAAACCGAATTAGGAGCCCCTTCTATATAAAATTGTATTTATATTGTCTTTGGATCAAAGATAAAAAAGTACTGTTCAAATCGTCAGGACACAAAACATAATATTATCCACAACAAAATTATTCTAGTGGATATTTTGGTGATCTGATGTATCCAGTACAACCTCAAATAAAAGAAAATATATGTATTTATATTAGTTCCAAGACCATTTCTCGAAGTCCAGATATCATCTATTGGTGATAAGGTGCAGCCACTCGTACCATTACCAATGACATGACCAACGGGATACGGTATTTTTGACTGGGATTCCTCGGAATTGCATTCCCGTACTGACAGTGGTTCCGCATTTCCGCACTCGATCTGAGGGATTGGAAGGGTAAATGAGGTAGGATTAGAGGAAAGAGAAAGGACGATCTGCTCACTCCCTCCCGGCCTCACGGTCAGGACCGGTCCTGTCGCAATTCCGGTGGATTATTAAGCAGTAAAAACGCCCCCCTGCCTTGCTCGGGAAAGGTGGACTCTTACGCTCGCGTTGCCTTCCTGAAATATCCATGCCCAGAAACTCACGTCGAACTCATAAATAGAAATGTGAGAAAGGCAACTGGACATTTGGGATAGCCATTTTTCCGTTAGCCACTGGCAAGCGAGTGTTTACCAGGCTTTACCGAATTGTACGAGGCACTTGGCACTGGTGGGCGAGAGGAATGCAGTGGCACACCAGCAACTTAGAGGCCTAAATATCAATAACGACCTAGGTGATTACTGAGGTCCATTCATTTACGAATGGTTTCTTTCTAATTTTTGGTTAGTAGAATTTATTTTGTTTGTATTTACATTGTTTGCGCTTCAAACAGAAAAAAGTAACGCTCAAATTATCAGTACACAACACATAATATTATCCATAGTACAATTATTATACCGGATAGTTTTGTGATCTGATGTATCCAGTACAACCTGAAATAACCGAAAATATATGTATTTATATTAGTTCCTATTTGTTTATACGAAGATACTTTTATATGCACCTTGATAACCGTTGTCGGGCTGTTGACTTAAAGTCTTGTTTCAGAATAAATTTTCTAATTCCCATCAGGTAAATTGCGATATACTTCTCCCAATCCATATGCTCTAAATCTAGTTTGACCATATCGCTGTCGTTCAACATTTTTACCTTCCTCGCCAAGTTCGAACAGTTATCTCTTTGGAAAGTCCATTCGCGTGTGGTGAAAAATGCTAACGATGCGAACAGCTTATTGCCATTTTTTAGAAGTGTCATCATTCTGAAGTATCATTTTTAATTATTGTTGTAGATAAAGACAGGAATTATCACAGAAAAATGGTTCGAGATTCGATAGAATACTCACGTTGGTTTACTACCTCGGAGTCTTAAAAATATATCTATGACGAACGCAGGCAAAATATGCGGAATTACACTCCGAACCTTGTAAATATATCTATTAGCTATCATTGGACAACCCGGGTACCATAGCGTATCGTTCAGTGGCGTTTCTATGCTACATTTCACAACGGTATCTCTTATCTGACCCCATCTTGTGAATTGTAATAATTAAATTTGTACAATTAATCGAATTACGCTTAAAGTAAAGTTTATTACTATCCGAGTGTCCCGCGAAATATTATGCAATTTAAATAAATATTATATTATATCACTATTTTTCTAAATTAACATATTGAGAGCAATAGTGGACTTTTGTATTTTACGTTTGTTTGCACTTCCATTGTCCACGTTACTTAAATAAACTGAAACTTTTGGAATTCTTTAAAAACCGAATTACATTAGTTGAAAAAGTTCTTAATAAATTTTACCTAAAAGGATTAGCGTTACTCGTGCAGTTGTAAACATTAACTTCGTGCTCAGGATGTAACGTGACATGCCATGCAGTACATATTATCGTATCGACTACGAAATCAACAGGCACCATATCCACTCTTGCATCTGTCCTACCCAATACCGCTGTTGCACATCCTTTATTGACTAGAAGAAAGGCACCTGGCAACATTAAATTGGTTTAGAAATAATTTGTGATTTTTGATTACCAGAAATGTAGCTCTAAATAGACTGGTAAGACTTCTTTGTAATACTGAGCAACAACAAACTTGAACTATAATAATGATGATCTAGTGGAAAATCTCTCATTTAGTCTGTCACAAACTAACCGATAAACTCTATTTTTCTGAAATGTAAGGGGTATTAAACGATTGCTATCGAAAAAGATGTATTAAAATACCTGTAATTCCAGACATATTCTGTATCCAACCAGGACTTGGTTCTTCCAAAGAGACACCAATTATGCTTGGCCGCACAATCGCAACTGGCAGATCTTTGCACTTGCTTGCTACAACCTGCTCTGCTAAATTTTTACTGAATGTGTATGTGTTTGGATAAGATTTTAAAATTACTTTTTCTAATTCATTGATGGACGTTTTGTCGAATTTGTCACACAAATCGATCACCTCTGAAGGGTTCCAACACGTGCTGCAAAAGTCAATACTGAGTGAACATATTCTTCACGCTATAATTACAAATATAATATTCGTAAACCATGGAACAACGTTTGCGTATAACTTATTCTTACGTATAAACTTTTTCCCCAATCTCATGTAGATTCGCATTACTAAAAGCTGTGCTGACATAGACGAAGCTAATCGGGTGCTTCAGTTCGTTCCAAAGTTCGATGATACGTGCGGTACCTTTTGTATTCACATTAACAGCTACGTGTAACGGCTCCTTGAACCTCACAGTGGCCGCGCCGTGAAACACTATGTTAACTTTCTCTAACAACAGATTTCTGTCTTCTCGTGAAAGACCTAAATGCGGCAGACTCACATCACCTTTCACGGGGTAAACTTTGCTCAAAATTGAGGGATGTTTCGCTTTGATGTTATCGTAAATCTGCAGACAAAAAAATACCAGCTCAATTTCATAGAAGGAAGTTAATGAATGTGGCCCCTGACAGACTTAAATATTGAAAGAAACAAGAATAATATTTACGAACGGGATCATCTATGAGCTTCTTAAATCGTTGTTCTATCGTTTCATTCGTTTTTAATCGAATTAGTATAAAGATGGCAGCGATACGCGGACACACACGCATCAGTTTTTCCAGTAGTGCTATTCCTACGAATCCGGTTGCTCCAGTCACAAAGATCCCACTACCGGCGTAGAATTCCTCGAGCGAATTCGTCTTATTCAATCCTTCGTTGGCCCCATTTTCTTCTTTGGTTTCTTTTGGTTCCCATTTGGTTTCTTTATTGATTGTATCCATATTTCAGGATCTTTCAGCTCCAATATTTGTCATAAATTAGCATTTTCGACAAACAGTAAGTGGAAACATTTTTTAAATAGTATACCATATTGGTTATACCATATAGTTGAGATCTTTTTATATATTACCTTCTAAAAAAATCTACGGAATTGAACGATTATGATATCGTTTTGCATAAATCAAGTAATTGCATTACTTGATTACTTGATACTTCCAGTGTAATGTACAAATATTTTCCTACAAGGGGAATTCGTTCATCAGAAAAAGCAAAAGTTAAAAGAGCTATGCGACGCAGTAAATACAATTTCTCATGTGGCTGTTCATTAATTTGTATTATTTCATATTATATGAAAACGATATCTTAATTAACATTTCGAGTCTAAGTTTAAATAATCTTTATGTAGTTTCATTTGGCGTCTACATTATTTATTTTGTTTGTATGCTTGTAATTATTATAACATACATTGATCAGTAATTTATGTGGAAGATGTGTATGGTCCATGCCAGACAGTGTTCGCCTACATTTAGTAGCTTCTCGAGAATACTTAATGCGTATGTAATTTTTCTGTCACCACCCGTTTACGCGTGTGTATGTAAAATCTGTATAAACATATTTTTTATGTTCTCTTCATTGATTAAATATTTATGGAGGCAAAAGAAGGCAAATTTCCGATATTTTCATTTTATTTTAGTTTCAAGATTCTGTAACCAAATACCCTGTATAAATAAACCACTTTCTCGATTTTTTCGATGATCGATTATGCCATTATCCTAATACCGGAACAATCTATTATCCCAACCTAATATTTCCTAATAGCGGATGACTCTTCTGCTTGAAATATGTACAGTATACATATTTTATTTGCGTTCATGTATAATGTATTCTAATGTATTCTTTCCATCATTCGGTTCAGTGAATTCTGATTTTAGAACATTAGTATGAAACTAATAGTGCTCTGGCTATCGAAGCAAAGCAAAACAAAAACTCGAAAGTGGTGTAAATGCAATAGAATTAACAAATATACGTAATGTTGGGAAACGCCACAATCAGAGGTCGGATCTACTGATGTAATGAACCGGTTCCCTGTGAAAGAGCAAATGAAATGGTAATGATGTAGTGCCTTGTCATGATGAACCGCGCGTGGAGTTTGAGAAATGGACTCAATGACTCACAGTATAAAAAAAAATGTAGTACTTTGCAATTAATTATGTTGAAAGAATTATGTGACTTAGCAGCCAAGAAGATATGGAAACCATAGATATTTAATGGAACTATCAATCAATCTTGATCTGTATTTGTATTAATGAAATTTCATATCAAAGTGATTGTTCCATTATCCGTATAATTTTGCCTTCCTGTTAACCGAATAAAGAAGGCTCTATTGTCTTTCAAATTACCTGGTTGAAATTTTACATCCGGAGCAGACTGATGAATATGATAAAGTAAACGAGCACAGTGGTCAATGAAATCAACCAAAACATAAAAGTTTTACATATTATGTGTCATATATTATATTTATATGTTTTTTATGATTTTCATATATTCTGTAATTTTATTATATATGTTTATTTACTGTTACGTATGTATCTGTTATTTTGTACCTACATATTTGTATTGCTTTGAATATATGTGTATATTTCTTTATATTATCACGTTTATGCATATTATATGGCATTACATTCTACGTTATTTAATTTTCTAATTTGTTTTCTGCTTGAGCTTTACGATACCAAGCCGTTTGTTAGAAAAGTTATTGTTTTATAGACACTTGATATTGTACACACGTTCATATAGTATACAAGCGAAGGAAATTAGTACAGGTAAATAATTACTATCAGCAATTTTGTAAAAATATTAATCATAAAATCGTTGTAACTCCTGAACTTCTATGAAATGATATTTATGTCCGTATTCGAGGAGATACTTTTACGCAGCATCTAAATAATTAACAAGTATAAGGAATGTGATAAATATAACAAGAGAAATGTATTTTATCACGATATACAACATTTTATTTGAAATTATAATCTTTGATATAATCATTCCATTAGCATTTCAAGGTTTCCTTTATATCTAATCAATATTACATACGTTTACTTCAATTCATTTGCGTTTGTATCAATTTATTTTATTACAAACAAGGGATTTTTACCATTTAAAATATAAACTGACTAAAATATCTCGGATGGTTAATGTAGTCACTGCAGAAGGTATTTTCACCTTTCATTAACCCGCAAAATCAAAGCATGTCCTAACAACAACTTATGAAAAACTGTTTCTAGCCTCAACTTTTGCCAGAATATAGCCAGATTTTCATCCAAATGTCACATGAAGGCGAATGTTCCGATTATCTCTACCGACTGGTTGTAAATTATTGAAAAACCACAATAATGAATCAGTTTTACTGCGTGAAATGTAAACTACAAAATAAATATTTGAAAATTCAATAACCTCATATAAACTATTGTAATTATTAATGATCCGATGGTATGTTTGAGACATACGATTTGGTAGCGATGATTGATAACAATCAACAAATTCAAACTAACAAGTGAAATTAGACAATTTAATACAGATTAAGAAGGAAGCGCCTGTTACCTGATACCTTTTTCACTGAGTATTCTTTACCAAAGATCGAACAAAAATGCAACCTCACGGTAGTAAATCCCGATACGTCTGTCACGGTACTGTAATGATGTACGATGCGATGCTCCTCTAGAAACTCGTACTCTTAATAACATTACCCTACTACCGAAATTGCATAACATCATACATGAACGAATTGATTAACATTTTTATCTCCCGGACCAAGGAAGAAATAATCTTGAATCAACCTTGATCCTGTGACACTTCGATCGTAGCTGATTTTTTATCAGTATTTGCCCATATATTTACATCATAATGATATTTTTATTACATATAACATTTTATTAAGTAAAAATATGTGAATTGAAAATACCATTTCATATCACAAACACATATTCTGCTGAGGTTAAGAAACACCAACACACAGTTAGAGTAAAATATACTCATACAGTACTTAACTTTAACAAAAATTAAAATTATGGTACTACATGGTTTAGTAAGAAATTCCTAAGAAATGAAAGATATGTACATATTCTTACAAGTCTGCAAACTAATTTTCAAAAAAAAGAAGGGAGGATTCGATACCTATTCCTATTGTGAAAATATTGGTAAATATCTAGCTAATGCTAAATATATATGTGTAATATATGTTCGTACAGTTAGCGCTTCATAGGATAATATGTATTTAAAAAACTATTTCATTCTGTTGTAAGATAACGATCCAAAGCGCAATACTACTAATACATTAGCGTGGATTTTCTATCATGCTTGGAAACACTTAAAATATGCTCCGCGATATAAGCAATATTGAAAATACATAAATACAATTAATGAAAATATAAATAGAAGTATCGATTCAGCATATTTCATCACTAAATCTTTTAAAAAAGATTTCTTAGAAAAATGGAAAAATAGGGTACTCATCAATTTGAGAAATTCAATGCCACGATATTTGCAAAACATAATGGAATAAGAAGGAAGCTTCGCTAACAACAAGAGGTCGCGAATAGTGAGACTCGAATTTTCATATAACATGAGACTAGAAGAACAGCGCAAAATACTAATCACGAATCCTCTTTCAGTTGGGATAACTAGAATTTATGAGGCGTTACCACCCTCTAATGTTCAATGCACCCCTAAAAGATGATCCGGAATACAGTTAAAGATAGACAAATATTTGTAAATAAAAATCTTAGCGTATTGAACGAAAATACTACAGTTAATAAGAAATTTTCAAAATTGCTTGAAGAGATTACGTCAGTCACGTCTATTTGAAAAATTACGACATCAATGCATATGGCAAAAAAGTTACATTTTTTGTCATTGATGCTACTATGCATTATGCGTGTATAAATGGTTTCCTCGCTAATTAATGTAAATATCTTACTTATATTTCGACGTGTCGTTTTTTTTATATCCACGGCAGACATTGGCGTCACCAACGATCAACGCTACAAGAACTTTAATAAATGGCTTCACAATAGTAATGACCATCAATACTATAATTCGAGAATGTTTATTGAAAATAATAAGCATTATGACTTTTAAACATCCATATTACTTTTATTTTTTTTATATACTATTTACATTTTTAATCCTATTGTGTGCGAAATTCAGTGGTGTCGTATTTGGAGAACGAGGTATTGTATGAGGAGCTAGTCTACGTTCTATCAGCAATAACACAAACTTTCCATCGGGAAATTGGCCAACTGTTCGACTATGACGTGAATCGTGAGCAATCGTGTATGGAACAGATAGAATTTACGCCTTTGCTTTAACTTTGTACTGTTTTCTACGAAGTTGTAAACGTAAAAATCACAAATATAATGCCATGTCATTGATGCTGGTACATAATTCCATCCTTGATTAATTTTTTTGAGTTCGATGTCTTTTGCGAGCCGAAATTGTGTCATTCGTTGATGGAGGTGTTACCGCATTGATCATGTGGGCCAAATGCGTAAATGCAATGTAAGTAGCATCCAATCAGCAAAAATTTCGTGCAGTTACGTAGCTATTTGGAGTGCTTGAACACGATTAGTTTTATAAAATTGGATGTTTTTCTTGTATTCGCTGATGATTGATTCAGCGACATATTTTAAATAAACACGTTGGCAAATATGCATGAGCAGAGATGAAAATTAATCTGTTCTTCGTTAGGAATGCGCAGGCAATTTGATCCTTGATGCAAATTTAAACGTCGCAATGTTAATTTCCTGATCATCAAGTTATTCACTTAGTCGCCAAAAATCATATTTTTGCAAAATCTTTTCAACATGTAAAAGTCTTCTGTTATAACTGTATTCTGATATATCTGCAATTTTCTGCTGCTTCATCGATAGTAGAAGCAAATGTAAATATGAACACAAAGGTAAATACAAACATATAAATATAAACATATTGCGAATAAAGTCAATTTAATTTATTTGTCGTTATCGACAGAATGATTCTAAACAACTCTTTCCTGTGCATGTAACTGTTACACGGCTACTTTTTTTGAAATATCTGGAAAAAACTATCGATACCACTGCAGTGAGTTATACGTATAAGTGTGCGTCCGTGACAGCGTACGTGCTAGGATTTGTTAGCGGCTCATTAATTCTTTATAGTATATACAGGGTGTTCAGCTACAAGTGTAAAAAAATTTAAGAGATTATTCTTGCGGCTAGAATAAGATGAAAAAGTCAAGGACAAAAAAATGATGTTTTCGGCTTTGTTCTTTAATTATTGACAATTAATCGTTTCTCTAATAAAGCTAGTTATATTTGGCGGCCACGAAGTGATTTCGGGAGGCTAACGCGCCTATAACCGTCGCGAACTAATTTATGCCTAGTAGTACCACTTGTGAGCGAAGTCGCCCTTGCGGTGGTGGCCGAGCCGTACCGCGTTCCTGACGCCCCCAACTGGGTCGGGGACCTGGATGGATTGACGGCCGTCGCCTGGACACCAGCCATGGGTGCCTCCGGCGTCCTGCTCGACCGCGGCAACGGCTATGTCGCGGTCGAGTGGGCTGGAATAGCGGTGGTGACGGTCTACGTTTCACCAAACTGCGGCCTGGCCGCCTTCGGGGACTTCCTGGACGGGGTTGGCGAGTGCGTCAGAAGATGCCGACCACGCCAGGTACTCGTCCTCGGCGATTTCAACGCCCGCTCGACGCAATGGGGAAACGCTGCGACGAACCCCCGAGGAAGATGGCTGACCGACTGGGCCGCGGGTCTCGGGCTCCTACTGGTAAACAGGGGCTCAGCGAGCACCTGCGTGGCGTGGAGAGGATCCTCCGTGGTCGACATCACGTGGACTACCTCGGCGCTGTACCCGAGGATCCGCAACTGGAAAGTGGCCGAGGGGGTCGAGACCCTGTCTGACCACCTCTACATATTGAAGGAGGTGGCCTCCAAGGAGAACACCGACGACGACGCCCGAAGAGGAGCGGGACGTTCCCGCCCACCACCGCCGAGATGGCGTCTGAAAGCAAGGGACACGGTGATGCTGCGGGCTGCAGCCATCGTTTCTGCCTGGAGCTGGGACGCCCGTAGGACGACCACGCTGGGAAGCGTCGACGAGGAGGCAGAAAACCTCCGAAGATACATGAGCGACGCGTGCGACGCCTCGATGCCGCGCGCCGCTCTGGAAAGGGGACGCGACTGCCGCGGCGTATACTGGTGGACGTCGGAGATCGCGGAGATGCGAGCGAGCTGCGTTCGGGCCTGCAGAAGATTCCTAAGGGCCCGTCGTCGCAGGAGGACATGCGACGAGGAAGATATCACCCGCTGCTACGATACCTACAGAGAGGCGAGACGCACTCTCCAGCGGGAGATCAAGATCGCGAAAGCTCGGTCCTGGACGGAGCTCATCGAAGCGGTCGAATCCGACTCATGGGGGCGGCCGTACAAAGCGGTGACAAAGAAGCTGCGACCCTCGCCCCCCCCCCCCGCTGACCGCAAACATGGACCCGGTGCTGCTAGATAATGTCATCGGGACCCTATTTCCGCGGGAAGATAGCGACGCGAGGCAGCCAGGACCATCCTCCGCCTCCTCCAGCGACGAGATGGTACTGACGGCAGAGTGGAGCGAAGAGCTGCGAGTCACCGAAGAGGAGCTCTCCGAGGCGACAAAGAGAATGGCATCCCGAGACGTGGCGCCGGGCCCGGATGGAATCCCGGGCCAAGTCTGGGAGGAGTCGATGGACATCATGGCTCCCCGTCTGCGACATCTCTTTACGAGATGCCTAAAGGATGGCGTCTACCCCCGGACGTGGCGAACGGCAAGATTGGCCCTGCTACGGAAAAAAGATCGTCCGCTGGACTCGCCGTCCGCGTACAGGCCGGTATGCCTGCTAGACGAAATGGGCAAGCTGCTGGAGCGGATAATCGCTGCCCGTCTGGAAGCTCATATGTCGAAACAGGTGCCCGGATGGCACGACAGCCAATTCGGATTTCGCCGGGGCCGCTCGACGGTGGACGCGGTGATGCGGGCGAGGTCCATGGCGGAAGACATGGTCTCCCGAGGAGGGATGGCGCTGGCGGTCTCCCTGGACGTCACGAACGCCTTCAACGCCATCCCCTGGACCAGGATAGTCAGGGTCATCCAGGCGTACCTCAGCGACAGGTGGATCACATACACCGGGAGGAGCAGAGAAGAATGAAGACCGGTGGAGCGTGGCGTACCGCAGGGTTCGGTGCTGGGACCCATACTGTGGATCACTGCCTACGACTCCGTCCTCCGATGTCCGATGCCCCCGGGCACGGGCATGGTATGCTACGCTGATGTCACCTTGGTCCTGGCCGGGGGGCGCTAGTGGCACGAGGCCGCGGACCTCGCGAGGGACGCCGTGGCGTGCGCCGCACGCGCCATTCAGAGGCTCGGCTTGAGCGTGTCGCCGGCCAAATCCGAGGCCCTGGGGTTCTTCGACCACCATCACAGAGGACCCTCTCCTCCGGACTATCCGTGACCATCAACGGAGAAGCAGTCCCGGTGGGGGACCGGATGAAGTACCTGGGTCTCACCATCGACAGCGGATGGACGTTTGGACCGCACTTCGAGCTCCTGGTCCCGAGGACGACGGCCGCAGCCAACGCCTTATGCGGTCTACTACCGAACATCGGCGCAGCAGGATTGGCAGTCCGCCGACTCTACGAGGGAGTGATCCGGTCCCGAGTCCTCTACGGGGCTCCCGTATGGGCTGAGGACCTGATGGCGAATCGCCGCAGCCGGATCCTGCTGAGGAGGATACAAAGGACGACCGCCATCCGCATAACGAGGGGATACAGGACCATGTCCTACGAGTCGGCGACGGTGCTCGCGGCGTCCCCCCCGTTCGAGCTGCAGGCCCTTGCGCTCCGACGGGTGTACACACACCTGAGGGCCTCGCGCGCAGACGGACGTACGACGACGCCGCCGTCCGACGACCGATCGGCCCTGGACGTCCGAGTGGAGGCGAAGCTGGAGATCTGGGAGCGGTGGCGCTCTCAACTGGCCGAAGAGGACGCCGCGCGGCCGCACCGTGCTTCCCAATTGGGAAGCCTGGAGAGATCAAGGCGGGGTCCCGCTGACCTTCAGAATGACGCAGCTGCTCACAGGACATGGAGTTTTCGGCGAGTATCTGCTAAGGATTCGGCAGGAGGTGACCTCCATCTGTCACCACTGTAAAGAAGAGGAGGACACGGCGCAACACACGCCGGAGTTTTGTCCAGCGTGGGCAGAACCGCGCCGCGTACTACGGCTCGACATCGGCGAGAGATTAGCCCCAGAAGCGATCGTCAAAGCCATGCTCAGGGGCCATCAGGAGTTCAACTCCGTCCGCACCTACTGCGTGCAAGTGATGCTGGCGAAGGAGCAAACGGAGAGAGATCGGAAGTGAACGCGCGATCCTGCGAGATCATCGCGCCAAAGAAACTCAATACGCCACAGGGACGCGGCACTGTCGCCGCCCTAGCAGCGTCAAACTAGGAACGAGGCGTTAGGGGGTGTGGTCCCCCCCTAGCGGCCCAACATAGACCGGGATGCCTCCCCAATAAACAGCTGGGAGAAGACGACGAGGAGCGACTCTCCTGGTAGCAATTGTAAAAAGAGCCCGAGGTCGCTTCCACCAATCGTCGGGACGACCACCGTGGAGTTTTAGTAGGTAGGAGTCCGACACTACTCTGCTGTTGCGTGCAACAGCGAGTGTCCATGAGGATTTCTCCACGTACGAAAAAAAAAAAAAAAAAAGTGGTACCACTTGTGAGTTCCGTGCCAAATACTTACCACAACTGCATCTGTATTTATCCATCGTTCCATTTTTGAATTTACTTTGACTATCACAGAGCAATAGTTAGTTAAGAAAAATATTACAAGCTTTAAACAAAGAGGGTCCGAAAAATTCGTACACTGATACGTCCGTTCACTTTCTAAAAGTACTCTTATTTCTTAAAAGTACCATAATTTGCTATTCATTTAATAAACTATTCAGATTCTGCTCTTTTCCAAGTAGTTTCTAAAATTCTGAGGAAACTACCGTCCATGGTTTCACCGTACGAAATTCGGGTATTCAAGCAGACATAAATTATTCATGGAAAATTATAAATTACTTTCAGTCTCAGTCAGTTTGTTATCGAGGAGTTGCTAGAGTATTTTTGAAAAGACAAACAATTTTTGGCGCCAAAAAAATAACACTAATGTAATAGCTGTTACAGTGCTCGGTTAATTGTATTGCTTTATGGCTGTCTCTCTTTTAGTGACGAAGACAAAAAGCTATCGTTACCAGAATACTGTAGTAAACATAAGCTCTTGTGAAGCGATATCTATGGCAAAATAATAAGCAACGACTGCCTCTTATTACTGTTACAAATGTCACATTTTAGTGACAATGTGTCCAATTCCGATCGTCTGCGGAAAATCCGATAGATAGCTGATAAATTAACGATGAACGTCTACTCTTGTACATAGGCAGATTGGCATTTAAAATTCAGTTATATGCAGTTATATTCAGGATTTCATTATTTATGTGCGGTCTGAAACTAAGATAGAAAGATTTACGCCCCTTCACGACGAGGAAGCTTCGAGTAGTTGCAGATTAATCCTTACTCATGAGTTGTCGAGTAGTTGTAAGTTGTAAGTTTTAAGTTGTGAGTTTTTAGTTGCAAGTTGTAAGTTGAGTTGTGAATTATCAATTCAGCTGTCTTAGCTATATCACATTACTGCATTAAGTTCACATTAAATAATCATCGTTTCCTGTTCAAATCTTAATAAATAAATCTATGGAGATCATAGCAACGTTATCCGATTGCGATCTAGTGAACTAATTTTTCTAACTTAGTTACCGTACATAACTAATTGTCAAATTAGTGCGGCACCCTGATAAAGCCAACTGCAATGGTGGCAAAACGTCGGAATTCTCTATTGGATTTGTTGATTACAGATTTATTTATTAATTGTCAAAGTTATTTAGCAGTGATAATTATAATCGCTTTCCAGTTTTCTTCTTTTCGTATCTTGCAATTGGAAAGAACATTGCCAAAGACATAAATTACTCGTTTCATTTACTGTAAGATTAATTCTAATAAGAACAATTTTTATTGGTATTAGCCAATAACAATTTTTCTTATGAGATCCTAAGTAAACCAAGCAACAATAGGAAAATAAAAGAATCGCAATACTAAGATCAATAACCGGACTTATTTCTTAAAAGCGTACAAATTATAATAGTTTGAAGCTTTTCTCAATTTGTTATTAGTTAAAAAGAAACAGTACTTTGCTTTAAAGTTTATTTCGTTATAGTTTGTGTTCATTTCCAAATTATTCGTTAGTTATCAAGTTACTTTAATTTAAATTCACTAGTACGAACAGAGAGTTTCGTCACTCCACGGTAGTTTTGAATAAAATTTTTCTTACGTATGAAATAATAAATAAATATACAATTTCATTTGTAGATGAGAATAAAATTATGTGTTTATATAAAAGATATTTAGACGATATCAGAGACAAATAATATCTTATTATTTCTTATTTGGGTTAAATTGGGAGACAGTAAATGCTTTTCCATTTTGTCTTTTCTGTTTTATTTTATACGATGAAAAAGTTGCAAACTTCTTGTCGTTGATCCTCAATTAAATTAGTCGCACTCCTTAGTTACGTTTAAAACTATTCGTCTTTCAAACAATTTGTGCGAAAGTCTATTTGATTTTGGCGTATTCGTTATAATTGGCAAAGAAAATATTCGCTTCGCTGAAACCAACAACTGGTAAAGGTGTGTTATATTTTTATGCCGACTTGGGAAAAGAGAAAAGATGTATCAATTCGGCACAATCGATGTAGTTTCCCTTTTTTTTTTTTTATGTATGTTCACCCATTGCTCCGCAACTACTTGACCATTCGGGAGTTTTTGCATCTTGTAGGGAATGTTCTCCCGTTGGACCGCTTAGACAATTTTCTTTTATTTGTTTTTTCTAAAAACTTTTTTGCAAAAATAAAGTTGGTCTCTGTGATGAGGAGGAAAAGAAATATTTGACCTCCTGATCTTGAAATTCAAGGTCAAAGTCTATTTTTCGGCTGCCTTTTTACATTAATCCCAACCAAACACAGGGTGTAGAATCACGTTATGGTAGGACGGACTTACTTTCTTTTAACCTGCACTTCTTATCATTCAGTGATAAATCTTTTAGATTATGTAAGGCTATAGGTTGCGCAAGAACTTTTTACTCTTCATAAGAATTGTAAAATAAAAAACCAACGTGATTTAACATCTTAGTGTACAAAAAGTGTAAAAGCATTCATGACGAGACCCTATTTAAATAGTTTACATTTACATATTATATTTCCTCCTTGATGTTTTCAAGAAAATAAGTCAGCACTGACGCACATAGATTTCCAAAGCGAATATTATTTATTAACTATTACAAGTAATTCGCAACATGATACGTGCATTGCAACATTGCGTAATGTGTTTTTTATTTATGATTTCCTAATTTTGCCGATATTCTAACTATTCATTTATTAAAACAAAAATTGTACCTAATGATACAAACTAACAAGTTTGAAAGTCTAAATATTAATTATGGTATTTATAGCGCGACTGGAAAAGCAGTCAAAAATAAAACGCGCTAAGACTTGAAAAACCCATATTCTTCGTGCATGTCTGAGATTCTTCCTCTATGATGAAATACCTTAGCTTTTTTTTTTTTTTTTCGTACGTGGAGAAATCCTCATGGACAGCAACAGCAGAATAGTGTCGGACTCTTACCGACTAAAACTCCACGGTGGTCGTCCAGACGTTTGGTAGAAGCGACCGCGGGCTCTTTTACAATTACTACCAGGGGAGTCGCTCCTCGTCGTCTTCTCCCAGCTGTTTATTGGGGAGGCATCCCGGTCTATGTTGGGCCGCTAGGGGGGAACCACACCCCCTAACGCCTCGTTCCTAGTTTGACGCTGCTAGCGCGGCGGCAGTGCCGCGTCCCTATGGCGTATTGTGTTTCTTTGGCGCGACGATCTCGCAGGATCGCGCGTTCTCTTCCGATCTCTCTCCGCTCGCTCCTTCGCCAGCATCACTTGCTCGCAGTAGGTGCGGACGGCGTTGAACTCCTGATGGCCCCTGAGCATGGCCTTGACGATCGCTTTTCGGGCTAATCTCTCGCCGATGTCGAGCCGTAGGACGCGGCGCGGTTCTGCCCACGCTGATGAAATACCTTAGCTGCCGCACATTTTGTACCCGTTTGTATTACCAAACAATTCCAACAATTCTATAATATAGACGGCAATTAGAACGTTGAAATTTCTTTAATACATGAGTTTTCTGATCATTTTACACATTATATAAGAATGTTAGAATTTTGTAACAACGATTTATTCGCAATTAATCAAAATGTCATTTTGACCACAGTTTACTATACGGATTACATGTTAAAAATTTCAACCGTGAAAATGAATATCTACATTTCGGTAATGCCAATCTTTTTAAGAATTGAATTATGGACAGATAATATACTAAACAATGAATCTTCAAGATTTCACAGGAATCGTAAGAAAGTCTAATAACGTTATAAATATATTACACGATAAATTTTTTCAACTTTCGGACTGAAATGTTATTGAGGTGTTACTAGAATTTCTCATAGAAATGTAGTTAATAGAACTGATTCTTCTATCATGACAAATTAAAGTGTTATTGCGCTGCACAGACACCGATACACGCGATATTGGTAAATAATATACAACCATATAGAATAATAAATGAGACAATTCGGCAAATGAGAAATATTGATAAATGATTGATGAAACTGTAACATCGTTTCCTGCGTAAAAAACCGCTCTAGTACGTGGCATACCTTCACCGGTACTTCGTCAAGTTTCGCACTTGAATTTCTACCAATTGTCTCGAAACGAGAACATTAATATACAAATTATTTCCAAATAATTTCCGAATTCTAGTATTTTCAACAACACAAAGAATCTTTAAACATATCAATTGGAAGGATTTCAAACTTAATATTTCATAACGAATTATCAATCATAATGGATATTGCTTCGAAAAGCACCAGTGACCGATTAACATGAAATATGCGGGAAGGACGGGTAATGTAAAATTTCAGCTTCGAGTGTTTATCAATTTCCGAAATATCAATTAAAGAACGTACAGTATTATACATTAAATTCTGCGCATATTAGTAAAATAAATATGAGGTGATTTTGATGTATGGCGTGTAGGATGCCAAAGAAATAATCGGCGGTGTTTAACAGTATATTTATTAACAATTCTCGCTTTCGACACTTTACTTTTTCTTGATCCCATTCGTTTCTTTTTATCGCCTTTCAACATCGCCACTGCGCACACATTCGTTAGGCATCTGCGCCACCTTCCAAATATTCGGCGGAAGGATCGTAGGGATATGGATGGTTCATTTGGCCTGTCGGCTCTTACGCTTCGGTGATATACTTGTACCGACGAAACCGTTGGAAGGTTTTGTTGTCGAATGCCGCTACAAATACTAAAAATAATATGACGTTATTAATCAACCATTAATCTTCGCCGCAGTACTCGTCGCTGAGTAACCAATAATGGAATAGCCGTTCGGGCCCGCAGAAGATTTCTAAGGGCCCGTCGTCGTAGGAGGCACTGCCGCCGCCATAGCAGCGTCAAACTAGGAACGAAGCGTTAAGGGGTGTGGTCCCAACATAGACCGGGAAGCCTCCCCTATAAACAGCTGGGAGAAGACGACGAGGAGCGACTCGCCTGGTAGTAATTGTAAAAGAGCCCGCGGTCGCTTCTACCAAACGTCTGGACGACCACCGTGGAGTTTTAGTCGGTAAGAGTCCGACACTATTCTGCTGTTGCGTGCAACAGCGAGTGTCCATGAGGATTTCTCCACGTACGTAAAAAAAAAAAAGTTGCGATAGTGCGACCAAGCGTAATTGGTGCCTCTCTGAAAGAGACATGTCCTGGTTGGATACAAAATATTTCTGGATTTACAGGTATTTTAATAGATATTCTTCAATAGCAATTGATCAACAACCCTTACATTTCAAAAAAGTGGAATTAATCGGTTAGTTTGTGAGAGACTAATTGTGAGGCTTTATTTTATCATTATTATAGTTCAAATTTGTTGTTGCTCACTATTACGAGAATTTATTCCTAGCTATTTAGCATTACATTTCTGTTAATGGAAAATCACAAATAATTTCTAAACCAATTTAATGTTTAACCAGGTATGTTTCTGCTAAGCAGCAGAGGATGAGTAAGAGCGATACGAGGTAAGAGAGATACAAGATTGGATGTAGTGCCTGTCGATTTCGTAATCGATACGATAATATGTACTGCATGGCATGTCACGTTACATCCTGAGCACGAAGTTAAAGTTTACAACTGCACGAGTAACGCATTGCCTTTGAAGTAATTTTTATTACGAATTTTTGTCAACTAATGTAACTCGATTGTTAAAGTATCTCAAAAGATTCAGATTATTGAAGTAACTTGGACAGTAGAAAGCAAATAAACATAGATGATCTCAATATGTCATTAGTTTAGAAGAATATCGATACAATAGAATATTTATTTCAAGTCCATAATGTTTTCAGAGATATTCGTATGATAAACTTTACTTATGTATAATTCTAGTAGTCAATAATAATGTAAGTGTTTCATTTGACAAGGTTTGGTCCGATGGTAGATATTATGGTAAAATGTAGCATAGAAACCCCACTGAACAATACGCTATGGTACCCGGGTTGTTCAGTGGTAGCTGATAGATATATCTACAACGTTCTGAGTGTAATTCCGCGTGTTTTTCCTATGTTCGTCACAGATATATTTTTAAGACTCCGAGGTAGTAAACCAATGTGAGTATTCTATCGATCGTCGAACATCAAGAGCAATCTTCCTGGGATAATCTCTGTTTTCATCTATAATAATAATTAAAAACGATATTTTAGAATGATGAAGCTTCTCAGAAATAGCAATAAGCTGTTTACATTGTTAGCATTTTTCACCACACGCGAATGGACTTTCCAAAGAGATAACTGTTCCAACTTGGCGAGGAAGGTAAAAATGTTGAACGACAGCGATATGGTGAAACTAGATTTAGAGCATATGGACTGGGAGAAGTATATCGCAATTTACCTAATGGGAATTAGAAAATTTATTCTGAAACAAGACTTTAAGTCAACAGCCTGACAACGGTTATCAAGGTGCATATATAAGTATCTTCGTATAAACAAATAGGAACTAATATAAATACATATATTTTCGGTTATTTCAGGTTGTACTGGATACAGCAGGTCACGAAAATATCCGGTGTAATAATTTTATTGTGGATAATATTATATTTTGTGTACTGACCATTTGAACATTACTTTTTTATCTTTGATCCAAAGACAATATAAATACAATTTTATAAAGAAGAGGCTCATAATCCGGTTCATTTTGTCTTTCACTCGTCTAATTTCTAAACAAATTCATTTATGGCATTGCTTAACTTTTAAGTGTATGTTTAAAGATCATTCCTAGATAAAAATTCTACGCCATATCTTTTTGTAATGCTAAACAGCAAATGAATTATATAGAGAATAATAGTAACATTAACTATTAATAATTTAAATATTAAATCTGTTCACTGAAAATAAATATTTTTCCGTATGAGGATAAAAACCTTTTTCATCCTATAAGAAACTAAACTAAACTCAAGTGAAAATTATACTATAACAACAATAATTTATCATTGAAAAGTCCTCTGAGAAATAAACAATGATAATAGAACATAAATATCTTTTAAAATAATATAGTACTAAAGGCTCACTTTAGTTTCTGAATTGTTTGTTCACAAACCTTGTAGTTCTTTGACCAGTCGGCG
Source organism: Bombus hortorum (assembly GCA_905332935.1). Classification (NCBI taxonomy): domain Eukaryota; kingdom Metazoa; phylum Arthropoda; class Insecta; order Hymenoptera; family Apidae; genus Bombus; species Bombus hortorum. The sequence goes on from HG995204.1 coordinate 4,474,225, forward strand.
CTAAAATATATGATACCGTCGACGAAATACGGAACAGATAGAAAATATTACTTTACATATCAAGCAGTAAATAGTGTACGTAGGAAGTGGTGTTTGGGGCATCCACCTCCAATAACCTTGACATTCGCATATGTTATCAAGGTTATCAAGTTCTAATGCTCGCTCGTTGTTCGTTATAAAATTCTTAACAAAATATCTTTCATAGACAGGACGTGTCTTCTCGACACTGGGTACATATTGAAGGGATCACCACGTGATATATACGTGTTGTATACTAATATTCTTGCATTTATCTTTGTATTCTGACTTCTTCTGTCGAAATTCTTCTTAATATACTACTCAATATTACTACTCACAGTCAGCTTATCGTGTAATCAAGTAGTAACTCACATAATTTCTAGACGAACAGTTTCACGAAATTTCGAAATGTGTTAGCTCGAATTCGTTAGCACGCTTCTTTCAGCAGTGCGAATGTTGAATAATAAACGAGTGAAAAAATGTTAACGGTTTCTATCCTTTTGCAAATCATCGTATGGTGAGTTTCTAACTTCATACGTTCTATTTTGTATATTTCTACAAAGTCTACATTTCTCAATATAAACATTTTTCTGTAAAATCATTACATTTCTTTCTATATACGAAGAACCTGCTTTTCGTACCTCCGTGTCTCTTCTTAGCAATGACATCCAACTTCTTTCTTGTTTCGAAGTCATACATTTCGTTTCTAATGACCTTTCGCAGCATTTTGTATAAGAAAATGATTAAAATGTATTAAAACGCGCGGGTGGCCGCCTGTCCTTCGTCACCTTCGCCTGTGGAAAGAGAAATCGTAGATAACTACCATAAACCGTTTGTGGTAAACTACTATGGGTTGGATACTAATCTTGATTATCCGAATAAAAACTAGAGACACAACGTGTTATAATCACGTAAAATTACAGAATATCACAAACTACGAGAATGTCTACAATTTTTACGGTCATACATGTGCCACGTCATAAATCTTACGGACCATTTTGTCTTTTTTCTTTAACCCTTTCGCTTCAGCAGTCCAGTCTACCGAAATACTGTCACTGAACGAAAGCGCGCGCCAGAAGAACGAAGGACGAAGAGTCCCTGTCTTTGATCACGTCGTTCTCCTCCAGGATATCCAGAGTCAAGAAGAGGAGAGCCATAGGCACCGCTTCGAAGCTGCCAGAAGAATTAACCCTGCAAAAGAGAAATGAGGATAACAACCACGTCTACGAAACTTAAAGGTATGAATATTAAGATCTTAAGAAATGAGACGAACTCCATTGCTGTCGGTGGGACAGAAGTTGCAAGGAGGGCAGTTCCCGTCTACGGCACAGGAGCGACGATAGTGATGGACAGATGAATGACGATACTGGAGACAGAGAATGAGGCTCTTCGAACAGAAAAATATTGAGAAATATTCTCTTGTGCTCCGGAGGAATGCCTGCGGTGTGGTGCCTCTGCTTCCGGACAGAGGTGATGAGATTGCGCGACTCGCTACATTGGAATGGAAAATCGAAGAACTGAGATCCTCCATTATGAAGCAGACAGAAGAAGGTCTTCGAACGAGGACCGATGGGGAAACTAGCGGACAATGGATCTATCTGCCCAGTCGAAAAGCGGGAAGGCGATCGGAGAAACCGTCGCTCAGGTTGGTCGATGAACCATGGGCCAGAAGGGAGGTGGCGTCCTGACGGTGCCTGCCCGTGGAAAGGAAGAGAAAGAGGAAAAAGAAAAATGGACCAACGTTGAAGGGGAGAAAGACAACCAGTCGACCAGCAGATCGCAATCGGAGAAAGGAAGGTAGAAAATCAGCTCTTCCACGCACGTCCACTTCCAAGTTGCACCGTAGTCGGCACAGCGACGGGTGAACGAATGTTACGGAGTAAGTCATCGCCGCGTTACAACGCATTCTTCTGCCGACGGAAGCGAGCGAAATAGACAATCTCAAATGCTTAAATTCTCAAATGCTGGAAAGAGAAACGGTCAAAATGGAAAGAGGTAAGAGAACGATATTATGAAGAAAAGGGAATAAACGTAAGAGAATTCCAGACATCAGATGAAGAAGAACTTGGCAGAAACACTACAGTACAGGTGAACAGAGCAGAGCAAAAACAGATACAACATAAAATCATTATAAAAGAGACGGAAAGTACAAGGGATTAAGGGGAATGTAAAGGAAGAGATCAAGCGATGATAGTAAGATTTAAATACGGTAATAAAGAAAGAATCAATAACTTATGGATAAAATCTGAGGTGGATAGGTGGTGATAGGTGCGGAAGAAACACTCGAGTATAGTTAACAATATATATATTTGTCGGGTTGTCATTATGATTAAGATTAGGAGCATGTAATGAATCTTTACTGGAATTAGCCATCGTTGTTAAACAATCGAGGTAATGTTGATTAGCACAAGTGTGAGTATTACACAATTGACAAGTAATCGCGGTGATTAGACAATAATGACAATGGTCTTAGCTTCGACAACGAATCCGCGGTCAACGGGACAGCATGATGTACTTTCCTCCAAAGTCTAAGTCTGACTCTTTGTTAGAAACGTGAAGTATTCACTGATCGTAAAGACGTTGATTTACTCGCTGATGAGATCGCACGAGAATGTTCCTCTCCGTCGAGGGTGATGCTGCAGAGGAAAACTATGGTGGGGTGTGCCTCAGGGCACAAGATCATCGGATTCATCGAGGACAACCCACGTTCGGAAAGGGAGGGAAATGGACGTTGCTGGTAATTGGTTAATTTCTATGTTGGTGGTTAGAGAAAGATGCTAGCCGCCCTTAAGAGAAAGTTGCTAGCGGGAAGCGTCGTGAGAAAAGCAGATTTCCCGTATCTTCCCGTAGTAGGTGATAGATTTAGAGACTGTTAGGATAAAGACTGTTTGTCCGTTTGAAGGACCTTAGTTAACTAAATCCTACAATTTATAGCGGATCCTCGGGCTAGCTGAACATGTACTGTACAGATGCATCAACATCTGGTAATCATCTTGCCCGAAGAATAGGGTCTGTGTGTGACGAGCCACGAGGCAGAAACCATTGGAATGTTTACTGTCGAGTGCTATTACAACTATTCTTTTTAAGGAGAGCTATACAATTACTCTATACCTCTATCAGGTAAAAACGGTCATCTCGTAACCGCGGCTACGTTCGGCGACTAGTTGTCGCCTCCAGCCCAAGCTCATTATCGCAAATCTCGGATGATTATAATCGGGTTAACTTATAAAGATTAAAGTATTGGGAATTTTCCAAAGAGTTTCAAAGGGAAGGCCCGGTGTCCTTTTATCTCTGACATATACATATTTACATAATTATTCTGTGTGTATAAAAACTATTTTATTTATATAAATGGTTATATATATACTATGTGTAATGTTAGTAAGTTTATCATTGAGTATTTTTCTCTTTTCCTAAAAATAAGAATATAAGAAAATAAGGAAATAAGGATAACATAAATAAGGAAAAATAAGGAAGTCTGGAATAGAAAAGTTAACTTTCAAAATGGTGTAGCGGCACATGAGTCATGAATCCGGAGTGACTCGTATTGTTGTGCCTTGGAGTGTCAACATTGTTTTGGTTTGCTAGGTCCAAAAGTAAACGAACTCCAGACAAAACGTTATCGCCGTTATTTGTAATCGTCAATCGCAGTTACATTTGAACTCTTTGTAATACCACCGGTTGATACAAATAGACAAATGCGCTTTCTAGGACAATCAGAATAGCGAGTCATTATAGCGAATCATACAGTCGAATAGCAGCGTAGTGTTGAACAGTAGCATTGAGCGAGAGACAATAACGACCGGCACACGCTATCTCTGTACTTGTATTTAAAGTGATTTTAATATATACACTGACTATTAAAATTTTATCACTGGACTCTATAATAAACCACCTCAATGGTATTCGCGGACACTTTCGTAATATATAAATGTTTGTTTGTTGTATGTATTAGAATTTGTAATGGTTTATTCAATTCGAAGGACGGTTTGTACTTGTCACCGGATGTCGGTTACACGTAGCGACGAAATTGCTTTGTCCAGAATTTGTTTATTACTTTGTGCGTCGTACAGTGTTAATCCTCTGTGGCAAAACAACTACGTGAGACATCTTCGAATCGAAATTTGATTTTTCATAATATTTAACAGCTCGTCACTGTTAGTATACTTCATGACTACTGTTTAGTTCCATTACGAATTTTGAAATAGTACCGTTTACAAAATTCCATATCTAAAGAACCAAAACAGACTGCCACGAAAAAAAATTTCGTCAACTTGTCATTTTGTCGTGAATATATATTTATTCTCAATGAAATATTAGTTTATGAAAAATAAGATTTGTAATATTTCAATATTCCTCCACAAAGTATCTCTCTGATCAAAAGAAAACGAAATTACTACATAAAAACGTAACATGAAATAAACTAAAACAGACGTACCGTAGGATTGCGTTGACTAATTACGATATCCACTATAGATGTAATTAAAAATCGATGTATCCAAGGCAGTTCTTTACGACATGGTCAGCACGCTTAATTCTAATACAAGACACAGATACTGCTTCTTCATCGTAAGTTCTCTTGCACAATCAAATCGTCACTCTTAAGTTTCCACAGTGATTTTTTATTTTTGTTGATTATAAAGACAAAAAGATATAAATTCTTGCGATGACTGCAAACTGCTACACGTATTATCGAGGGCCTTGATAGCACCGCACCCAGTTTTAACCGTTGTTAATTAGCGATCATTACGAACACTGTTCGTGCTCGTAAAAGATTTGAAACTATTATGCTACATGGTCATAATCTGAAACAAGATATATACGTTGATCTGATACTCCCATCACAGTTATCTTTCTTGCATATGTATCTGCATTTACGTTGTCAACAAGTTCAAGAAAATGTATGAATACGGATAAGCAAAGCCCGAGCAATAAGATTTACATATTATATAACGTATATACTACCTTTATTTCTTATTGTATTTTAAATGTACTTTAAGCATATTATAGAAGTTGTATAAAAGAAAAAGATCTGAATTCTGATTTGTCCCAAGAAAAATATTACAGACTTTCAAATGCGTCGAAAAGAGAAAAATAACTTTTATTGTATTTATACAAATTGGGTAGAAAATATGAAATGGTTTCTATTTTTATACCGACTTCAGAAAAGAAAAAAGGTACCTCAGTTTGACATGTATTTTCCCTTTCTCTATCATATCGTTCTCTATCACTATTCAAAGTGTTATTTCGGTGGCGGAGTACAGATTGTTTATTCCTTTTGTTATGACCGTTCGCGGAGAGACGCGATCGCGATGAAAACGCGTCAGCGGGAGGCGTAAATTCTCGCTACGATTCTGATAATCGACTCCGCGAATCAGTCGTCCCCCTGTTTCGATTAGCATGACAGAGGTAGTTCAAATGATTTTAACGCTGAATTAATAGGGTTAATATAAACTTATATATTTAACAATATTTAATATTATAATGAGCACGTCACAAATGATTTAACAATGAATACAATTAATGTGTTACAGAAATTCGACCCAACTTTATGAGATCACTCGATGAATTCGTTAGACTAAGCGACTTATATTTTATTCGTCAGAACCTCTCGATGCATTCCGTTTGAATCCTCATTTGTCACTGACTGCCCTTCAATTTTGTCCTTTGTCTTCTCTGGAAGACGACCCTCATCACGCTCGGGCCTCGCAGTCGTTCACGCCTATGATCACGTATGCCACCTTTTTTGTGCAGATACAATAACGGATCGAAAGCTAATCGATGTTTCTAGAACTGGTTGCTTGACGACAACTATGCGTTTATCGCCACTTTATGTATATCTCGACGGTCATGTAAGACGATTTGTCTGCGACACTGTAGTACCAAGGGAGACGGTTAGGAACACAGCCTATAATGAGCCTCGGCGCGTAACACCTTTTTCGCAAACGAAGCTAGACAGGTCGTACAATTTTTCATTCATTAATCAGAATGAAGAATTGAAATAAATAATAAATAGGTAGAAATAAATTATCGATTTATTAATGATTATGAAAACTATTTTATTCTTTAGTTGACTCTATATTATTGATCGCTTTACTTGAACCTCGCTTCGATCACTTGACCTGAAAGCGCTAAAAGTTATGAAATAATTTTCAAACTATTTGAATTTTATTCAGGCACGTATGCAATAACGGTTTTATTGATCATTTATTTACGAAATAACATACTAAATATATCGCAACCTTAAAAATACTACTAATATATTGCCTGTTTCCATTTCTAGTTGCATAATATCAGTAACTGTAACGACTGTATCGTAAGTTAACTGTTATTAGATATGTTTCGGAGATTGATATTTATTGATTTACACAGATTCAGTTTTTTACGTTCTGTATTGCACCACCATGTACAGCCATATGAACATACCGGATACACTTAAATAATTAACACGTGGCCGGCGCCTAAGATAAAGCAGCTAGCATGTAGGAACTAGTGATTATACCAACCTAATATTTCCTCGACACTCCCCTTTGATCATAGTTTCTACAAGCCCCATAGCTTTGGTAAAATATTGAGTCTTAATTCTATTTAAACGTTTGGTGAGAATATTAGCTATATTCTCAGAACTTGGCACGTAGACATAATCTAATATTCCCTTTGACACGCAATTCTTAACGTAGATATAACGGACTTGAACGTGCTTAAAACTCTCAGCGACTATCTCATTCTTGGACCATGAAGTAGCTCCAATATTATCGCAGAAAATTTTGCATGGGCGAGTACAAAATGACAATTGACCTAACTCCCTTAACAGTAAGGATATCCACACAGTCTCCCTTGCTGCCTCTTGCATCGCTACAAACTCTGCTTCACACGTCGACTGAGATATGATCGGCTGTTTCTTTGACAACCAAGATATTACACCACCAGCAAGTATGAAGACATACCCACGCCTAGATTTTTCATCTATTGAACAGTCCGCAAAGTCAGAATCGCAAAACGCCTTCAAAGATTGCCCTGTCTTTTGCTTCTAGTCTAGCTTCCAGTCTTTGGTGTTTAGCAGGTACCTAAAAATCCACTTCACTGCTTTCCAATCAGATACAGTCGGATTTGCACATCTTTGGCTTAGTTTACCTATTGCACATGCAACATCAGGATGGCTTATAGTAGCGGCATACATTATATGCCCAAAAACCTGTTCGTACAACTTATTATCAAAGGGTTCATCGCATAGTAGACTACGCTACTAAAGGAACAGTTGCATTCATCTGTTTTTCGAGACGCTGTGCATACACATACTTCCATACACTCATACTCACATACGTGCGTCACTACTACGCGGCTAATCTAGTCTAGCATAATAAAATTATACAAATCTCAATAAAATCAATAAAAATGAATATCATTAATGCTTTGGGTTTAGGTTTGGGTTAAATTTTTAATTCGACTGCCGCGAAATAGTATCGAAGTAATTATAGAAATGGTAGACGAATAAATAATTGATATCATTTTACGAAAAAGATAACTATTATTACAAGATAAAGACAAAGTAAAACACGAGACTACCACTTCGCAGCTTTCATACGTTAAATATGATAAATTCAAGGTAAAATATCTGCTAAGTTAATATAGTTTTGGACAAAAATAGGTTAATACCTTTTTGTAGAGGATGCCGAAGTGGATCGATTAACTTATAAAAAGCATATGATCCCATTTAAGAAAGCAAAACTGACCTTCGTATTTTCTCTAAATTCATCCACTTGTCAAGAAACCGTTATTATCACATTATTTAGTCCTTTAAATCCTAGAACTTTTATGTCGAACATTTTCACGTATTCCCTGAAACGAAAATATTTAAGATGGACACGGTTCGTGGAACACGCAGTGCAGATTTAATACTATTTAGTTACTAGTTCGTTACTAGTTACTACTTACATACTTACTCGTTGGTTGTGTGACGGGCGAAATGTCACAGACGAAGTCCGTCTGAATAAGGCGCCAAGGCGGGAAGATTTCAAGCAGCTTGGCACGAGTGAGCATAGGGATGGCATCCGGACACTTTATCCGTTCTCAGTGGTAAAATGTTTATCCCGTGACTGCGGGATACTGTAACATCGCACCCCAATCCATATCAGAGAACAGGCCGCAGTTTGGAACCGATTGGCTGATGACGGAAACAAAGATGTGGGGGGTACTCGGTGACTGCGTGTCGCCGAAGTCAGGTACCTAATGAACCCTCAATATCCCAACGGTCCTTTCGTAAAATGTTCCAGAAAAAGGCATATTGGGCAACGGTCGTGGGCGCCTAAAAAACGCGTGGATAGTGGGGATATTGTGGGGTGACAAAGAAAAAGGAATCCTATTCCGCCAAAAGTCAAGCTGTAAGAGCCTCAGTCTTGAACAGTCACGCCTAGAGCTCACTAGTACATTACAAACAGAAAAAAAAATAAAGTTTTTTTTCCCCTTAAATTTCATTTTTATTTTACGTGACAGTTGCCTCGTCGAGAAGAATGAAATCACATGATCTTTTTTTAACGTAGCTTATTTCCTAACAGGGAAACGTCAACACTAGACTAATTTATAATAGAAAAAATATAATTTTAGGTTGTGCTAACCGAAAGTGTAATCTATTTGAAGTTTATTAAATATGGCACTCATAATTTTCAGATTTCAAAATTTCAGCCCTGTTTCAGTCGCGCAATTGCGTCAGCGATGTGTAACAAATTGTTTTTCTAAGACGTTTAATTCTTCTTTTTACCGAGTTTTCTGTATTTAAATAATCCAGACAAGTTTGCAGAATGAAAACTAATCGAATTCTTCCGTTCGGCACATAACATTGAAATATCTATAAGCATTCATTAAATCTGACACACATATGCATCTAATGATAGCAATCTGTCGCAATAAAATGGTAAACATGTTTATAATTTCGTTAACAATAAATAATGTCTGCTGTATTAATATATTTAATAATTCATAATGTTTATTTATCCATGGTTCAGAATATGCATTACGAATTATAATACTTTAATTTATACTCACTTTCTTCCATTGAAATTTCGTGCTCGAAAAAGCGAAAGGAATAGCTCCAGGTTTTGTAGTATTAAACTAATTTAATTGTATAATTCGATAGACAGTAACATAATTGACACGAGTGACGTAATGTCACATCGAAGTTATTAAATTTATATCAAGTGACGATGATACAACCATCAAAAACATTATTCTTTCCTTTTACATTCGTAGTAGCTCTTACGGCAACATTTGCATCATCGTCGATAGTTAAGAACGAAACCATAAATTCAAGAAATATAATATTTGTTCGACATCCTTTCTGTTCGCGATCGTTAATCCGGTACACTTTTACACGTTTCCTTTCCGTATAAATATAATTTCCTCGTAATTAGTCGATTCACAATCACGCTAATATAATACAATTAATATAAAAAGTCCTTGACAGTTATTTTCCTTAAACTTTTATCAGTGTATAATGAAATAGCCAACGCTCATACCGCGTTGAAAGTACTCGTTCTCGTCCGATCACGAAAGTCAAGCAGCGCTGGGCACGGATAGTACTTAGATGGGTGACCGCTTGGGAACTCCGTGTGGTGTTGGCTTTTTTTTTTGCGGCAGCGGTGGCGCTCTCAACTGGCCGAAGAGGACGCCGCGCGGCCGCACCGTGCCGTTCGCGCCGTGCTTCCCAATTGGGAAGCCTGGAGAGATCAAGGCGGGGTCCCGCTGACCTTCAGGATGACGCAGCTGCTCACGGGACACGGAGTTTTCGGCGAGTATCTGCTAAGGATTCGGCGGGAGGTGACCTCCATTTGTCACCACTGCAAAGAAGAGGAGGACACGGCGCAACACACGCTGGAATTTTGTCCAGCGTGGGCAGAACCGCGCCGCGTCCTACGGCTCGACATCGGCGAGAGATTAGCCCCAGAAGCGATCGTCAAGGCCATGCTCAGGGGCCATCAGGAGTTCAACGCCGTCCGCACCTACTGCGAGCAAGTGATGCTGGCAAAGGAGCGAGCGGAGAGATATCGGAAGAGAACGCGCGATCCTGCGAGATTGTCGCGCCAAAGAAACTCAATACGCCACAGGGACGCGGCACTGGCGCCGCCCTAGCAGCGACAAACTAGGAACGAGACGTTAGGGGGTGTGGTTCCCCCCTAGCGGCCCAACATAGACCGGGATGCCTCCCCAATAAACAGCTGGGAGAAGACGACGAGGAGCGACTCCCCTGGTAGCAATTGTAAAAAGAGCCCGAGGTCGCTTCCACCAATCGTCGGGACGACCACCGTGGAGTTTTAGTCGGTAGGAGTCCGACACTACTCTGCTGTTGCGTGCAACAGCGAGTGTCCATGAGGATTTCTCCACGTACGAAAAAAAAAAAAAAAAAAAAAAAAAAGTGTATAATGAAATGTGAAAAGAGCGAAGGAAGCAGATGAGCAAAGGATCATAAGAGTTTCCGTTACCCTGTTGTCAGCTAACGTATATGTCTCATTAGAAAATAAATACTACGTACGAAAACGCGTATTTTGTCTCCATGTAGAACGTCATAAAAATCTTTTTGTTTGCGTGCATACGATACTTTCGCTCCCTTTTTCGGATCCTTGCGTTCCTTTCATGACATCCTTACAGAGCGTGTTACACGCCAGCCTAATTGTCTCGTAAAACTTCCTCCCATGTATTCTAGTAATTTTTATACATAATCTTATAATAATAAGATTTTTAGATATTTTCTCTGTCGTTGTGTATAGAGACAACAATTAATAGATATACCTCTTTTTCTCAAAATAATCCAGAAGCACATATGCCAAAACTCCTCATTGCTGTTGTATACATTAGTTTTGTTCCTTATGGAATTGGTTCCTTGTTATTAGAACATCGTAAAACATAATAATATATTAAATATTATGCAAATTAATATAATATTATCTAATATTTTTACAAAGTCATCAATACCCACCGTGGGACACCATTGTGGGATCCCACTGATATTACAAGATGTCACAAGACTTCGTGTAAAATGTAAGATATCGCTCAGGACATCATAGAAAACATCACGTAATACGCAAAATTTGATTCTTAGTTTTGGTACATTCGTGTTATTGATCGATCAATATAGATATCGTTGCATGTAACAGAAAAAAGTAAATGTCACGTGATCCCCAGAATGTGGCATGTGAAATGGCATTGCATGTCCTGCCTATTCTGTACTTTGTAATGCCAGAGACGAAATTTTCTCTCTGCTACTACAATCGAAACTTTATATACACCATCTACGAGTTGCTGCCAGAAATACGGTTAGGTGTATAACAAATATTACAAATATAATGTGAAATAAATTATTACCAAAATTGACTTATGCGTGGCGTTTCTCTACGGGCAAATAAATCTATACAAGGCAATTACGGACACAGTATTACTCTGAATACAAACATCAAATTAGCATACCATTTGTGGTGAGCTAAAAACTTGTGTCTATTTAACAAGTCAATTAGTGGAAGGAATAAAGTATCAGAAATGTCATTCCATATACAAAAAGTCTGCAGCGTTGCTTTTTGTCGAAAGTAGCGTCTACGAGGTCTCATTTCAATGTTTAACTTACCACTTAAATATCCTCAATATTCTCTACCTATACCATGAGTTTGCGCTCCTTGCGAATTAATTACTTTTTGTATTGTACTAGTTGTATTTTAAATGTCTTTTAGAGGCTTTCATTAAATGTTTTGTTAAACTGATTAGTTAAATTATTACAAAACGTTTAAAATGCATTTATATGCTTATTTACTATTACAATTCCGTGTCATTTGTTTTTATTTAATGCAGGAAATTAGGAATATTCATCAGTCTTTAATACGATTTATCTTCGGTACGTATATACACATACTCTTATAAAATTCAAATTATACTTAATAAAATTTGCAATTCAGATAGTTTATGCGATAGCGCTCGACGTAGCCTAGACCTTCGTAACCTGACGGCGTGAATGTGGTCGTGCCATAACGGAGCCGCAAAAACCCATCGCGACGTATCAGGTGAACGAGCCAAAGGTACAATGACTCATAATTGTTAATAGTAGCTGATTGTTATTTAATCGGAGCTAGTTTTTATAAGCAATACAAAGAACCCTGCAGTCCAGTTATGCATTTATGAATGCAAAGATTTCATCGTTATAAAGAATATATATCTTTACTATTAATATGTATTATTATTATTACATATATAATTAATAAAATATTATTCTATAATTTACATCCAAAGTTAAGAGCTTTACACATTACCGTTTACACACAATTTGACAAAATAATATTTCGAACAAAACCTAATCAGCTCTCAATCGGCTACAAATTTCAATGCATGAAATTTCATGACATTATACTACGATCTTAAAATGATCTTGAATCTTGAAACATCCTGTAACAGCAACAGACATTTTGTTCATCAATACTGAAGAAGTTCTCAGTTGTTCTAACAAATATCGAATATTCAATGAATAGATACTACAATGATATTAAATCATTATTACAATTAAATTGATATCGTAAATATGTTATTTATTTTTAATACTTACTGAGGTTGTTCACAGTTTAAAGCTTATTCATGTTTTTGATTGAAGTGAACAATTTTGAAGATAAGAGGGTCACTGATTTGTACATACATAATATACTATTTATACATGTTATTATACTATACATGCATATTATATTATGGAATTGCCACCTACTTCAGCTTATATAAATGATAAAAAGAAATGTTATTTGTAAATTATTCTTGGTAAGTTCTCTTTTCTGCACAATACCTTTTATGAAAGAATAAATTACTTATGTTACGATTTGCATACCTTTCATTCAATAAACATACGAACGATATCAACATATGTATTATATTGTGAAATATAACTAGTATAATAGTTTGTACCCTTTTTAATGTACGTCCTAAAATAATGTATTTCTACGAAATTTTCATTAAACGTAATCTAAAATATCTCGAGAACACTTTCTAAGGAAGTTCCTACGGATAATATTATTTTCCAAACAACTCCATAGGAACAGATATTTTCTCAAACGGACATATAAGTTCGAACAAAATTTTTCAAGAAATGAAAGTTAACTGTTTATTTTGGTCCCTGTTCCCTATAGATATAAAAGCGCAATTTTACATTTTGCTAACAGAATAACCTAGTTCATCAAGAATATTTACTGTATCCTTTTATCTTTTAATGATTCTGGTTATATAGTTGTATTATATAGTTGTATAGTTGTATAGTTGTATATAACGATAATAATGATAGTATATGTCGGAGATGAAAGGACGTCCGGGCCTTTCTTTTGGAATGTTTGGGAAAGTCCCCAATACTTTAATCCGGACTTTTTATTATAGCCGTATTTAAATAATAAAACTGAGAAATAGCTGTTTATGAGTTAAGTCAATTGTGATTGCCCGGGATATATGACAGTGGGCTTGGGCTCGAAGTGACATAATGGGTCACTGAACGTAGCCACGGTCACGGGAGGGACGTGTACCTAACAGAGGTATAAAATAATTAAATATCTTTCCTTAAAAACAAGGATTGACCTGAGGGATACAGAGAGGAGTATATAAAGGCAGTTCCACTTGGACTGAGGATTCAGTTAGAGAAGTTCTACTTGTACTGTGAACAAGTACGTTGAGTGACAACCGAAATCGTGGATCAGTAAGTTGGATTCGACTTTAGATTGTGAAAGAAATCGCATTCATAATCCCGTGTATTCGTTATCGAACCTACGTTCATCGTCATCGACATCCTGATCGTTCAATCAACCTTTGTAACATTCGCTTAATAAATATCGTTTGATATACCACCACGATGGCCAACTCACAAGAAGATTCTTTATATGCCCCGACTAACAATGTCTCTCTCTCCGACATATACAACAAATAAAAAAGATTTATGTAGTTACAAAATGCATTTTCTTTAATAGCTTGTAAGTACCACAAAACTTTACAAATAAGCTTAAAGCGTTTGAATACAGAAATCAATCTTCTAGCACATGACAATCCAAAAAGAAGGTACTACCACAAAGTATAAGTATAATAATAAAAATTCAAATTATAATTTGAATACACATAATTTGATAAACACAATCTGCACAACATCAGTGTAGTACGTATTGTCACCCTGCTAAATACATCCTCCGGAAGGCACGGTGGACTGCGTCAATGTTGGAAGCTGCACTATTTTTATTCATCGACAATGTACTATTTGAAAGAAATGTAACAAGTATTTGGTGCAGGAGCATTGTAACAGTATCATGTAATGCAAACGGCCCTATCAGCTGCTACCTCTACTCTTACAGCTAAGGGTAATCCCCTAAGCTTCACACTAAATGCTATATCAACCTTCGACATATACACTCAGCTATAACATATGTGAAGTATCCGATTGTTACGACAAACACTTTGTATTAATCATAATATTACGAATAATGGAACAAGAATTTTAACTAGTCATCAATCATGTAATTAATTAGAAATAATGTAACTGTTACAATATACAGAGTCACATTTTCTAACAGTGATTTTTGTTTATTCATATATTTGTATATTACGCAACAAGTTCAAAGTTTGATATAAGTATTACAATTAGTTTTCACCGATATTATAGCGTTGACATTTTACTAATTGCGGAACTTACTTCGTAATCGTGATGCTAATCATGATCGTAACGAAAACTTCATTATAGGATAAAATTAATACTCTGGATACGCTTATGTAGAATTATCTCCTATCGCGGCACGCAAAGCGGTGAAGATGGACATGGCATTGGATAGATACTGAAACGTCATCAATTTGTTATTTATATGTTATCCTTCGTTGATATATTTATCGCAATTGACACTTGAATATTAACTTGTCGTACCGAACAATAATAACGGAGAGAGAGCTCTGGTAACACGCAACTGACAGACAAAGTTACTGGTTCTTGAAATACTAATACGTTCAGTAAATTCTTTTGTATTTCTAACGTCTGTTTATACCATATCAAGTTGTATGCACTTCGTGAAACATTTGTGCTCTAAGAAATGTGGTAGATCGACTGCGCTTAGGACAATGTAACAAATAAATTATATACAAATTACGATTACATAGAACATGATTTACCATTTCTCTTAAGTGGTCAGCAGGCCATGCGTACATGAAAACTTCCGTAAGTACAGTGAGAGATACGATTACGAACTGCAGTTTTAGAAGTAGTGGTGAATTCTATTTAGAAAAAGTATTATCAAATCGTTATATTATACGTAAAGCATAAGAAGTTTCACTTACCACAATTAATATAATTCCACCAAAAGTCAAAACAAGTGTGCTTATTATTATTGAAAAAAGTACCATAATGCGAAAATTATTTAGCACTTCCTCTGCGTACCTAAAGGAACAGAACACTTACAACGAACGTAAATGTATCATTCGATCTATGTATACTTTGTAAAATATTGGGTAATTGTATCGATCAGAGTACAATTCACCGATTTTAATAATTTTCAAATATGTTGCCAGGGTTATTATTCTGAGTAACTTCACTTATACATATAACTATTGTTTGATTTTAGTTTTCGAAACATTTTTTATTTTAATTAAAATTTAAAAATTGTATGTTCATCAAAATTATTTCGATACCTTTTACATTGTTGTAGATCAAATGGGCATTAAGTTTGGGTGAGATTTGGCCCTAGTCGCGAACTTGTATCCTTCCCTTCAAATGACTATGGCCTGCTGTGATGAAGCGTTGTTACGTACAATTCGGATAAGGACGGCGTGACCGGAAAATGTCATAGAGTGTAGCGTACCATAAAGGGAAGGCGTAAACTTCTCCAAGAATGATAGGATAGAAAATAAAAAAATAATGCCAATCTTGTATAGAAACTCTTCAATAATCCTTTAACCAATAGCGCACAGTACTTGTATTCCTTTTTTATTAATGTTTCTGATTTTTTCTAAACATGAAATCTATAACATAATGCCATAATGTGGTTCTTTTTCTTCCGGGATGATATCTAAAACTTTTGTTAGTGGTGTTAGACATTGTACTCGTTGATACTCCTCGATATATTTAAATTCAGTGCCTTTTATGTTAGCGTTTAAAGTTTCTCGCGAATTTTAAAAATTATTTGCAACGAGATCACATAGGAGATTCCATCTTGCTATTCCCGGTCTGTTCAAAGTATGTCTTAATGTATTTTGCATAATTTCGGCAAACTTAGGACGTGCGATACATTTCCGTAATGCATTCCATTTGGACATAACGTTGTTAATTAAGAGCAATGTGTCACATTTTTCACACATTGCCGCCATGCAATCAATTGTAAAAAAGTACGTGCACGTCTTAAATGTCGTGATAAACACGGTCTGATATCCAAGGTGAAAGATGCATCGTCTTTAACGTCAGTTAGATAATTTTCATCTTTATAATTCAGTGTCTGTTCTCGATATTCCCGATACAGATGATTTCTCAATGTATTTATCGCATTGGAGAGTATCTACACGAATGCTAAACAAACGAAATGCATTTATGGAGCTACCGGTATTGTTTATAATAATTACTGTCTCTACTTTATTAGAATTTTAATCTATTCTAAGAGAATTTAACGAAGAATATCAGCAATCTTATCAAAACTGTGTACGCCTTCGAATCTCTTACATGCCAAAGCTGCTGACTGCCGCTGGAATGTAATTCGCAACCTAAGCAGTGTGCAATGTCATCGAGAGAACTTCTTCTTCTGTCAGACCACACATTGGCTGTAGTGCATACATACTGTGTTTCATGTAATCGTTGCTTTAACTGAGTAACTGTGTGCAAATACATCTCATTTATTATCATTAACTATATTTCTACGGCTCATCATTTTAATTGCGTTTCCATGCTCTTTGATTTCTAAGTTTGCAAAAATAAGTCGAAGGTCATCGACAGCTGATAAGGCTGCATTTCAATGTACAACATATTTGTTATATATGCGTTACATCGTTCTTCTAATGACCGTTCCTTTGCTTTTTTGCTCATTGTTACGCGTGAAGAGAAATGTGTAACTAAAACAATATAAGAAATTTCCTCAGTTTAATTAGATTTCCTGCTTATATTCGTGTAGGATTGTACCGTCATGTTTACGCTTTCAATATGGTTTATAATTAAAGCTGTCTCGAAAGCGTTCTGACTCTCAATATAATGGTTCATATTTAAATTACATAAAAAAGACATTCATAAACACTACGTAGTTTACCAAATTAATCAAATGCGAATGTCTCTTTTATTATTCCTTTCTTATAGAATGTTGAAGTGGGTCTCATCTTCTCTAGTGTTTAGTTTGTGGCATAACGATTATCTTTACAGCAGCTTCTTTGGTCTGTATTATAGTACCGCGGAAAGATCGCCGACATACAGACAATGTCGACGATAAAGTGCAAATGCCGACAAGTCGAAAGGGTCGAGTAACTTTCATATATTTCGGCACCGCAGCCGTTGATCGTCAGTTAGCCACCAGAGAACCAAGAATCGTTAATCGGGTGTCACACGCTCAAGAAGGCCACCCGCTCAGAGACAATAATCAGTTAGACGAAACATCCTGCATATCACAATTATCGAAACAATAACCAGACAGTAACGAAATAGCCGCCTCTGATACACACCCGACGACAACCCCTCCAAAGGGACTAAAACCTCAATACAAAAACCCTCCTAAATTAACGCTCGATACATTATTCTGTTGTAACACTTTGAACCGTCACTCTGTTGGATTTATATAATAAATTCCATTATCATATACGAAGTTCAATTTCTTCACGTTATTCGTGAAACGTTCGAACTGCGACGCGAGGAGAATTGTCATATCACACTACTGCATTCAGTTCAAGTTAAATAATCATCGTTTTCTGTTTAATCCACTGTAATAAATTCATCTATCAATAAATAACTATATAGGATAGAAACCACTGGAAATCCTAATTTCTAACATTTCTGAATAAAGAAATTCTATAATACATCCATCCACGTTTGCTCTCTCTATTCCGTGATAAAACCTTAACATAAAATACTTTCACTCTCATAATTCAAAATATCGATTTTTCATATTTAGAGTTTGTAGGTAATTCGTACTATTCTAATGCTGATAACATATTTATATATTATGGCATTGTGCATCGAATATTCAGTTAATTCAATACAAAAGGTCAAGTATGTGCATGAATATAGATAAAATATTATCAGCAGAATAGCGAGAAGTTTACAAAATTCAAATGAAATCGAAAATAATTAGCAGTTACTCGCAATATTATTCAAATAGTATTGCAATCGCTATTTGAATAATGTATTCGAACGATAAATTAACATAACGATAAATTATTCGAATGACCAGACAAATGAACTTCCTATGAATAATGAATAGTTATTATCCGAATAAAATATTCGGCCGAAAGGAATTTATACATATAATTAATTGAAATAAATATTTATTCGGAATCATTCGAATAACGTCCAAGTCAGCTTTTAAATTACATTACATTTTAATTTTGATGGTCGGAAAATATGAAGTTACAATATACCGTATTTACCGTAATTTTGGATACCGTGTTGGATGCTATCTTATGGAAATAAAAAAGAGTAGTATTGGTAATAATCTTGGTAGTAACTTGGTAATAGAGTAATATTGGTTGCACCTTATATTTTTCCAGTCACCGAAAGGCGAACAGCAACCCTTATTAAAATGTAATTTCACAAATCGTTTTATATATTGAAAATAAATTGATATTCTACTACTTCGAGCACAATATTTACTTAAATAAATAACAAAGTTTATCATCTAAATGGTTATCACGTTACAGTAAGCCATGCAGTACTCTGAGAGAAGCAAGCTTTCAAAACTTATAACTTTTGAACTAATGGATTCCTAAACTCAAAACTGTTACATTTTACATCTATATTATAGTATCATCACCAGAAATATTAGAAATTTGGATTTTCAATGGATTAAACAGGAAACGATGGTTATTTGATATGAACACGTCATAACTCACGAATAACGCGAACCACAAATTTAGGCAAATGGAATTAAAAACAGAAGAGTAGTAAAAGATACGACACGTACAAATACTTATAAAAATCTGACCTAAGTATCGAAATCGAACGACGAGATATCCGCTGACACGCGAGGCCTTACGCGCGCCCTCCCCGCCACAATGCACCGTATAATAAGCAGACAGCGTAAGTCGAGGGACCAATGACCTTCTCACGTAGCATCAGCAGAAACAAGTAATTGTAACGCGCCAAAGAATCAAACATCGGCATCAGCAAAAGGTAACATCAGGCAAGGGAAGTACGACTCATCATTAGCGGAAATAAAAATTCTAAGAGAAATGCATTAACAAAGACTTCAAAAAGGAAAAGGTCCAAAACAGTTCCATGAAAGCGACATCAGCGAAGAAAGGAAATCCTAATACTTCTTGGAAGGACATCAGCAAAAATGAAGATTGCGGAAGTAATTACACGTCGAAACTCCGCGTATTCGTGGAATAACCCGTCACGTGATATTTGTACACGGATATTTCGGCTATTTATTTTTCAATAACTAAAACACAAAGCCGAAAACGTAATCTTTTTATCCTTGAATCTCATCTTATTTTAGCATCAGGAATCACTGCTTAAATTTTGTTACACCTATACCCGAACATGCTGTACTACAGTCGAACCTGTATGTATTCATTTGTTAGGTCTTCTCTCCTCAATGTTGAAAAATTATTATATTGTTTCTTACTTTCAAAGTGCGACTGATTCAGGCTGTATAGAAATAATTGAAGCATGGTAAATCATACGAGTATTGCCATGACAAAACTTTGAGAATATTGTGAGTGATCGATCGATACGGAATTTGAGGAGTGTAGTGAAGATAGAGGTAGTCAAATATTAAATTGTAGCTTCGGATAGTAATTAATTTTTGAAATATTAACAAGAAAACTTTCAGCACTGTACATTGAATTCTGCCTATACAGACGTTACTAATACAACTTCAGCCTTACTATATATATGTAGAGTGACCCGT
Organism: Bombus hortorum; assembly: GCA_905332935.1. Lineage (NCBI taxonomy): Eukaryota > Metazoa > Arthropoda > Insecta > Hymenoptera > Apidae > Bombus > Bombus hortorum. Next base: position 4,494,315 of record HG995204.1, read on the forward strand.
GTAAAATTGATTTCTGCAATTGCGGCCGCCCATGGAATGTTTCATATTCCATTAAAATAATTTTTTATTCGACATAAATGCTTTTTGAGCTTTTTTTAAACTGTGTTCTGAGGTGGTTACTAAAATTAAGCTTAGAATCGACATCAAATCCCAAAAACTTCACAGCTTTCGTGTAGTACGGATATTTGTGAAATTGTGGTGTAATCGAAATTTTGAAATTGATGCGCACGGCTATATTTTTGTTGAGTTGCAACCATGTGGGTATTGATGGCCTAAAGAGTAGTTGCGTAGTTTCACACTTGGTGATATTAATTTTAAGCTTCCAGAATGAAAAAAATATGTACATTTTATTACTTAATAAAAGTCCTGCAAGTGTTCTTTGATTATTGACAGCTTTTTATTACTAGTGTATACTATTAGGCCTTGCAAAGTTATTGACGTTATCGGGAAAGTTAAACAAGTACAATTTATCATTCAAATAAAGAGGAAATAGAATTGGTGAACGTCCCCGATAGTAATCTGCTGGGCATTTTAAACTCAACTGACTTACTCACACAGCCGAATGCAAAAAAAATTTTCTGATGACATTCGTGATTATATAAATCAAAAATTTTGAGAACTTTTTAGCAATTAGCTTGAACAGCAGACCATCGATTGAAACGAAGGCGTACACCACATCGATAAGAATGGCACTGACACATTTATCTGCATTGCGTTAGCAGCGTAAGTCGGAAATAAATTTGTTAATTTCATGCATTGGACTTATTTTATTCAGAAAATCAAATTGTGAATAAGGCGAAAAAGAATTGGAATAACAAAAGACAAGTACATACTTGTTATATTGCAGTTTCAAATTTCTCCAATATCTTATCACAAATATCTCCAATGTCTTAGTTATATTTGGTAAAAGTGAAAGAGGTGTACGACCGTTCGCGGAGAGACGTGATCGCAAGGAAACGCGTCAACGAGAGGCGTAAATTCTCGCTGCGATTCAGATAATCGACACCGCGAATTAGTCGTTCCCCTGTTTCGGTTAGGACAACAGAGGTGGTTCAATGAATTAACACTGTATTAACAGGGTTAATATAATTGTATATTTTCAAGAATTATGAAAATATGAACAATAAACAAATAAATAGTTTAATAATGAATGCGGTTAATACCTCGATGAATTTAATAACTCAGAGACCTTCAGATGCGATTTCTTAAAAATGAGACTGTTAGCTGCGATTTCTTGTATGAGACAGTTCAGTTGAGACTTTTCGCCTGTCGATCATTTCTTTGTTTCGCTGGGAGACGACCCCCACTACGCTCAGGTCACGCCATCGTTTGCGCCTATGATCACGTAGGTCGCCTTCTTTTTGTAGACAAAATAGCGGACCGCAATCGACCTTTCTAGGACTCGATGTTTGATGACAAATATGTCCTTGCCGCTGCATTGTGTATATTACGTCTGTCCTAGAGGACGATCCGTCCGCGACACTGAGTTAGGAACACGGCCTATAACGAGCCTCGTGGCGTAACAAGAGGTATATACCTAATGAGGTCGGAACCATTTTTATCTTTCTTCAAGAGAGCTTTTATTTAAATACTATGTTGGGAAAATAAACAAAATTTTAATAATTGTTGAATATAACAACATAATCCCTTCTATATGCCTGAAGCATGTATATGAGCGCTATATTTGTTATACCCACATATTCTTTTTGGCTTAAGTTTACTAAAAATTAATTTAATCATAAGTGACGAAATGTTTATCAGTCGAGGGAATCTAGGACCGGGTCGCAGATAGGATAGACTTTAATAAGTATACTTAAGGTTGTCTTTTGGGATCAGTCTGCAAACGTCTCAGTTTTAAATTGTAATATTCTACTTCAGATAAAACGTTCAAATTTCTTGCTACCTAAATTTGCATTTAACTCATAGATCGTCTTAAATTTAGCAAATCAATATTTGCTTTGTTAACTAAATTGGAATTGTCATGTGCAACTAATAAAACAAAACAGAAATATTTGCTTTAAGACGAAGTATTGAATGCATCTGAGGGAACATTCTTCCAGAATTATTAATATTAATAATTGAAATTCTATTGTGCCAATAAAAATTTATGAAATTTTGAAATTCTCCTTTTATATGTCTTTTAAAAGAATTTAAGCCTTGCTACGGACTGCATGCAATCTTGCAAAATATACTGCATATTGATGAAAATGATCTTTACAGGAATGCTTTGCATGACAAAGAAGCTTTTAATCTGTTTTAATTTTTCAATTTTTAAGTGTTACATACTGTGAAATGAATTGATATTATTATTAACTTTTGGTTGATGCTTCCTTAGCCTTACTTATATTCTCGTTCCTTTCAGCCAAATAGAAGTGCGTACTTACGCTGGGACGGGCAGGATACGTTCAAGTAAGAGCACCGTGAAGGTTTTAGTCGGTACAGATTCGGCACTAAGGATTACAAAGTGTCTATTAAAATTTTCTTCACATTGAGAAAAGAGATAAATAGATAAATTTCTGATAGATTTCTGTACGTTCATGATTATATTACATAGGATAACTCAATAGAAATTGTTATCTTACATAGTTCGTTATCTATCAATTGTATCAAAAAACGTTCGAAATGAATTATGTTGCATTTGAATGATTTCTTTATATCTTATATTTTTGAAATACCAGGGTCACTGGGATTTTTCAAGGGATTTTTCAAGGTCAACGTATCTTTATTTTAATATTACTTTCTAGCCGATAAAATACGATTTCAATTATTTGTAATAGGGTGTCCTTGAGCTGAAGTTGAACCGTACGACGAGACAAGATATCCAGTAATTGTATCGCTTTGTATTATTGTGTTTGTTCAGAATTTTCGTCGTTCACTTCTTCATGTTTCTTCAAACGCTGTCAGAATAATTGGTGAACTATTCTGAGTGAGTCCGATTTTCTCGCACATTTTTTCTAATTCGTTGTGTCGTATGTATTATACAGTAGTCGATACATCTTGATAAACGAAACAAATACGTAAGATTATTGATGAATGTATCGTATCTGTTTTTGGAAGAGCTTTCGTACGATGTTCGCAAAATTTACATTGTACCTATATTTATATTGTACTAACAAGACTAGTACGCCACACATTGCGCTTTAATTTCGAGGAAAATTATCCAACAACTATTTTCAAATAGGTGGATTCGTCCAAACGGACTCACTTTCGTCGAGTCTAAATTCGCCACAATTCTTCTTGCGGAAGACATTGAAACCCGTCGTTTATCAAAAAGTACCAATTAGCGCAGAAGATGTATGATGGCGTATTGAAAGAGCATGCGAGAAAATGAAATCGGACGCACTCAGAGTAGTTCGTCAATCATTCCGAATCTATTTAGAGAAATGTAAAGTAGACGGCGAGAATTCGGAACGAAAGCATTAAAACAGAGTGACACTATTACACTCAGTACTTTGTGTAATTTTGAGATTCAAGGACAAATCCTTATTTTAGAGCTTGAATTAATCTTTTCATCGGCTACAACAGGGGCGCAGAATTTCTCCGCCGAAAACCGCACGACTAATCCCCTCAACTACCCGATTACCACACTATCGAGGATGCGAGCGACGAGAGCGAAAAAGGCGTCCGCGAGCTACCGCGAATAGTGTAAATAAGAGAGTATGGTGGGGCTCAGTAGAGGCCCGCGAATTACGAAATCGTGTTAAAAAACAAACACATTAACCTTGAAAAAATCCAAAGTCACCTTAATATCTCAGGAGATATAAGATTTAAAAGAATCAGATTGCATCCATCCGACAGACTGCTTCAAATGCAACTTAATTCATTTAAAACACTTTTTATTATTATTATTTTATTTATTATTACAGTTCTAGCTATATTAGATGATAGTTTCTTTTTACTTACTCTGTATGTTTCCACGGCGATGCATTTATACGTCTCATGTTTTATTTTGTTTACAGAGAAAGAAAAGAAATGAATACTTCAGTAAATGACCAACCTTCCTTCTTTCATACTTTTTGGTTTGATTTTAGGTTCGGATCCTTCGCGTTAGTTAATACATGAAAAAAAAGCAATAAGAATAACCCGAACCTAGCCGGATAACTGACACCGAAATAAAAAGCTTACAAAATATTTTGACGAGCACTTTGAAAACTACAGCCTTGACAGCACATTTGAAAATACTTGAAATTGGTGATGTGCGCCTGATCGATATAATTACTAAATGTTGTCTTTACCTCCTTAAAGATAATTGCTTTTTAATGCAAACAATTAACGTATTGATACTTGTACTTTTCTCTAATTCCACAGCCAAACATTCGAATCTTGCAGCTGTGAACCAAAGCAACAGCGCTCCAAATATGCTCACGCAACTATGTGCAGCGCATTGGTAGCTAAGGATAGATTGATGCGCATATATAATAATATTCATTGGCGTATAATTAACGCGAAACGGATATTCCGCATCGGCTGGAAAAGAAATTGGCAAGATTGCAGGTCCCAATGAGAAACCAGTCGCAGTCGCGTACATACATACTATGGTACATATGCACAACATGTCGCATCTCGTGATATATTTATAGAAAATTTCCTTTTCATACTGTTGCGTCTCTTTAACATAAGTCATCATTTCTCTAACTGTACGCTGTAATTCGTAGTTAAAACACATATCTGTTTACATTGAATGCCAAAGGTAAGCAAATAGAAACTTACTTGTAGAGAGTCTTGCTTAATCCAACACATAGTAGTCTGAACGATAAGTTGACACAAAGCTGTTGACATGCACATACATTTGAAAACAACGACCAGGTCATCAGGGTGCAAATAAATCGAATATAACATAGGCAGAAGTAACATGCAAGCACTAATAATTGCACTTATTTGTAGAATTCTGAAACCAAGGACTCGAGTTCTGCTGCTACTAATAGGAAGCGGCCAACAGAAAGATAAAGCAGCACTAAGCCAAACAATGTGGATAACTTTCTCCGGCGTCGCTTGTCTCAACATAATTACAACGAAGTACTTGCTTTGCGAATCGAATGAAATGGAATTAAAGTGATAGATAGAACGATAGAAACGATATAACGATATGTGCAAGTTGTTGGAACTTGAGAAACCGTTACACATTGCTTTAAATGCATCTGAATAATCACAGATGTTACCCGTATAAAATTCTGTTGCATGCATGAGAAATTTAATAAATTATACTCGGCATAACATTTAAAAGCGAGATATCGATTGGTGGTTTTCTTTGAATAGTATTTCTGACGTTAACAGCTGTGTTGATAATGATACATTGGCGGTGCATATGTTATTAGACAGGTGCAAAGGCAGGCTATCATGCAACAGTGCTGGAGTTCATGAGCACCGTACCTTAGGAAAACAATATACATATGTATGTATACATTCAATTAAACATTCAGAAAGAGATCGTAATAGCCTAAACGTACAGTATCGCTTTGTCGATAGGCATCTTTTTAACGTCTGCTAGTCTAGTCTATATCGCTACAAAATATAAACGCATTGTCCCTTAAAAGGATTTTAAATACCTTGCAATTGTAATTCAGAATTAACAGTTACATCTATCAGTGAAGAAATTATTTCAGTTTTTTTATAAAGAACTTGTCGTTGACAGTGAGCAGCGAGGAGGAGAAAACGTTACTTTCAAGAAAATATATCAGAAATCGTCTGACTAAGCTGCCAATTCTGATCAGAAGACCATTGTTTAATACGAAATATAGCGAACCACCCGCATGACGTTCAATGCCATAGGAAACAGCACTGTACGATCCATATGTGTTATACAGAGTGTCCCGCGAATCGGAGAACCGGCTGCAAGCGATTCTACATGCAACAGTGTGTCGAAAAAGAAAGTAAAATTTTTTTCATCCGAGGCTTCATTTTCGAAAAGATCAGATTCGCAAATTTACACGGTACACGTGCATTCAACCGTGTGCCGACTTTACGCATCTCGCTCTACATTGTTGTTTCGGTTTGTACTTGCAACCATAAATAACCTAGATTGGCGGTTTACTGTCAGTATTGTCGGAGGTAAGCATGTACATTGCGCACAAAAGACAAAGTCTTTGCTTTGCAATATTTTTATACTTGTACTCTTGTATTTTATGTAGTCATCAATTATTGAAAATATTGTCTTGCAGTCGTATGCAAAGTTGATCTTTTCTGATCAAATTATTTTGAACTCTTCCTAACCTATTCTGTTTTCTCAAGGAGTCAGATGCAAAAAATTCTTAAAGGTTCTCTATTTCTAAACGATTGATGGTTACATTAGATGCGTATGTTTTATAGGAAGAGGGCTAAATGGTTTTACAAAAAAAAAAAAAACGAGCCACGTTTGTCTGCTTAAGTGTTTTATGTGTTGAAGGCGACCGAAGTCTCAAATCTGAACCTCTTGACGTTTTCTCGCCGACTAACTAAACCGATCATCGACGGTTCGATGTCGGGAAAATATTTAAATTATCGGCACTCGGTCCGCCGCGAATACTTTTGTGAGACACTTATCATGAATCTTTCTAATAAATGTATCATAACTCCTGTCTATATTATTGAATCGTTTTCAAATTTTACTGATGTATACTTCAGACTTTCCTGTCACTATAGATACCAAATTGTTTTAACAAATTAGCTTAGTACCTCATTTTATTAATTGAAATTTGTAAGTTTAAGAGTTCGAATACTTTCGTGAGCCACTGTAAATGTCAAGAAAAGAGGTGACCTAGCAATAAGTTATGTGCGAAGCGCTAATAGCGCTAAAGCGTTATACAATATATATTACATTCTCTGATGTTATGAAAAAATGCTTATTTGAGAACGATCTCATGCACAATATTATGTCATCGGAATGTACCTATAGTTAAAGGGTAACATGAAATTTCAAATTTCATTAAGTTTAACGAAAATTATGTGTGAATAAACTTTCGACACGTATCTCTTTTACAAAAATTAAAATCAGTGTGAAAGGGATGCAAAGATCTTAATGACGGGGGAACAAAAACTTTGTCTTGTAATATCCTGAAAACTGTTAGCTTTAGTAATCTGTTCTAAATGTAGTGTGGGAGCGCGTATATGAGAGGATGTTTGGGAGTAGACGAGAAGCTTGTTTTTGGAATCGTCAAATGTATTTAAAAATTGAATAATTTAGTACACGATGATGTACGTACAGACGTTCGTACTGGTCGATTCGTTAAGACTATAATATCGCTAACGACACGTCGGTCAGATCGCTGATAACTCGGCTCGTAACACGATAAACTCGTGTAAACATGATGATGCTACAATAAAAGATCAACAATAAAACAATAACAACAATAAAAGAACATGGTAACAATAAAAGATCATGCGTGATCACGCTTGTCTGTTTTATACTGGCCGGGGGGGAGTATCATCGGTAAATTCGAATTCGTCGGTTAGCCTCCAAGGTGACACTAACTTTCTTGCCCGGATATATTCGAACGTTACTTTCGTGTGCCGTGGCATTGTCCGGGTTTGAGGACAATAACAATAACAACCTGAGGCTTGCTTCGACCTATGACTCCCGTGCCGCTACAGTAGCAATTATGAAAGAAGAAGTTAAATCACGTAAATAACGTTTTAAAAGAGTTCATATGAAAAAGAAGCGACCCTTCAAGCAGCGAAGTACCGGCTCTATAACTCGAGAGCGGTTCTCCACCTAGGAAATCGGTGTATTTTCCATCTCTAGCCGATTATACTATATCAAAGTAAGGAAACTTGCTGCGAACGTGATAACATATCTAATAATCATAAAAATAATAATATCTAATAAAAAAGGAGATAAGTTAATGTCATTAAATAAGTAAATATACTCCAAGGAAGGAGGTATTATATAGTGCTTGGTCTGTCTTTTAATCAGAAAAATCTCTCATCAACAGTGGTGAAAGGTTAATACAACAAAAATGAACAATGAAAAAGTTTCACCGTTGCATTTTTATATTCTCACTCACTGTCACATTTTCAATCAAGACTTTGGATTTTTTCCTCTTTCGCTTGTACTACATTTTTCTATTTACATTCGACCAAGTGGCGTATTATAATGGCGTGTAATTAGACTCAACCTCGGTTGTATATTTAGGTCTGACAACACTCGTGAAAGGCCATTCATGTCATAACATAATGTCATAAGCTGTGCTTTATTGAAAACAACCTACATTTCGTTGTACGCTACAGTCATATTTCACGTCTATCCGACCGTCCTATATACGCAGTTAACACAGCGATTAGAACGCCTTACTGTATAGCGGACAAATTGAAAAACTTGTGCCATTCACTAAGACGTAATCTGTATCGTATTTCAATATAGACCACACGCGATTTATAATACTGTCAATAATAACCAATGTTATGTGTTACGTCGACCGACTCTCTATCTAGACCAGGCCATACGCCACGAGGCTTTCGATAGATCGTATTCCTAACCGTCGCGCGCGGCACTACAAAGTCGCAGACCGATCACCTCATAAGATCGGCGAGATATACACAATGTAGCGATAAGCGCATAGTTGTCGTCAAGCAGCGAGTTCTAAGAAACATCGATTCGCCTTCGGTCCGTTATTGTACCTATACAAAAAGGGTGGTATACATGATCGTAACGCGATCGGTGGCGTGATCCGAGCGTGGTGAGGGATCGTCTTCCAGAAGACAAAAAAAAGGATCGAAGGGCGATAAATCTGATCTGCAGATTCAAACTACATACATCGAGAGCCATCATAAAGTCGGTTTACATTTCCGTCATACTTCAATCGTATTCGTCGCCAAACAATTGTAACGTTCAAGTCAGTCCTTTTCGAGGAGGCGGATAGAAAGCATTGCGAATTTGTCAGAACATATCTAATACATCGGGCGCATTTATCGTTAAACTATCTGTTAGTACCTACTTCATTGTTACAAATATATAATATATTAACCCTGTTAACGCAGTGTTAATTCATTTCTCCCCTGGTAGCAATTGTAAAAAGAGCCCGAGGTCGCTTCTACCAATCGTCAGGACGACCACCGTGGAGTTTTAGTCGGTAAGAATCCGACACTACTCTGCTGTTGCGTGCAACAGCGAATGTCCATGAGGATTTCTCCACGTACGGAAAAAAAAAGTGTTAATTTATTTAACCACCCCTATTATCTTAATCGAAATAGGGGATCGATCATTTCGCGGCGTCAAATCGTAACGGGAATTTACGACTCCCGTTGACGTGCTTCCTCGCGAACGCGTCTCTCCGCAAGTGAACGTTTTAGAATTAATTTACTTGGTTACATTTTAGCCATGAAAAGTGGTAATGCTTCACATACACGCAATTATACGCGAATAATTTTTATTATTTATTATTTGGGATATCTTTCTTTTGTGCACTTATTTTATGAAATACTAGGGAAATTAAATAACTGAGACTTTATTCGATTAATTACGTTCAAGTTCTTCTATTTACATATCTCTACGAAGGAAATCAAATGTATCAGTCTATTAACGTGATACTTTTGTTAAAATTTTCCGTGCTCAAATGAAACCTATAAAACTTTTCAACAAATCAGTACATTGCGTACAAAACAGACACGTACGAAGCAGATGCTTTTAACATCTAAAAATTGTAATTTACTATAATTACATAAAAATAAAATGTCCGTTTATATAGAAACTAATTACAAAAATTAAAAAATAATAACAATAAAATCGGAACGTAGGTACATTCTTATTTTATATGTATTCATTTCATATAATAAACTCAAGTGTCTTACATTAGCAAATGCCTCGAGAGAAAGGCAAAGAAACTTTCCCGCTGTTAATGTTAATTTTCCCTGTGATCGCAATATCATTAATAATATAACACGAGCATTTTGAGGTTTTAATTCGTACCAAAGAAAATTATATACAGATTTAGTAATATCCTCGCTCTGAAAAGAAGGTATATAAGTATTAGTAAACTATTATGTCGTATGTAGTAGTTTATTTTGCTTTATTCCTTTTATTTCCATTTCTTACCTTAGAAGTAAGATATTCGCCAGTATAACATAATATAAATGCTTCACAATTAACAGCGATGTAATACGGGAAGCATTTCATTATTAGCACAGTCGCTTGGTCCATATGCGAAGACTGTTATCAATGAAAGTCATTTGTTTTATATACACTCAGTTCAATTATCTATCAATGTTACTGTTAATCATAAGTCAAATTCACTTACGACCACCAAAATGAAACTTATGAAACAGATTACTAACATATTCGATACAAATTGACATAACGATATGTAAGTGAAAATTTTCTCAATATTCTTTGAGAATTGTATGATTCGTTGATGTCTTCCAACGATGTCATCTATTATATGTTTCTGCAATTTTTCTTTTTCACAATTATGAGAAATTTCTGTCAATTTGCAGCAAAGTAAGTCAATCTGACTACCAGCGTGTAATATCTGAAACGTAAAAAAATCTCCAGCTGGTTATTGAAAAATATCGCATAAATATTAATAATATGACACCTGTAATATTTAAAACGTCTAATATTTTAAGTATAATAATGTTGTACACAGCTAAAGTTCAGACGAAAATGTCATGAAAATAAAAAAAAATAGTGGCGATTTTAATGAATGCCAACGACATATAAATGTTTGTATGTAATAACTATTGACATTCAATACACAAGCTGACCCACGCAAGTAGTTTCTAAACCTCGAATAATTGTACAGTTTGGAAAGCCATATTATGTAGTGCATGTACCTTTTTACACGTGAAGATGTTTCGGAAATTTTAGGGCCAACTTCATTATTTCAAATGATATGCTATATTTTTTATGCGAAAGTATCGGAGAACGTTGAATTGTGATGTCACGTCTTGCGTTCCATCCGAATCGTAACGTGAGGCAGAAAAGGAACACGTCATAACTCACGAATAACGCGAACCACAAATTTAGGCAAATGGAATTAAAAACAGAAAACTCAAGAGTAGTAAAAGATACGACACGTACAAATACTTATAAAAATCTGACCTAAGAATATCGAAATCGAACGACGAGATATCCGCTGACACGCGAGGCCTTACGCGCGCCCTCCCCGCCACAATGCACCGTATAATAAGCGGACAACGTAGGTCGAGGAACCAATGACCCTCTCACGTAGCATCAGCAGAAACAAGTAATTGTAACGCGCCAAAGAATCAAACATCGGCATCAGCAAAAGGTAACATCAGGTCAAGGAAAGTACGACTCATCATTAGCGGAAATAAAAATTCTAAGAGAAATGCATTAACAAAGACTTCAAAAAGGAAAAGGTCCAAAACAGTTCCATGAAAGCGACATCAGCGAAGAAAGGAAATCCTAATATTTCTTGGAAGGACATCAGCAAAAATGAAGATTGCGGAAGTAATTACACGTCGAAACTCCGCGTATTCGTGGAATAACCCGTCACGTGACTATTATTCCATGATATCATTTTGTATATATAAGCGTAGCCACTTAACGTTTCGTAGTCGTCAAGGACTTCAAATTAGGAGTTCAAGTTATCAAATTCAAGTTGTCAAAGAGTTCAGTTCAAGTTCAAGTTATCAAGCAGGGAGTTCAAGTTGTCGAGCAGTTAGCAGGTGTGTTCTTTTGAGTTGAGAGTTTTCAATTATCAGTCAGTCAATTTAGTTCTTTGTGTAACATCAAGAAGTAAACCCTTGTTAATTGTCAACGAATTATAGTCTTCAAACAATAATATTAACTTATTATGATATTCCAGGAGTGTGGTCGACTGTACACATAAACAAGGTGAGAATCTAAACATCGTAATATTCTTATTCAATTTCGGACCTGCACCATATGTACTACTCGAATAAGATATCAATTCAACAATCAAGAAGACATTGAAAAAGACTTTAATCCTTCCTGTGCTAGTACTTCTGCACACAGCGGGTAAACCGAAACGCGGAGTCTACTTACCAGTTGCATCGATCGCTAGTCAACGCTACTCATACGATTATGAATTAGAATATCAAGGACACAACAGTTTGGAAATTCAAGATAGTGTCGCGCTTTAGAAAACTGCGACAAGTTTTGAATCCATTCAGTTGTGGCGAAAGTAATTAGAGCACAACCATCTGGAATATTTGGAATAGCGCCACGCTTCAGGAAGGCTCGGTTAGAATAGGGGTTGATTAGAATAGTATCCGAGCACCATTTGACGCCCGACAATGACAGCGAGAAATAATTTTCGATGAATTTGCCAATATATAGAATGTTCTACTTAATTTTGATCTTCAACTGATCAAAATGATATAAGATAATGTATATAAACTGTATACATTTCCATGTGGAACCTAGTGATAACTGCATAGTGCCTTAGTTGTTGAGTTATACACAAAAATATGTTTGGTAGTACATGTAAATAATACTAAATCGTGGTAATCGAATTTACTTAGACAACTACACGCTACGCTTAAAAAATCGGATGAAATAAACATTAAATCATGTTGGTATTATCAGCCGATTGATTTTCCTTAATTTATATTAAAAACGATTAGCATCAATGAGTTAATCTTGGATTGGGATATATACAAATGTGGACACCTATATGCCAAAGAGACGTATAAAGGAAAGTAAATTCAATTAAATTTTCATGAATATCGTGGATACTAAGGTCGAGCAGCGATAACATGTATAGAGAAAAGTTATTCAGAATGTTGATCTTGACAAGATATTTCAAGGTCACGAAAATCGGTGAGGTACTCTCTGAAGTAAGTGATCATTCATTAATAAAGTATTAATTATTTGCCGAATATGCCACACTACATATTACTTTTACTATTAACGCTCCATTGACATTGGTGGCCAACTTCATTAATTCAGTGAGGATTTTGTAGTATCCAGTTGTGCATGTTTCTCAAATTAATGTCCCCGCAATTACTAAATATTGCCTCCTCGATAAGTAACATTTTTTGTAAAAAAAAATCATCATTGTGTCATTGATCCAGAAAACACTGGGCGGATTCGTTCCGTGCAGCTCCTGATGAGGAACTAAGTGATATATTTCATTGTGAAGGACTCGAAGTACGCTTCTTTTACTAATTCTAAACCCTCGTGAAATCTGATATTTTCTGTTACCGTTGCTAGAACTACGATAGTATTTTCATCAAATGTAACAGTCTTAGATACGTTACGTTGGTAACATTGAAACTTCTAGTATCTCCAAGCGATTTACAAAGTCCCTGGAATGTCTATCGAGATGGCTGATTTCATTAAGGATACGTTTCGATATAGATGGCTCGAGCTACTGTTGCATTTTCACCGCACGGACCATATATCTTTTTTCGCTATTAATAAATTTCATTTTTGCTTTTATCTTATTAATATTTATAGATAAACATCGATGATAGCTTGAGTACTAAATCACGGTTATAATAGGCGATTGCAATATTGTAGGTAGTATTGATAAACATCCAGTGGAAGGAGTGTGGTTCTTTCTGTTCTATACATCTTTCATCTAGGGAGATGTCGCATTTCAGGGATATTTAGATCAACTTCTGTATGTTAGGAACTAATGAACATAACCTAAAACTGTGCATTTTTTTATTCCATGTATTTAGTTCCGACTCAATTTGACTTGTAGAGTTACTTATTAAATTTTCTACCAATCATTGCCGCGTACGTGTTGTATCAATAAATTGTCGATAATTATCATTAGCATGTTTATACCTATAGAGTCAACTATGCGGGACGAGATTTCCTAACCTTTTCGCATAGACAAAAATCCATGGTGGAATTGAGGTGTTTATTTTACTTGATCTCTCTCGCCTTATTTTCTCGCGGTGCTAACTGAAACCTACAGAATGACAACCTACAGAATTAGTTCACAAAAGAGTGAGTGGTGCATAATAATAAACACAGCTCAAGTTTCACCGAGTAGATGTAGTAGCTTATCCGGTAAAAGGGATCAATGAATTAGCAGATTTTCGATCTCCCAGATGAATGATACAATGAGAAATCGAAACAAAAAATTACTAAACGTTCTATCTGCTATCCTGCAAGTGACGTAACCAGAAGATAGGTGAAATTGTTAGCTTTTACTGTATCACCGCAAACCTTGATACAAATGGGGGTCAGCACGAGGCATATATTAACATCTCTATATGACATGCATTCGGTGACTACTGATATATCAGAATGAACTATATGTTTGGAACTGTGAACATGGACGAAATTATAGTATTGAAATTGTTTATAATTTCGCGTAATACTGCGACATATAGCGTTTAACCTAGACTCAAATGAAGGTAAAGGTTGGGAAAGAGAAATATCGTATTAAATCTTTGGATTCATTTTCATATAATAATCGCATATACAGAGAATTCCAATCTGTCTTTGTCGTTTATGTGGACATATGTATACCCTTTTTTTTGTTATCGATCAAAATTGTGCGTGAATAAAAAAACAAGCGAGTGGCATTTTATAATGGCAAAATGGCGCAGAGATCGATAACAGAATTATTTTTAATAATAAGAAGCCATCTGTCACAGATAATTTTAAGTTTTACATTTTTCTTAATTTCATGCGCCGAATTATTTTATATCGTAACACTCGCTAACGTCGTCAGAATTGTTCTCTCTTCAATTATCTATTAATAACAAGATTATAGAATGTATTTCCGATGTTGACATTGTTTGGGGAAATTGTTTCAGAAATTATATTGGGAAAAATTTTGTTAAATAAAATATATAGAAAATTTTATTTTCGATAGCTAAATAATAAAATAATTCCGAAACAATCATCGTATTCGAATAAATCAGTGCCTAGTTATTTCGTAGGAATTATTTATAGCTGAATTTAATCCGTAACTACGCAAAATATGATCGATTGTCCAGAAAGTACAATATTAGTCACAAAAATTGCTTCTTCGTATTTCATTTAAAAATCTATGACAATTTCGTCTAATTTTTAATTCGTCGAACACATTATGTATTGGCGACATTTACAAATATTGTGAAACACTGTAAATACTAAATTTAATTCTCTTTATTAAGTCGTAACAAAAGTTCGCAGCGTTTTTGAA
Source organism: Bombus hortorum (assembly GCA_905332935.1). NCBI lineage: Eukaryota > Metazoa > Arthropoda > Insecta > Hymenoptera > Apidae > Bombus > Bombus hortorum. The sequence continues at coordinate 4,509,362 of HG995204.1, forward strand.
TGACGGCGTTTGAAACGCCTACGTTTGCAATAGAAATAAATTATACACATTCATATCGTGAAAGATGATATTTAAACGCGCCGCTCTCGGTTGTTTGTGCATGTATTTGTGAATTCTAAGTAGCAAGTTTCAAGTGTATTTATAAGTAAAGATGTAGGGAAGCGAGGTACATTTTCGTCGTTTGGTGCTCTTTTAATACAGAAGAGGAAAATGTACCGTTTATACAAAGAGTGCTGGATATGAGAATACCTTCCAGAGTTAGTCCAGTTCAGAAGTGAATATGTTGATAAAGTGGCCTACAGTCGTTGATGATGACCAAATTATAATACTAATTGAAATAACTGTAGCGGCGCATGAGGCAAGGGAAGATTTGGATCGGGAGAGACTCATATTATCGCACCTTGGAATACCAACGTTGTTTTGGTTTGTAAAGTCTAAAGATAAACGAACTCCGGACAAAATATTATTGCCGTTGTTTGTAATCATCAACCGGAGTTACATATGAACTCTGACTTTGAACTTTTTATAATAGACGAACTTGCTCTTTAGGACAGTCGAATAGTTGAATAGTTAGCGAATAGAAGAGTTGAATTGTTATCGATATATGAGTTTCGAGCGAGCGAAGATTAGACCGGCATACACTATTTCTGTACTTGTACTTACATTGATTTTAATATAATTGACTAGTACAATTTTACTACTCGTTTCTTTATAAAACAAACCAACACGTGTAAAATAGCACTTGAGCGGTTTAAGTCACACGAGACGTCACATGTTACATACGTTGTTGAATAAATATATGTACAAAAAATCGTATTGTATCTGAATCTCACCTAAAAAAAACGCTATGATCTTTTGTTCCAACACAATGATATGGTAATCATATGTTATATTAATTGATATATCAAATGTTACACATTCGAATTACAAAATTGAATAGAATAGCAATAATAGTATCTAAATAATAGTAGCATTACACATTTGAGTAAGTATTAAACATTTTACAACATTAATTTAGAAAAACATAATAGGAAAGAATTACTTACTAATGCTGCAATTAGTGCTATCGACGTGGCTGCTCCATAAACTATGACTGATTCGAATATAAACTGTATAGCTAGAATAACCTCATAACGTGGAGAGATTGTTGCTGTGAATGGAAATTCCATTCTGATTAAAAACTTCCTTTGTTTTGAGTCCGATGAAAGTTGATCTTCGTCAAATAATGTTAAAGCGAGTCCTGCATATACGAAGAAAGTAATCGCGAAATAACCAATTAAAAAATTCGAAATGCGAAAAGATAATATAGCCTTATCCGACATTATTCGTTTATTTCGAGCAGTAGAGTTATCAATATTCCAGTCTTCAAACATGGTCGTCAGGATTTCATAAAACGTTCTGTTGCAAAATAATATCTTTTTTAAGTCAAGCATAAGAAATATATACCCAAAATTGAATTTCGTTAAACGTTTCTCAATTATCATTGCCACTGTAATTTTGACGTAGTGATACTTGTTTCATCTGAATGAATATACGATTATACTGGATGCGTATTCGAACGGCTAGCTCGTCTTTCATATACGGGCAACCTATTGAAAGCCTTAACATTTAACCGACGCTTAAACCGCCCGATATCCTATTAATTGGCTTTTTGTCGCCGACAATCTACTTCATTATTTGAGCAGTAATTTGTTATTTAGTACTAAGGTACCTTGCTCAGTTGCGACAGTGACGTTGCTTTGTAAGCTGCCACAGTTTTATACCAATTTGGAGAACTTACCGTTCGCGATGAACGAAAAGAATGGTATTGGAGAGTGTAAACCGAAACAGAGCCGGCGCCAGGGAAAATCTGCGCCTGAGCTGCCGATCGGACGTGCGTGTGCTGTTGAACCGCTAGCGGTCAGTAAAGTGTTAATACGTCGGTATACGTACGATGCGTCGTCCAAATCACTTTGATTTTTTCGTCCAACTTCTTGCGACTAGGAATACGATTAGTTCGTCGTCTAGACACTGGACGCCCGACAACGTCTATACACGCAAAGCATCAAATCGATCCTCTCGTCCAATTTGTTGCGACTGAAGATTTATAACCCACATCTTTCAAGCGTACTTCCTATTTGAAATCGTTCACAATGTAAGAAAAATGAAAGATTAATGTACGAAGTGAAAGATTTGAATAATTCTAGGTTGGATGTATAGATATTTGTGCGTTGCACAAATAATTGACGCTCACAATTAGAAACTTTCATGATGAATGTGACAAATATGTGTGAGCGCGTGCAAGTACGAGTCTGAAATTTGCAGTTTACAATGAAGTCTCCATAAAACTTGACAATTTGGGATATACAAAATATTTATGTACACTTGCACACACACACACATTTTCGAATTATATTTTGCCGACACCGACGGACGTAGAACAAACAGCAGAGAAAGAAGAGATGGAGTGATCGACAGTCGCGACAGTCATAATATTAAAAGCCTACATCTCAAGCGAAGCAACGCTAATGCAGCCGACAGACTTTTTATTTTTGGCTTTTGTTAATAAAAAATTTATTAACATATTCACACGGTGTTTCTCTTTAAAATGAAATGCGATGTTATGCGGTTCAGGTCTAACTAGTAAGAAATAGTAAACATTTGTTAAATCCGTGTCATAGATTTGATCGTCCGCATACGCATCCAGTATAACCGTAACCTAATGAATAAATTTCGTTTATTTACTTATAAAAAGTAAATAGGTTGTACAATATATTTATATCTTACCGTTTATGAAGCCAAATAATGGTAAATTTGAGGAAAAAGAGTGAATTTGATAAAGTAATGCTCAATCCATCTAATAATTCAATTAAACTCGATTTAATATGTGTAATACAATACCAATATTGAAATACTAGAAACGTTAACATTATTGTCGTCCAAGTGATAATTTTTAGGATTGGATAAGAAGAATCTGGCCAAACACCGAACAAGCGAAGACTATATTCCAAAGGACGATTGATCATACTTTTTGAAGTCATCTTCATCAACTTTTGGTCTACGTTGAAACAGAATGTAATACCAGTCTAATAATTACTATAGCTGTAATCGCACTGATTTATTAATATGCGATAATAAAGCGCGGAATTTGGCACTAAATATCATATCAATTAATATTATATGTACACCTTAAAAGGTCAAACAATTTCGTTATCTCGAAAACTCGTTATAGGAGACCTCGTATTATTATTTATTTATTTAACATTTCTCTCAGCTTAATTAATCTTTCCTAAAATCTTTTCGAGTAATACCACTGTAGTGACAATTCAAATAAAATCGATAGTGCAAGTTGAAGTAATTTCTCTAACGTAGTTGCAGGTTGCACAGGTTGAATGTCCACTATATACTAAACTTTTCTCAGTGTTCTTATCGATTAGATGAAATTACCTAGCATTATTACACTAATAATCCTAAGGTATCAATAATAAAAGCGAAATGACTTATTTTCCATAATTGCAACATTAAGAAAAGAAAGAAGTTCACTCATTTATAATTGAAGCGATAAGAGCATGTAATCTTGCTTGCGTTCGCATTATCACGAATTTTATAGCGATACTCCTAACTTCAGAAAGAAAGACTATAATAATATCCTGTACATACGATGACTCATACACGACGACTTCAAATGACCAGTGAACTAATAAGTGAATTATTTGTTGCACGAAAAAATGTTTCAAAGGTTGCACGATTTCCAGAAAGACATACAGAGTTGTAATCGGTGTGTTGTTACTTTACCATCTTATCGAGCTTTCAAATGGAATGTCTAACATTTCTTTTCGGACTCATATAAAGCATTAAATTATATGTGAAAAGAGGTATTACACAAATAAATCAATTAAAGAGATATGCACTACTGAGCGACGCAGATTTTAAAAATAAAAGATCGTCACGTAATATTTCCTGGCGAAGAATCTAACCCAAAGGAAATTACGAGAATCGAGAAGCTACTCGACTCGGAATGATTTACGATGAAAAGAAGAATGGCGACGATGAATTTCGTGCGATGCAAAATACAATGAATCTTTATTCGATTTGAACCGAGGTAGGTGCCGCACAATAAATAAAGAATGAAACACGATATAATAAACAATACGATACATTACTGTACAGGACTTGTGTAGAGGATGTTTGATCGTGAGATTTATTAGACGAGATTGCTTGTTGTTGAAACCATCGAATGTATTTAAAAATAATTAAATAAATTAGTATACAGACAATATTCGCTGAGACGCTCGTACAGTGCATAAGTCGCAAAATAAGATCGCTGATAAATGCTCGATAGATACTCGTAGATGCTGATCGAGATGCTTCCTGTGTGTGGAAGTATGTGTGTGCGCGGCATCTCGAAACAAAGGAATGTACACTGCTCAGTCGGTTAACAATCTGATATGGAAGAAGATGAGAAAAAAGAAAGTGCTGAGACGCGTGTGTATCGATGAATATCCTTGAAATCGTTTATCAAATAAATATATAATTATTTGAATATAAATTCTAAGTGTAAATTTAGTATTCCTATACCATTATTTCGGCAATTAAGATCCAAAATTCACAACAACTTCAACAATGAGTTTTGCGTGAACAAAAGTAAAGGTAAGAAAAAGGAATATAATATTAGATATATATAATTAGAGGACAATGGGTTTCTGGCGATACTGAACGTAGTATCAAAAACTCTTTTATCCTTCCTGCGCCAAATTGATATATTGGAACTCTGTTATCTCTTATTAAAGAAATTAATTCACACAGATAAGTAGCGTGCGTACGATGCTTTACTCGATTGTGAATATTACGCACATAGGATAGTAAAGCATACACATAATTTTGTAGATCCTGAAAATGACACTCATACGTAAAATATAGAAAAATTGTGGAGAGACGCGCGATCAAATAGTCCTCATTATGGCATCAGCGATTATCATTTTATACATTCTCTCGCGAAAGTCTTTGTTTAACCTTTTAGCTACAACGCGCCACTATAGTAGCTCACTCTAATGATTCATTCGCTCACCGTTTCATCTGAAGGATCGTTTTGTATTTCTCGACAATCCGTGTGGTCTGATTGTGAAAAAAATTTTCGCTGGTGTTCCACAAGACCCAGTGATGGGCCCGCTACTGTAGAATTTAGTTTACGATGGTCTGTTGGCCAGATTTGATAATCATGTGAGTTTGAGAGTTATTGCATTTGCGGACGACCTTGCTATCATGGTGGGTCTGAAGAAAAAGAAAAGTGTGGAGGGCATTTTGAATCTCCACATGAAGACGATCTTAAATTGGTGTGAAAACTCGGGCCTTCAGATAGCAAAGGAAAAAACAGAGATTATGCTATTGACGCGAATGAGAGTTCCGAGAAATTTTAGTATTACTTTGACAGGGAAGGTGCTTAACACACGCGAAAGGATTAAATACCTAGGCGTGGTGTTGGACTCCGGCAGAAAGTTTGGTAACCACATTGAACTAGTTTGTACCAGAGCGGTTGCGATTGTAGGCGCTATCAGAGGGCTCCTGCCGAATGTGAACGGCCCCTCTGACGTCTGTGGGAAGTTGTATTACCAGATATGGGAGTCGGTCGTGCTATATGCCTCTCCGATGTGGGTGGATGCGCTTAGTAAGGCCAAGACAGTGGGCGAACTCTGTAGGGCTCAGAGAAGTGCCTTGATAAGTACCTCTATGCGGCGCTGTGCGTGTTGACGGGGACCATGTCTATTCATATCAGAGTGCGGTGGTGTGGGAGAATTTACGAGGTCAGGAAGAAATTAGCTCGACCAGACCTCGGTGATCTGGAGGTGTTTTTAAATCAGCTCCATCAGTATGAAGAGGAACCGCCGAGGAGTGAAGAAGGGAATGGGCTAGGTTTAACGCGAACAATTGGACGAGAAGGTTGATGGAGGATGCAGCCACCTTCCGGAAGAGGAAGAGAAATATAGACCATTATACCATGCAGCTGTTGACTGGGCATGGTACCTTTAACAAGTTCAGAGTTAAGATCAACAAGGAAACTGACGATAAACGTTGGGATTGCGATGCGTGTCCGGATGATGCCGAACATGTCTTACTGAGGTATCCAAGATAGGCAGTTCAGCACACCACCCTGGAGAATGTGGTGGGTGTCACTTTTACAGCGGACAATATAATCACATTGATCTCGGCCAACGACCATACCTGGAGGCTGTTCCGGAATTTTTGCGGGACAATAAGAAGACGAGGCAAGTGCAAGAAATGGCCAAAAATCGAGAAATGAGAAGAAGATGACGCTTGGGGTTGGCTCTGATTAGAAGGTGACATTTCGATATTGACGCGTTAATTGGGGTCTCGCTGAAGTAATGCTTATTTAGCGGTGCCAGCGAGACCCTCCGCTCGAAGAAGGCTTGGAAGAGGAGGGGTTTTAGTAGGTATGGTTCACTGCTATTAGCCCAGTCCCACATTACCCGGTGACGCGGTCGCTAGGTATGCGTAATGTATTTTCCCCACCTCTACTATAGCGGTACTACCTACCGCTTTTTTTAAATTTGTTAAGGTCTCAATTATATTCTTGACTTTATCGATAGACATATCTTTGGTGGGACATTTATTTTTTACCCTTGCCATTACCGTACGGTATGATCTTGCCCAAGGATCTTTTTTTAATATTTTGCAAAGTTCCTTCCACGCAACTCTTTTGCTCATCTCGATCCGATTTCTCAACATTTTTCTTGTCTCGTTGAACTCCGTTAATAACCTTTCATAGTTACCATCCCTCTTTTTCTTTGCTCTCATATCCTTCCTTCTTGTTTTAATTGTCTTTTTCCTTAGTTCGCTGATTTCATCGTTCCACCAATAATTACATTTTTCATTCCTCACTGAACTCCCAGGCCTTTTCATGCTAATGGCCTCCACACATGTTGCCTCCACACATTCCTGGAATTTATCCGCCCTAATGGCTTCGTTATTATTATTAAAACCTCTCTCTTGCTTATTTCTTCGTCAAAATTCTTTAAAAACACCTCCGCCTTGAGATACTTTATCGAGTATTTAAAATAATTCGATTTGTTAGTACTTATCGTCGTCCTAAATTTGTGTAAAATGTAACAATGCTCCGTGGCTGAATAAATATTTAAAACCTTACTGCTCGCATGTGTGCCCCTAACTTGCTTGTCGATATTCATTACATCCTGGTAACTACTCCCATTCCTGCTAAAAGTATTTTTATTTTTTAACTTAATTGGAAACATTCCCTGTTTACGCAATGTTCCCATCAAAGTTCAGCTCCTTTCATCAATTTTATTACCTCCTTAGCACGTAGTTTTCGCGTTAAAATCACCCGCTATCACTTCCTCTGTTGACTTTCTTCGATATACTTCAATATACACAGGTTATTTGCGTCCCTGTCTGTAATCTCAGCCTTCTATTTTAATTCCGGATGTTGTAGTCTTCCTACTACACCCTTAATCTCTATAAAAACATCTCTTAATATTTGGATCATTCATTTATTTTTACTGTGATCGTGTCCCCTTCTTCCGTCAGTGCTTCTTCTCCTTCGTCATTTGTTCCTACCGTCTCACTTTTATTCTCTCCTCTTTTAGCCTTTTGTTACGCCATGAGGCTCGTTATAGGCCGTGTTCCTAACTCAGTGTCGCGGACGGATCGTCCTCTAGTACAGACGTAATATACACAATGTAGCGGCAAGGACATATTTGTCATCAAACATCGAGTTCTAGAAAGGTCGATTGCGGTCCGCTATTTTGTCAACAAAAAGAAGGCGGCCTACGTGATCATAGGCACAAACGATGGCGTGACCTGAGCGTAGTGGGGGTCGTCTCCCAGCGAAACAAAGAAATGATCGACAGGCGAAAAGTCTCAACTGAACTGTCTCATACAAGAAATCGCAGATAACAGTCTCATTTTTAAGAAATCGTATCTGAAGGTCTCTGAGTTATTAAATTCATCGAGATATTAACCACATTCATTATTAAACTATTTATTTGTTTATTGTTCATATTTTCATAATTCTTGAAAATATACAATTATATTAACCCTGTTAATACAGTGTTAATTCATTGAACCACCTCTGTTGTCCTAACCGAAACAGGGGAACGACTAATTCGCGGTGTCGATTATCTGAATCGTAGCGAGAATTTACGCCTCTCGTTGACGCGTTTCCTTGCGATCACGTCTCTCCGCGAACGGTCGTAACACCTTTCCTATTTATTTTTCCTATTTTCATCAAACTTATCTTTTCTCGTTTTCTCTACAATGGGCGTACTATAATTACTATAGTTGAAATATTCTCCCTGTGTTTTTCCTGCCCCATTGTATTCACTTATTTTATTTCCTTCCGTTGAACTTCTCTTTAGACTGTTTTTTGGAGTGAACGGATCCTCTTCTGTATTTATCCTTTTCTTAATGAAGGGCAGTATCTTTCCCCTTGATGTTCTTATATCCGAGATTACTCTCGCTTCAACTGTATTCTTCTTTTTGGGGGTATCGCTTTCTTTTCTTATATCGTTGATACCATCCCCATCTTCTTCCTCTGAGTCCCCTGTCGTTGTTACCGTACAAAAGGTGGCCCTGAAACCGACCCTCCTCTCGTCGATCCTCCAGTCTTATGATGACCTTTGGGTCGAGCCTGGTAGGCCATTCGAAATATCATTGCCCAGGTTATGATAAAATCGTTATTCCATTTTCATAAACCATTTTACTTGTCAAGGTCGTTATCAATACTTATAAATTCTTTCCTAAATAGTACCGGGTCGCCAATCATAATCACTACAGATTATGTCATCCTACAATATCACGCCATAATAATATACTATGTGCTACTATGAGATATTTATTTTAAATCTCATTTGAGTACTACTTATAAGCATGTAGAAAATATATATATGTCGGGTTAATATCAGGAATGGAGTTAGGGGCGTTTAATGAATCGTCGCTGGTATTATTCATTTTCGTTCCTCGCTTGAAGTAATATTTATTAACGGATATGTATACAGTACAAGTGGCGACGATAGTTTAGACACTAACGACAATGGCCTCAGGGTCGATAACGAATCCGCGGTCAACGGGATGACAGGTGTACTTTATCTCAAAGTCTAAGTTTGAGTCGGCGTACTCTCCGTAATACAAGGTTATTCACTGAAGGCACTAGCTAACTGGCTAATGAGAGCGTAAAAAAAGAATGACTTTCCATCACGGTGACGCTGCAGAGGAAAACTATGATGGGGTGTGTCCAGGGACACGAGATCATCGAATTCGTCCAGGAAGGTCTTCGTTCGGGAAGTGAGGGAAATGAACGTTGCTGTTAATTGATTAATTCCCATGTTGGTGATTAGAAAAAGATGCTAACCGCCCTTGAGAGAAAGTCGCTAGCGGGAAGCGTCGTTCGTAAGGAAAGCAGATCTCCCGTAACTCCCCGTAGTGGGTGGCATATTTAAGGACTGTTAGGATAAAGACTGTTTGTCTGTTTGAAGGGCCTTAGGTAACTAAATCCTATAATTCATAGCGGGTCCTCAGGCTAGCTGAACATGTCCTGTGAATATGCATCCACATCTATCAATCATCTTGCCCGAAGAATAGGGTCTGTGTGTGGCGAGCCACGGGGTAGAAACCATTGGAATGTTTACTGTCGAGGCCCCTGCAACTATTTCTTTGTAAGGAGAGCTATAGAATTACTCTATACCTCTATTAGGTAAAAACGTTCATCCCGTGACCGCGGCTACGTTTGGCGACTAGTTGTCGCCTCGAGCCCAAGCTCAGTATCGCAAATCTCGGACCATTATAATCGGGTCAACTTATAAAGATTAAAGTATTGGGGAGTTTCCAAAGAATTCCAAAGGGAAGGCCCAGTGTCCTTTCATCTCCGTATAGGTTATTCCAATAGCTTATATGTTTTTATATTAAATAATATAAGTTTATTTTAATATACATATTTATATTTATATCCCGTATAATGTTAATATATATTATTTTGTTATATCCTAATTTTTATATTATGTAATTTAAATCATCTATATTGTATTTATATATATTTAAGTGTAAGTGTCTATATCGTTATTCGCTGCAATTAATACTTGATTATAGCAAAAGTGACTGTATTGCTAGCATCATATACACGTCTAGAATTGCAACATTTTGATCAGGTGTTAAATATTTAATAAAGATGAATCGTCGAAATAAATATTAATTATGACGAGTAGTTTACGTAACAACGTATCCCATAAGTCTAAATTTTTGGCACTTTGTTCATTTGTTAAAATAATAATTCAAAGTTAACTAATTTATCAATTTAACAAACTAATTTATGTAATTAATGTGAGTATTATTGTCAGTACTCGTTATAATTAAAATGAAAGAATAAAACAAATAGCTATAATAAAATAGCTATTTTGTTAGCAACGTGCTACGTAATAAAATGAGTCACCAAAATAAATAATAATTATTCAGAATAATTTAGTATCAACGTGTCATATACGTATAAATTTGCAGCACTTTGTTCGATAGCTTTTTTTTTTTCGTACGTGGAGAAATCCTCATGGACACTCGCTGTTGCACGCACCAACAGAGTAGTTTCGGACTCTTACCGACTAAAACTCCACGGTGGTCGTCCCGACGATTGGTAGAAGCGACCTCAGGCTCTTTTTACAATTGCTACCAGGGGAGTCGCTCCTCGTCGTCTTCTCCCAGCTGTTTATAGGGGAGGCATCCCGGTCTATGTTGGGCCGCTAGGGAGGGGACCACCACACCCCCTAACGCCTCGTTCCTAGTTTGACGCTGCTAGGGCAGCGGCAGTGCCGCGTCCCTGCGGCGTATTGTATTTCTTTGGCGCAATGATCTCGCAGGATCGCGCGTTCTCTTCCGATCTCTCTCCGCTCGCTCCTTCGCCAGCATCACTTGCTCGCAGTAGGTGCGGACTGCGTTGAACTCCTGATGGCCCCTGAGCATGGCCTCGACGGCCGCTTCTGGGGCTAATCTCTCGCCGATGTCGAGCCGTAGGACGCGGCGCGGTTCTGCCCACGCTGGACAAAACTCCAGCGTGTGTTGCGCCGTATCCTCCTCTTCCTTGCAGTGGTGGCAGATGAAGGTCACCTCCCGCCGAATCCTTAGCAGATACTCGCCGAAAACTCCGTGTCCCGTGAGCAGCTGCGTCATCCTGAAGGTCAGCGGGACCCCGCCTTGATCTCTCCGCCCAGTTGGGAAGCACGGCGCGAACGGCACGCCGCGTGGCGTCCTCTTCGGCCAGCTGAGAACTTTGTTCGATAGCTAAGATAATTCAACGTTTACTAGTTTAAATAACTAATTTATATCATTAAAATGAATATAGACAGAATTCGTTATTATTAAATATTAAAAAAGTTAAATGTTAAAATAAATAAAATAACTAATAAAATGTAATAAAGTATTTAAATTGATGGTAACATGTAACATATGTCTAAATTATGACGTTTGTTCGAATGTAAAGTACCTATAAATGAAAACACTCCGGAAAAGAGTAATTACTAATTGAATAATTTCTAGTACTGTAAATATATATCTAAATTAGCGGTATTTGTTTAGATATTAACTGCTAGATAAAGCACCACGAATTAATAATTAATAAATAAATAGTTACTGGTAACAGTATTGCGATGATTGATTAAACACTAGTCATGTTGGTATTATGCCATATTCAATGCTCTCAATATAACTAGTGGCATTCTATAACACCTCGTGCTAGTTCCATATCTAGTTTTTAACTAGATATACTATTTACGATTAAACTTTCATAGATCAATTAAGTGGTTACTTGATTTCTAAGTAGTCATCGCTGATGGCGCGTGAGTGCAATGTCAATAAACAGTGTTTTTTTTTACTAAACATAACGGTGCTACCATTCCATTGTGTATGGGTTAAGTTATGGAACATATCAATCTGTATTACTTTTCCATCCATTAAGTGATTATAAGAGTATATACAAATACTACATAAATAAATAATATAGCAAAGTAGTATTTTAAATTGTGTATATAACTAATTATTTATTAAATTATGTTATTATCCTTATATGTTATTTAGTTGAGTATATTTGTTAGCTCACAGTGTTCATCCACAAATAGCTAATCATATGATGCTAATCATATAATGTATTGTTCGTATAATTCAAATTATAAATTAATTAGTTAATTAATAACCGATATAGAAAAGATAACTAAATAAATAATTACAATAGTTAATTAAATAGATGGACAGAACAGAATAGATAAAAGCAGATAACATATAATTAATTTCCTTACTTGTTGGTTAAAATAGTTTTTATAAGCTATACCCTGTATGTAAGCCTTATAGAAAGTTCATATTCTGTTTCATTGGGTTGCCTAGCCTTTATTATGGAACCACAAAATACTTGGAAGTGATTCCATATATCATTGTCTGCTGTAACTAAGGTAATTATATTCTTGGCATTTAAACAATGCGTATTCAGCATCATCTGGCTCTTCTTTGCAATAACAGCATTGGTTATTGTTTTCTTTATTTATTCTTATTCTATATGTGTTAAAGATACCATATCTGGTAAGCATTTGCATTGTACAATGATCAATAAGTTTTTTATTCTTTATAAAGATATCTTTCTTATACAGGGTCCATTCCTTCCTCCAATCCTCTATTACTGTTTCTTCCAATTATTCTATCTCCTACTTGAGTGACATTTACATCCTACCAGTTATGTTTCCTACCGTCTTTAATGTATGCCTTTTTTCACCTCATACACCTTTCCTTGCAGCTGTGCTTTAATGTATATTGACATGTTGCCAGTATAAGCTATTGATGTCCTTATTAGGGTTGATCTTTGTGCTTTTTTTAATATTTTTTTATTTTTAGTCATTTTTAGAACCTCAACCCATACAGAAGAGGTTTATAGTACTACCGATTCCCAGACATTGTAGTACAATTTTCTAACAAGATTAGTGGAGCTATATACATTGGCAAAGAGTTCTTTCAGCACCCCGATTAATGCATCAGCTCTACCGCATACTGTTTTCAGATATATAGTGTACTTTCTGGTGTTGTCAATTGCTACTCCCAAGTACTTAATAGTGTTATTTGTAGTTATTAGCATATTTATAATATTTACATTTATTATTTTAGGTATTCACATACCAGTCAATAGAATAATCTCTGCTTTTTCTTTTGTAATTTGCAATCCAGCGTTATTACACCAAATCATAATTTTGTTTATGTTTATGTTTAGTTCATTTTCTATGGTTTCTTCTTTATTGAAATCCATTAGAATTGCCAAATCATCTGCAAAGGCTATAGTTCTTAAATTTTTTATAGTAGCAAATTTATTAAGAAGTCCATTGTACACTAAGTTCCATAATAATAGTCCTACTACGGAACCTTGTGGGAACCCTGCATAGACATTACTTTCAAATTCTCTATTTATACTTTTAATTATAATCTCCCTGTCCTTCAGGTAATCATATAATAATGTCAACAAGTTTCTTGAAAGTTTTCTTTGCCTGGCTTTGTTAATTAATGTGTCCCATCGAAGGGTGTGCAAAGCATTTTTAATATTGACAGCCATCAGAATATATATTAAATTTTTCTTTTTTCAGAAAACTGCAAGTTTGGTAACTTATGTGATGGCATTGACTCTGCTCCTGCATCTGCGGAAACCATATTGGTTTTTTGATATGGATCCTGCTCCAGATATTTCTCAATGGAGGATTTGAAAGTATTCTTCCCTATCTTGCTCATTACAGATAGGATATTTATGGGGCAATAGAAAGTAGGAAGGAGGGGATCCTTTCCTGATTTTGTTGGCAATTTTCTGGTAATTTTCCATTTTTTATGTATTTTATCTATTTTATATGTAGTATTAATCATACTTAGTATGTTGTGAACTTTGTACTCAAATAATAATTTAATTATTGTTTCAGGAACCCCACCCACGCCAGCTGCCTTTGTAGAATTCAATTGTCTGATGACATCATTTGGATGGTGACACATACATCGTTGCTTGTTACTTCCTCATATTTGCCATCCCGTCTCTCTTCTTCGGCAGTCATATTTATTTTTCTGGTGAAAAGTGTATCTATAATGCTATTAATTTTATTTGAGTTCAAGTTATCTAGTGGTTTCTTGTTTTTTGTTTATTTATAATGCTTCTATAGGATTTTACCCATGGATCCCACTTAAGGTTGCAACGAATTCCTTCCATGCTTGCTCTTTGCTTTTCTGAATTAATATTTTCAGTTTCTTCTTATCTGCTTACATATCTTGGTAAAATCCTCCACATTGCTGACTAGTCTAATACAGGTTCTTTGGGCAACCCCTCTACTTTTATTCAGTATTCTTCTAAGTGAGGCTATATCCTCATTCTACCAATAGTTTTCGTTCTTCTTACCTCTTGATGGAAAGACTTTTTTTTAATTCAGCTTCACACGTTCTTTATATAATATTTTGGAGAATTTCCCCGTAGTTCGTCCCGTCAATTATAAAATTTATTATTAGATTGTTTTTCATTTCATAAAATTTATTAATAAACCTGTCCGGATCAGAAGCAATTGAAAATTTATAATGACCTCAATTTCTGTTGATCGTCGTATTTTAAAATTCAAGTATTAAAATTTTATCGGATGTTTGTCCTTTTATTAAGCCTAGCTAACCCTAGCTAAGCTTAGCTAAGGTTCTACCTGTTTTGTCGGTTTTGTCTCCGCCCCACGCTGCCGATTTTGCATTATAATCGGCAACAATAATTATTTTTCTTTGTTTTCTATATATCTTCTTAATTAAACTTTCCAGTTTATTAACATATTTGTAATAGCTGTCTTTGTTGATGTTGGGGAACAATATCCACTCACACAGTAAAATTCTCCTATTCTTATTCCCACCATATCGTATTCCTGAATTATGGTATCTTCACAGGGGTAAGCACCATGTATGGGTATTATCACATGGGTGTGTTGTTTATTTGGTTCAGAGATGGTAACAATACCGCTCTGACTTCACAAGCATATTGGTACATTAAATCCTGCACCAACTTGCAGCGATTTAAATTGATCTGCAAGATCTTTATCTTTTTGGTCTAATATTGCCCTCCTTCATCGCTCTTCTGTATATAGGGCACGTCAATGACCCAGTGACGTGTCTTTTATTTGTTGATCCTTGTGCACTGCACCTGACGCAGTACGATTCGTTATTGCAATATGCCTTATTGCTGGCCCTAGCTCCACATTTCCTGCAGTGCTCCTTTCCTGAGCTGACTTATCTGCACTGGTTTGAAGTGTGTCCAATTTTATGGCATCTAAAACATCTACTGATTTTCGGCAAAATTTTTATATTTGTTATTGTTAACCCCGTTCTAATTTTTAGAGTTTAATTTCATAATCAGCAGGTACAGTTGATGTGGGGATAACAACTATGGTCTGTTGCGTTCTCCATGGAGTTATTCGTGTGCAGGGAAAGGAAGAGGGGCGAATCGGACCCCAGCGACGCGGCAACCTGCGAGTTCGGTGGCGAGTGAACCGTTCGGACGGCCAGGAGAGAAAGAAGACGGGCCAGGGAGACGAGCGGCAACGAGGATGGCAGACAGCCGCCGTCTAGCGAAGGCCGGGGGAGGGGGGTAAGGCCGCCGAGAACGCGCAACAGACCCGGGGCCCTCTTTGTGAAAGTCCGGGAGGGCGAGGAATGGCTTCAAGCCTACAGGGAGCTAAGGAGGAGTTGTCCGAAAGCATCAGAGTCAGGAGAACGAGGAGCGGAGACATCCTCGTGGAGCTCAAAGCGGAAGTCAAGGGGAGCGAGGTGGCCCTCAAGATCAAAGAGGTAACGGGGGACAAGGTCTTCGTTTCCCCTCTCCAGAGTAGTTTATCCCTCGAGATCAGGGATTTCCCGAACAGCGGGAAAGCAGGGAGGACCTCAGGCAGGATATAGCCAGAGGGCTCGACGCGAAGGACGTTAACGAGGTCGTCGTTAAATCGCTAAAGGCGGCACCGTGGGGTACGCAGACAGCGATCGCCGTGGTCCCGGCTGCGTACGTTGCCGGCAAGGAGGACAATGTGAAAATAAGAACGATAGCCACGATGCGAGTCCTCCCTAAAGTGATAAGGTACTACAGATGCCACAAAATCGGGCACATGGCCGTTAGGTGTAACATGAGCCCGGGCAAGGAGCGTTGCCGTAAATGCGGCTCCGTGGACCATACGATCGCGAACTGCAACAACGCCCATGCGTGCGCTCTGTGCAGCAAGGGGTCGGAGTTTCGGACCAATCATGTAACGGGATCGTTAGCGTGCCTCACGTTCAGAAGTATGTTTAAGAAAGGGGCAGGCAGATGACAGGCGCCCTGAAAGTTGTGCAAATCAATCTGAATAGGAGCAAATTAGCGCAGGGCCTGGTGCAGCAGTTAGCCTGGGAGCAATCAACAGCTTCCCTTCTGGTACAGTGACACCAAAGGGGACGCGTCCATCTGGGCAACGAGATTCAACGGCCTTCACCCCAGCGAGGATACGTTAATAAGAGAGGACATGCCTGTCGGGATCAGGATCGGTGACAAGTACTTCGTCAGCGGTTACTGCTCTCCCAACGTCAGCCTGAACACCTTCGACGGCTACGCGGGGAGACTCGACACGTCCATCGGCGTGGCGGCGAGGATGTGCCTAGAAGTTATCGTCGCAGGGGACTTCAACGCCAAATCCAAGGCGTGGGGTGGTGACAAGACCGACAGAAGGGGAAGGATGCTGTCCGAGGTGCTGGAGAGTAATCACCTGACTCCTTTCAGAATCGGTTCGGGTTCACGTTTCGGAGAGGCACCAGGAGCAGCTTTTTGGACGTCACGAGTGTCAACGACAAATTTTACAAAAGACAAGTGTTCCGTGGTCCTCTAGGAGTATAGCGCCTATGATCACAGGTACGTTCTTCACAAGTTTAAAGGCTTGGGCGGGCCTGTGAGAAGAGGTTGTTTTAAGTTTACGAAAAAGGACATCGTTCCTGACACGTTTTTAAGAAGCTTCGACGATAAGAAGAGTTATTTGTCGGTTGCGCGGATGGGCACAACTAATCGCGAAGATACTCTCCAAAGAATCATAGAAGAGACTTAGGAGGCGTCGCTGAAAAAGGTCTTTCCCCCCAAGGTTGCGCGGCTCCGGGGGGAGACCTTTAGGAGGAGAAGGATCGCGCAAACAGCCAGACGGAGGAACGAGGAGTGCGCGGAGCGGAAGAGAGTCGAGTACAAGAAGTGAAAGAAAGAGCGTAGGCGAGCCGTCTTCTCGAGCAAGAGGCTGGCCTGGAAGGAGTTCACCGCCACCCTCGACAGCGACCCGTGAGGCATGCCGTACAAACGGGCTATAGCCAGGCTGAGAAGGATCAAGCCGAGCGCGAGCCTGGGAAGGGAACAGGCGGCGAACATTATCGATAATCTCTTCCTAACAGAGGACACCGGTGTTTCGGGGCACGGCGTTATCGAGGAAATCGGCGATGGTACCCCCGGAGCCAGGGACACGGTCCGTATGGAGGACTTGAGAGAAGCGGTCGGCCGCCTGAACGTAAAGAAGGCCGTCGGTATAGACGGGATCCCGGGGATTGTGATCAAATGGATTTACGAGCACAGAGTGCAGGATCTGCTGGCCATGGTCAACACCATCTACGAAATTGGTAGAATACCGGTCAAATGGAAAATGGCCCGGCAGATCTTGCTGAATAAACCCGGGAGGGATCCCAGGCTTTCCTCGTCATACCGACCCATCAGCGATCTGCCGACGACGAGCAAGGTCTGGGAGTATACCTTCAAGGCGGCGATCGAGAAGGAACTGGGTACGGACCCGTTTCATCGAAACCAATTGGGGTTCCGCAAGGGGAAAGGTACCATCGATGCCATCACGCGAGTTTGCCAATTCGCGGATGCCTGCAGGAAGAAGAGACTGGTTTGCGTCATGACGTGCATCAACGTCAAGAACGCCTTTGACACCTTGCGATAGGAAGTAATCATGGCGGAGGCGAGACGCAGGAGTCTCTCGTACGAGTTGTTGTTGTCGTAGTTTTCGAAAGCCCGAGCTACGCGATCAAAAGGGAAATCTTTGCCGGAGTTCCACAGGGCTCGGCGGTGGGCCCGCTGCTGTGGAACTTGGTGTACGACAGCCTGCTGGTCAGATTCGACAATCAGCCGAACGTGAGGGCGATCGCGTTCGCGGACAACCTTGCCGTCTTGGTGGGCCTGAATAAGAAGAAAAGCGTGGAGGGCACGCAGAACCTCCACATGCGAATGATCATCGGGTGGAGCGAGAATTCGGGCCTCCAGATAGCAAGGGAGAAAACGAAAGTTATATTGCCGACGGGGATGCGAGTCCTGACGAGTTTTAACGTTACCCTGGCGGGGATGACGCTGTGCACGCACAAAGTTGTTAAGTATCTAGGCGTGACGCTCGTCGGTAGGAGGAACTTCTACAAGCACGTCGAGGAGGTGTATGCCAGAGCGGATGCGATGGTAGGGGCTATCAGAGGGCTCCTGCCGAACGTAAATGGCCCCTCCGATGCCTGCAGGAAATTGTACTACGAGGTATGGAAGTCGGTCGTGCTATATGCCTCTCCGGTGTGGGTACACGCGCTGGACAAGAGCAAGGTGGTCGACGAGCTTCGCTCATATATAACATATAATACTTATGATGGATTTAGAATTCAGAACGAAGCACGTTTACGTCGCACCACCTAAACATCATCGCTCCCGAGGGAGCAGGAGGGTGGTGAATGGAAGGTGGTAGAACCCAAAAAGAAAATGAAGGAAAAGAGGAAGACAGCCGCTGGAGGAGCGACGAAGAAAACGACGACTGCGGCTGCTCTGGTGAAAGGCCAGCAACCCCAAAAAAGGACGACAGGCGCGCCGAAATCGAATGCCGCCACACCGAAGAAAGGACCGACGCAGACAGCGAAGATAGCTACGCTCCCTCGCACATCGCGAATATCCGCGGTGACTCTAACGCTCAGCGAGGGATCAAAGATGTCCTATGTCAAGGTAATAACTACGGCCAGGCAGAACATCCCTCTTGCCGAGATCGGCGTCGGGTCCGTGGACACGAAGAGGACCATGATGAGCGCCATCATAATAAAGGTCCCTGGAGACAAGCACAGGGAGAAGGCGTCACTGCTTGCGACGCGTTTGGCCAGGGTACTAGACCCGACCGCGGTAAGAGACGCGGCTCCAGCGAGGATCGCGGAGCTAAGAGTGGTCGGGATAGACATCTCAATCAAGAAGGAGGAGCTGTGGCAAGCACTGGCCTTGGCAGCAGGATGCGGCGGCGCGGAGGTGCAAGTCGGAGAGATAGCGCCTCCAGAGGCGGCCTCGGGTCAGCTTGGATAAAGTGCTCGATGACGGGAGCCCGGAAATTAGCCCAGACAAGAAAAGTTGCCCTGGGCTGGTCCACTGCAAGGGTAATAGCCATCCCGAAGAGGCCCTTGCAATGTTTCAAGTGTTTAGAGCTGGGACGCGTACGAGCAACTTGCGTGTCCACCGTGGATCGAGGGCACCTGTGCTACAGGTGCGGCAGAAGAGGACATCGTGCCAGAGGTTGTCCTGCCTCTGCACCCAAGTGCCCCCTGTGCGAGTCGCTCGGAGCTCCCGCCGACCACAGGATGGGTGGGGTGGCATGCGCTCCCCCGAAAGTCAAGAGGAGGCGACCCATCCGCGAGTCAGCTACGGAAAGAACACAAGGAAGCATCGCCGCCAAAGCAGCAGTAGATGGCCAGGAGGAGGCCATGATGTTGGCACAATAATTTCAAGCGTCTCTTCCAATGTAACCTCGGAAGATCAAGACGGGCGCAAGTCCTGCTCTTCCAGACCATCCGGGAGAGCGAGGTCTCCGACATAAATAAAGACAAAACTCACAATGATTGATTTTTTTGGAATAGACTACAAAAATTTAGGTTGACAACTAAGTATTCTAGGAATGTTGCTATATTCGAGTTTGTCTCGGGGTCAATAGATGGAATTTGGCGTTACATGTGGCATGAGGCAAAGTAAATCATCTAGTATGTACAGTATTATAGCGGCACATGAGTCATAGGTCGAAGCAAGCGAGAGAAGCTCATGTTGTTGTTGTGCTTCGGAACCCGGATACCGCCTCGACACACGAAATTAACGTTCGATTATCTCCGGGCAAAAACAATGTCACCTTTGATGTCAACTCTCGATCTATGACGAATTTGAATTTTCCGACTTTACTCCCCCGACCAGTATAAAATAAACAAACGCGATCGCATGAGAACAGTTAACATTTAGCAGTCAACAGTGAGCATTGTATTATCAGCGATATAATTAACGAGTCCTTAGTGATCCTATTTTACGATTATATACTGTCTTATCGAATCGGTTAATACGAGCGACTTTACGAACATTATCTGTATATTAATTTATTTAATCATTTTAAATATACTTGACGGTTTCAATAATGAGTAATCTCGTCTATTGCACAATTATTCTTTTATATACGACGCTCCCACAGTATTATACACACGATCAGGATACAAGTCAACGATTTCAATAACGCCATATGAGATGTCGGAATATACAGATAAAGAAGATGCGGGTAGGAAATAAACTGTCGCGAGCACATGTTGATCTAAAAAGAATCCTGACAAGTGTTCAAGGTGAAAGATATTAAGGTGCATACTTAAGGAACGAAATGAGTTTTTAACAGCAATTAACACCACGATCTCTTGAGAGGTTGCCAGTGAGAAAAGATCTATCACAACCAAATACATAGCAACAAGAGAAGCTAAGCTTCGAGGTTAATACATCGGAATGAAGCCATGTTTTCATGAGAGTAATCACATCGTACGCACGTGAGGAACAAGCAGTTCCACGTTACAGCTACTATAGCTTTCTATAAAGACCATTATATTTTGCTCTAATGGATGGAGATGGTGTATTTTGACTTACCAGTAATCGAAGGAATCCTGTGCAGGCCCCGAATATATTGGATTGATTTTAACGCATCGTTAGTAACCTGCAATTCGGTTTCCAAGGTGTCTAGAAACGCACGCTGTTTAATCGTTTGGTGTTGCGAAACTCTGACTGAACCCTAATAATTTGATCTGCTTTTCAAAATGTGACAATTTAAGTGTGACATAAATTAACCTTGGCTTGGCACCAGAAATATTTCTATCCAACCGCTTGATAATAAAGCCAGTCTTGCATGATTGGAGCTGAATTTTATGTAGACTACCTTTAATAATGGACATGCCCATGGTTGAATCTTTCTCAGCAACATTAAAGAAAAATAAGAGTGTGAGATCTCTTATTTCTTTTCATAACCTTCTCAATAATATTTTCATCAAGATTACTTGTAGTCGATTCAAAATCACTCACTCTATTCTTATATATAACCACTCACTTTATCAAGCTGCTGCCCTGCACATCAAGTGTAGGTGACACCGGAGCAATAATGGTTGCTTGCACGTTACAATGCAGAAGTTTTCCTTACTGTTATAGGTGCAAATAACGGAGGTAAAGACACTTTCGGATATGATGATATGCCACAAGGTAGACAAGAGATAGTGTTTCTTAGTAGATGTTAGAGAGAAACAATCGCTGGATAGGACACACTAGTAATAAATGGTAAACAAACTGTATATTCATCAATACACAGAGGCACGATAATAGCAGAGTCGAAACGAGCACAGAAACAATCAGATAAAGTAATACAACTTTTCAAACAGGAAATGTAGGTTATTTATGAGAAAACTAGGTAGAGACACCATAATTGCACACTTGCGACACGAATGTTATGAAAAAGGAATCGATTTGGACATAAATTTGCACAGCATAAGGTGAAAATATACGAAATTTTGCTAGATAAATTCATGCAGTGTATAATATGTCAGTGTATAACACGCCGAGACGCCAAGTGATAATAATGCAAATAAAAAGTAAATAATTTTTTAGAATTAAAAGAATATCAAAATCACCCAAGCAGTCTGAATAAATCGAAACTAGCTTAAATATCAACAAATAATATTGATAAATATCAACTTAAATATCAACAAATTGAGTGAAAATAAAGAACTTGTCTCCTGTTCGGAAATCGACAAGTTTTTCTTATTTTATCTTAATTTTTACGCGACAACATCAACGCCTGACGTCTCCAAACAGCGACAACCGAAACAACACTCGTCCCTTGAACAATAACGCCAACATCGGGAACAACCGCCAAGATCGGAGACTTGTAACGCCGTCGCGGGATCGCCCAAACGACCCGAGACAAGATCCTACAATCTGTAACTATTGTAGAAAACCCGGGCATGTGGCAAGGGACTGTTATAGATTTAAAGCTAAAGTGGACGCTGGAATAATTGTACCTTACGCGTCAAGGCAGTCGGGAAACCCGCAAACTCCTTCGAGAGCAAGGAGCGAACCTCGAAGGAGCGACTCTGTGAATCGTCCGAGAGTACAGCAGCAACGAGAAGGCCGACGCCACGACCGTCGTGCAGTTGTGCATGGGAACGAATAGAACACCCGGAGAATCGAAAAGAGAAGGAAAAGGAAGTCCACGGAAAAACAACCCACAATGTGTAAGAATCAGATTCAGAATTTTTTCGATAAAAATAGAGGAAACCCCGAGTACTCCGACCGCCAGAATAGTCTCTCCAGACTTGAGAAGCAAAACCAAATTGCTATTAGACTCTGGATCGGAAATAAATATAATAAAAAAACCTGCCTTACCCGATTCAGCAATCATCAACGAACGTGATTCAATCGAAGTTCGAGGAATTACGGGAACGAGCCTGGTCACCCTAGTGACAGTAATACAGGTTGCGGGCCATCCAGTTACTTTTCACGTGGTTCCTGACTCATTGCTGATCGATCAAGACGGAATCTTAGGATCCGAATTTTTTGTAGGATACAAGGCTCGTTTGGATTACGAGCGAAAGCATATCAAGTGGGGAAATATTTATATTCCCTTCGATACGAGCGAAAGGATAGTCGTGCCAAAACGATACACCGGGAGGAGCGGAGAAGAAAGAAGACCGGTGGAGCGTGGCGTCCCGCAGGGTTCGGTGCTGGGACCCATACTGTGGATCACTGCCTACGACTCCGTCCTCCGATGTCCGATGCCCCCGGGCACGGGCATGGTATGCTACGCTGACGACACCTTGGTCCTGGCCGGGGGACGCTGGTGGCACGAGGCCGCGGACCTCGCGAGGGATGCCGTGGCGTGCGCCGCACGCGCCATTCAGAGGCTCGGCTTGAGCGTGTCGCCGGCCAAATCCGAGGCCCTGGAGTTCTTCGACCACCATCACAGAGGACCCCTTCCTCCTGGACTGTCCGTAACCATCAACGGAGAAGCTGTCCCGGTGGGGGACCGGATGAAGTACCTGGGTCTCACCATCGACAGCCGATGGACGTTTGGACCGCACTTCGAGCTCCTGGTCCCGAGGACGACGGCCGCAGCCAACGCCTTATGCGGCCTACTACCGAACATCGGCGGAGCAGGATTGGCAGTCCGCCGACTCTACGAGGGAGTGATCCGGTCCCGAGTCCTCTACGGGGCTCCCGTATGGGCCGAGGACCTGATGGCGAATCGCCGCAGCCGGATCCTGCTGAGGAGGATACAAAGGACGACCGCCATCCGCATAACGAGGGGATACAGGACCATGTCCTACGAGTCGGCGACGGTGCTGGCGGCGTCCCCCCCGTTCGAGCTGCGGGCCCTTGCGCTCCGACGGGCGTACACACACCTGAGCCCCGCGCGCAGATGGACGTACGACGACGCCGACGTCCGACGACCGATCGGCCCCGGACGTCCGAGTGGAGGCGAAGTTGGAGATCTGGGAGCGGTGGCGCTCTCAACTGGCCGAAGAGGACGCCGCGCGGCCGCACCGCGCCGTTCGCGCCGTGCTTCCCAATTGGGAAGCCTGGAGAGATCAAGGCGGGGTCCCGCTGACCTTCAGGATGACGCAGCTGCTCACGGGACACGGAGTTTTCGGCGAGTATCTGCTAAGGATTCGGCGGGAGGTGACCTCCATCTGTCACCACTGCAAAGAAGAGGAGGACACGGCGCAACACACGCTGGAATTTTGTCCAGCGCCAGCGCCGCGTCCTACGGGTCGACATCGGCGAGAGATTAGCCCCAGAAGCGATCGTCAAGGCCATGCTCAGGGGGCCATCAGGAGTTCAACGCCGTCCGCACCTACTGCGAGCAAGTGATGCTGGCGAAGGAGCGAGCGGAGAGAGATCGAAAGAGAACGCGCGATCCTGCGAGATCGTCGCGCCAAAGAAACTCAATACGCCACAGGGACGCGGCACTGCCGCCACCCTAACAGCGTCAAACTAGGAACGAGGCGTTAGGGGGTGTGGTCCCCCCCTAGCGGCCCAACATAGACCGGGATGCCTCCCCAATAAACAGCTGGGAGAAGACGACGAGGAGCGACTCCCCTGGTAGCAATTGTAAAAAGAACCCGAGGTCGCTTCTACCAATCGTCGGGACGACCACCGTGGAGTTTTAGTCGGTAAGAGTCCGACACTACTCTGCTGTAGCGTGCAACAGCGAGTGTCCATGAGGATTTCTCGTAAATACTGGAACACTGCATCGAGAAACTATGAATTCATCATACCTACAATAGCAATTGAAGTATTTGAAACCCTCGCCTCGCTCCCTAGCACGACATGCAATGTGATTTCGAAATCTTTGGAAACTAGATTCGACAAAATAATTTAATTATTGCGACTGGAACACTTGAATAAAGAGGAGAGAAAAAACGTTGAAGAACAAATTCGGAAGAATGAAGATAGATTTCATATTCCAGGAGACACGCTGGAAGAAACTGAAATTCTAGAACACCGGATAATTACAACGGACAATATACCAATCAACACTAAACAGTATCGTTATCCGCCTGCACATCGAGAGGAAATAAATCGACAAGTTCAGGAATTACTGGACACTGATGTCGTAGAACCTTCTACATCTCCATACAATTCTCCGTTATGGATTGTGCCGAAGAAACCTGACTCGCAAGCAAACAAACGTTGGAGATTAGTCATCTACTATAGAAAGCTTAATGATAAAACGATCGGCGATGCATACCCGCTTCCCAACATCACAGAAATATTGGATCAGTTGAGAAGTGCGAAATATTTTTCCACGTTTGACTTGGCATCAGATCCGAATGGCACAGGAGGATGTCCACAAGACTGCATTCTCAACGCCGTACGGTCACTTTCAGTTTAAGCGAATGCCCTTCAGACTGAAAAATGCTCCAGCGACGTTTCAGAGGCTGATAAACTCAGTTCTATCAGGATTGCAAGGAGTAGAACTATTCGTCTATCTGGACGATATAGTGATTTATTCAAGATCACTTCAGGAACACGAAAGTAAATTTAATAACTTAATGGAGAGATTAAGGCAGACCAGGTTACGATTACAGTCAGATAAATGCGAATTTTTACGACGGGAAGTAAGTTATTTGGGACATATAATCAGCGATGGCGTAAAACCAGATCCCAAGAAAATCGAAGCAGTATCGAATTTTCCGCGACCAAAGAAAGCGAAAACATTAAACAATTTTTGGGACTACAGGATACTACAGACGATTTATACCAAACTTTTCCAGAATCGCAAAACCACTAACGCAACTATTGAAGAAAGACGTCGCCTTTAAATGGTTGGGAAATCAAGAAAAGGCATTCAACAATTTAAAAACCGCGTTAATAACAGAACCTATTTTACAATATCCAGATTTTTTCAAACCCTTCAATCTCACGACAGATACGCATCAGGATACGCAATAGGCGGAGTACTAAGTCAAGGACCGATAGGAAAAGATTTGCATGATTAATATGATTAATATGGATGAAGTCTATCAAGGATCCTGCTTCAAGAATCTGGAGATGAAGACTAAAGTTGTCAGACTTCGAATTCGATATTCGATACAAGGAAGGCAGAGCAAACGCAAATGCAGACGCATTATCTAGAAGTGTGCCTGCCGATCAGGAAGCGAGAAGAGGATTCGCCGATTCGGTATCCATTCCGAAAAAGACTCCAACTAGACACATCAACCTCCCATATTTGAAGTAATACGACCGGGCGACTGACGCATATACAACGCATCAATGCCGTAACACGTGCGTTCCTCACAACGACTTTTGAGGAACTTCATAATTGTATCGTACAAAGAAACCAATCTAAAAATGTGAGGTGATGTTCGTGATAGTGAGAGAAAGAAACACTGGAGTATGTTCAACAATAAAACTTTATTACAATATATTGAAGTTATACACTTAGCGTAGGACTCGCGATTATTAAATCAGCGACTCGAGGTTTTATTAGTAGCGATTCGAGATTTCGCAGTTGCAAGTTCGACTCGGGTCGACGCGTTTTGGTGCGCAAACAAGTTCTGAGGATGATGATTGCCGGAGATGCCGAGGAACTTTGATCAATTACAAACCCCAACTATTGCTTCGAACCAATATGTAGCGACTCTGACTGACTCTGACTGACTCGTCTCTGACTGACTCGACTCTGACTGACTCGACTCTGACTGACTCGACTCTGACTGACTCTCCGTCACGATGATGCCGCGAAGGAAAACTGTGTTGGGCTGTGTCAGGATACGGGATTCGGATTCGTTGAGGAAAGCCTTAGTTCGGAAAGTGAGGGAAATAGACGTCGTTGCTAATTGGCTAATCTTTTTGTTGGTGCTTAGAAAAGAATACTAACAGCCCTTGAAAGAAGGTCGCTAGCGGGAAGCATCGTGCGTGAGAAAAGCAGATTTCTCGTATCTTCCCGTAGGGCGTGATAGGTTTAGAGGCTGCTAAGAGAAAGACTGTTTGTCACTTTGGAGGACCTTAGCTAAAAAGATCCTAAGATTTATTGCAGGTCCTCAGGCTAGCTGAAAATATTCGTGAGGATGTATCGGTATCTGGCAATCATCTTGTGCGCAGTCTTTGTGTAGCGAGCCACGGGACAGAAACCGTTGGAAAGTTTACTGTCGAGTGCCGCTACAAATGTATATAAAAGTCATAAGATATTTACTTTTCAAACCTAAAGATGAAAAATTAACATTCGGTATAAGTACGTATCTGAAATATGTAAATGTTAAATAAAGACTTAGTGGATATTAAGGTTTATTAATATAAAGGATAATTAACACATAACGCTTCAAGTGTGTCTCTCAAGCACCACCGATGTGCAGCGTTATAAATATTGTTACGTCGGCCGACTCTCTATCTAGACCAGGCCATACGCCACGAGGCTTTCGATAGATCGTATTCCTAACCGTCGCGCGCGGCACTACAAAGTCGCGGACCGATCACCTCATAAGACCGGCGAGATATATACAATGTAGCGATAAGCGTCAAGCAGCGAGTTCTAAGAAACATCGATTCGCCTTCGGTCCGTTATTGTACCTACACAAAAAAGGGTGGTATACATGATCGTAACGCGATCGGTGGCGTGATCCGAGCGTGGTGGGAGTTCGTCTTCCAGAAGACAAAGAAATGATCGACAGGCGATCAGTCTTAACTAAGAGTCTTAACTAAGTGTCGCATCTGAAAAGTCTTAATTAAGAGTCTCGTCCGAAAAGTCGCATCTGAGAAGTCGCACCTCACAGAAGTCGCATTTAATAATCGCTCAGTTTATCGAATTCATCGGGATATTAACTGCATTCATTGTTAAACCATTATTTGGTTCTTGTTAATATTTGTTAAAATTTGTTAATATTTGTTAATGTATCCTGTTAATATAATAATTTTCATAATTGTTGCAAATATACATTTATATTAACCCTGTTAACACGGTGTTAATTCATTGAACCACCTCTGTTGTCCTAACCGAAACAGGGGAACGACTAATTCGTGGCGTCGATTATCCAAATCGTAGCAAGAATTTACGCCTCTCGCTGACGCGTTTCCTCGCGATCGCGTCTCTCCGCGAACGGTAGTAACAAATATTGTAATCAAAATTATATTACTTCTGAGATGAATAAAGATCGTTTTAAATGACTAATATTATCATTTACACGTCATTGTAGCATTTTAAATCCGACTCTTAAAAACTTGCAAGTCGAAGTATGATGAGAGTAAGATGCAGTTGCCGGTCGATATTCACAATTAAAAGTCGAAGTGTTAAGGGTTAACCGTAACCACACGGTGAGAAACACAAATAGCAGCGCCGGCATGAACGTGTTAAATATTTTGTAGTCTCTGTGTATATTTTCAGATTTGTTTCAAGTTTTACCAATATAATAATGATAGTCGAGTTTCATTACCGCGCTAATAAAAATTGAAAATGCTTCGTGTAACATACATACTATATTCGTAAAAGTTTC
Source organism: Bombus hortorum (assembly GCA_905332935.1). Lineage (NCBI taxonomy): Eukaryota > Metazoa > Arthropoda > Insecta > Hymenoptera > Apidae > Bombus > Bombus hortorum. Next base: position 4,537,670 of record HG995204.1, read on the forward strand.
TACAGGTGATCGAATGCTTCTGTAAGCAACTGTATCTTCTTTTCTTTTTTAATCGGGAATATGTTTTACCGTAATATTCTTAAAATACAACGTTCTTTCTTACAGTGGATCGAACGTATTCGTCTTGACACCCAGTCAATTGCACCGAAATTGCCGGAGCATCTTTAAAGAAATCTTCTTTTTGAAGAAAAACAGTTTTCGGTGCCTCTGTAATCAATCATGGTTCCGACACGTCTTTAAATAGACTAATTTGTTTTATTTACCGTTCTTTGAAGATATCTACTGCCATTGAACATCGACCTCATAATCTGCGACTATAGCAGGAATAAAATCACAACCATTTTCTTCCTTTCGCTGTTATCCTATCTCTTAATTTTGTATTTTCTCTATTTCATTACAATGTTTCGTCTCTTATATTTTACAAATTTTTTTCGTTAATTGGATAGAAAGAAAGTTTTGTAGCGATTGAAAGTTTTGAAAAATATTTTTCTTTGCAAATGGATGATTACTAATTTATGGAGAATTTAAAAATGCAAAAATTTATAAATTGTAATATTTATTAAGTGCAAAAAATCTCTATTATTATTATTCTATTATTGTTATTATTAATCTCTATTATTATTATTAATCTCTATTATTATTTCAAATCATTTGATAAAGATGTAAAGTGCGGCATTGAATAGATTAATTAATGGTAAATTTGCAATTCAACGTGAATGAGGTAGTGCTATCTAGCATTTTTTCATTTTTCGGCATATTTTGAAATGATTAAAATTTCTCACATTTTAAGTTCTTATGTAAAATTACATTTACCAGCTTTTACGAAACAACGACAAGATATTATAAATTAAATAAAAAAAGAGAGAGAGAGATGGCACATAGAACATGATAAAATCAATTTCGAAGTAGTAAATAGAACGTTTCAACTAAGAAGGGATCTATAATACATAAAAGAAACAAGTTCGAAAACTCACGTATACCTACAAGAATGCGACTTGTAGCATTTGTAGTAATGTCGGGTTGACATTATGGTTAAGGGCAAGTATGAATCTTCATTTGGATTAGACATTGTTATTACGCAATAGAGAAGGTATATACTTTTTTTTTTTTTTTTTTTTTCGTACGTGGAGAAATCCTCATGGACACTCGCTGTTGCACGCACCAGCAGAGTAGTGTCGGACTCTTACCGACTAAAACTCCACGGTGGTCGTCCCGACGGTTGGTAGAAGCGACCTCGGGCTCTTTTTACAATTGCTACCAGGGGAGTCGCTCCTCGTCGTCTTCTCCCAGCTGTTTATTGGGGAGGCATCCCGGTCTATGTTGGGCCGCTAGGGGCGGACCACACCCCCTAACGCCTCGTTCCTAGTTTGACGCTGCTAGGGCGGCGGCAGTGCCGCAGAGAAGGTATATACTAGTACAAACATGATTATTACAGAATTTGACAAATAACCGTGGTAACTAGATACTCGAGATGCTAATGACAATGATCTTAGGTTCAATAACGAATCCGCGGGCAACGGGATAACGAATATAATTTCTTCCAAAGTCTAAGTCTGACTCTTTGTTAGAAACGTGAAGTATTCACTGATCGTAAAGACGTTGATTTACTCGCTGATGAGATCGCACGAGAATGTTCCTCTCCATCGAGGGTGATGCTGCAGAGGAAAACTATGATGGGGTGTGTCTCAGGACACGAGATCATCGGATTCGTCGAGAACAACCCTCGTTCAAAAGGCGACGGAAATGGACGTTGCTGTTAATTGGTTAATTTCTACGTTGGTGGTCAGAAAAGGATGCTAGCCGCTATCATTTCGTTCTTAAAATAAAAGAATCTTTTTTGTTACGCATTAAACCTCATAATATTTTGAATTATTTTCAACGAACCGTATATTCTGAGGTCATGTTTTGATATTATGCGTTACAGACGAAAAGCTTTACACGCGTCATTGTGAAATTAAAGATAGTACACCTGGGTTATCTTTTTGGCGAGGAGTGTAGTAAGAGAGGGAAGACAGCGTTTTCCCCATGGTTTTCTTCCTTGCAATACGTTCATTTTATTCTCTCCTGGAGGGTTCTGTGTCAGCCATCCTCTTTTTTCCCTGACCGCTGATCAATAGGAGCGCGTTTTTCGCGGGCCAATAGGAATACGTTTGTCGCGGGCCAATCAGCGTGTACCGTTCGTTTGGCTGCCTATCGCAGTGCAATGCGATCCCACCGGCATAGTACCGTATGCATGGTAGGACAACCTCATCAAAATGGCTGCCGCGTACACGTGTCAACGTAGTATTCGCGAAGGTTAGTTTATTTAAATAATATCGTCGAATATATAGTATTTGTATTGTACGTGTAAGAGCGAGGGGGCGTAAAGCGAAACACACACAAGTATGTATCCCCTCCCTAATATGTATATGAGCGTCGCATGTTGGCCATGCTTCCCTTGAAAAAGAAGATCGTTACGCCGTGTGAAATCTCGTATCTTAAGCCTCAAGTGAGTAATTAGTAAATTCTAGTAAATTTATTTGTAATACCTCTGCAATTTCTCTCCATACCTTAACAAAAATAGATGAATAGATCAATCAATTAATCGACAATATAATACGTAATTACAGTATCTTTCTAAATAGATCCGTCTTATCGGATATCCTGCCGCATGTCTCCAGCGATGGAAAAGAATTTACGGCGAATGATTTCGCAGTGTCTCCGTCGTCTTCTTAGGTCGCGTTTCCTTTCCTAAATTTGTCTTGCTTCCATAATTATTTTACACACCTCCTTAAATGCGTCCAAGATTCCTCTTGTTCGATAACCTTTTCTGAATATTAATAATGTTTTTAGGTGTAAGAAATTCCTCCTCCTACACGATTTCTCCCTTAGTGCCGCTCTGCAGTACGCCTTGGACAATTGAACATGGCATGTCCGTCGTCACAGTCCCAGCATCTGTTATTGGTATATCTTTTATTTATGGCGTTTACGGTAGTAAGTCGACATCCCGGGGTATATTACTCTTGAAAAGATGCAAGGCGTCCTCCTCATTAAAGCTTTCGCCTTATACTGGAACCATTCTTCTCGCCATTCATTTTCGCGGCTTTCTTTCTTCAATCTTCTGTGGGAACGTTGTGATAGTTCTACTATAATTGTAGATGTCGCCGCCGCTGGGATACTGCTCTATTTTTCTTCGCTTTAAATGATCGTGGAAGAAAAATATGGAACTACGGGCGTCAGGATTCGAACCCGAGTGCCGAACGTTCATAAACCTTGAGGCGCTAACCACTGCGCTATCGTCGTTCCTTTGTATTTAGTGTCGAATGGCGTATTTGTTGTGTCGAGTGCCGCCACAGCTATGGCTCTGACTTCTCCATACGTGTTCCTCACGATTACTCTTGGATCTGACAGATAGTCTTGTAGAAGCTTGAGCGACTGCGGTGAAATTTTCCAGTGCTTGGTTTGCTGCATAAATCTAAACCAATTCAGGGAGTTAAACAAATTTTTTATATCTATAGTTACCAACACGCGTTGCACGTCTCTATCTACACACGAGTCGTAACGTGAGACAGAAAAGGAAAACGTCATAATTCGTGAATAACGCGAGCCACAACTCTGGGCAATTGGAATTAGGAACAAAAAACATAAGCGAAAACATAAGATACGATGCGTGCGAACACTTTAATATCGCAATAAATCAACTATTGAGATATGTATAATTTTGTGTGCTAGACTAGATTAGCCGCGTAGTAGTGACACATGTATGTGCGCATGAGTGTATGGAAGTATATGCGCGCGCAGCATCTCGTAGAATAAACGAATATCATTGTTTCATATGTGTGGTGAGAAAAAGTGAGACTAGAAGAGTGCTGAAACACGTGTGGTGGGTATCTATGAGTATTTCGTAAATCACATATTGAATAAATTAGCACAAACAAAGTATGTCAAATATCTAGGAATACATTTAGACACACGCCTTACATGGAAGCATTACATAAAATCAATAACAAACAGAATACGTGAAAAAATGAAGCAGACGTACTGGTTAATCAATAGAAAATCTAAATTAAGCCTAATGAATAAACTATACATATACAAAACAATAATCAAACCAATCTCGACATACGGAGTTCCACTATGGGGGATGGCAGCAATGAGTCACATAAATAAAATAGAAACGGAGCAGGCAAAAATCTTAAGAACAATAGTTAACGCTCCATGGTACGTCAGAAATGAAGACATACGAAAAGACTTAAAAACTCCAACGGTTAAAGAGGAAATCGCCAGATATGCAAAAAAGTATAAAGAAAGACTTGAAACACACCCAAACCAGCTGGTTGCTGAAACGAATAAAACAATAATAGAAAGAAGACTGAAGAAGAAGCATCCTGCAGACCTCATAATAGAACAATAAACAACCTGGAAGATGGAGTCCCGCTGGGGGTAACCATCCACATGCTATATTTTATCAAATATTAAATTATAATATTTTACCAAATGTCCTAATGGACAAATTGTAAAATGTAAACAAACAATAAATAAAAAAAATAAAAAAAAACATGTATGTTTTCTTAAATATTTTGTCTTTATTATAACATGAAATAACAAAACGCACTACTTCAGCCAACGCTCATACCGCGTTGAAAATACTCGTTCTCGTCCGATCACGAAAGTCAAGCAGCGCTGGGCACGGATAGTACTTAGATGGGTGACCGCTTGGGAACTCCGTGTGGTGTTGGCTTTTTTTACTTTTCTTAACACTTAGCCAACCGAACGGAGAGATCTCCCTTTTTTATTTTAGCAACGCGTTTTCTTTTTTGTTGTTGTTATTATCAGTTATGGTTTACCTGGAAATGTTTCCAATTAATTGCGACTCTATTTCTGCTTTTATAAAGTGCAATATGTAATAAAATACATCAATTTAGAAATGGACGTTGCTGTTAATTGGTTAATTGCTGTGTTGGTGGTTAGAAAAGGATGCTAGCCGCCCTTGAAAGAAAGTTGCTGGCGGAAAACATCGTTCGTGAGGAGGGTCAGATTTCCTGTATCTTCCGGTAGAAGGTAATAAATTTACGGACTGTTACAATAAAGACTGTTCGTTCATTTGAAGGACCTTGGTAATCCTAAGATTTATAGCGGGTTCTCAGGCTAGCTGAACATGTACTGTGTGGATGCGTTGACATCCGGCAATCATCTTGCCCAAAGAATAGAGTCTGTGTGTGGCGAGCTATGGGGTACAGGTCATTGGAATGTTTACTGTTACGTGCCGCTAGAACTATTTTCTTTCAGGGAGAGCTATACAGTTATTCTATACCTTTGTTAAATAAAACGTGCATCCCGTGACCGCGGTTACGTTCGGCGACTAGTTGTCGCCTCGAGCCCAAGCTCATTATTGCAAATCTCAGACAAGTGTAATCGGGTTAACTTATAAGAATTAAAGTATTGGGGGGTTTCCAAAGAATTCCAAAGGGAAGGCCCGGTGTCCTTTCATCTCCGACATATATATAAAATGCTCGCACATTCAGTAGCTATAAAAAATATTTGTACATCATTGTACTTATTAGAGCATTTATATGGCCACTAATTAATTAGATTCATATATATTAAATCTAATGCCATTATTTATTGCTTCCCTTATGGGATTACATGACTTCTAGTTCAGACAATACTTCGTTGCTCGTCTTTTTTTGTTATGACCTCCACTCTCGCTTTCGTTTTACCTTACAAGTCCTCACAAGTTTACATCGCGTTCTCAAAAAATCATACCAACTTAATAATAAAATGAAATTAATAAGTAAGAAAAAGTGAGCATACATATACTATTTACATTATATACAAGCTATATTATGTACAATACTATAAATGAACCAACGCTCTAAGCCTGTGTGCATGTGTACGCGCGCGTGTGTAACGAACATCCGAGAGCCAGGAATCCGCTGACATCGGATAACACCTAGTATTGCCATGACTCTTTTTTTTTCGTACGTGGAGAAATCCTCATAGACACTTCGCTATTGCACGCAACAGCAGAGTAGTGTCGGACTCTTACCGACTAAAACTCCACGGTGGTCGTCCCGACGATTGGTAGAAGCGACCTCCGGCTCTTTTTACAATTGTTACCAGGGGAAAAAATATGGACTACGGCCGTCAGGATTCGAACCCGAGTGCCGAATGTTCGTAACCTTGAGGCGCTAACCACTGCGCTATCGTCATCCGGTATGCGGTGACTAAGAGAAAAGATAATGGCTGGACCCCACTCGTAAGATATAACAACGAAATAAAACCTTCGGTCCTTCAGTCACTAATCTCAGTCTGTATTCTGCAGTTAATAAACCATACGAATAGTCTATTGCTCATTCATTTTTTTTTTTTTTTATAACATCTCGCCATTTATTACGTGACACGTGCCTCTTCATTCTCTTCCGCTCATCCGCAGTGATCTTTATGTCATTTAATAGTATTATATACTATATAATATAATATAATAATATATATAATTATACTTTCATACCACTACAAAAAAATTGATGCTGCGAAAATGAAATGTAGATTCCGCCAAAAAAAGGTTCATTGAAAAATAAAGATGCGTATGTACAAATACTTTTTTTCGCTATTGTACATGTACGATAAGTATAGTATACTCGATATTAAGATCATACAACAAGAAGAAATAAAAATAAAGGATATGTTTGAAGGAACGACGGAGTAATGTTTTTAATAATTACGTGATTTCTTCTTTGATTTTTCTAAGTACTTCGCATTATAAACACATTTTGTCCGATGGCCATTCATTTTTGCGTGCGGTTTGTTGCATAGTTGCAGTTAGAAATGATTGAGGATTGAAAAAACCACCTAGTCATACCGACGATGGTAACTACATTATAATTCGTTATGTTATTAGAATAGATCAATTGATGAGCAGAATAAGATTGCAATAAAGTTGAATAATAATGTTGTAAGATTTTTTCGATTTTAATGTTAATTGGCAGAAACGGGAAATTCTGTGTTTGGTACACAATATTAATGTCTGACATATTAATGACATAAGACTGAAGCTCTTACAGCTTGACTTTCGGCGGAATCCGATTTCCTTTTCTTTGTCACCTCTCAATATGCCTTTTTCTCGAATATTCGGCGAAAGGACCGTTGGGATATTGAGGGTTCATTAGGTACCTGGCTTTGGCGACACATATTGTTGCCGAGTGCCCCTACATCTTTATTTCCGTCATCAGACCATCGGTTCCGAAGCGCGGCCTGGTCTCTGATGTGGATTGAGATGCGGTTAATGTTACAGTTCATTAGGCCTGTTGGCACTAGAGCTTCGGTGATACCGTTGGAAAGCTTTGTTGTCGAATGCCGCTAAGTCCTATTGAAGTATTCCGATCGTTTCTGCTTGTCGGGATTTGCGCTTTATCGCCGACATTGTCTGTATGTCAGCGATCTTTCCGCGTTACTATAATTCAGATAAAAGAAACCGTTCTACAGTATCACATGACTTGTACAGCCGTGTGGTCCCCGTGAATGCATTTTGCTGTTGGTAGTTGTACGCAATCCAGTGAAACTAAATAGTTTTAAAATTGAAGTAGGCGAGGAAATTGGAGTATTATGATGGTGCAAGTCGAAAGGGGCTGATTTCCTATACAAAAGTAAGTCGAGGATGAAGTGACAATTTTTAACACAAGACTTGGTTTTCCAGAAAATCAATTATGAAGTTCCGTCCACTTGACTCGCTTCTTTTTAAGTATACGCGTACTTACATGACGTAACTTCACAATCCATTGTCTGAGAAACGAAGCCAGGAAAAATTTTATATATCTGAATGCACGTGTAAAAATACCGTTTATTCTCATACATGTATGTATGTTTTCTTAAATATTTTGTCTTTATTATAACATGAAATAACAAAACGCACTACTTCAGCCAACGCTCATACCGCGTTGAAAATACTCGTTCTCGTCCGATCACGAAAGTCAAGCAGCGCTGGGCACGGATAGTACTTAGATGGGTGACCGCTTGGGAACTCCGTGTGGTGTTGGCTTTTTTTACTTTTCTTAACACTTAGCCAACCGAACGATCCGAGAGATCTCCCTTTTTTATTTTAGCAACGCGTTTTCTTTTTTGTCGTTGTTATTATCAGTTATGGTTTACCTGGAAATGTTTCCAATTAATTGCGACTCTATTTCTGCTTTTATAAAGTGCAATATGTAATAAAATACATCAATTTAGCGGTCTTAAAATTTATTAAAAAGTTACACTATCAGTTATGACATCAGGAAAGACCTGAGAATACCAACGGTCAAGGAAGAGATAATCAAAATGGCAAAAAAACACAAAGAAAGAATGGAAACACACCCGAACCAGTTAGCAGCGGAAACAAACAACACAGCAAACACTACAAGAAGACTAAAAAGGAAGCACCCAATAGACCTCATAAAGATATAACCTAAGATGGCACCCCGCTGGGGGCAGCCACGCACATGCTGCATTTATTTTTATTTTTTTTTATACTCAACAGGATATAACACTTTACCAAATGTCCTACTGGACAAATTGTAAAAACCAATGAACTAATAAAAAAAAAAAAAAAAAAAAAAAAAAAAAATATTCTTGCCGAGTGCCCCTACATCTTTATTTCCATCATCAGCCCATCGGTTCGGAAGCGTGGCCTGGTCTCTGACGTGGACTGAGATGCGGCTAATGCTACATTGAAGTGGTCACCACTTCTAAGAAAACTCTACATCTGGTCTTTTTAGTTTTCTCAAGCACTGAAGTCATCGACAGCGTATAGACCAAAGACTGGGACGAAGGCAAACCATAAACAGTATACAGGCGACCATGGCTTCAGGGATTTCAGTCAGAGGGTCTGGATTAGCTCATATTGTATTCCTTCTTTGTATTTACACTACAGTATTTAAAATATATTTTCTACCTCACAATTTATCCACACGTTCCTTTGTTCACATGCATCTAATAACCTCAACAAGCTAAAGGGTATAAAATACAGAATATTAAAGGAGAGTATGCGAAGAAACAAAGTTGCTTGAAAATGTTAGATTTTATAATTTTTATTTTTTCTTAATGAAAGGTATTGTAATAAATTGGAGCGATGTTCTCAATTAATGTGAATTTACACGAACTCAATCCAATTATTTTCGATTCAGTTTAGGCAGATTCATATTCTATTTACTACAAATTATCTACAGATTAATTATCTGAAGATGAAAACACTTTAATTCGTATCAGTTCGTAAGCACTCTTTTACAGCTTTTTTCTACCGGAAAGGGATGCGAGTTATTAAAATTTCACTTTTTATGGGTAAAAACAATCGTTATTTACCTTTACCTTCGTTTATTACCTTCTACGGGAAGATGAAGGAAATCTGACCTCCTCACGAACGACGTTTTCCGCCAGCAACTTTCTTTCAAGGGCGACTAGCATCCTTTTCTAACCACCAACACAGCAATTAACCAATTAACAGCAACGTCCATTTCTAAATTGATGTATTTTATTACATATTGCACTTTATAAAAGCAGAAATAGAGTCGCAATTAATTGGAAACATTTCCAGGTAAACCATAACTGATAACAACAACAAAAAAGAAAACGTGTTGCTAAAATAAAAAAGGGAGATCTCTCCGTTCGGTTGGCTAAGTGTTAAGAAAAGTAAAAAAAGCCAACACCACACGGAGTTCCCAAGCGGTCACCCATCTAAGTACTATCCGTGCCCAGCGCTGCTTGACTTTCGTGATCGGACGAGAACGAGTATTTTCAACGCGGTATGAGCGTTGGCTGAAGTAGTGCGTTTTGTTATTTCATGTTATAATAAAGACAAAATATTTAAGAAAACATACATACATGTATGAGAATAAACGGTATTTTTACACGTGCATTCAGATATATAAAATTTTTCCTGGCTTCGTTTCTCAGACAATGGATTGTGAAGTTACGTCATGTAAGTACGCGTATACTTAAAAAGAAGCGAGTCAAGTGGACGGAACTTCATAATTGATTTTCTGGAAAACCAAGTCTTGTGTTAAAAATTGTCACTTCATCCTCGACTTACTTTTGTATAGGAAATCAGCCCCTTTCGACTTGCACCATCATAATACTCCAATTTCCTCGCCTACTTCAATTTTAAAACTATTTAGTTTCACTGGATTGCGTACAACTACCAACAGCAAAATGCATTCACGGGGACCACACGGCTGTACAAGTCATGTGATACTGTAGAACGGTTTCTTTTATCTGAATTATAGTAACGCGGAAAGATCGCTGACATACAGACAATGTCGGCGATAAAGCGCAAATCCCGACAAGCAGAAACGATCGGAAAACTTCAATAGGACTTAGCGGCATTCGACAACAAAGCTTTCCAACGGTATCACCGAAGCTCTAGTGCCAACAGGCCTAATGAACTGTAACATTAACCGCATCTCAATCCACATCAGAGACCAGGCCGCGCTTCGGAACCGATGGTCTGATGACGGAAATAAAGATGTGGCGGCACTCGGCGACGATGTATGTCGCTGAAGCGAGGTGCCTAATGAACCCTCAATATCCCAACGGTCCTTTCGCCTAATGTTCGAGAAGAAGGCATGCGTGACAAAGGTCGCGGACGCCTAACAAACGCGTGGATAATGGGGATATTGAGGTGTGACAAAGAAAAAAGAATCAGATTCCGCCGAAAGTTAAGCTGTAAGAGCTTCAGTCTTGAAAAGTCGCGGCTGGAGTTCGAAAGTGAATTGTAGTTAGTGTGAACCAAGTGTAAAGAAATAAATTCTCTCTTTTTATATCTTTATTTTTCATCTTTTATTTTCATCGTCGATTTCTCTTTTCTATTTTACGTGACAGGATATTGGCGACTCATTAGGCACTTCGGCGATATACATTGTCGCCGAGTGCCACCACATCTTTATTTCCGTCATCAGTCCATCGGGTTTGAAGTGTGCCGGTCGTGACAAGAGAATCGCTGAAAGGCTGTTTATGCGAGACCGACGAAACATAAGCAAGGCCGCGATATATATCATATCAAAAACATAAGCAAATGCCGACAGGCCTAACGGACCATCGTTATTCCTACGATACTTCCGCCAAATACTCGGAAGACGCTTAACATGTTGATGCCGGTGTAACGAACACCCGAGAGCCAGGAATCCGTTGACATCGGATAACATCTAGTATTGCGATGACTAAGAGAAAAGATAATGGCCGGACCCCACTCGTAAGATATAACAACGAAATAAAACCCTCGGTCCTCCAGTGACTGAAGAGTCACTAATCTCAGTCTGTATTCTGCAGTTAATAAACCATACGAATAGTCTATTGCTCATACGTTTTTTTTTTTATAACATCTCGCCATTTATTACGTGACAACCTCTCCTATAAGACGTAACGATACAATCCGTTTTTAAACGTGTTCAAGAGTGTTTACTCTTACTGATCGTTTAGTTGTTGAGAATTTTGGATCGTAATTGCCGAAATAAGTATATAGGAACACTTGCATTACACGTAGAGATGATAATAAAATATATTTGTATATATTTTATATGTGATTTACAAGATATTCATAGATATCTATTGCACGTGTTTCGGCACTCTTCTAGTCTCACTTTTTCTCACCATGCGCACGGAACAATAACATTCGCTTATTCTACCAGACGCTGCGCACGCACATACTCAAACACATACTCATGCACATATATGTGTATCGCTATTGCGCGGTTGATCTAGTGTAGCACATAAAATTACATATGTCGCAATATAAGTGAGGTGATAGATCGTGAGAGTGAGAGGAAGAAACACTTGAGTATATTTAATAATAAAACTTTATTATAATATATTCAAGGTGTACACTTAGCGTGGGACTCGCGATTATTAAATTAACGACTCGCGGTTATTATTACTAGCGGTTCGCGATTTGCAATTGGAAGTTCGACTCGGGTCGATGCGTTTTGATGCGTGATATAAGTTCGGACGATGATGATTACCGGAGATGCCGAGGAACTCTGATCAACAATTGCAGATTTTTTTTTTTTTTTTTTATTAGTTTATTGTATTTTTACTATTTGTCCAGTAGGACATTTGGTAAAGTGTTATATCTTATTGAGTATAAAAAAAAAAAAAAAATAAAAAAAATAAATGTAGCATGTGTGTGGCTACCCCCAGCGGGGTGCCATCTTAGGTTATATCTTTATGAGGTCTATTGAGTGTTTCCTTTTTAGTCTTCTTGTAGTGTTTGCTGTGCTGTTTGTTTCCGCTGCTAGCTGGTTCGGGTGTGTTTCCATTCTTTCTTTGTATCTTTTTGCCATTCTGTTTATCTCCTCCTTGACCGTTGGTATTCCCAGGTCTTACCGGATGTCCTCGTTTCTGACGTACCATGGGGCATACCTGACGTACCACGAAACAATCGTGTGCGTTGAATGAAGCTTTATTCTGTGCATCTAGCAATTTTCCTATGTTTATGTTACCAGTTTGAGTTGAATTCCAGGCATCAAAATTTGCCACGAATTTAATTATCAATTTCACAAACTGAAACATCTCGATATTATAGGGCATTGTTTTATATAATAATAAAAGTTACAATAATAGTAAAAAATAAGTAACTGTTTACGTTAAAATCAGCAGTCCAATTAGATAATTCCGTGAATCTCTTTTTGTCCAAGACGGCGGAACGGCATCCATCGTTATATAATTTTGTAGATCTTCCATCTCAGGATTAATAGTTAATTCTCTCTATAAAAAAAAAAAATCACTAATTAATTGTTTGGCGTTACATTACAAAGCAGCATTTAAAGTTTGAAAATTCAAAAGATTATGAAACTTCCTTCATTTATCATCAATAAATTTGAGAAGTAATAATTTTTTTCATTACACTCATCGTATGGTATAATTCTACAATGATTTCTTTCTTTATGATATATTTAAAAGTATTTTATATAACATACAATTTGAAAATTAGGTTCCAGAAACACATATAAGAAACATTTGGTAATTGCACAAAAATCGGAACTCGAGTGTTATAATTATAGGGATGTAGAGACTGTTCTAAAAACTGAGATCTTAGATATGCCCAACATAGAAGAGGATAACGCGAGTGAAAGAAAAAGAACGACTGAGGGTCGAAGCATTGGGCAAACAATAGACCTAATCTCAACCGAATCCTAAGCTGAGACCTCTAACTCAAAGATCTATATTTTCTATTTTTGATTTGTGATCAATGAAACTTACCAATATACTTATTTGCTTACTTTATAAATAATAATTAAATACATATTAATAAGTAAATATAATCCAAATTATTTGTTTGATTTCATCTCTATCTGAAAGATCTCATAAATACGTTAGTGAAAAGATGATTTGGAAAGAGTAAAAGATAGAACAGTTTTACTTTTGATTTAGTATGTAGAGCCATTTTTCTATTTTTGTGATGTGTTCTTGTAGTAATGTGACTGCTGTTTCTGGATTAGTGTGCCTGACTAGTACAGTGTCACGTAATAAATGACGAGGTATTAAGAAGAAAAGGTGAATGAGCAATAGTCCATTCGTATGCTTTATTAACTGCAGAGTACAGACTGGTTGTGCTGACTAAAGGGCTGGGGTTTTTATCCCTTATAATTCGTTGATAACTGGTTGATAACTGGTTGATAACTGATCGACAACTGACTGTAACTCATGTGCCGCCACATGTGTTACAAAGGTGGTTGGAGAATTCTGCAGCTTGCTCTTCGTTGCTTCTAGTCCATGTGTTGTCTGCTTTTCTGATTACTGGGATTAGTTTTATTGGCTTCTTTATTTTGTTCTTCGCTTTCCATAGAGGGTAGTTGGCATTCTCGTGCGCAGAGAATGTTTCTATGAATTTTGATAATTCGTTATTTTTATGATCTTTTATTTTAATTTTTATTTCCTTTGCGAGTTTGTTTAGATGTTTTTCGTTTTCATGTGCTTTACGTTTTCGAAAAAATTAACGCTGCAGTTTCGTCGAGTACTATGCACTTGAAATGACAATGGATTGAATGAACTAACACTTTGGTACCCTATGCGGTGGTACGAGCCATATGGTGGTTCCCTGTGTACTGAAAGTCGAAAATGTAGAATAACAATTTTCGATATCAATCTGTTATCATAAAATTTCTGCATATCAAGGAACATGACTTCTTTTAGTTCTAAAACATACACTAATTTATTTGTACGTCTATGAGAGAATGATGTAAAGCATGGTAATAGTCGTGTAATACTAAAAAATTTCTTCTTCTCAATGCTTATATTATAGATTATTAGAAGTCGATTGTGAAGGAAAGTAAAATAAATTGGGAAAATAAAAAAAAAAGCCAAGAAACCCAACACCGAGTTCCCGGCGGCACCCATCCAAGTACTATCCGTGCCCGGCGCTGCTTAACTTTCGCGATCGGACGAGAATGAGTGCTTTCTTCTTTATAACGTTTATTATCCAAGAATATGTGTATTACATGTATATGTTAGTCACAATAAACAATGAATTTCGGTTGTAGAGTGGTTTAGACGAAAGTACCGATACGTGACGGTACGACATAGCCATACAATATTTTGTGTGTCGGAATTACATTTTTTAGCGTTACAATTTATAAATTAGATTTAAGTCGCTGTAAAGCGGTGCTTATATACGATATTGTTTTTTCTTCCTATCTCTGTCCTGAAAACTTGGTCGCAAAAACAGGGCAGTTCGGTAGTCTACTTTTGGTTTCGGTGGGGCTGTGGGATTTTGCGAAGGGGCGGGAGAGGGCGGACGGGGAGGGGGAGAGGGTGTCCTGTAGAATTATTTACAATATTTACACTATTTTACACGGAGGGAGATTTGAGCGCTCCCGTTTTGTGGTTCTTTCTTTTGTTATTTTTATTATGGTTTCGGCATCCACCAATATTTTTTTATGTTTTTCCTATGATTGTCTTCTGTGTCTTTTTAGGGAAGGGACATGTTGTATCTCCACCTAGTGTCTACAGTCTGTCCATTTAAGTTTTCCTCGTAGAGTATTGTTTTAATCCCTATTTTTCTTTTTATATGGTAGATTATTGGGATATTATTTTGGTCTTGGAGGTAGTTTCTTTCGTCTAGGTATAAAAAATGTAGCCTGTTGTCAGTGTATTTTTGTAATATGAATCGTATGGAAATAAGCAACCGAAGATTAAACTATTTTCTTTTATCTTTGCAGCTTGTGCGAAGTGATTTCTTGTTAGTTTTAAGATGTGACAGTCGATGCGGTGAATGTTGGCTAAGCCGTAGATTCTTTTATTTTTGACATATTTTTTGAATCCGCTGTGTTCTTACGAAAACGAGTGCACTCAGCGCGGTATGAACGTTGGCTGAAAGAAATAATTTTCTTTATTTATCTTTGATATTCAACAAAAAGAATATTTGAAAAAACAAATGTGTGCAAAAATCAGAATGATATAATATAGTATGGGAAAATAATAATGTTACGCCACGAGGCTCGCTATAGGCCGTGTTTCTAACCGTCGCGCGCGGCACTACAGTGTCGCGGACGGATCGTCTTACAGGACCGGCGAAATCCATACAATGTCGCAGCGAGCGCATATTTGTTATCTAACGTCGAGCTCTAGAAACTTCGATTTTGGTCCATTACTCTATACATATAAAGAAGGTGGCACACGTACTTGTCACGTAATAAATGGCGAGATGTTATTAAAAAAAAAAAAAAAGACGAATGAGCAATAGACTATTCGTATGGTTTATTAACTGCAGAATACAGACTAAGATTAGTGACTGAAGGACCGAGGGTTTTATTTCGTTGTTATATCTTACGAGTGGGGTCCGGCCATTGTCTTTTCTCTTAGTCATCGCAATACTAGGTGTTATCCGATGTCAGCGGATTCCTGGCTTATCGGATGTCAGCAGATTCCTGGCTCTCGGGTGTTCGTTACATATTCATGGGCGCGAACGGTGGCGTGACCGGAGCGTGGTGGGGGTCGTCTCCAAGAAGACAAAGAAATGATCGACAGGCGATTAGTCTCATCTGAAAGTACAAAGGGCGCACATCGAGAGGTTGCAACGAAATAACTAAAAGTCCATTTCGAGGAGTCGAACGAAAAACATTGTGAATTCATCGAGATATCAATCGTATTCATTGTTAAACCATTTATTTGTTTCTTGTTAATATCTTCATAATTGTTAAAAATATACATTTATATTAACCCTGTTAACACAGTGTTAATTCATTGAACCATCTCTGTTGTCCTAACCGAAACAGGGGAATGACTAATTTACGCCTCTCGCTGACATATTTTCCTCGCCATCGTGTCTCTCCGCGAACAGTCGTAACAAATAAATAATGATTTATTTACGAATGAATGGATTGTACAGATGTTGATTAAACAGGAAACGATGGTTCTTTAACATGAACTAATCGCAATAATGTAGTATACTTTAAACAACTCAATAATTAATTTGCAATTATTGTCAAACCGGATCCAACGCTTTCTCTCTCTCTCTCTCTCTCTCTCTCTCTCTCTCTCTCTCTCTCTCTCTCGCGGACCACACTCCACAACGCAACTCGTACTCTCTGACTTCTCTACTAACACTCACTGTGAATTTGCCTTTCTGTCTTAGCGTCCCTTTTGTCTCTTTGTCTTAGCCCCACCACTCACGTGTTACGCAACCGCTCGTGGCCAGGTCACGTAGGCCTTTTCTACTCTTCAACTCTTCAAACTCTTCAACTGAAAGACCGAGGACACATTGATGGGCCTGTCGACACCTCGGCTCGCGACAATGTTTATGATTTACCCGATATCTTTTCGGGTCTTTTATCCACTATACTACAATAATGTATGATAATGGTGGCGTAATACTAAAACATTGCAATTTCTTAATGCGTAGAATATAGATTATTAAAAATTGATCGTTAAAGAAGCCGGTGATTTTTTAGGATTACGTAATTTTTTGTGCAAAAGGAGACTAGGGAGTTATTTGTGACTGTTTCGTTCACTCGCGGAGAGACGCGTTCACGAGAAAGCACGTCAACGGGAGTCGTAAATTCCCGTTACGATCTTACAATCGACGCCGCGAAATGATCGATCCCCTATTTCGTTTAGGATAATAGGGGTGTTTGAATAAATTAACACTGCGTTAACAGGGTTAATAAAATATGTATTTATAACAATAAAGTAAAGAGCAACAGATAATTAACGGTAAATGCGCTTGCTGACAAGGTTTCAATGTTTTCGATTCGCTTCCTCAAAGATGACGAACTTGAACGTGAATTAATTGTAACCCGACTTTCGGATGTGTTTTACGTGAATCTTCAGATGATACTGGTCGCCCTTTGATCCTTTCTTTTGTCTCCTGGAAGACGATCCCCCTCCGCGCTCGGATCACGCCACCGATCACGTTACGATCATGTATCCCACCTTTTTTGGGTAGATAAAATAATGGACCGAAGGCGAATCGATCTTTCTTAGAACTCGCTGCTTGACGACAACTATGCGCTTATCGCTACATTGTGTTATCTCACCGGTCTTATGAGGTGATCGGTCCGCGACTTTGTAGTGCCGCGTGCGACGGTTAGGAATACGATTCATCGAAAGTCTCGTGGCGTATGG
Organism: Bombus hortorum; assembly: GCA_905332935.1. Lineage (NCBI taxonomy): Eukaryota > Metazoa > Arthropoda > Insecta > Hymenoptera > Apidae > Bombus > Bombus hortorum. The sequence goes on from HG995204.1 coordinate 4,555,238, forward strand.
CCGGGACTAGATAGAGAGCCGGCCGACGTAACAGTGACTATTTCGAATATTTTGTTTATGTTGGGTAGGAAACTTATATATCGCAGGTTTGAGGCTGAGAAGCGGACTTTGTTTTTTTTTTCTTTTGTGATGGCTGTTAAAATTCTTAAAGAGCACTGTGCAATATCATTTTATTCTGTTGGGTAAACGTTTCAGCAAAATATTCGGGATGTCGTTGAAACGGGATGATTTTTTACTGTTTAATTTAGAGGAAATGATTTTTAGTTGGTTATAATTTGTAAAGTAGTTTATTTCTGTGTCTGGTTGTTTGGAGTTATCCGAGGTGTTTTCATTAGAGAATATGAAGACTGTCTTATTTAGCGATATGTCCTGCTCTATTTTACTTTTCAGTTTATGTGTGTTTTTGTTTTGTTATCCTCGATCCATGTGTTCGTTGTGTGTGTGTGTTTTGGAAAAGTGTGTGCCGATAACGTGTAGCCTTTCCGTTGTTTTACATGTTGTGAAATAACTAGACTCCATGTCTTTATTGATGTTCTGTATCGCTATACCTGCTTTTTGGAGGAGGGGAGTCCTCCCTAGAGGCAGTTTGAAAGAAGGGATAGAGTTAAATTCTTTTGACCTAAAAATTTGATTTGTCTGTGGTAACATGCTGGCCGAGTCTTTTTAAACATATTTTTTTATTTTGTTTGTCCATCTTCTCTTTCCTCGTAAAAATTGTTGTACTTTAGATTGTTTATTTTGGATAGTATGTGGCTTTTGTCTCGTTATAGCTCGCTTTCGCAGTCAGGACACTATTTTAGAATGGTACTCCAATAGCTAAAACGATTCCCTTCAATATTCGTAGCAGTATTGTTAATTTTCGATGCTATGAGTCTCTTGTAAAAATAATTGACGGATTTTAACAGGTATCATTCACGCTCTTCCCACTAAGAATCCACAGCACTTGGAACGCATTCACGCAGTGCACGCCATCCCGCGGACGAATATGCCGGTTGACGACTTTCTTGAAAACCAATCAGCGTGCGTATTTCGGGTCGTCCGTTTTCAGCCTTGTTGCAGTCTAACAACGGTATCGGCAGTCTCGTTCGAGTCGTTCAATCGTGAACATCGGTCGGAGAGTTAGTCGGTCTCGGTGCCCTCGAATTGTTAAACGTGGAGTAAAGAACCGTTTCAGTCAGTCGTAACGATCAGTTGATATTCTTTTAGGCTGCCGTTTTTTGTTGGGACATCAACATCTTCAAGCGTTCGTGGACAAGACTGCAAGTGTTGGTAGAGACAGCGTCGTTCCATCAGGCGTAACGATCAGTGGACAGTCCTGTGCGAAATCTTCAGTTGGAACAGTATCTCCAAGCATATGCGAAGGTAAGTATCATTTTAGTGAGTGAAGGATTAGTAAACCGTCTCGTGCGGGTCTTTCAAATGCGAGCGGCATCGGCACGCGTCGCGGACGAGTGTATCGTTAATCATTCATATCGTCGTACGATAATTCAATCGCATTCGTTGAGACGTAGATCGCGTCGCGGCATTTGTTTCAGTTGCTTCGTATCGCATAATCGTCCGCGGTAAGCATTCGTAAATTTCGTCTTAATCGTCGAAGATAATTCGAAACTTTCTCATCGTTTGTTCTTCGATATTTCATTTTCGAGTTTTAACTTCGTCAACTGTTCTTCGCGCATCGAGTCGTTACTCTCCCTCGTAAATCTGTTACCCAAGATTAATTCGACGAACAAGTTACAGAGCGCGGTATCATCGATATCGGACACGCGCATGTTAGACGTATCGTTATTTCTTTAACCGTTTGAGTACCAAGTAGTGTGATCGCGCTGTTTATATTTTGTGTCGAAAAGTCCAAGTATATTTGAACGCTGCGGACGACTGACGGTATTTTGTATTTCATTGTTATCTTAATAATTTTTATTGAACAAAACTTGAAATATTTATAAACTAATAGTACGTATATATAAAAATATAAATGTATTTCATAAAAATAACAGATATGACGAGCGCTATTGTGCTGCTTGTTTCTCTTCGCAATCAATTAAGAGGCTATCGCGCCGTTCGGGAATTTATGACTCTGGTTTTTCAAAGACCCCTGGGACTCAAACGGTTAAATTATGTCAACATTATCAGGAACTAATTATTTTTCTATTTACTCTTTATGATTTTCGAAACATTAAAAGATTATTATTACTCGACTACTTAAATACTTTTTTAATTATGGTTAAACTTGTCACTACTTGTGTCAGAGACTGTAAAATTCATTCGAAATAATATTCTACAGGGACTGATGAAATCGGTGAGTTATATATTTATATAATTAAAAGATATTTCTATTTTTGAATTTTCTTTGCGAATATGTTAACTGTGCTTAAACAGCGCTGGGTCAAATTGATAGGAAAAATATTTTAAATACTATTTTAAGTAGTTGTTGATCTACAGTACGAATAAAATATTTTAAATATGTAGTAAAAAATAAACTATCTTTATTTTTACAATGTGGTATATAAAATAAAATATTTTATGTTTGTATTGTAAATAGTGTTTAAAATGTTGCTTAACAATGAAAATAGATTAAGCAGAAAGTTAATATCAGGATGCAAGAATCCAAAATATTTACAAATTAAATTCATGTTCTTTCGAACCCTGCTGCGGTCTCCGGATTTCTTTGTTCTTACTGCTCTCCTTTTTTTCTCTAAGAACTTCTGTATCCTTTAAACGTATAGACAAAATTGTATCCGACTGTTGAAACCGACATATTTGAAAAAAAGACGTGCGATCATAGAAAAACGCATTGATACAAAATTATATTATAAGACGGTCATATGACCCGCGTAGGAAAGCTGCAAAAGAAATAATAGCAGAGAGTGTTATAAATACATTGGAACATTTCAAAGAGAAAATAAGAGTTCGTAAAAATTTCACAAATGCCAAAAATTTGTTTGCGATCATAAATGTTCCAGTTCTTTGCAATGAAAATTATTATCAAGGATATAGTAACATACTACTACATTTCGCCGATCTATCAGTTAGAAGATAAAATAAACAAAAACGAATCTTTGTATGCAAAGGTAACTTTCTTTTTCAAACTCTTACCCAATAATTTAGTTGAATGGAAGACCGCAGCAGGGTCAAGTATGGGTATTCCCAAGTAACAAGTATTATTTACAGTTTTCATCGCTTAGATTAATCGTTTGTGGGCAAACACGCAATCCATTTTTTTTGTTTTTTTTTTTTTTTTTAATTTGTATTTTACTATTTGTCCAGCTGGATATTTGTTAAGTTTTTTTAACTTTATTTGTGGATGGCTATCCTTAGCGGGATACCATCTTCCAGTGAAGTCAGTGGGGTGTTTTCTTTTTAGTCTTCTTTCAATAAGAGTTTTGTTCGCTTCAGCAGCTAATTGGTTTGGATGTGTTACCGTTCTTTCCTTGTATTTATTTTTTTTTTTTTTTAGTGCCTGCCGATTTCTTCTTTGACCATTGGCGTTTTTAGGTCTTTGTAAATATCCTTGTTTATGATATTCCATGGAGCGTTGACTACCGTTCCGAGTATCTTTTAGAAGCGACTCTGCTTTATTTACGTGACTCATTGCTGCTGCCCCCCCCCATAGTGGTATTCCGTACGTCCAAATTGGTTTTATTATCGTTTTGTAAATTTTAGTTTATTTTCCATGCTGATGTCACGTAAAAAAAAAAGAAAAAAAAACTAGGTTTTTATAAGAAGGCGAGTGAGCAATGGCCCATTCGTATGCTTTATTAGCTGCAGATTACAAACTAAACTTACTGACTATAGGACCGAGGGTTTTATTTCGTTGTTATATCTTACGAATGGGGTCCGGCCATTATCTTTTCTCTTAGTCATCGCAATACTAGGTGTTATCCGATGTCAGCGGATTCCTGGCTCTCGAGTGTTCGTTACACTCCCGCCTTCGTAGAGTGAACTTAGTCCTCTAAGTTCTTGCGTTTCTTCAGAATCGATGGATGGAATTTTGGCCTTGGGTGGTGTTGATAATTCAAAACTTACTCTTGATTTTCTTCTGTTCCAAGTACCACAGGTAATATCGGTGTGTAAATGTTTATAGGGGCGGAAGGTGTTGTAGTACTAACGATGTTTTTCTTAATTTTGCAACAAAATATGTGAATACATAATTTTGACAATCCTATTTTATTGAGCAGATACAAGCATATGAGTCCAATGGATATATATCCTATTGTCTGCAACGTAGTGGGACCTCAAGCTTTAATTTGTGCCATTCTGTGCGAAAAAGTTAATTGATTGGCCCTGTCTTCTATTTGATTCAGGGTATCAGTATAACCGTTTAGGTTGCTCACTACTTTAGGAGATTTTTCTAAGGTATCAAGCATTAAGGATAAATCTACGTTATTAGTTATATTTATAATTTTGGTCTTAATATCGTAAAAAACGCTCTTGGGGCTGCCACTGATTCTCATATGGTTATCTCCGTACAATATGTCTACAGTTATTTTAGTTTTCAACAGAGAGGGTTGCTTCAGTTTAACAATTTGATGTTCTTCTTTAGAGAATATATTGAGTTCTATTGTTTTTTCTGGTATAGCTATGTAGTGATTTTCGCTTTGGAGTGGTATAAAAGTTATTTCTACGATCTTATAGACCGTGAATTTACAAAATCTCATGGTATTGTCTACACTAATTATTTCGGATGCGCAATCGTGTTTTCAACGTCTATCATGTATGGGTTGAGTTTGTTTGCAAATATACAATTCGTGTTTGATTCGACATTACTTGTCCAGATATATCTGATCTGCATTCATATAAGTTAATCCTGAGGTGAAAAATATCGGATCTTCGACTAATGGGGCAAGAAATGCTCCATTCTTTTGAGTCGGTATGAGGTATACCTGTTCTATTTCCCATTCGGAATCAATTATCGTTGGAATTGAAATTTTAAAGAAGATCTTTTCGTTTTGGACAAACAGTGTGAGTGTAGAGACGTCTAAAATGTTTTGGAAATTATTTTCTTCTGGTGAAAATTCTTTATTCATAATGCGATTTCCTAAAGCTTTAGCGTATTGTTCTAAGAAAGTGTGATGATCCATGATCTGGGGGCTAATAATTCCTTGTTTTCCTAGTAAAATTAAATTGAATATTTCATCGAGTAGGAAGTGTAGATCTGACAAAGCGCTTTCCATGGAAATAATCTTGACTACTAGAAGTTCTCTCTTCTTTACTTGATTCATTTCATTTTGTATATCCGCGTTTACTTTTTCAAATTGTTTTAGGCTGTCGGTGTTTAGGATTTTCCTAATTAGAACGGTTTGGTTAGCTACAATGGTTTTTAATTCGTTTCCTTCGTTAAATAGTTTGTCGATATTCTCGTTTATTAATTGTAAATCGTCAGAGTCTAAAGTTCCGAAAAGTGTTTTGCTAATTGAACCTATAGCGTTTATTAATTCTCTTAATTCTAGAACGAGTTAATAATCTCAAATGTATTCCTAGTGTTTTGATGTTATTAAATTTGTTGGTTAAGGAAAGTATCCCTGGTTCTCCTTGACACGAGGTGGTACAATGTTTTTGGATCTCTGTTATGTGTTTTCCTAATGTATCGATGTGGTTAGATATGTCGTTTACATCAATTCCTATATATACGTTAACTTTTTCATTATACAAATTGCCTTTAGATATTTTCTCGTGGAAAATTGCGTCACTTTCGATCGGTATAATTCCAATCCTAGTACGAGGGTCCTGCATGAGATGAGCGCTCTGAGAAGTATGGTTTGATTCTGTTGCCGTGTATCTTTTTAATTTTGTTTATTAACTAGAATTTCGTAATAGGGAGTCATAGCCTTTTCGATGTGGCAAGGACCTAACCATTCGTCGTCCAATTTATCTGCTTTGTGATCATTATGTACAAGAACTGCGTCTCCCTCTTTAATTACCGTTTGTGTCTTAATGATTTTTCTTTGTTGACGTCGCACGTAGCGTTTTCTACTTTGTTCAAGTGTCCGTCTAGCTAGTGTTTTGTATTTGACTAATTGTTTTTGCCAAACATTTCTTCATACGTGTAGTCGGAGGTTCTGGATATTGAGGATGGGAGGTTAGCCTTTCGTCCAAAGGTTAGTTCAAAAGGTGAAAAATCGGTTGTGTCACGTAAAATAAAACAAATTTAAGAAAAAAAAGAAACTTTATTTTTTTCTTGTTTGCAATACACTTCTGAGCTCTAGGCCTGACTGTTCAAGATTGACTTGGATGAATTTAGGGGGAGTATTAAAATTCTTTTATTCGTGGGAGTGGGAAAAGGCTTGGATCATATATTTCTGAGAACGGATAGAGTGCCCGGATGTTATCCCGATGCTCACTCATGCTAAGGCGCTTGGAATCTTGCTATCTTATCGCTTTGTTTAGTCGGATTTCGTTCGTGACATTTCGTCCATCACACTTTCATGGTTCACTTTGTCAAATGCTTTGGCAATGCCCATGAAGGGGGCTGTACAGTATTGTTTCTTTTTTATTGCTAGTAAAACTTCGTTGACGAGCCTGTGCATTTGCTCTATCGTGGAGTGTTTGTTTCTCCTCTCCTTAGATTGAACTTGGTCCCTCAAGTTTTCTTCAAAAGGCTTTTGTGGAATTGGACTCGGCGTGGCTTGAAAATCACAGTTGATTCCTCTTCTTCTTCGAGGTGGTATGAGTTGGTCGGAATATAGATGTTGAATGCTGTGACCGGGGCGCTTGGTGGGGATGTAGCATTGTGGCTGTTGATTAAGACTTCATTTCGGCAGAAAAATACATTAATACATAAATCGTTATACAAATATTCTTTTCTCTCTTTTTTCTCGAATACAGAGTTTTTTTCTGACAGTATGATATTTATTTGCGCGGATACTATTCTGGCAAAGAGAAGTGTCGACCTGGAAAGTAAGATTTTAAACGATTACCGTGTATTTTCTTTATAATATTATCAATTAAGATTTCGTAATAAGGAGTTTTGACAGAGTGGATTCTGTATGGTCCTAACCATTCAGTGTCTAATTTGTCCCTTTTGTGATCATTATGGATTAATACAAAATCTCCTTTAAATACCGTTTGAATTCGAACTGTCTTTCTCTTCTGGTGTCGAAGGTATCGTTTCTTACTGTTTATTAATGTTTTTCTCGCGATGTCTAAATATTTATTTAATTGCTTTTGCCAGAGTGAGAACATATCATTGTAAGTTAAATTCGAAGTTTTCGCGATTGCCGATGGTAGGTTTGCGTCTCTACCGAACGTTAGTTTAAAAGGTGAAAATCCGGTACCTTCGTGCACGGCTGTGTTATAACCCAAACATATGAAGTTTAATATCTCATCCCATTCTTTACCATTATTATCATGCAGACTTGTACGGATTAAATCTTTTACTACGGCATGTGTTCTTTCTAGAGATCCATTTGACTGAGGGTGAAAGCTAGTGGTTTTAACGTGTTTAATCTTAAATGCCTCTTCGAATTTTAACATAAGTTCACTAATGAAGTTTTGTCCCTGGTCTGTTAGGATTGTTTTGGGTGCAGAAAATATGTAAATGTAGTGTTCTATGAGTGCATTTATTATGGATTCTGTCCGTTGTGTTTTTAGTGGTACTAGGATCAAGTATTTTGTCAGTTCGTCATGTATTGAGAGTATAAATTGATTTCCTTTCTTAGTTTTGGTCATAGGTCCTATGATGTCCATAGCAATTTTGTCGTTAGGTTGCAATGGTGTGTCAGATATTATTGGTTCTTCTTTTGGTCTGATCCGCGTTAATTTCTCCTTTTGACAAGCTTCACATTTCTTTATAAACTCTTCGACTTTATTCAATAAATATGGAATTTTATATAGTTCTTTTATTCTTTGGTATGTCTTTTGTACCCCTAAATGTCCTATCGTACCGTTATGATTTTCTTGAATTATTTTCTCTATCTCTTCCTCGGTTAATTCTTGGATTAGGTCCCACGCGAAAATGACAGGATATCGGGTATCATTGAAATATATAAGTATAAGTTTGATCTGGTTCTTTTCTAATTCTGTAAACGTGTTGTCTCCTATACCTACTTTCTTGTTATTTCGTAATATGTTGTCGATTTTCCGTAACCATATTGCCTCGTCGAACTCTCCTAATTCTGTTTTAGTTAATTGATAGAAGGATTGGTCGTTGGGTTTCGTTTCTAATCGTTTTGGGATTTCTGACTTCTTTTTCCATTTAGTAAAATGTTGTAAGAAATCTAAGGCTACTGTTCCTTCAGGGATTTCTACCTTTTGAATCGCGTGAATTCTAGATAAGCTATCTGCGACTGGGTTTTCTTTGCCTTTAACGTATTCGATTGTGTATTCGTACTCTTCTAGTTTTAGTCTCCATCGCATTAATCTAGACGACGGGGGGTCTTTGCAATTATTCAACCATTTCAAGGCTTGATGGTCTGTTCTAATAACAAATTTTCGTCCTAATAAGTATTGTCGTAGTCGTTTCAATGCCCATACGATAGCTAATAATTCTTTTTCTGTAGTCCTATAATTTTTCTTCGGAGGGTTTAGCGTTCGAGAGATGTAATAGCACGGGTGTCCGTCTTGTGATAATACGGCTCCTATCCCTTCGTTACTAGCGTCTGTCGTTAATACGAATGTTTTAGAGAAATCTGGGTATGACAGAACAGGTGCTTGACAAAGTTTTCGTTTGAGTGTATCGAAACTGTTCTGTTTGTCCGTCCAATGGAAGTTGGTGTCTTTTTTTTTTAGGTCCGTCAGGGGTTTGGCTATTTTAGAGAAGTTACGTATAAATTTCCGGTAGTATCCCACGAGTCCTACGAACGATTTGACTTCGGTAAGGTTTCTAGGAATTTTAAAGTTTTCGACTGCTTCTATTTTCTTCGGATTAGGTTTTACTCCTTCCGATGTTACTACGTGTCCTAAATATTCGAGTTCTGGTTTTAGAAATTCACATTTATCTGGTTGGATTTTTAGTCCTAACTCTCTTAGTCTTTGTAATACCATGGCTAAGTTTTCATTATGTTTTTGAATAGTGCTTCCAAATATAATAATGTCGTCTAAATATGCAAAGCAATGTTTATTAATTAATCCGCGTAACGCTGTATCCATCATTCTTTGGAATGTGGCTGGTGCGTTTTTGAGTCCAAAAGGCATTCTGTTAAATAGGAAATGTCCTTGCGGTGTTGAGAAAGCGGTGTATTTCTTTGAGTTTTCGTCCATAGGGATTTGATGAAACCCGGATGATAGATCAAGTGCTGAGAAGAATTTCGCGTCACCTAATTGGCTTAATATGTCTTCTATGTCGGGTAGTGGGTAGGCGTCTTGGTCAGTCAGTTCGTTTAGTTTTCTAAAGTCAATAACTATTCTTCATTTCTGTTTTCCCGATGCGTCTAACTTCTTGGGAACAACCCATACTGGTGAATTGAAAGGAGAGTCTGATTCTTCTATAATGTTTTTATTTAGCATGTCTGTCATTTGTTCCTCGATTTCTCGTTTGTGGCACTCTGGTGGTCTGTATGATTTGGTGTTTATGATTTTGTCTTGTTTTAATGTGATTGTATGTTTTGTCAGATTAGTACATGGCAATAGGTCTGTTTCTAAATTGAATACGTCGATGTAATGTATTAATATTTTCTTTATAGGTTCGCGGAGTTCGCGTTCAATATGATTTGTTCTCACTACGGTTTTAAATTTAGCAATTTGATCTAATTCTTTACTGTTATCAATGTCGTTAGAAATTTCATGGTTTGTCTCACCAGAATTGAAGAAGCATACTCGCGTTGGTTTGCCTTCGAGGTAGATGGTTCGAACTCCCTTTTCGCCTGGTTGTATCGTTTCTGGTTTGTGAAAGTATAGAATATTATTATCAAGTTTTAATCTATCGTTGGAGATTTCATATTGATACTTCTCTAATCAAGGTAGACCTATTATTCCATCTTCTATTAAGGGAAAGTCATCCGGTACTATATAAAATTTATGTTCCTTGCCAAACAATTTAGATCTAATAAATTCGTTAGTGGTATATCTGTCTTGTCCCATGGAGAACATTCGAGGTTCATCGGCCTTGAAGGTTTGACAGTCTACCTTGTCCCTTTTCAATAGGTTGATTCCTGCTCCTGTGTCGATGAGGTGTGTCACATGTCCAGTTCTTGTGTTAAACCGTATTGTGAGAAGCTTGCCTGTCGTGGTGTTGACTCTTGGAATTTTCCTTGGTCTTCCGTCGTTTTGTCGTAAGTTTCCGTTTCTGTGTTGTGTGTCTCGAGATTGTGGACTGCTGGTGGTCTCGGGTGTTGGCTGGGTGTTTGAAAATTTCTACATTGACTGGAAACATGTCCGATTTGATTACATTTGAAACATTTCAGTTGAGTTCTTTGGGTAAGTGGCGTTCGCTCAGCTTGCTGGAAGTTACTTGGCATTGGTTTAGGTGTTCTTTGTAATCGGGTTTTAGCTCTCTCAATTGGTTGATACATTGTTCTTCCTAATCTTTTGTTGCGTTCGATCTCCCCTATGACTAACTCCGCCTCGAAAGCTGCATCTTGGGCTTCTTGAAGATTCTTTGGCCTTGTAGCTGATGTGCGTATCTCTATTTCGGGTTTTAAATTCAGCACGAAAACTTTGGTCGCTCGTTCGGTTTCAAGATCTATGGCGACTACTCGGCGTACTGGATCGCGAATTTCATGTTGAAGCGCGTATATCAGTTCGTTGAGGTTGTGTCGAAACCTCTTCACATAATTGTGTACCGATTCGGTTTGTCGCGTACGTTGCAACTTATCACGAGCTCCATTGGAAGTAATACTTACGGATACAAATTTTCTGAGGCTTTCAAATAGGTCCTCGTAGTTCTCGATTTCAGAGTGACGGATACTACGTTCCGCTTCTCCGATGATTCTTTGCGTTAGAATTAGTCGTAGTAATGTGCGTTTTTCTCTACATTCGGCTCGAGCTTCCCTTATCCGTTTAATAAACCCTTCTACTTCTATATCATCTTGTCCGTTGAGTATGGGGATAAAGTCTAAGCAGGTTTTTGCACTGTACATGGGGTTGTCACAACTTATTGCTTCCTCTTCACTGTCCATATCGTCCGTTTCGTTAGGTTTTACAGGTGGTCGCTTTCTCTGAATATTGCTGGTATCAGATTCATCCATCGTAATAAGGGAGCCTAACTCGGTAGTAGCGTCACGTCCTAAATTTATTTTAGTGATATGTTTTCCTAATAGTTCTATCTCCGCTGCACGTTTTTTGTTTTCACTATCGGCTATTCGTTGCGTCTCTTCTATTCGTCGCGCAAGAAGTTCGATTTGCTCGAGTATGGCACGGGTTGAATTATCCATAACTCCGGTTGCAGAGGCAGTATTAACAGTTTCGATTTTATCTTTTCTCGGCGCGGACATGATTCTAATTAAGTTTACTGAGTCCGAACTATTGTTGCTATTTGAGCTCGAAACGCTCGAAACGCTTGAGAAACTTGATTTTCTCGTACGGTAATGTACAAATGAATCCAGATTTCCAGCTTACCGTAGTAGCTATGGCCGTTGAGGAGTCTCTGGGATGTTTCCTCTCTGGTTGGTTCTAGATTCCGAATCTTATTTGTAGGCTTGCTCTGCGCTGACCGTAGTCCTCTCGTCTAGTTTCACCGTAGTGGAACGTTGAAAGTTTCTGCAGGGCTTCGTAGTAGCAAAGATTCGCAGTGGTCCGCTGATCCCTCAATCTTCAATGATGCGCGTACGCCGAAATCGTAATTTTGTTTTCACTGAAGCGAATGGATCCTGGCAGGATCGTCAAAAATGTCACGTAAAATAATAAAAAAAAAGGAAATTAAAGAAAAAAAAGAAACTTTTATTTTTTTTTTTCTTTTATTTGCAATACACTTCCGAGCTCTAGGCGTGATTGTTCAAGACTGACTGACTATATTTTAGAGTGAGTATTTAAATTCTTTTATTGGCGGGAGTGGGAAAAGGCTTCGGTCATATATTCCTGAGAACGGATAGGGTGACCGGATGTTATCTCCATGCTCACTCGTGCCAAGGGCACTTGAAATCTCGCTATCTTATTGCTTTATTTAGTTGGATTTCGTCTGTGGCATTCCGTATGTGACAAATACGTGTGCCACCTTCTTTATGTGTTGGAATAACGGACCGAAATCGAAGTTTCTAGAGCTGACGTTAGATAAGAAATATGCGCTGGCCGCTACATTGTATAGATTTCGCCGGTCCTGTAAGACGATCCGTCCGCTACACTGTTGTTAGTGCCGCTCGCTACGGTTAGGAATACGGCCTATAGAAAGCCTGGTGGTGTAACATACACCCTCCGTTGAGAGGGTACCGATCAAGTGATATGCTGTACTGTTATGAAGTGGATCCCTGGTCAGATTTCGTTGCTGTTGATTGTTTCTGATTCAATTGTCGACGATGTGTTCGGTAGTGGTACCATCCGCTTGATGCTCCGATCCAAGGTGTTCGTTGCCGTTCGAACTGTAGCCGTCCGGATGATGCCATCTGCGCCGGGTTGGACCTTGATGATTCTGCCCAATGGCCATTGCATTGGGGGAACGTTGTCTTCCCTGAGGATGACGATGGTGCCTTTTCGTATGCCATGACTGCCCTTTCTCCATTTGTTTCGGATGTTCAACTCTTTCTGGTACTCTCAATGCCAGCGACGCCAGAAATGCTGTTTGATGTTTTGAATATGTTGCCAGCTGGAGAGACGACTGGATGGAGTATCCCTGAAATCACGATCTCGAAAACTTGTTAGTGAGTCTCTGATGAGGAAGTGACCGCAAATGAGGACAAGGAGATCGTTAGGATCTGCAGATATTGGAGTTAGCGGAGTTGAGGATCGATTCGATTTCGATAATGAGTGTATTCAGGTTATTCAGGGTATTCAGGTACAAAGAATGCTACTGTTACGACCGTTCGCGGAGAGACGCGATCGCGAGGAGGCGCGTCAGCGAGAGGCGTAAATTCTCGCTACGATTCGGATAATCGACGCCGCGAGTGAGTCGTTCCCCTGCTTCGGTTAGGACAACAGAGGTGATTGAATGAATTAACACTGTGTTAACAGGGTTAATATAACAGTATATTTGCAACAATTATTACAACTAACAACGATAACCAAATAATTGTTTCACAAGGAAAGTAGTTAATGTCTCGATGGACTCAATGATCTGACCGATTATCAAATGCGATTTCTGTGACACGACTTTTCGGACGAGACTGTTAATTAAGACTTTTCGGATGCGATATTTAAGACTGTTTTAGTTAAGACTTGACCGAGAGTTGTAGACGACTGCTGAACTGCCCTTGTGGTGCCTCGGAGGAAAGCTTGGTGTGGGTGTGCCCTTTGACCGAAAAACGCGGATTCGTTGTTCACACTTTTCGTCCAGGAAGTGAGGGTAATGATCTGCGATGCCGATTGGTTATGACCCACTCTAATGAACAGGAGATGAAGAAGTCTCCCACCAACGTAGAGCGGGGGTGGACTTTGTTCCCGACGAGAAAACAGCCTTTTCCGAGTGACATGTGTTAGCCTTTTCCGTCTGGGAACTATCCGCTTTCTCCGGTCCGCTTTCTCCGTGATTCTTAAGAGCACCTAATAAATTCAAGGACTTTTCCAAGACCCGGCCATAAACTGAAAATACTTATAGAATTAGAGAATTCTCCAGACATGTGACTTGACGGGCAAACATGTCTGGAAACAATCAAGCTAAGAGTTAACGGTTTATGGTGGGCCCGTGTGTCTATTGAGAACCGGGACGACCGTAGGGTGGCCGTTGGCTGCCAGGTAGCGAGGGATGGCATGCAGATGCCCCACGCGACGTAACATCCTCCCCCCGTTGAGAGGGTACCGATCAAATTGTAGAGGTGGAGTGTTGCTCGTGATCGGGTCGAATGGGTAATGGAACGAGCTTTTTCACGCCTCGATCCAAAACGCTTTTCGCCGTCCGAACTGTGGCCGTCCGGATGATGCCGTCGGGGCCTGGATGGACTTTGATGACTCGGCCCAAAGGCCACTGCATTGAAGGTACGTTGTCTTCTCGGAGGATAACGATCGTGCCCTCTCGAATGCTGTGTCCACCCTTGATCCACTTGTTGCGGTTGACCAACTCGTTCAGATATTCCTTATGCCAGCGGCTCCAGAAATGCCGTTTGAGCTGTTGAAGATGTTGCCATCTGGAGAGCCGGTTGGGTGGGGTGTCTCTGAAATCTCGCTCCCGCGAACTCATTAGTGACTCGCCAATGAGGAAATGACCAGGAGTGAGGACAAGGAGGTCATTCGGATCAGAGGATATCGGGGTTAGCGGTCGTGAATTAAGGATCGCTTCCACCTCGATTATAAGAGTATTGAATTGTCCGGTTGTGAGTAACTCGTTGCCGACGGTGCGTCTGAAGTGGCGTTTGAATGACTTTACCGCCGCTTCCCATAGACCCCCGAAGTGCGGGGACTGAGGGGGGATGAAGCGCCATTCGATTTGCCTACCTGATAGGAATACATTTACCCTTTCGTTGTGTTCTTCTGATCGTAGCAGGTTATGGAGTTCTCGCAGTTCATTATTTGCCCCGATGAAATTTGTACCGTTGTCGGAATAGATGGTGGAGCAAAGCCCCCGTCGAGCGATAAATCTGCGAAGTGCGGCGATGAAGGCTTCGCTCGTGAGATCGTCAACTAGCTCGATATGCACCGCCTTGACCGCTAGGCATACAAAGATAGCGACGTACACCTTAATCTTGCGGCGGTTGCGATCCCTTTTCTCCTTGACGTAGAATGGATCACAGTAGTCCACACCGACGTTTGCGAATGGACGAGATTCCGTCACTCGCGCTTCCGGCAAATTACCCATTATGTAATACACCGGCGGTGGATGAGCACGGCAACAACGGACGCAGCTTTTGATCGTTCGCCATTCTTGACTTCGGCCGTCAATGGGCCAGTATCGTTGTCTGACTGCGTACAAGGTAGCCTGTGTCCCCGAGTGCATGTGGATCTTGTGTTCATTCTCCATGATGCATGATGTAACAGATGCTTTGGGCAATACGATGGGATGCTTCTGAGCGAAATCCATTGATGACTGACTAAGTCGACCTCCTACCCGCAATATTCCGTCCTTGTCAATGAACGGGTTGAGTCGCGCGAGCTTTTCCCCCTTACCGTCGCGTTTCGATCTTTTCGGAGCGTGTGGATTTCCTCAGAGAAATAGATGTTTTGCAAGAGCTTTATTAGCTTGTCGTGTGCTGTGCGTAGTTCGGCCACGGTTATGGGTGTAGTTCGGTTTTGTTTATGTTTCCAACGGAGACAACGCGCGACGATCCGTATCAACTTGGGCCAAGATGAATACCTTTGCAGTACGCTATCGTCGGCGGGGGTGGCGGATAGACAAATTACCTTTTTTTGTTCTGGTAACTCCGTTTGCGGTGTCGGTGTCCATCTCGGCCAGCGGTCTTCTGATTGTTGGAGCCATTCAGGGCCGTGCTGCCAAATGGTCGGGCGTAGGAAATCTTCAGGTGTTTGGCCTCGCGATATTAGATCCGCGGGATTATCGTTGGTAGGAACATGGCGCCAATCACGGGTACTGGTTTTGGTTTGGATCTCGGCGACTCTGTTAGCGACAAATGTTTTGAGTGTGTGCGGCGACGTGTTTATCCAGTGAAGGACGATGGTCGAGTCGGTCCAATAGACGGTCCGAGTGATGCTACGTGGTAAGGCCTGCTGCACGGTAGACATCAAGGACGTAAGAAGAACGGCTCCGCTCAATTCGAGCCGAGGGATGGTTTGGGACTTGAGCGGGGCTACCCTTGATTTCGCTGTTAGAAGCTGTATCGAGACGCGGCCTGCAGGGTTAACGCTACGGAGATAAACACAAGCTCCGTAGGCCTTCTCGCTGGCATCGCAGAATCCGTGCATTTCGATCTCCGTTGCGGATTCAATGATTGCTCTGCGTTGGAACGTGATATTGTTCAGGAGTGCCAATTGGGCATAGTATTTGTTCCATTCTGAATGCACGTCTGAGGGAAGAGACTCGTCCCAATCGACCTTCAAAGCCCAGATTCTTTGGAGCAGCATTTTTGCTCGAACGATCACTGGCGCGAGTAGTCCCAAGGGATCGTAGATTCTAGCAATTACGGAGCTGATCGATCGCTTCGTAACGTGAGACATGTTAGCCGTTGCTTCGACCGAGTAAAGGATTGAATCATCGGAGGATTCCCAAAAAATCCCAAGGGTTTTTAAAGGTTGCGACTCACCCAATTGTAGACTCTGATTTATGTCATGTTCCGATAGTCCGTTGAGTAATTCATGGTTGTTGGATGCCCATTTTCTTATTTTTAAACCGGCTGTTTGGAGAAGTTCGGTGAGCTCTGTTCGGATTGAGAGCGCCTCGTCTAACGTATCAGCTCCGGTGAGGGCGTCGTCGACATAGAAGTCTCGTTGTAACACTGATGAAGCTCGTGGGAACCGGTGTCCTTCGTCGTCTGCTAATTGTTTGAGACACCGGATAGCCAGGTAGGGTGCAGCTGACAGCCCAAACGTGACGGTGTTGATTTGGTAAGTTTCGATCTCACCGTTGGAATTTCGCCATAAGATTTGCTGGTATTTCCGGTCTTCCGGACGCACGAGAAACTGTCGATACATCTTCTCGACATCACCTGTGAGAACGTACTGATGGGAGCGGAATCTTAGAAGGATATCGAACAGGTCCTCCTGCAATTTCGGTCCTATATGAAGAGTGTCGTTCAAAGAAACTCCGGTGGTGCTTGGTGCAGATCCGTCAAACACCACGCGAAGTTTTGTGGACGTGCTCGACTCCTTGATCACACCATGATGTGGCAGGTAATATTCGTCAGCTGATTGGTGGTGTGATGTGACCTTGGTCATGTGGCCCAATTCCAAATATTCCTGGATGACCGCCCGATACGCGGTTTCGAATTGTCGATTGCGTTGGAATTGGCGTTGGAGAGAGGCGAGTCGTTTCATCGCCATGGTTTTGGATGACCCGAGTGTGGAAAGTTTTTCATTGAAGGGGAGTGCAACGATGTATCGTCCGTCGCCGGTGCGTTGGACGTGGTTTTGGAAATGCTCTTCACATAGTCGATCCGCTTCTGACGTGTGTTTTGTCTGTGGGCCTTCGTCGAGTTCCCAAAAGCGGGTGAGGTCCTTTTCTAGCTCCGTTGTGACGGCATGGAAAACCCTTGCGGTCAACGGGAAGAATGGGCTCCCCCCGATGACCCATCCGAATTGCGTTTTTTGCAGACGCAGGTCGGGACCGGCTGATGGATTTAAATTGATTTGGCCGACGCATAATGAAGCGACTGTGGGTCCTGAACTGAGCAAGATATCGATCGGGGCTGGCAAATGGAATGCTGGATCGGCTAGCTGGATATTCTTAGGTATAGGAATTATTGATCGGTCTATGGCTTGATTCGGGATCGATGTTGAAATTGTGGGTATGATAAGAAACGTCAACGTGCGTTGGTAGGTTCCAGTCGTGGATGTGATCGTGGCTGTGACGAAACGGTTCGAAATCATCGACAAGGTATGGAGGGCTCCGACTGGAATCGAACATTTATGTTGAGGAATTTTCAATGACTCGGCTAGCCGCTCAGTCATGAAATTCATACTGGAACCAGTGTCTAACAGTGCTCGACAGCGCAAGGGCTGAGCTTTGTCGTTTAATATGTTGACGCGCGCGGTGATCAAAAGATCGTTAGTTAATGAGGTGGGTGAAGTTGTAGTCAATGAGTCGGCCTCCCGTGTCCCCCGTGCGTCTGTCTGTCGTCGTCATTGTTTGTTATGTGGTTGAGAATTGGATACTGGACAAGGATTTGATGCAGTTACTTTTGTTCGCGATGGCCGCGATTCGCGTTGTGGAGACGATCGTGGAGACGTTGAAGATCGTCTCGATCGATGTGCCGAACGAGGTATCGGTGAACTAGGTGGTTATCGTGAGCCAGATGATCGGTCGCTCGACGATCGACAGTTCGATGTTCGTGGTTTGATAAGACCTTGATCGCGGTGTAAGTGATGTCGCTGTCTGCATATGCGACATGAACCGGCGCAACATTGATCCACCGAGTGCCCCTTGCCTAAACAATTTGTACAGAGCGATGCCCGTTTGACGGTTTGAAGGCGATTTTTGGCCGACTTCGCCTTGAAGACATCGCAATTCCAGATTTCGTGTTGTCCTTGACAACGTTGGACACACCAACGACTTATGTGCTGTGGTAAATGTGTGGGCTCGCGGCGCGTTTTGTCGCTGACGGTTGTGTTGGTCGGACGCCCTGGTCATCGCGGTTGTGGTGGAGCTTGTCGTGTCACCGTTCGTCCGCGTTTTTAAGAAGTCTACCAAGTGCGTGTATGACGGCATTTTTTTTGTCTAGTAAAGTGCGTTGCCATTTACGGATGGTGACTGAGGGTAGCTTCGATGTGAACATTTTGATGAGAACAACATTTGATGTGACTGGTTCCCCCAGTTTCTCTAATGCTTGAAGATTAACTTTAACTGTCTCGAGAAAATCATCTATTGCTTCGGGGGTCTCTTTTGTTATTTTCGGATAATCGAAAATCAGGTCCCAATGGCGCATGCAGACTTGTGACGGTGGCAGTCAAATTTCTCTTTGAGAACGTCATTGGCGATTGAATATTTAAGCTCGGTGATGTCTAACGATTGGATGCTTCGCGCGGCCTTTCCAGTCAAGGATGATCGGAGATAATGAAATTTTTGTACGGATGTCAGTCGCTTATTTCGATCTATTGCGGCGGAGAAGGAGTCATAAAAGGAATGCCAATTTTCAATGGTACCGTCGAAAGTAGGTAGGTTAATCTCTGGCAATTTTATCGGAGTCGGCACGGCGAAATTGGGGTGAATTGCAGCTTGGTGATTTCAATGAGGATGCTGGTGTCACGTAATAAATGGCGAGAGGTTATAAAAAAAAAAAAAAAAAGAAAAACGAATGAGCAATAGGCTATTCGTATCGAGTTGAAAGTGTAGATCAGACAAAGCGTTTTCCATGGAAATAATCTTGACTACTAGAAGTTCTCTCTTCTTTACTTGATTCATTTCATTTTGTATATCCGCGTTTCCTTTTTCAAATTGTTTTAGGCTGTCGGTGTTTAGGATTTTCCTAATTAGAACGGTTTGGTTAGCTGCAATGGTTTTTAATTCGTTTCCTTCGTTAAATAGTTTGTCGATATTCTCCTTTATCAATTGTAAATCGTCAGAGTCTAAAGTTCCGAAAAGTGTTTTGCTAATTGAACCTATAGCGTTTATTAATTCTCTCTTAATTCTAGAACGAGTTAATAATCTCAAATGTATTCCTAGTGTTTTGACGTTATTAAATTTGTTGGTTAAGGAAAGTATCCCTGGTTCTCCTTGACACGAGGTGGTACAATGTTTTTGGATCCCTGTTATGTGTTTTCCTAACGTATCGATGTGGTTAAATATGTAGTTTACATCTATTCCTATATATACGTTAACTTTTTCATTATACAAGTAGCCTTTAGATATTTTCTCGTGGAAAATTGCGTCACTTTCGATCGGTATTAATTCCAATCCTAGCACGAGGGTCCTGCATGAGATGAGCGCTCTGAAAAGTATGGTTTGATTCTGTTGCCGTGTATCTTTTTAATTTGGTTATTGACTAGAATTTCGTAATAGGGAGTCATAGCCTTTTCGATGTGGTAAGGACCTAACCATTCGTCGTCCAATTTATCTGCTTTGTGATCATTATGTACAAGAACTGCGTCTCCCTCTTTAAATACCGTTTGTGTCTTAATGATTTTTCTTTGTTGATCTCGCACGTAGCGTTTTCTACTTTGTTCAAGTGTCCGTCTAGCTAGTGTTTTGTATTTGTCCAATTGTTTTTGCCATAGTGTAAACATTTCTTCATACGTGTAGTTGGAGGTTCTGGATATTGAGGATGGGAGGGGTTAGCCTTTCGTCCAAAGGTTAGTTCTAAGGGTGAAAAACCGGTTGCATCGTGTATCGCTGTATTATATCCTAAGCATACGAAGTTTAATACTTCGTCCCATTCTTTGTCTGAGTCGTTTACGATACTGATGAACTGACTTGTTCGTATCATGTCTTTTACCGTTGCGAGTGTTCTTTCTAGGGATCCGTTAGGTTGTGGGTGAAAGCTGGTTGCTTTTATATGTTTTATTTTGAATGCTTCTTCGAATTTCGTCATGAGTTCGCTAATAAAGTTCTGTCCTTGGTCTGTTAGTATAGTTTTCGGTGCTGAGAAGATGTAAATGTAATGATTCAATAAGGCATCTATTACGGATTCGGTTCTTTGTGTCTTGAGGGGTGTTAATATCAGGTATTTGGTCAAATCATCATGAATAGAAAGTATATATTGGTTTCCTCGTTTAGTTTTTGGCATGGGACCAATTATGTCCATTGCTATCTTTTCGTTTGGTTCAGTAGGGGTTTGTGGTATTGCGGGAATTTCTTTCGCGCGGATTCTGACAAGTTTCTGTTTTTGACATGCTACATAATTTTTTATAAATTCCTCTACTCTTGAGAACAAATGTGGGATTTTAAATCGTTCTTTACTTAAGTTTTCTGTATACCTAAGTGTCCTGAAACGTCGTTATGGTTTTCTTTTATAATCGTGTCAACTTGTTCGTCTGTTAGAATTTGAATCGGGTCGTACGCAAAGGTTATTTCTTCTATTTTGTCGTTAACATACCTCAAAAATGTTTTTATTCGTGCTATTTTGATTTCATCGAAGCTTTTGTCTCCTATGCCTAACCTTTTATGTTTTGTGACTGATTCTACGATCTTCTTTAACCATTTCTCTTTGTCGTAGGATCCTAAAGTTTCTTTTGTTATTTGGAAAAAGGATTTTTCGTTGGGGACCATCTTTAGTAGTCTAGGAAGTGTGTCGGTGTCTCGTTCCCGTCTGTTATACTCAAGGAGATTGTCTTTACTCGTCAAATTATTGATACTTTGTTTCGAGAGTGCGTTAGCAGCCGTATTATCTTTTCCTTTGTGTTATTGTATTTCGTAATCGTATTCTTCTAATTTTAATCTCCATCTAATTAGTCGTGATGAGGGGTCTTTGCAGTTTTTAAGCCAAGTTAAAGTTTGATGGTCGGTTCTTATGAGAAAGTGTCTTCCTAGCAAATATTGTCTCAAACGTTTTACTGCCCATACGATTGCAAGGAGTTCTTTTTCAGTGGTCGACTAGTTTCTTTCGGAAGGATTTAATGTTCTGGAGATGTAGCAACAAGGGTGGTCGTTTTGTGAATGAACAGCGCCTATTCCTTCGTTAAAGGCGTCGGTTGTGAATGTAAATGTTTCGTTAAAGTTGGGATATGTCAATACCAGGGCTTTGCATAATGCGTCTTTGAGAGTCTGAAAGCTATTTTGTTGTTTGTCTGTTCAATGAAAGGGTGTGTCCTTCTTTGTCTGGTCGGTTACGGGTTTGGCTATCTTTGAAAAGTTAGGTATGAATTTTCTATAATATCCTGCTAGTCCTAAGAATGATTTTACGTCGGTTGGGTTTTTGGGAATTTTGAATTCTTTGACCGCTTCTATCTTTTTCGGGTTTGGTTTTATTCTTTCGTATGTGATAATGTGATAAGTTATTCTAATTTTGGTTTCAATAACTCTCAATAATTCTCTTCAATAATTCTCTTAATCTCTGTAATACAATTGCAAGGTTGTCGTTCTGTTGTTGAATCGTATTTCCGAATACAATGATGTCGTCTAAATAAACGAAACAATAAACCGCGAAGTGCCGTGTACATCATGCGTTCGAATGTAGCTGGGGCGTTTTTTAAATCCGAATGGCATTCGATTGTATTGAAAGTGTCCCTGAGGCGTACTAAAAGCTGTGTATTTTTTTGATGTTACGTCCATTGGTATTTGATGAAACCAGGAGGAGAGGTCTAGTGCGGAGAAGAATTTCGCGTTTCCTAATTGCGAGAGTATATCGTCAATGTTTGGCAAAGGGTACGCGTCTTGATCGCTTAATTCGTTTAATTTACGGAAATCTATCACTATGCGACACTTTTGTTTTCCGGAGGCGTCCGATTTCTTGTGGACTACCCATACTGGACTATTGTACAGTGAGTCTGATTCTTCGATTATGTTTTTGTTTAACATTTCTTTGATTTGTTTTTCGATTTCTAATTTGTGTGCCTCGGGTGGTCTGTAAGATTTTGTGTTTATGATTTTGTTTTCTTTCAATGTGATGATGTGTTTTGTTAAATCGGTGCATGGTAAAGTGTCTGTGCTAGGTTGAATACGTCAATGTAGTGTAAGAAGATTTTTTCGATAGGAATGCGGAAATTGTTTTCAATATGGTTCGTTCTAATTATGTTTCTGAATTTTTGAATTTGTTCGAGATCAACTTCATTAGAGAGATCATTAGAAATTGGTATTGGTTGCTCCCCAGTATTGCAGAAGCATACTTGCGTCGGTCTCTTGTCCAGATAAATTGTTTCGACCTTGGTTTGTCCTGGAGAAATTACCTGTGGTGGCTGAAATAAGAATACATGATCGTTAAGTTGGATTTGGTCGTTTGTAATTTTGTATTGATAGTTTTCTAGCATTGGTAACCCTTTTTTTTGCGGGAGGAGGGGAAAATGCTTTACGCATACCCAGTGACCCGTGTCGCTGGGTTATTTGGGACTCGGCAGATGTCGTCGCCATACCCACTAAAAACCCCTCCTCCTTCTTCTCCTGCTTCGTGGTCAGACAACCCCGGCAAAACCATCGGCATTCATCAGGGTTGTCCTTGTCGTGTCCCCGCTATATCTTCTTTCCGAGCAGCTGTTACTCCCATCCTTTTCTTAGCCACTTCCATAAGGTTGGCTGTCCTCCTTCTGCGGCACGTGACTGTCTTGCAGCTCTGCTTTCCCTGCTCGGCGTGTTTGTTGCGCTCGTCCTCCTCCTGGCCGTCTCCATGGCCTTCTGCGTCTCCCTCCTGTGGGACATGACGGTCTCACAGAACTGTTTAAATTTACTCCAGTTTTCGTCCTTGGCGGTCACCGTGGCCATGAGATTGTTCACGTTTATCTTCTCGCCAAGGTCGTTCTCCAGCTCGATCCTTCGGTCGATCCACTTCGGCGATAAAATCGCCGGCTACGACGACCTTGTCGTGTCTCCTAGCGGCGTCCTTCGTCATCGATGACAGCGTTTCTATGTAGGACGCATAGTCCTGCTTATTGATGTTGGGCGAACAGTATCCGCTGTTGCAGAAGACGTCGCCGGCGAGTATGCCTACCATCCCGTCATTCTTGACCACAGTAGTCTCGTCCGGGAGTTCACCGTTGAAAAGGGTGACCCATATCGATGCGTCTCCTTTGGTGTCGTTGAACCAATACGGGAACTGCCTGTTTGGCTCGGATATTACCACTATATCCGGCCTAAGTTCCATCGCGCATTGGTGCATCAGGTCCTGCGCCAGCTTGCATATGTTGAGGTTTATCTGCAATATAATCATTTTCTTTTCAACAGCCTTCTATATTCTGGGCAAGCCAGCAACCCGGTCACGTGATCTAATTTCACTCCTTTCTCCTTGTTGCAGATGGAGCAGGACGTAGCATTGGTAACCCTATGATTCCGTCTTCGATTAGTGGGAAAGTCGTCAGGTACTATGTAGAATTTGTTTCTTTTGTCACAGATTCTAAGGCAAACGTATTCGTCTGTCTCGTATTTGTCATTGCCCATAAAGAATGTTTTCTTGTCGTCTTTTAATGGGGTGGAAATGATTCTTGAGCTTTTGACTATGTTTATTCCGGCACCAGTGTCTACTAAATATCGCTTTAATCCAAGTTTTGATCCGATGGTAATTGTGAGGAGTCTTCCAGTGATGGCGTTGATTCGTATCGTTGGTCCTCTTCCACTTTTTCCTCGGGATTCATAATCCTCTTCGTCCGTCATATAGTAATTTCTTGGAGATGATAAGTTTCTTTGGCTGGCTGGCGGAAAATTTCGCCGTTGGGTACAATCGTCGGCTAAATGTCCCGCTTGATTCTATTTGAAACATTTGGGCGGTGGTCGTTCCATTATCGCTTTTCTTTCCGTAGGTGGATTTATTGGCTTTGATAGTGCGGTGGTGCCGAGTGTGATGTTTCTTTTTGCATTGGGTGTTTCTTGAAATCGGGGGTTGAATCTCGCAATTGGTTGATTCGTTGCTCTTTCTCTATTATGTTTTTGTTGCGTTCGATTTCCCCTATGAATAACTCTGTCTTGAAAGCTGTATCTTGTGCTTCTTGGAGATTCTTCGATCTTGTAGCCGATGTGCGTATTTCTATTTCGGGTTTCAAGTTTAGAACAAAGATTTTGATGGCTCGTTCAGTTTCAAGATCTATAGCAACTGCTCGACGTATTGGATCGCAAATTTCGTGTTGAAGCGCGTATATCAGTTCGTTGAGGTTGTGTCGGAACCTCTTCATATAACTGTGTATCGATTCGTTAAAGTTCTGTCGCGTACGTTGCACTTTATCACGGGCTCCGTTAGATCTAACGCTCACGGATACAAATTTTCTCTGAGGCTTTCGAACAGCTCTTCGTAACTCTCGATTTCCATGTGGCGGATACTGCGTTCCGCTTCTCCGATGATTCTTTGTGTCAAAATTAAGCGTAATAATGACCGCTTGTCACGACATTCGGCTCGACCTTCTTTTACCCGTTTAATAAACCCCTCTACTCCTATATCGTCTTATCCATTGAGTGTTGTAATGAAGTCTAGACAGGTTTTTGCATTATACGTGGGATTGTCATGACTTAGCGCATCTTCTTCACTGTCTACAAACTTTTCCGTTTCGTCAGGTTTTGTTTCGGTCTTTTTAGGAATAGGTGGTCGCCTTTTCTGAACAGTGCTGGCAGTAGCGCCTTCGGTAAAAGTGGAATTGAACTCAGACGTGGTAACTGACTGAACTCTTACTTGTAGTTCAGCGATATTCTTACCTAAGAGTTCAACTTCTTTAACGCGTTGTTGACTTTCGTCTTGTAGTTGTTTACGCAAGTCATGTATAGCGTCTAGTATGGTCCGAAGATCCACACCTGTAGCCATAGAGCTAGCAAAAGATGTGTCTTCCGACTTTTTGCTCATAGTGGTTGTTATACTGTCGTTGGAGTTTGTACTATTGAAACTGTTGCGACGGGTACGATAGTGTTTAAAAGAATCCAGTTTTTCTTTTTACCTGGGTATTCCTTTTTTCGTGAATGTTGCTCTGACCAGTTTCAGTTTTGATGACGACCGTAGTCCGCTTTCCGTAGAAGTCGTTTTCACGCAAAGTGAGCTGATCTATGCAGAGATCCGCTGATCCTTCAATCTTCAGTGATGCGCGTACGCCGAAATCGTAATTTCGTTTACACTGAACGGAATGGATCCCGGCAGGATCGCCAAAAATGTCATGTAATAATAAAAAAAAAAACGAGGTTTTTATAAGAAGGGGAGTTGTTCACTGTTGATTTCGACTCTTTACGTACAACTATCGATTCCAACTGACGATTCTCATCTCTCGGTTACAACGCAACTGTTTTCTTTATCCGATTCGTTTCTCTTTGTCGTCCCTCAATATCCCTAATACGCCTGTGTTCGTTAGGCTTCCGCGACCGTTGCCATGTACGCCTTCTTCCAAATATTTGACGGATGGACCATACGGCTATCGATGGCTCATTAGGCTATTCTTGTCGGCATTGCGCCTTATCGCCGACATTGCCTGTATGTCGGCGATCTTTCCGCGTTACTATTATATAATTGAGATAAAAGAAACCGTTCTACAGTATCACCTGACTAGTGCAGCCGTGTGGTCCCCGTGAATGTGAGTATTTTGCTGTTGGTAGTTGTACGCAATCCAGTGAAACTAAATAGTTTTAAAATTGAAGTAGGCGAGGAAATTGGAGTATTATGATGGTGCAAGTTGAAAGGGGCTGATTTCCTATACAAAAGTAAGTCGAGGATGAAGTGACAATTTTTAACACAAGACTTGGTTTTCCAGAAAATCAATTATGAAGTTCCGTCCACTTGACTCGCTTCCTTTTATGTATACGCGTACTTACATGACGTAACTTCACAATCCATTGTCTGAGAAACGAAGCCAGGAAAAATTTTATATATCTGAATGCACGTCTAAAAATACCGTTTATTCTCATACATGTATGTATGTCTTCTTAAATATTTTGTTTATTCGATAACATGAAATATCAAAACTGACTACTTCAGCCAACGCTCATACCGCGTTGAAAATACTCGTTCTCGTCCGATCACGAAAGTCAAGCAGCGCTGGGCACGGATAGTACTTAGATGGGTGACCGCTTGGGAACTCCGTGTGGTGTTGGCTTTTTTTACTTTTCTTAACACTTAGCCAACCGAACGGAGAGATCTCCCTTTTTTATTTTAGCAACGCGTTTTCTTTTTTGTCGTTGTTATTATCAGTTATGGTTTACCTGGAAATGTTTCCAATTA
The DNA here is from genome assembly GCA_905332935.1 of Bombus hortorum. Lineage (NCBI taxonomy): Eukaryota > Metazoa > Arthropoda > Insecta > Hymenoptera > Apidae > Bombus > Bombus hortorum. Next base: position 4,581,628 of record HG995204.1, read on the forward strand.
ATTGCGATTCTATTTCTGCTTTTGTAAAGTGCAATATGTAATAAAATACATCAATTTAGCGGTCTTAAAATTTATTAAAAAGTTACACTATCAGTTATGACTAAATAAAGTTATAGTCGAACGATACCACACTGTAAAAAAAATATTAAAATGCATTTTGAATTTTTAACTTCACGTTCAAGTCGTGTCATTTACCTTTAGTCATTTTTAATGTTTCTAATTTTACCTATATCTTTTTATACTTTTAATATATACTTTTAATTTAATGTTTTGTATAAGCAATATGTGAAATCGTTAAACACAATCATTATCGCAAAATATAATTGACCACTTAAAAAATCCTTTTTCAAGTATTAGTGAATATTAGTCCTTGTTACTTGGAAAAATGCACGGTGGACAGCGTATTGGTTGGCTTGCGCGGTCGCGGTGAAGGGTATAGCTCGCTCTGGCGCGCGCAGTTGGCTAAGTGTTAAAAAAACGTAATCTATGGTTGTATACACGAAGAAAATATCATTTAGCATTATACGATTGTATCATACGTTGTATCATTCTCGCATACACGCTTATATATTGCTTCATTTATATTTTCCGATAATGTTACATGTATTCAATATTCGGAATTGGAGAATGTACAAGTATTATACATACGTATGTCGTTTGAAAGAATGCAAAAATACATGTGCCGAAAATTGTGACACAAACCGAAGGACGATGATTGCCTGCGAAAATGAAGTCGAAAATGTAAAATGACGTTTTTCGCTTTGTTTTCGCGATAATCAATTACGAAATTGCCCCTACTTAACTTCACAGTCCATTTCCTTAAAAACGAAGCCAGGCATGATTTTAAATATCTTTTTTATCCTCTTACATAATTGTACGTCGTAAATATTTTTTATTCAATAATATTAAATAACAAAACTGATTACTTCAACTAATGCTCATACCGAAGAGAATGCATTCTTTCTCGTCAGAGTGCTGTGAACCTCCAGCAGGTCGGACCTCACTGACCAAAAATACCAGGCGTAGGGCTTATGGAGTTTGCCAATTTATACAGTCATATTCAATAACGAAAAGTGACAAATAATGCTCACTATAAAAATAATCAAGAAAAGAGAAGGAAAGAAGATAGACAGAATGAACAGAGCAACCAAAAGAAAAATATTACTACAAAAATGGATCAATAATTTTCTTAGCAACACATGCTTTGGCTCCCAAAGGACGCGGAAACTCAACCGTCCACCAAACCTGGTAAACAGGAATAAAAGGGCAGAAAGTATCCAGGAAAGTATAAACAAAGAGGAAAGCATAACGAGAGACGTGGACCGCGAAAAAAGCGAAACTATAAATTCAGCAGATAGCTCCCCAATATTAGCGATACAAACGAAAAATAGGTTCAGCGTATTGCAATCACAAGAGTCCAGCCTACCTCGGACACAGTAATACCCTCAAATAATAACAATAAAAGAATCCACAATAATAAGGGAAAAGAAGGAAAATCTAGGAAATATAGCAAGTATGCATACGACCTGTCAGGACGAAAAGTCACAAGTCCGAAAGAGAATAATGAATGGACGGAGAGGTATTCCATCATCAACTAAACCCTCAACGACCCTGACGCAGCCCAGCGAAATGGATAACGCAGGGGGCTCATCTCCAGCGACAACGCTACCGAGAAGCCAGACAACCCGGACAGGCCACTAGCCTCTACCTGGAAGAACGCTGACACCGCAGTCCCCACAAATAGAGACAAACGGCCTTCAATATACATGACCCACCAAGACCCGAAGGAGACAGTAAAACTCGTCGAAGAGACTCTAAACAAAAAGTCATTCCACATTAAACGAATACATACGGATAAACACTTGCTCTTCCTACAAAGTACACCAGAATTTAACAAAGGGAAAGAAATCGTAATTGCAGTTAAGAGAGTTTTTTACGCATATACACCCAAATCGGAGAAGTACCACACGGTGTCACTAAAGGTTCTAAACAATAGCTTCTCCGAGACAGAGATAGTTGCATAGTTGCAAGCACTACAGATGTCGGACGTCCAATTGACAAAAGATTGGCGCTTCTCAACAAAAAGGTCAAGAGAGAACAATGTATTGCTTCCAATTTACATAATCCAAGTATCTGCACAAGGCAATATTAGTAACCTACTAAAAATGAACCGTCTAAATTACTTTAGGGTAAAATAGGACAAATCAGAGAAAATGACACAACGCAATATCAGAAATGTAAACTGCATGGAGCCCGGATGGAGCAAGCAAGTGCAAAATCAAAAAAGAATACGCGGTAAACAAATACAAAGTGCATTGCGTGAACTGTAAAAACTACGGATATCCTGCTTTGTATAAAGGATGCCCAAAACTCGTTGAACTTAGCAAAAAACTTTGCGAAAATATCAACAATTGCAAAAAATCAAAATCAAACGCATTGCTCAAATAAGCCGCAAATTCATCCCGTAGTTAAAGTTCTGTGACATCCTAAGGTAAGGAATAAGCCGAAACCAAGTCTCCGAAAACCATAGCCCAACCGAACATAATAAACTTATCGAAGACTTCAAAAAAAGCATATATAAAGCCCTAAATGAACAACAAACACAATTAAAGGAACTAAAACAATCATTAAAAACGCATGATTAAAGGATTGACTCTTGCCCAAAGGAGTTTCATACCTAGCCATATGCCTTGGAGATACACAATTACAATTGCTTAATTTAGGGACGAATAACACGCTCAAAACCATAGACTACAATTGCGACCATAACGCTGTCGTATTCCCGATAAATAAAAATACATCTGACTTCTTAACCCTAGAAACACAGAATGACGGACCGAGGTACAAGTACAAAGAAACAAACTAGGAAAAATTACAAAATCAGCTGGAAAAGAATGAAATTTTGCGATCTAAATATCGACAACAATGTCAACCTAACATAGAGGCAAATCATTTCATTTATAGACGAAATAGAAAAGAATATATAAACCGCCCTTCAAGAATCCGTACTAAAAATAAAGCAAAAGTTGGCATTCCAGTCCTATATCTAAAAAAAAAACGAGACAAAAGCAAAATAAACAATCTAAAATAAAACTTCCTATGATAAAGTAGTAGATTTGGAATAATTAAAGTACCTTTTGCGCAAAATAAAGTTGCGCCTGAAGCAGGAATTCGCAAACTCCATAAATCAACACTGGGCAAACAAAATAAAAAATATCTCTAAAAAGGACTCTGCTAGCATGTCCCACAGAGCAATCAAATTTTTATATCAGAAGAACCAAACTCTATCCCATCTCTGAAACTGCCTTCAGACGAGAATGAGTCCATTCAGCGCGGTATGAAGGTTAGCTGAAATAAGTGATTATCTTTTTTGCTTTTAATGTACAAAAAAAAGAATATTTGAAAAATATAAATGTGTGCAAAAATGAGTGATATATGGTATTAGTCGCGTAATACTAAAACATTTCTATTTCTCCATGTTTACATTATAGACCATTAAAAATAAATTATTAAGGAAAGTAAAAAAGATTGGAGACATAAAAAGGTCAACACCACGCGGAGTTCCCATGCGGTCACCCATTTAAGTACTTTCTTCATCTTAACTTTCGTTATTCGACAAGAACGAGTACTTTTTTAATTTCTAATTATAACGTTTATTGCCCAAGAAAGTACAGATTACATACGTTACATACTTAATAAACAAAGAATTTCAGTTGAGAAGTGGCTCTGGAAAAAGTATCGTTAGACGCGACGGCATGACGTAGTTATAAAATATTTGGAATAGGATTTACCTGTTTTTTGTATTACAGTAATTGATTGTATTAAAGCTGCTCATAAGTGGTATTTTTATACAATACTGGCCCTTTTTCTTCTTTTACCCTGAAAGTTTGGTGATAAAACTCAACAAATCGGTAGTTTATTTTTGGTTTTTGTGAGGTTGATTGTTTGTGAAATGAGGTGGAAGGAGGGCAGGGTGGGGAAGGGATGGAGAATAGGATGTCATTTAAATATTAATATTTACATTTATTGTACAAGTGGAGAGATTGAACGTTGGTGACGTTTAGCGGTTCTCCCTTTTTTTTTTTTTTTGATTTCGGCGTCCAATAATACTGTTTTATGTTTTTTCCGGATTTGTCTTTTGTGTTTTTTCGCGGAAGAGCCGTACTGTATCACCACCTAGTATCTACAGACTGTCCATTCAGCCTGTCTTGAATGTATTTTTTTGGCATAATTCGTTTGGAAATAGATAACTGAAAATTAAGTTATTTTCTTTTATTTTTGCAGCTTGAGCGAAGTGATTTATTGTCAGTTTTAGAATGTCACAGTGAATGCGTTGTATGTTGACTAAATCGTAGAATTTTTTTATTTTTAACGTATTTTTTAAATTCACTATGTTCGGATCTATGTGTACTCAGACATGTCCTGATGCATTTTCTTTCAAATATACGAACTGATGTGGTTGGAAGGACGTACAGGGTGACAAAGAAATACTCGGCATTTTGTTTAACAACGTATTTATTAACTCGCTTAACGACTTCGTTACATTAACTCGACTTGCGACTTGTGCGGACAATTTATTCTCTATTTCGAATGATCAATCACGCTTCAAATCGCTATTGTAAATACTGAAAAGTAACGGAGAATTTACTGTTCCTTGTTGTAGACCGTTTCCTATGGAGAATTCTTTGCTTGATATGTATGAACCGTCGAATTACGAATGTTTTGTTTGTTTAGACCATTTTAATTAGATATTGCGGAAGGTTTTTCTTAATCATTTTGTATATAAGACCTGGGGATCCAAACTGCGTCGAAAGCTTTTTCAAGGCCGATTAAGGAGGCGACTACTCGTTGCTTTGCGCTAAGCGCTTAGCAGATGCCCGACGTAAGTTTATTTATTGCGTGGATTGTGGAGTGTTTGTGCCGGAAGCTAAATTGATTTTCTGTGATTACGTTATTTTTTGTGCAGAAGGAGGCTAGGTGGTTGCTTATGACTATTTCGAATACTTTGCTTATGTTGGGGAGGAGGCTTTATAGGTCGTAGGTTTGCAGATGATGAACCGTCTTTATTTTTTTTTTTTTTTTTGTAATGGCTATTAATTTGGCTGTTTTCCATTTTCTGGGGAAATACGTGTTACTTAGCGCATTGATGAAAAAGTACTGTGTAGTACCATTTTATTTTGTTAGATAAGCGTTTGAGCAAAATGTTTGGGATGCCATCGAAGCCGGAGGATTTTTTGTTGTTTAGTTTGGAGAAGGTTATTTTTAGTTGGTTGTAATTTGTAAAGTAGTTTATTTCTGATTCTGGTTGTTTGGGGTTGTCCGAGGTGTTTCCGTTTGAGAATGTGCAGACTGTTTATTTAGCGCTATATTTTGTTCTATTTCATTTTCGAGTTTGCTTGTTTCGGCAATAATAATTCTGTATAGTTGTTCTCGGCCCATGTGTTCGTTTTGTGTGTGTGTTTTGGAAAAGTGGGTGCCGAGAATGTCTAGTTTTTCTGTTGTTTTAGATATTAGGAAGTTACCCTCAGTGTCTTCGTTGGAAGTTACCCTCGATGTGCGTCGTTTGTACTTTCAGGTGAGACTTTCAGATGAGACTGATCGCCTGTCGATCATTTTTTTGTCTTCTGGGAGACGACCCCCATCACGCTCGGGTCACGCCACCGTTCGCACCCATGATCACGCATGCCACTTTTCTTGTGTGTATAAAATAACGGGCCGAAATTGAAGCTAATAGAGCTGGACGTTTGATGATAAATATGCGCTCGCCGCTACATTGTATGAGTTTCGCCGGTCCTATAAGATGATCTGTCCGCGACATTGTAGTACCGCTCGCGACGGTTAGGAATACGGCCTATAGAAAGCCTCGTGGCGCAACATACTCTCTCCGTTGAGAGGGTACCGATCAAGTGATATGCTGTACTGTTATGAAGTGGATCCCTGGTTAGACTTCGTTGCTGTTGACTGTTTCGGAGCCATTTGGCGACGATCTGTTCGGTGTAGTGGTGATGCTTGATGCTCCGATCCAAGGTGTTCGTTGTCGTTCGAACGGTAGCCGTCCGGATGATGCCATCTGCGCCGGGTTGTACCTTGATGATTCTGCCCAATGGCCATTGCATTGGGGGAACGTTGTCTTCCCCGAGGATGACGATGGTACCTTCTCGTATGCCATGACTGCCCTTTCTCCATTTGTTTCGGATGTTCAACTCTTTCTGGTACTCTCAATGCCAGCGACGCCAGAAATGCTGTTTGATGTTTTGAATATGTTGCCAGCTGGAGAGACGACTGGATGGAGTATCCCTGAAATCACGATCTCGAAAACTTGTTAGTGAGTCTCTGATGAGGAAGTGACCGCAAATGAGGACAAGGAGATCGTTAGGATCTGCAGATATTGGAGTTAGCGGAGTTGAGGATCGATTCGATTTCGATAATGAGTGTATTCAGGTTTTCGAATGTTAGATGCTCATTACCTACGACACGTCTAAGATGTCGTTTAAAAGACTTTACTGCAGCCTCCCACAACCCGCCGAAGCGAAGTCAGTTGGGAGGAATGAAGCGCCATTCGATCCGTCGGTCGGCTAACAAGGACTGAACCTTTACCTTGTGATCGTCGGACCGTAGGAGATTTCGGAGCTCCCGTAATTCGTTGTTGACGCCAACGAAGTTGGTACCGTTATCGGAGTAGATAGTTGAACAGAAGCCTTGGCGAGCAATGAATCTTCGCAGAGCAGCAATGAAGGCCTCGCTTGTGAGATCGCTGACCAGCTTCGATGTGGACTGCCTTAACTGCAAGGCATACAAAGAATGCTACGTATACCTTGATTTTGCGTCGGTTGCGGTCCTTTCGCTCCTTAGAGTAGAATGGTCTGCAATAATCGACTCCGACGTTGGTAAACGGCCGAGACTCTGTTATCCGTGCGGCTGGGAGGTCGCCCATTACGTAATCCACTGGAGGTGGGTTGGCTCGGCAACAACGGACGCCCTTCTTCACCGTGCTCCAAACCTGACTACGGCCGTCGATAGGCCAATAAGATTTTTTTAGGGCATATAAGGTAGCTTGATTTCCGGAATGGAGATTTAGGAGGTGCTCATGTTCGATTATGAGTGCTGTAACTGAGGATTTGGGTAGGATAATTGGGTGTTTGTGGTTGAAAGGCATTGACGAATGACTGACTCGCAACATCCCGTCCTTGTCCAGAAATGGATTAAATCGCTGTAGATTCCCCTTCACTGCAGAATTTCGATCTGTTTTCGAGTACGGATTTCGTCTGAAAAATAGCAAAGTTGTAGCAATCAGTTTGGGCCAGGAGGAAAATCTCTCCAGTAAACTGTGGTCGGCGGGAGTCAAGGACAGACAGGTTGCCTTCTTTTGTTCCGGTATTTCGATTGGTGCTGCTGGGTTCCACGTCGGCCAGCATCCTTCAGCTTGTTGCAGCTATTCTAGTCGTTGTTGCTAAATGGTTGGTAGCAGAAAATCTTCGGGCGGCTGACCTCGGGATATGAGATCCGCATGGTTGTCGGTGGTGGGAATGTGACGCCAGTCTGAGGCGTGAGTCTTCCGTTGAATTTCTGACACACTATTAGCGACAAAAGTTTTCAGCGTATGGGGTGATGTATTAATCCAATGAAGGACGATGGTGGAATCAGTCCAATAAACGGTCCGAGAAATGTTGCTTGATGTGAGAAGAAGTGCTTCACTCAGTTCCTTGGAATTGTTCGTGATTTGAGCGGAGCCACCCTTGATTTCGCAGCGAGGAGTCGTATCCAGACATGACCGATCGGAGTGCCGGTGCGAAGGTAAACACATGCCCCATACGCCAATTCGCTGGCGTCACAAAATCCGTGTAACTTAATTTCTGCTGCGAACTTGATTATGGTTTTGCGTAGACACCTTACGTTGCTTAATAGTGATAACTGCGCATAGTATTTGCTTTATTCCGTGTGTAAGTTAGTCGGAAGAGATTCGTCCCAATCGATTTTCAATGTCCAAAGTCGTTGGTACAGCATCTTAGCTCGAACGATAACCGGTGCAAGTAATCCAAGAGGGTCGTAGATCTTGGCGATTTCGGAGCTGATTGTTCTTTGGGTAATTGGAGAGGTGGTAGAGCTGATTTTAACGGAATTTAGGATCGTATCGTCGGATGAATTCCAGACAACACCCAATGTTTTTAAGGTTTGAGATTCGCCTAGGAGAAGCTTGTCGTTAATGTCTTGTTCAGAAAGTCCTCGTAGCAGTTCCCGTTCATTCGATGCCCATTTTGCAATGTTTAAACCGGCTAGTTTAAGCAATTTTGTGAGCTCCGTTCTCAATGATCGTACCTCGACCTTTGTATCAACTCATGTGAGTACATCGTCGACGCAGAAATCTCGCTGCAAGACTGCCGCCGTTCATGGATATCGATGTCCCTCGTCGACCGCCAATTGTTTGAGGCACCGAATGGCTAGATGAGTGTGACAGCCCGAACGTCATTGTGTTAAATTGATAAATGTCAACTTCTCCCTTAGAGTTACGCCACAAAATCTGTTGAAATTTCCGATCCTCTGGTCGCACAAGAAATTGTCGATACATTTTTTCAACGCCGCCTGTAAGAACGTATTAATGAGCCCGAAACCTCAGGAGAATGAAGAATAAGTCATCTTGCAGTTTCGGTCCCGTATGAAGTATGTCGTTTAATGAAACTCTGCTGGTGGTTGGTACCGATCCGTCGAACACGACTCGGACTTTTGTAGTTTGGCTGGATTCTTTGATCATGCCGTGATGTGGCAGAAAATATCCGTCGTTACTGGAATGGTCCGTAGTGATCCTCGTCATGTGTCCTAATTCTAAGTATTCTTGTATTACGGTGTGATAGTCGGCCTCGAATTGTTTGGAACCGGCGGCAGAGAGATGCGAGCCGCTTCATCGCCATAGCTTGAGAGGATCCAAGCGAAGGAGTTGTTTTATTAAATGGGAGAGCAACAATGTATCGCCCTTCGTTGGTGCGTTGGGCGCATATGTAAGTGGTTTAGGTTTTCTGAGTTTACAATTTTTCTAATAAGTGCTGTTTGATTAGCTATTGTAGTCTTAATTTTATTATTGTCATCGAATAGTTTGTCCATATTCTCGTTTATGAGCTTAAGATCGTCATCGTCGAGAGTTCCGAACAGACTTTACGATACGGAACCTATGATGTTTAATAAACCTCGTATGCTTCAGGTATGTGTTAACGCTGTCAAGTGTTTTGTGAGTTGTTTTAGGTTATTCATACGATTTTGTAATCCGTCTAACTCTTCAGTGTATTCTTTGCTGGTTGCACGTGAGTCTATTGTTGATTTATATAATTCTATTGCGTTTATTTGCTCGTATATGTAGCTAGTGTCTAATCCTACTATAACATTGGCAGTATCGCTATACAAATATCCTTTTCCTATATTTTCTACGAATACAGAGTTTCCTTCTAATGGTGTAATATTTATTTGCGCGGATACTATTCCGGCAAAGAGAAGCGTCGACCTGGAAAATAAGGTTTTAATCGATTACCGTGTATCTTTTTGTAAAGATGTAGGAGGGATTCGGAAATACAAATAATTGACTTTATTTGGAAGCCGGGCCGCCTCACCGCGCGCACTCGTGAGCGCAAGGCGCCCTTCGCGATACTTCTTCGCGAAGGGCTGCGTTCTCCTCCTCCAGCGCGGACAGCCTCGCTTCCACGAGTCTCGCAGCCGCGCTGCCGCTGTCGGCAGATGTCCCAGCTCTCTTCGACCATTCTATCGTCCACGCCGCCTGGATGTAGCTGGCCGCGTCCTTGAGGATCTTCACGTGGGTGCTCTTCAGATTGGACGATGTCGTCGCGACGCGCATTATTTCTGAGACTTGTCTCAGAAGCTCGGCGCTGACGTCCGCCGCGTAGCTCGTCCTCACTTCCACCACGAGCTCCTCTGATACGTTCGCGGTTGTCGACACGTGTCGTCGCTTCTTTCCTCTGGAAGCCGACGAGGCCAGCGACGAGGCGACCGACTCTTCGTCGTCGGATCTCGCTCGCATCCGGAACAACTCCTGCGGTTGTCATCGACGGTGTGTCGACCCCCACCATAGACGGAGAGAGAAACACGCTCTCCGCGGATCTCAACGAGCCCCTCGTCACTCTCCTTGGGGCTGCGTCCGGGACTTCATCTTGTTTTCGTCCCCTCTTACGTTTTCGCAAGACGCAGAAACGCGTCCGGGGGCATGGCGGTCCAGCCCCGAACGGCCGTGGTCGTGAGATGACGACGCAGGTGGGCCTACTTTACTACCCACGACTGCGCCGGTACTGGGGTATCCCTCCACTGCACCGTAAACTAAATTTTCATGATGCGTCTGATTCATATTTTTATGTAATTTTTTGCCATAGTCGTCAACGATGTCTCCGTCCTGGTGCCACTCACTCTTTAGCACCCTGTCCCGGACAAAGCCGGTGCAGGGTGACGGGGAGCCCCACGAGAAGGTGAGGTGAGTGGTCTTGGCAGGTATGGGCCCACCAATGTCCTAACTAGTGTCCTAAAGTAGTGGTAATGAACTTCAATGTGTTTAAAATTTTTTGTAATATTTCCATACTTTGCTATACTTATCACTCCAGAGTTATCCTCATAAATTTTTACATGGTTATCGTTTAGATTTACATTGAAGATTTTCATAATTTCTCGAATATACATTAATTCACTCACTGCTTCCGATAGAGCTACATACTATTCATACGTCGAAGCTTTTGTCACACATCTTTGTTTCTTAGACTTCCATCCAATTACATTTCCATAGAATCTAATTACATATCCAGAAGTCGATCTCCTATCTAAATGATCTCCTGCCCAATCAGCGTCTACATAACGATCTATCGTTTCACACTTTTCATTTCTTTTGTAATTTAACCTTAAATCTCTAGTCCGGTACAAGTATTTCAATATTCGCAAAGCATATTTAAAATGTGTCTCGCTACAACAACCTTGAAATCTACTCAGATAATCCACACTATAACTTATATCGGGTCTGGTATTTACACTAATATACAACAATGCGCCAATTAAATTCTTGTATCCAATGTCCTCTCTATTTATCTCGGCCTTTTCAATTTTTAAGTTGGTCTCCATAGGTGTACAGTACAATTTGCTGTTTTGTAATTTATATTTGTTTGCTAATGATTCAATGTATTTCTTTTGGCTTAATCTCATTTCATTTTCGAAATAATCATACTCTATATTTATTCCAAGATATTCTTTAACTTCACCTAAATCTTTCGTTTCAAATTTATCAGTTAATAACCCTTTTATACTTTGTATCTTCCTTTTGTTTTTACTACAAATTAACACATCGTCTACATATATCAACAAATAAACAACATTTTCTCCCTCTCCGTGAGTATATAAGCACAACTCTATGTTATTCTTCTTAAAATCTAATCTCGTCACATACCTATCGAAACACTCGTACCAGTCCCTCGGACTTTCTTTTAACCCATAAAACGCTTTCGATAATTTACAAACTCTATTCGTTCCGTCTGCATATCCCTTTGTTTGATTTACATATACCTCCGAGGTTACTTCACCATTTAAAAATGCAGTTTCTACATCCATTTGCTCAATGATTGATCCATTTTAACAATACTATGATAGCAATATCTTAAAGGTCTGATTACTCGCTACTGGGGTATATGTCATCGGCTACGTTTCTTTGTTGGGATCCTCTTACCACTAATCTAGCCTTATACCTGTTATCTCATTTTCTCGTGTAAACCCATTTTACATCAAATACTTCTTTGCCTTTTACTCTTTCTACCAATTTCCAAGTTTTATTCTTATAGAGACATTCTATTTCCTTATCCATAGCCTCTTTCCAACCTTCACTATTTTCGCAACAAATCGCCTCCTCAAATGTAGGATATCTACTCTACAATAATTTGCATGAATCTCACCCATGTTTTCCTTTTCTGAATACTTTACCGGAGTTCTCTTATTACGCGTAGATCTCCTACGGATCTTTAAGCTTTCAAGACTGTTATCATTTTCATCTTCCCTATTTTCTAGCTCTTCCTTATTCATGCCGTCCAATAAATAATTATTTTTGCTGTCATCGCTATCTGTATCTAATGAATTCTCAAAACCGATACATTTACTGTCTGTCTCTATGACCTCTACATGTCTAGCTATTGTTATTTTCTCACCTAATAAGACTCTATACCCTACTTCACTATATCCTAACAGAATTCCCATATCTGCCTTCTTGTCCCGTTTGGAAACTCTTTTTTGTTCTGGCCTTCTTACAAAAACTTTACTTCCATATAGACGTATTTTTCAACACATGGTTTTTTTCGGGAGAATATTTCAAAAGGTGTCTTTCTCTCTATGGTATTTGTTAGTATTCGATTTTTCAAGTATGCCGCTGTACATACGATTCCCGGCCAGTACTTTTTATGTACTTTCGCTTCCGCTAACAAGCAACGCGCCGTGTCCATTACCGTTCTATTATACCTTTCCGTTGTCCCGTTTAATTCATGTACATATGTTGGGCAATTATTTATTCTGATACCTTTATCCCTAGCAAATTTATAAATTCGATTGTTTAAATATTCTTTGCCATTATCGTATCTTAATATTTTTAATCTCTTGCCTGTTAAATTCTCGGCTTCATTTACGAACTGTATGAAAGAATCAAAGACCTCATCTTTCGATTTTGTACAATAAATTTTAGCTATTTTACTAGAATCATCGATAAATGAAATAAAATATTTTTCTCCATTGAATCCGGTAGTCTTAAAGGGAACACACACGTCCGTATGAATAATTTCCATTATTTCCCTAGCCTTAGTTCCATTATTTTTGAAAGATAAATTATGCATTTTGCTTTCTCTACACACCCTACATTTCAAAAATTCCCTTTCAAATTCGTTCGGTATACCAGTCACTAGCTGTTCCTTATCCAAAATATTTAAGTATTTAAAATTTACGTGTCCTAGCATCCTATGCCATCTTTCCTTATTACTCATACCACTACGTTCGGCACTGTTTACTAAGTGCTCCTTCCTTTTTAATATACTTCTCATTTTGTATGTCCCATTCTCCTTGAACGCTACAGCTGTAAGTTTATTGTTTTCATCTATTACTTTTGCAATATTTCCTTTTGAAATAACCGTATTCTTATTATCTATTAATTTACCTAAACTGATCAAATTTGCGGACATTTCTTTCGCGTAAAATACTCATTTATTTTATTTTGTCTGTTTCGGTCTTCACTCTACTTGTAACAATATCGCATTCTTTATACCTGAGAAACATCGTGATTTTTTGCTTCCACATACTATAATAGTCACTGTCGAATGTAGGTATCATGATTTCCGATCTTTCCATTTTAATTGATTCCTTATCTCATACTCAAGCGTTCCTACGTGCTCGAAGTATATTTTTTCTTTTTATTCTTTAAACGATTCTTCCCTTACTGAAACTTACTCGAACTAACTCGCAAGATTGAAGAATCACGCTATGCTACCATGTAAAGATATAGGAGGGATTCGGAAATACAAATAATTCACTTTATTTAGCACAAAACAGTTATACATATATCTTATACTCTGAAGACCTCGTAAACCTACTTGCACGCATGCTTGTTGTCAAATGACTCTTCCAAATGCTTCTAAACAACCGCTAATCGTCTTTTATCCTAACTAAGGTCTGAACGACCTCTGACGCTAACACACACATTCACATGCACAGTGTAACTGTATTATCTTCCTAACACTTTTTGTCTTGAATCACATAGTATGGTGTACATACTTTATCAATTGTGCATGGTCCTAACCATTCCACATCAAGTTTATACCTTTTATAATCGTTATGTATTAAAAGGGAGTCTCCTTCTTTGAAAACTGATTGGTGTTTTTAGATGTTTGGCAGGTGTCGCATGATTCTATATGTTGGTGTATGCGTTTCATCACATCTGCTACTCTGTGCCGTTCACGAACGCGGTCGTATGTCTTTTGTATACCTGGGTGTCCTACTATGTCGTGATTTTCTTTTAATAATTCGTCAATTTCCTCGTCCCTATATGTTTGGATTGGTTCCCATGCAAAATTTAATTCTTTCACGGTGTTGTTCAGGAATAATAAAATTTGTTTGATCGCGTTCTTCTCGGTCTCTGTGAAACTGTCGTCGCGTATACCTATCTTCTCGTTTGTATGAATAATTTCGTTTAATTTAGTTAACCATTCGATTCTGTCGTAATTTCCTAGCTCTGTTTTGGATAATTGGTAGAAAGATTTACGGTTCGGAGTCATTTTAAGAATTTTGTGTAACGTGTCGGTAGATTTTTCCCAATCGTGATACTTTTTATCGAGTTCTATGTTTAAATTTTCGCGTCGTTTGGTCAGAACATGTATTCTAGTTACTGCGTCAGCTGCAGTATGTATTATCTTTTCTTTTCGTATATTCTACGTCGAACTCATATTCTTCTAATTTTAATCGTCATCTCATCAAGCGTGATGAGGGGTCTTTACAGTTTTGTAGCCATTTTAGCGCTTGGTGATCGGTTCGAATAAGAAATTTCCGGCCTAAAACATATTGTCGGAGGCGTTTCACGTCCCATACGATGGCTAAAAGCTCCTTTTCTGTAGTGGAATAATTTCGTTCCGGTGGGTTTAGAGTTCGTGAGATATAACAACATGGATGTCCGTCCTGTGATAAGATTGCACCTATACCTTCGTTACTGGCGCCAGTCGTTAATGTAAATTGTTTAGCAAAGTCTGGGAATTTTAGTACGGATGATGAACAGAGCTTGTCTTTTCTGTGGGATTACGTGGCTGTTTGAACTTACTAACGGCTGCTAATTTTTTGGGATTTGGTTTTATACCTTCGGCGGTTAGTTCTTATTTGAGGAATTCGCATTTGTCCGGCTGTATATTGAGTCCGAGTTCGCGTAAGCGTTGCAATACTATCGCGAGGTTGCTACTGTGCTCTTCGATCGACTCACTATGAGTCCTCTTAGCGCGGTATCCATCATGCGTTGAAATGTTGTAGGTTCATTCTTTAAACCGAATGGCATTCTATTGTAATGATAGTGTCCTTGTGGTGTGGAGAATGCTGTGTATTTTTTGCAGTCTGTGTCCATTGGGATTTGGTGGAATCCGGAGGATAAATCGAGGGCTGAGAAGAATTTTGCGTTGCATAGTTGGGATAGTATGTCGTCTATGTCAGGTAATGGGTATGCGTCCTGGTCAGTTAGCTCGTTTATTTTCCTGAAATGTATTACAATTCGTCATTTCTGTTTCCCGGAGGCTTCTGCCTTTTTTGGTACTACCCAGACTGGTGAATTGTAAGGGGAATCATCAGATGGTTCTATGATGTTCCTTTGTAGCATTTCGTCCATTTGTCGTTTGATTTCAACTTGGTGGCATTCAGGCGGTCGGTAAGATTTTGTGTTAATGATTTTATTTTTCTTTAACGTTATTGCGTGTATAGCAAGGTTAGTGCATGGTAAAAGGTCGGTCTCTAAACTGAATACGTCGAGGTAAAACAGCAATATCTTTTCGATTGGTTCACGGAGAGTTTTCTCTATATACGAAAGTCCGACTAAATATTTAAATGTGGAGATTTGATCGTACGTGTTTGAATTTACGATAAGATTGGTTATTTTGACTGGGCACTCACTACTATTGATAAAGCATATCGTTGTCGGTTGTCCTTCCAGGTAGACTGTTTTTGACACTGCTTGTTTTGGAGGTACGTCGTTTTCCTGTTGCAATAAGAGCATATTATTGTCAAGTTTTAGTTGTTGATTCGAGAGTTCAAATTTGAATTTAGATAGGGCTGGTAAACCGAGTATGCCGTCTTCTATAATTGGAAAGTTATCTTCTACTACAAAGAATTCTAGAGTTTTATCAAATAATTTTACCAAGGCATGTTCGTTAGTTCTAAATTTAGAATGTCCCATCGAGAACTTTCGTTCTTTTACTATTCTTGGGTGTAATACGCATCTTCGTTTGAGTATGTTGTTTCCAGCTCCGCTGTCAACGAGAAATCTATGTCGTCATCCGTTGGATCGTAAAAGTACTGTGGGTAGTCTTCCGGTTGTGGCGTTGATTCGTAAGTCTGGTCTATTGGTTCCTCTATTTCTTCCTTGTGTGTCACGAGATTGTGGGCTGCTGGTGATCTCGAAAATTGGGTGGGTGTTTGAAAATTTCTGCATTGACTGCAGACATGTCCGATCTGATTGCATTTGAAACATTTTAGTTGAGTCCTTTGAGTAAGTGCATTGGTTCAATTTGCCGGAGTTTTCTTGGCATTGGATTAGGTGTTGGAGTTAGTTTTGTAATGATTAGGTTGGGATTATTGGTCGTTAGTCGCTGCTCGGGGAATCGTAATCGTTACATGGATTCTGGTTGCCGAATTCGATCTTCCCTGAAGAATCGCTCGATGTCGGTGGCACCCTTTTCGGCTTCAAGGATATTGCATGGTGGATAGGCGAGCAGGAATCGTCCTATTTCGGGTTTCAGGCCTCGAATAGAATCGGTTACGGAGTCTCTTACAATCCTGTCGTTCATTGCACGTCTAGTAATTTCTTCACAGTATTCGTTCGTTATGCTATACTGTAGCTTATTGAGCGCTCCGCGGAACCTGATGATATAACTTTGCACACTTTCGTCGTGACGCTGTCTCGTTTCGCGTAGCTGGTCTTGTTGTTCCCTAACGGAGTCTTGGGTGGCTACGTTTCGTCGTAAGGCATCGTACAGGTTTCCGTATTCGTTCATCGGTATATTGCGGGTGGCCACTGTGGCTTTACCCGTGATTTTCCCGATTTTCATCATCTTGAGCAGTAGTGTTGTTTCGCTACACATGGCTCGCATTTCGCGTATTTCGCGTATGAACTCTTCTACTCCGATATCGTATTCGCCGTTAAATTGTGGAATGCATGCCATCGCGTCTTTGGCCCGTAAGCTCGGAGAGGCGAATTGCGGTAGACGGTCTTCGTAAGAGGGATGGTTGTCGGCTTCTGTTCGAATCGGAGCGCACGGTGGGGAAGTTCCGTCTCTCGCGGCAATAGATTCGTCCATGGTAATAAGGGAGCCTAGTTCTGTAGTAGCGTCGTGTCCTATTTTTATTTTGGAAATATTTTTGCCTAACAGTTCTATTTCTGCTGTACGCTTCTTGTTTTCACTGTCGGCTATCCGTTGCGTTTCTTCTATACGTCGCGTAAGAAGTTCGATTTGTTTTTGTATCGCGTCGAGTATGGCACGAGTCGAGTTATCCGTAGCTCCGTTTGTAGAAATGGTTTCGATTTTGTCTTTTCGTGATGTGGACATGATTCTAATCGAGTCTGAGCTATCGGTGCTGCTTGGGCTCGAAACGCCAGAGAAACTTGGTTTTCTCGCACGGTAATGTACAAATAAATCCAGATTTCTAGCTTACCGTAGTAGCTATGGCCGTTGAGGAGTCTCTGGGGTGTTTCTTCTCTGGATTTAGATTCGAAATTTTATTCGTATGCTTGCTCTGCGCTGACCGTAGTCCTCTCGTCTAGTTTCACCGTAGTGGAACGTTGAAAGTTGCTGCAGGGCTTCGTAGTAGCAAAGATTCGTAGTGGTTCGCTGGTCTTTCGATCTTCAATGATGCGCGTACGCCGAAATCGTGATTTCGTTCACACTGAAGCGAATGGATCCTGGCAGGATCGCGAAAATGTTCCGTAAAATTAAGAGAAAATAAAGGAAAACTTGTCGACTTCCAAACAGGAGTTCAAGTTCTTTACTTTTGCTCAATTTGTACAGTATTTCGGTTCGCAATGATACACTATTTTTTTTATTTACCCTAGTTGAAATTTATTCTGACTGTCTGGATGATTGAGAAGGGAGCATTTATATTCTTTTATTCGTCCGAGTGGCAGAAGGCTTTGATCGGACTCATATATTTTGAAGAACGGCTAGAGTGACCGAATGCCACCCAGGTGGCTGAGAGCGGGAGCTGACCGGATGGTCACACGTGATAACGCGCCCGGAATTTTGGCTTATCGTATATTGGGTCGAATTTCACCTGTGATACTAGAGTGGTAACGCTTCTGTTGCTAGTTATGTTGGATTCACATGGCACTGTATGGTAGTGGGTGTCACTGGTGTGCACTTTTCACTTGCCACTGAATCCGGCTCAGAGGACATCCCTTCGATCGTTTCTCTGTCTTCTCGGAGACGACACCCACCATGCTCGGGTCACGCCACCGTTTGCACCCGTGATCACGTATGCCACCTTCCTTGTGTGTGTAAAGTAACGGACCGAAATCGGAGTTTCTGGAGCTCGACGTTAGATAACAAATATGCGCTCGCTGCGACATTTTATGGATTTCGCCGGTCCTGTAAGACGATCCGCCTGCGACACTGTAGTGTCGCTTGCGACGGTTAGGAACACGGCCTATAGGGATCCTCGTAGCGTAACAGACATGATGAACCATTCTCGATTTCGCACCCAACTGAACCCCATTTTCTAGATCGCACGGCCACACAGAGTTTCGTTCCACGGTCTTACTGAGCTTTGTTACACATCGCCCCAAATGCATGTGAATCGCATCACAAGTCTTCCTGAGCTTCGTTACGTTGGTGCCCCACACGCATGTGAACTGGCCCCGCTAATGTTATGGTCGTAGTCCTAATGATCTCCTGAGGTCGGGGTACTCATATCGTCATGGTCACTATTCTCGCCATCACTACAGACATCCGAATCAGTAGGAATGCAACTGTATATGATCGTTTACCGTCTAATGTGTTTAAAATATACCTGTCTCCGTCCAAAATCTCTGCTATCACAAATGGGCCCTTAAACATTGGATCTAATTTCGTTTGATTCCTTTCTTCGTTTTTTCGTAATACAAAATCACTGAGATTGTATCTAACTACCCGAGCTTTTGTCTTGTTGTATCTATCTTTATCATACTTGGCGTTATTCTCTATATTTTGTACGGCCTGTTGTCTTACGTTGGACATATCTATTTCTCTTTCTTCAATAGTTCCAGGTAACAATAATCCGTAGGATCTTGCTATTTTACCGATTAATAATTCCAACAGACTCGATTTGGTCACACGATTGGTGGTGCAATTTAAAGCCAATTGTATTTCGCCGATCGCGTCTTGCCATGACCGCTCGGTCGTTTCTACTGTTGTAGACATGTTCTTTAAAGTACCCATAGTACGTTCTACCTGTCCATTAGCTCTACTAGCACCAGTTGCTATTAAGTGGAGTGTTTACCTTGGTGGAAATCCTGGAATTCTTTACCCGTAAAACATCTTCCTTGATCCGCTATTATACGGCAAGGACTGCCGAACAAAAATATAGCCGACTTAAGTGCTTTAACGGTACTAAGAGAATCTATTTTACGGGTATGGTGCAGGTATACAAATTTGGAAAAGCATCGATCAAAACAATAACATATTCTTTCAAATCACTTTTACCGCTTATCTTGCCTCTTATGTCTATGTGGACTATATGCCAAGGTATGCTGGCCTTAGGTATAGGATGTAATTCGGCTTGTATTTTACCTGTATTTGCCTTCGAAACTTGACAAGCATGACAGTCCTCTACTAATATACGAACATATTTCGCCATTCCTTCGCACGAGTAATACTCGTACAGCTTCTCGAGCGTTTTATCCCAATCTAAATGCATGATTGACTGGTGTACATGATTAATAACGGACCACCTAAAACCTCTCGAGACGATAGGCAAACAAAGAGTCCTGCCTCTTCTTTGTATTTTACGGTGAAGGGTACCGGATCGTAACTAATATGTGTTTGCGATATCTTCCGCGAGTTCGTAAGTAAGCCCACCTCCTGTAAACCAGGTCGCTTAAATTTACTTTATTGCTGGATGCCTTCAAAGAATTACAGTCGGTAACAACCAGGAATTTTCATCCATGTAATTAGTGATGGAAATGTTTAACGGCATTTACGACTGCCAACGTCTGTAGTTCATACGAATGATACCTGGATTCCGCGGGACTAGTTTTCTTACTGTAGTATTCCACTACTTTGTTTCTACCGTCAACGTTATGCATTAGAATAGCTCCATATCCATCCAAACTGGCGTCGGTATGTAGTTCTATCGGGTAATTAGGGTCGAATATCATTAACACCGGCGCATCAGTCAGGTCGGAAATTACCTTTTGCCTTATCTTTTCATGTTTATCTGTCCAAGTTATGTTTTTGTTACTGGAAGTAAGTGCGTACAGAGGTTTCATCACTTGTGCAAATTTATGTACAAATTGTCGGAAGTAAGAAGCTAAACCTTTTTTTCGATGCAGATACTCACCGAAGCACCCGTGTCCGGTGAGCACCTGTGTCACCCTGTAGGTCAGGGGAGGCCCGCCACCGTCCAACCAAAAGTCCCAGTTCGGAAGGACGGCCCCGAGGTCAGCCTCAACTCCGCTGTCTTCCGCGGTACGGTCACCTTAGCGGGGAAGTCTCGGAGAGCATCCGCCATGTTCGGCCAGTCGCGATGCTTTGCTGGCAGCGTCCTGACCCGCGACCTCGAACATAAGAGCTCCCGTGATCGCCTTCTTCGGTCTCATCTCCGCGATGCCAAGGTCCGAGAGTTTGACCTCTCTCCTGACCACCCACATCGCGTCCCTGTACGTGAAGCCCGAGCTATCCCTCACAGTGAGCGACACCGCGACACTTCGCGGCGGCCGGAGTAGCCCGGACCCATTTATTTTACACGTATCCTACCCACTAGCATTTCGCCCTTTCCTTCCGTCGACGTTCTTAATTGCCGCTGTCCCCGTGGCTTTCCCCAAGCTGAGGGGCGTTGGAGGCTGGGCGGCAACCTCGGCGAAAGTTCTCGCCCTCGGTCTCCGACTACTGTTGTTGGTCACCGTCCCGGGTGTCAAGCTCCCCTTTCGCAGCGCTGACGACGGCAACGACGACAACGTCGGTCCCTCAGTTCTCGCGTCTTCGCTTGGCGCGTGGACCGTTAGGGGATGTTGCGCCACTGGCCTTAGTTTCAGGGCCCGACGGTGAAGTTTCTGACGAAGCCGCCGGTTTCTCGTCCTAGAAATCGCGTTTTACTCTGGAGCTGGTCTTGCATCTTGATGTCACTCGTGAGTGCCAGTCTTTTGAAGCGTTAATCTTGTGATCTTATTTTTTTCAGTTTTTCTTTTGTTTCTATCACTGAATGTCTGCATGGATTGACGCGCTTTCCGTCAGGACCTATGTCTGATATCTAGAAAAGTGATGTTAGTGGACTTTGCTGTAAACTGGTTGATTTCTAGGCTGGTGGTTGAGGAAGGATGCTAACCGCCCTGGCGAGGAAGTTGCTAGCGGGAAGCATCGTATGTGAGGAAAAAAAAAAGAAAAAAAAATAGGAGACAACTATAATGAAGCCGAAAGCAAGGAGGCGGAACCCCGGACTAGGTGCTACCACTGTGGGTACTACGGACATAGAGCGACGGAGTGCCGCAAGAGAGCCAAATCGGGGCAGGTGGAAGATACATGAAAACCAGAGGAAAACCGACCAGCCGCATCGTCGAAGGTATCCTCCTTCAAGTTCCATAAGGAGGGGCACGTCGCGCCTGACTGTCCGTTATTGCGTAAAGGGAGCATGACTCCAATAATGAGCGGCGAGTCAACTCCTGCGTAGTGGAAGCCCCAATCGATGGATTAAGTCATCTGGGTAAGTCGTTCCCATTTTATTTCGACTCTGGAGCGGTATGTTCACTAATTAGAGAGTCCGTATCTTCGAAATTTTCCGGCAAAAGAATGACGGATGTAGTAGTAATGCGAGGAACAGGAAACTCGTGCATTAAAATGTACATTTCAAATTTTGTCAGTAGTATGTATCAATGGTTTTACGTTGGAGATAATTTTCCATGTCTGTTACGTCGCGTGAGACTGACCGCGCGACGTCTCTAACTACCTGGCCGCCAAGGGTCTGCACCTCTCTATTCAGACCCCCAATAAACCTAAGGACCCACCATAAGCTTAGGTTTATTATGCGTTCGCAGTAATTACGGAGAAAGCGAATATTTCCTTAATGGGAAAACTGGGTTTTCCCAGAAACTACGTCACTTAGTAACGTAGGCTTTTATTCCGTAAGAGAACAAGAAGACACTTCTCTGCGAGTCGGTCAACAGTTTACATCTAGGTTGCCAACACCTCGAGTCAAGCATTTTCTATTCCCTCGAGTCAGTCAGTCGAATACAATCAGTCAACACAACGATACTAAAAGAGTCTCAGGTCGTACTCACTCGTCGTTGTTCGTACACATTCTTGTATTACACTTAAGTTGTTGGTTCAGTTAAATATATGTTAACCTGTTAAAACCAGTGTCAGATTCAATTTAACTACCCTTATTATCCCACAAGAAATAAGGGATCGTACGATTCGTGGCGTCGATTAGTTAATCGTAACGAGAATTTACGACTCTCGTTGGCGCGCTTCTCCGAGATCGCGTCTCCCCGCGAACGTGCGAAAATACAATGTCCTTGTCGATAATTACTTAAATCATGATATCATGATTGGTCGTGAAATTTTAAGCCAAGGTTTTGACAACAAGGTTTAATTATTACACAAAGTAGCCTCACTATTTGTAAGACAAAAGCGATCTATGTCTGTGATAAAACCGCCGAAAACGAGGTCGATATTTTTTACGTCGGCCGACTCTTTACCCAAACCAGGCTACTTACCGCTGGCGAGATGTCATCCAAATGTCTACACATCCTTATTGCGTACCCTCAATGGTCTCAAGAACCGACCATAAAACTCGGAAATTTTCTAACTAAAGTCCTTCAGACCGAACAAAGATCTTTTTCCTAAAGCGTTTTCTAAGGTTTATTGTTTACTACGAGGAAACACGGGAAAGTTAGCTTTTGTCGCATGCGATGCTTCCCACTAGCAACTTTTTATCGAGGGCGGCTAAGACCCTTCCTAATCCACTAACCTTCTCATTAACCAATCAGAAAGAATGTGTACTGCCTTCACTTTCCTAACTAAAATTGTTATCAACAAATCCGATGGTTCCGTGCGCTAGACACACCCATCATTAGCTTTCCTCCGACACAGCATCGTAACTAAGACGCCACTTTTTCTTCATCGTTAGAATAGTCAACACATCTCTGTAACGGGTCTATACCCATAAATCAATCACTATTCGTATGGTTTATTATACGATTTATACGAATATTTATACGAATAGTTTGAATAGTACAGACTCCGACAACAGTATAAGAACCGCTATGAGCAAAAAATAGGAAGACACATCTTTTGCTAGCTCTATGGCTACAGGTGTGGATCTTCGGACCATACTAGACGCTATACATGACTTGCGTAAACAACTACACGACGAAAGTCAACAACGCGTTAAAGAAGTTGAACTCTTAGGTAAGAATATCGCTGAACTACAAGTAAGAGTTCAATCAGTTACCACGTCTGAGTTCAATTCCACTTTTACCGAAGACGCTACTGCCCAGCACTGTTCAGAAAAGGCGACCACCTATTCCTAAAAAGACCGAAACAAAACCTGACGAAACGGAAAATGTAGACAGTGAAGAAGATGCGCTAAGTCATGACAATCCCACGTATAATGCAAAAACCTGTCTAGACTTCATTCCAACACTCAATGGACAAGACGATATAGGAGTAGAGGGGTTTATTAAACGGGTAAGAAAAGCTCGAGCCGAATGTCGTGACAAGCGGTCATTATTACGCTTAATTTTGACACAAAGAATCATCGGAGAAGCGGAACGCAATATCCGCCACATGAAAATCGAGAGTTACGAAGAGCTGTTCGAAAGCCTCAGAAAATTTGTATCCGTGAGCGTTACATCTAACGGAGCCCGTGATAAAGTGCAACGTACGCGACAGAACTTTAACGAATCGATACACAGTTATATGAAGAGGTTCCGACACAACCTCAACGAACTGATATACGCGCTTCAACACGAAATTCGCGATCCAGTACGTCGAGCAGTTGCTATAGATCTTGAAACTGAACGAGCCACCAAAATCTTTGTTCTAAACTTGAAACCCGAAATAGAAATACGCACATCGGCTACAAGACCGAAGAACCTCCAAGAAGCACACAATACAGCTTTTAAAGCAGAGTTATTCATAGGGGAAATCGAACGCAGCAGAAAATTCGGAAGAACAACGAATCAACCAATTGAGAGAGCCAACCCCCAATTTCAAGAAACATTCAATACAGTGATAATGGAACGGCCACCGCCCAGATGTTTCGAATGCAATCAGATCGGTCACGTCTCCACTCAATGTAGAAATTTTCAAACACCCAGCCAACACCCGAGACCACTAGCAGTCCACAATCTCGGGACACACAACACAGAAACGGAAGCTTACGACGAAAACGGCGGAAGACCAAGGAAAATCCCAAGAGTTACGTCCCACTACGACAGACAAACTTCTAACGATACAGCTTAACACAAAAACTGGACACATAACACACCTCACACAGGAGCAGGAATCAATCTATTGAAAAAGGATAAGGTGGACTGTCAAACCTTCAAAGCCGACGAACCTCAAATGTTCACCTAATCCGAAGAAAATAGAAGCAGTCGAAAATTTACAAATTCCTAGAAACTATATAAGAAGTAGCAAAACCTGGTGGTTGAAGAACGCAGCCACGCAGCTTCTCGCCGTAGCTAGGCAACCATTAAATCAGTTGCAAATCAAAACGACAAGGTAATCTCGTTCCTTGCATTCCCGATTTACTATCCGTTATAACAATGCAAAACACAGACAAAATTACCTCCTTAAGTCGGAGACGAGGTTTCCAAATCAGCCGATTTACTACCGCGTCCAAACGACTCGATGAATTCGAAC
Source organism: Bombus hortorum (assembly GCA_905332935.1). NCBI lineage: Eukaryota > Metazoa > Arthropoda > Insecta > Hymenoptera > Apidae > Bombus > Bombus hortorum. Next base: position 4,606,431 of record HG995204.1, read on the forward strand.
AATCCGATCAGCAAGATACGGCTTCTTTAACAGCCCACAAGGCATGGATCGACGACGCGTGGAAACAATACAGATTAATACAAGAAGAACTAGAAAATTTATGCGAGGGGGAAGACGCGCGCGTTTCCAAAATTACCGACATATATTACGATCTGTCAGTAAGAATACACATTCTCATGGATGATACACCAGCATCGTCATCGAAATCACCAAGCTGCGATTCACCCCAATTTCGCCGTGCCGACTCCGATAAAATTGCCAGAGATTAACCTACATAATTTCGACGGTACCATTGAAAATTGGCATTCCTTTTATGACTCCTTCACCGCCGCAATAGATCGAAATAAGCGACTGACATCCGTACATAAATTTCATTATCTCCGATCATCCTTGACTGGAAAGGCCGCGCGAAGCATCCAATCGTTAGACATCACCGAGCTTAAATATTCAATCCCCAATGACGTTCTCAAAGAGAAATTTGACTGCCACCGTCAAGTCTGCAGGCGCCATTGGGACCTGATTTTCGATTATCCGAAAATAACAAAAGAGACCCCCCAAGCAATAGATGATTTTCTCGAGACAGTTAAAGTTAATCTTCAAGCATTAGAGAAACTTGGGGAACCAGTCACATCAAATGTTGTTCTCATCAAAATGTTCACATCGAAGCTACCCTCAGTCACCATCCGTAAATGGCAACGCACTTTACTAGACAAAAAAAATGCCGTCATACACGCACTTGGTAGACTTCTTAAAAACGCGGACGAACGGCGACAGGACAAGCTCCACCACAACCGCGATGACCAGGGCGTCCGACCAACACAACCGCCAGCGACAAAACGCGCCGCGAGCCCACACATTTACCACAACACATAAGTCGTTGGTGTGTCCAAGTTGTCAAGGACAACACGAAATCTGGAATTGCGATGTCTTCAAGGCGAAGTCGGCCAAAAATCGCCTTGAAACCGTCAAACGGGCATCGCTCTGTACAAATTGTTTAGGCAAGGGGCACTCGGTGGATCAACGTTGCGCCGGCTCCTGTCGCATATGCAGACAGCGACATCACTTACACCGCGATCAAGGTCATATCAAACCACGAAAATCGAACGGTCGATCGTCGAGCGACCGATCATCTGGCTCACGATAACCACCTAGTTCACCGATACCTCGTTCGGCACATCGATCGAGACGATCTTCAACGTCTCCCCGATCGTCTCCCTGATCGTCTCCACAACGTGAATCACTGCCGTCGCGAACAAAAGTAACTGCATCAAATCCCCGCCCAGTATCCAATTCTCAACGACAGAACAAACAATGACGGCGACAGACAGGCGCACGGGGGACAAGGGAGGCTGACTCATTGACCACAACTTCATCCAACACATTAACCAACGATCTTTTAATCACTGCACGCGTCAACATATTAAACGACAAAACTCAGCCCTTGCGCTGTCGAGCACTGTTAGACACTGGTTCCAGCATGAATTTCATAACTGAGCGACTCGCCAACTCGTTAAGACTCAACCAACGGAAATGTTCGGTCCCAATCGGAGCCCTCAACACGTTATCGACAACCTCTCACGTCCGCAGTTCATCGTCTACACGCGACTTGACGACAACCAAGTTCGCGTCCTCATCGTCAGAACAGTCTGATTCAACTTCACCGAATGCCTTGAATCAAACAACCTCTAAGGCTCGCAGCTTATCGTCTATACGCGACTTGACGCCAACCAAGTTCGCGTCCGACATACTCTTCAATCACAAGGCCAATCACAGTCACGACGCCCAACGCTCATTCTCCACCAAGGATCATCACCAAGAGAACGCGATTTGGGCGAGTCATCGGGGGGAACCCAGCCTCCCAATCAACTACAAAACTCCTCATTGTGTACGAATCTGCACTAGGTAACACCGGAGTTCCATTCAACGGTATCTCCTGGACCGAGCTGGTTCACTACATTTCCAGGACCGTGACGGTCCACGATCTTCCAAGGACCAGGACATTCAACGACACTTCATGGGCCGAAATGCTTCACGACACTTCCAGGATCAAAGCATTCAACAACACTGCATCCAAAAACATTGTACCACCTCGTGTCAAGTAGAACCAGAGATACTTTCCTTGACCAACAAATTTAATAACGTCAAAACACTAGGAATACATTTGAGATTATTAACTCGTTCTAGAATTAAGAGAGAATTAATAAACGCTATAGGTTCAATTAGCAGAACACTTTTCGGAACTTTAGACTCTGACGATTTACAATTGATAAAGGAGAATATCGACAAACTATTTAACGAAGGAAACGAATTAAAAACCATTGCAGCTAACCAAACCGTTCTAATTAGGAAAATCCTAAACACCGACAGCCTAAAACAATTTGAAAAAGGAAACGCGGATATACAAAATGAAATGAATCAAGTAAAGAAGAGAGAATTTCTAGTAATCAAGATTATTTCCATGGAAAGCGCTTTGTCAGATCTACACTTCCAACTCGATGAAATATTCAATTTAATTTTACTAGGAAAACAAGGAATTATTAGCCCCCAGATCATGGATCATCACACTTTCTTAGAACAATACGCTAAAGCTTTAGGAAATCACATTATGAATAAAGAATTTTCACCAGAAGAAAATTAATTTCCAAAACATTTTAGACGTTTCTACACTCACACTGTTTGTCCAAAACGAAAAGATCTTCTTTAAAATTTCAATTCCAACGATAATTGACTCCGAATGGGAAATAGAACAGGTATACCCCATACCGACTCAAAAGAATGGAGCATTTCTTGCCCCATCAGTCGAACATCCGATATTTTTCACCTCAGGATTAACTTATATGAATGCAGATCAGATATATCTGGACAAGTAATGTCGAATCAAACACGAATTGTATATTTGCAAACAAACTCAACCCATACATGATAGACGTTGAAAACACGATTGCGCATCCGAAATAATTAGTGTAGACAATACCATGAGATTTTGTAAATTCACGGTCTATAAGATCGTAGAAATAACTTTTATACCACTCCAAAGCGAAAATCACTACATAGCTATACCAGAAAAAACAATAGAACTCAATATATTCTCTAAAGAAGAACATCAAATTGTTAAACTGAAGCAACCCTCTCTGTTGAAAACTAAAATAACTGTAGACATATTGTACGGAGATAACCATATGAGAATCAGTGGCAGCCCCAAGAGCGTTTTTTACGATATTAAGACCAAAATTATAAATATAACTAATAACGTAGATTTATCCTTAATGCTTGATACCTTAGAAAAATCTCCTAAAATAGTGAGCAACCTAAACGGTTATACTGATACCCTGAATCAAATAGAAGACAGGGCCAATCAATTAACTTTTTCGCACAGAATGGCACAAATTAAAACTTGAGGTCCCACTACGTTGCAGATAATAGGATATATATCCATTGGACTCATATGCTTGTATCTGCTCAATAAGATAGGACTGTCAATATTATGTATTCACATATTTTGTTGCAAAATTAAGAAAAACATCGTTAGTACTGCAACACCTTCCGCCCCTATAAACATTTACACACCGATATTACCTGTGCAACCTGGAACAGAAAAAAATCAAGAGTAAGTTTTGAATTATCAACACCACCCAAGGCCAAAATCCATCCATCGATTCTGAAGAATCGCAAGAACTTAGAGGACTAAGTTCACTCTACGAAGGCGGGAGTGTAACGACCACCCAAAAGTCAGGCATCCGCCGACATCGGATATGTCGATAGGACCTAGTCGTGCGATAGCTAAGAGAAAATACAATAGCCAGACCCCCACTCATAAGATATAATAAAGAAATAAAACCCTCAGCCGTTTAGTCACTAATCTCAGTCTGTATTCTGCAGTTAATAAACCATACGAATAGTCTATTCCTCATTCGTTTTTTTTTATATAACTTCTCGCCATTTATTACGTGACATCGGCGGCGACGACGCGCGGACAGAGGAATCCGAAAAAGAGGTCAAGGAGGACTCCGAGAAAAGGGAGGGAACAGACAAGGACGACGTATTGAGGGATGGGATCACTACGAAGAGGTCGAGAGGAAAGCCTTCCGGGATCCCAACGGGATCGATCATGGGCCCCCCACCTCGTCCGCACCGCTTGCCGGCGTCGCGCCGCCGCCGCTGTTCCGACGAGGCGGGGTCAGCGGGGCCAAATCCGGGGAAGGAGCGGAAAAAGGATCCGGTGGTTTAGGACCCCGAGATCCTCTCGAAGGACTCTAGGCCCTGTTCCTCCGTAAGTTGGAGGAGTGGCGGCAGGAGATATTGCATAAGAGCGCAGTCACCCCAGCCGCGGACGCTGCCTCTGCCGCAAAGACCGTACAATCACGATTGCGATCAGAGAGAGGCACCTCACGTTCGACCGTCGAGTCGTCGACCAACGAGGGAGATGGTTTCACCACCGTCAGAAGAAGAGGAAGGGGGGGGGACAAGGCAAAAGAACGTAAGGCCAGTGGCGCAACCTCCTCTGACGGTCTACGCGCCGACCGGAGACGCGAGAACTGAGGGACGGACGTTGTCCAACAACAACAGTAGTCGGAGACCGAGGGCGAGAACTTTCGCCGAGGTTGAAGAAGGCGATCACGGGAGCTCTTATGTTCGAGGTCGCGGGTCAGGACGCTGCCAGCAAAGCATCGCGACTGGCCGAACGGATGGCGGATGCTCTCCGAGACTTCCCCGCTAAGGTGACCGTACCGCGGAAGACAGCGGAGTTGAGGCTGACCTCGGGGCCGTCCTTCCGAACTGGGACTTTTGGTTGGACGGTGGCGGGCCTCCCCTGACCTACAGGGTGACACAGGTGCTCACCGGACACGGGTGCTTCGGTGAGTATCTGCATCGAAAAAAAAGGTTTAGCTTCTTACTTCCGACAATTTGTACATAAATTTGCACAAGTCATGAAACCTCTGTACGCACTTACTTCCAGTAACAAAAACATAACTTGGACAGATAAACATGAAAAGATAAGGCAAAAGGTAATTTCCGACCTGACTGATGCGCCGGTGTTAATGATATTCGACCCTAATTACCCGATAGAACTACATACCGACGCCAGTTCGGATGGATATGGAGCTATTCTAATGCATAACGTTGACGGTAGAAACAAAGTAGTGGAATACTACAGTAAGAAAACTAGTCCCGCGGAATCCAGGTATCGTTCGTATGAACTACAGACGTTGGCAGTCGTAAATGCCGTTAAACATTTCCATCACTAATTACATGGATGAGAATTCCTGGTTGTTACCGACTGTAGTTCTTTGAAGGCATCCAGCAATAAAGTAAATTTAAGCGACCTGGTTTACAGGAGGTGGGCTTACTTACGAGCTCGCGGAAGATATCGCAAACACATATTAGTTACGATCCGGTACCCTTCATCGTAAAATACAAAGAAGAGGCAGGACTCCTTGTTTGCCTATCGTCTCGAGAGGTTTTAGGTGGTCCGTTGTTAACCATGTGCACCAGTCAATCATGCATTTAGATTGGGATAAAACGCTCGAGAAGCTGTACGAGTATTACTCGTGCGAAGGAATGGCGAAATACGTTCGTATATCCGTAGAGGACTGTCATGCTTGTCAAGTTTCGAAGGCAAATTCAGGTAAAATACAAGCCGAATTACATCCTATACCTAAGGCCAGCATACCTTGGCATACAGTCCACATAGACATAAGAGGCAAGATAAGCGGTAAAAGTGATTTGAAAGAATATGTTATTGTTTTGATCGATGCTTTTCCAAATTTGTATACCTGCACCATACCCGTAAAATAGATTCTCTTAGTACCGTTAAAGCACTTAAGTCGGCTATATTTTTGTTCGGCAGTCCTTGCCGTATAATAGCGGATCAAGGAAGATGTTTTACGGGTAAAGAATTCCAGGATTTCCACCAAGGTAAACACTCCACTTAATAGCAACCGGTGCTAGTAGAGCTAATGGACAGGTAGAACGTACTATGGGTACTTTAAAGAACATGTCTACAACAGTAGAAACGACCGAGCGGTCATGGCAAGACGCGATCGGCGAAATACAATTGGCTTTAAATTGCACCACCAATCGTGTGACCAAATCGAGTCTGTTGGAATTATTAATCGGTAAAATAGCAAGATCCTACGGATTATTGTTACCTGGAACTATTGAAGAAAGAGAAATAGATATGTCCAACGTAAGACGACAGGCCGTATGAAATATAGAGAATTGTTAGGAAGATAATACAGTTACACTGTACATTTAAATGTGTGTTTTAAGTGTCAGAGGTCGTCCAGGCCTTAGTTAGGACAAAAGAGGATTAACAGTTGTTTAGAAGCATCTGGAAGAGTCAGTTGACAACAAGCCTGCGTGCGAGTAGGTTTTCGAGGTCTTCAGAGTATAAGATATATGTATAACTGTTGTGTGCTATATAAAGTGAATTATTTGTATTTCCGAATCCCACCTATATCTTTACATGGTAGCAGTCCGTGGTTCTTCAATCTTGCGAGTTAGTTAGAGTAAGTTTCAGTAAGGGAAGAATATAATTTACAGTGCCATCACAAATAGACAATTGGAATATGTCAAGGAAGAAAAAATGGCATATGAAATAGTGAAACAGCTCGATAAAATGTACTTGAAAGAGTCGGCGGCACTATAGACCGTATGCAGAAGGAGATTGGAAGAGATAAGACTTGAGAACTGCAGAGATTCAGCATCGTTCTTCAGCGATTTCGAAAAATTAATAAATGAATTAAAAGGTGCGGGCGCACAAGTAAGTGAAAGGGAAAAGCTGAATTACATGCTGAATACGTTACCCGAAGAATATAGCTACATAGCAGACATAATAGATGCATTGAGGGAAGAATATCAAACAGTAGCATATGTGAAAAATAAAATTGAAATAGCAGAGAAGAAGAATAAATCCAATCGAACAGAAATGCAAACCAACGCCTTTTCTGCAAAAAAGGAAAGATGCTTCAGATGTGGAAGAGAAGGACTTTGCGAGAGAGTGTCAAAATGGCGTCCAAGCGGGAAGCAGTAGCAGCTATTGGCGTGGGTCAACACGCGGTCGCAGCAGAGGAAAAAGAAACAAAAGCAATACGAGCAGGGGACGTGGAAATTTCCATCGTCAATCAACAACCGGCACGAGCGGGCATGGCAACTCAGGAGCAGGCACATGGATAGCAAGAGCGCACGCAATACACAGCAGCGAGACAAAGTAAAGTAAATATGAGTATTTTACGCGAAAGAAATGTCCGCAAATTTGATCAGTTTAGGTAAATTAATAGATAATAAGAATACGGTTATTTCAAAAGGAAATATTGCAAAAGTAATAGATGAAAACAATAAACTTACAGCTGTAGCGTTCAAGGAGAATGGGACATAAAAAATGAGAAGTATATTGAAAAAGAAGGAGCACTTAGTAAACAGTGCCGAACGTAGTGGTATGAGTAATAAGGAAAGATGGCATAGGATGCTAGGACACGTAAATTTTAAATACTTAAATATTTTGGATAAGGAACAGCTAGTGACTGGTATACCGAACGAATTTGAAAGGGAATTTTTGAAATGTAGGGTGTGTAGAGAAAGCAAAATGCATAATTTATCTTTCAAAAATAATGGAACTAAGGCTAGGGAAATAATGGAAATTATTCATACGGACGTGTGTGTTCCCTTTAAGACTACCGGATTCAATGGAGAAAAATATTTTATTTCATTTATCGATGATTCTAGTAAAATAGCTAAAATTTATTGTACAAAATCGAAAGATGAGGTCTTTGATTCTTTCATACAGTTCGTAAATGAAGCCGAGAATTTAACAGGCAAGAGATTAAAAATATTAAGATACGATAATGGCAAAGAATATTTAAACAATCGAATTTATAAATTTGCTAGGGATAAAGGTATCAGAATAAATAATTGCCCAACATATGTACATGAATTAAACGGGACAACGGAAAGGTATAATAGAACGGTAATGGACACGGCGCGTTGCTTGTTAGCGGAAGCGAAAGTACATAAAAAGTACTGGCCGGGAATCGTATGTACAGCGGCATACTTGAAAAATCGAATACTAACAAATACCATAGAGAGAAAGACACCTTTTGAAATATTCTCCCGAAAAAAACCATGTGTTGAAAAATACGTCTATATGGAAGTAAAGTTTTTGTAAGAAGGCCAGAACAAAAAAGAGTTTCCAAACGGGACAAGAAGGCAGATATGGGAATTCTGTTAGGATATAGTGAAGTAGGGTATAGAGTCTTATTAGGTGAGAAAATAACAATAGCTAGACATGTAGAGGTCATAGAGACAGACACTAAATGTATCGGTTTTGAGAATTCATTAGATACAGATAGCGATGACAGCAAAAATAATTATTTATTGGATGGCATGAATAAGGAAGGGCTAGAAAGTAGAGAAGATGAAAATGATAGCAGTCTTGAAAGCTTAAAGACCTCTAGGAGATCTACGCGTAATAAGAGAACTGCGGTAAGGTATTCAGAAAAGGAAAACATTGGTGATATTCATGCAAATTATTGTAGAGTAGATATCCCTCGTACATTTGAGGAGGCGACCTGTTGCGAAAATAGTGAAGATTGGAAACAGGCTATGGATAAGGAAATGGGATGTCTCTATAAGAATAAAACTTGGAAATTGGTAGAAAGGGTAAGAGGCAAAGAAGTATTTGATGTAAAATGGGTTTACACGAGAAAATGAGATAACAGGTATAAGGCTAGATTAGTGGTAAGAAGATCCCAACAAAGAAACGTAGCCGATGACATATACCCCAGTAGCGAGTAATCAGACCTTTAAGATATTGCTATCATAGTATTGTTAAAATGGATCAATCATTGAGCAAATGGATGTAGAAACTGCATTTTTAAATGGTGAAGTAACCTCGGAGGTATATGTAAATCAAACAAAGGGATATGCAGACGGAACGAATAGAGTTTGTAAATTATCGAAAGCGTTTTATGGGTTAAAAGAAAGTCCGAGGGACTGGTACGAGTGTTTCGATAGGTATGTGACGAGATTAGGTTTTAAGAAGAATAACATAGAGTTGTGCTTATATACTCACGGAGAGGGAGAAAATGTTGTTTATTTGTTAATATATGTAGACGATGTGTTAATTTGTAGTAAAAACAAAAGGAAGATACAAAGTATAAAAGGGTTATTAACTGATAAATTTGAAATGAAAGATTTAGGTAAAGTTAAAGAATATCTTGGAATAAATATAGAGTATGATTATTTCGAAAATGAAATGAGATTAAGCCAAAAGAAATACATTGAATCATTAGCAAACAAATATAAATTACAAAACAGCAAATTGTACTGTACACCTATGGAGACCAACTTAAAAATTGAAAAGGCCGAGATAAATAGAGAGGACATTGGATACAAGAATTTAATTGGCGCATTGTTGTATATTAGTGTAAATACCAGACCCGATATAAGTTATAGTGTGGATTATCTCAGTAGATTTCAAGATTGTTGTAGCGAGACACATTTTAAATATGCTTTGCGAATATTGAAATACTTGTACCGGACTAGAGATTTAAGGTTAAATTACAAAAGAAATGAAAAGTGTGAAACGATAGATCGTTATGTAGACGCTGATTGTGCAGGAGATCATTTAGATAGGAGATCGACTTCTGGATATGTAATTAGATTCTATGGAAATGTAATTGGATGGAAGTCTAAGAAACAAAGATGTGTGACAAAAGCTTCGACGTATGAAGAGTATGTAGCTCTATCGGAAGCAGTGAGTGAATTAATGTATATTCGAGAAATTATGAAAATCTTCAATGTAAATCTAAACGATAACCATGTAAAAATTTATGAGGATAACTCTGGAGTGATAAGTATAGCAAAGTATGGAAATATTACAAAAAATTCTAAACACATTGGAGTTCATTACCACTACTTTCACGAGTGCTTAGAGAAAAATACGATAAATATAATTAAAGTAAGTACAGACGAAAATTCTGCGGATATTTTTACGAAGGCACTGTGTAGAGAGAAATTCGAAAGGTTTAGGTCATGGATGAATGTAAACTAAGAGGAATGTAAATAAAGCAATAAGTGTCTCTGTTAAGTGATTTGACAAAGCATGTAAATAGGATAAAGTGTACAATGTAAATGTAAGGAGGAGAGTTAGGAAGATAATACAGTTACACTGTATATGTGAATGTGCGTGTAAGCGTCAGAGGTCGTCCAGACCTTAGTTAGGACATTGGTGTGCCCATACCTGCCCAGACCACTCACCTCACCTTCTCATGGGGCTCCTCGTCACCCTGCACCGGCTTTGTCCGGGACAGGGTGCTAAAGAGTGAGTGGCACCAGGACGGAGACATCGTTGACGACTATGGCAAAAAATTACATAAAAATATGAATCAGACGCATCATGAAAATTTAGTTTACGGTGCAGTGGAGGGATACCCCAGTACTGGCGCAGTCGTGGGTAGTAAAGTAGGCCCACCTGCGTCGTCATCTCACGACCACGGCCGTTCGGGGCTGGACCGCCATGCCCCCGGACGCGTTTCTGCGTCTTGCGAAAACGTAAGAGGGGACGAAAACAAGATGAAGTCCCGGACGCAGCCCCAAGGAGAGTGACGAGGGGCTCGTTGAGATCCGCGGAGAGCGTGTTTCTCTCTCCGTCTATGGTGGGGGTCGACACACCGTCGATGACAACCGCAGGAGTTGTTCCGGATGCGAGCGAGATCCGACGACGAAGAGTCGGTCGCCTCGTCGCTGGCCTCGTCGGCTTCCAGAGGAAAGAAGCGACGACTCGTGTCGACAACCGCGAACGTATCAGAGGAGCTCGTGGTGGAAGTGAGGACGAGCTACGCGGCGGACGTCAGCGCCGAACTTCTGAGACAAGTCTCAGAAATAATGCGCGTCGCGACGACATCGTCCAATCTGAAGAGCACCCACGTGAAAATCCTCAAGGACGCGGCCAGCTACATCCAGGCGGCGTGGACGATAGAATGGTCGAAGAGAGCGGGGACATCTGCCGACAGCGGCAGCGCGGCTGCGAGACTCGTGGAAGCGAGGCTGTCCGCGCTGGAGGAGGAGAACGCAGCCCTTCGCGAAGAAGTGTCGCGGCGGCCCGTTTTCCAAGTCCGGCCGTCCTCCGCGAGAGAGCAAGAGCGACGGCGCGAGCGAAGTGGCCCTGGACAGGAGGTTCCAGCAGCTCGAAGCCTCCCTAATGAGGGCCATCGAGGAGCGTCTCGGGGACCGACGACCGCGCATCCCAGAACCCCAACGCAAGGCGGATCACTGCGCCACTCGCCGCACCACCCAGACAGCGGCGCTCCCGAGGGAGCAGGAGGGTGGCGAATGGAGAGTGGTGGAAAGGAGGAAAAACGCGAACAGCAAGAATAAGAACAAGGGGAGAACAGCCGCCGCAGCCGGCGAAGAGGCAAGAAAAGGGGCGACGGCGGCTCCACCGCCGCCGACAAGGACGACAGGCGCGCCGAAACCGAGCGCCGCCGCCGCTATGAGGAGGGGTCCGGCACCGTGGACGATGACGCTCCTTCGGTCACTGCGGATCTCCGCGGTGACGGTAACGTTGAGCGAAGGAGCTAGCATGTCGTACGTCAACGTGCTCGCAACGGCTAGAAGGACGATCCCGCTCGAGGAGATCGGCGTGGGGACAGTCGGAATGAAAAAGAGCATGACGGGCGGCATTATAATCCAAGTGCCCGGGGACAAGGACAGAGAAAAAGCGGAGCGGCTAGCGACGCGTCTGTCCGAGGTGTTAGGCCCGGCCACGGCAAAGGTCGCAGCTCCGACGAAGACCGCGGAGCTGAGAGTATCCGGGCTAGACATCTCGGTTACCAAAGAGGAGTTGCGGCAAGCATTGGCCGCAGCGGCAGGTTGCAGAGCCGCCGATATACGAACGGGAGACATCGGCATCGCCAGAGACGGCCTCGGAATGGCCTGGATCAAGTGCCCGGAGGTCGCAGCCTGGAAGTTGGCGCAGGCAAGAAGAGTGCCTATGGGGTGGTCGAAGGCAAAGATCACGGCCATCCCGAAGAAACCGCTGCAGTGCTACAAATGCCTGCAGTACGGTCACGTGCGAGCCACTTGCACGTCCACCGTGAACCGAGAGCACCTGTGCTTCAGGTGCGGCGGAGCCGGACATCGCGCCAAAGGCTGTCCCGCCTCCGCACCCAAGTGCCCCCTGTGCGAGTCGCTCGGGGCGCCCGCCAAGCACAGGATAGGCGGAGTGGCGTGCAACCCCCCGATAGTCAAGAGGAGGCGACCCGTCCGCCAGCAACTTTCAACGTTCCACTACAGTGAAACTAGACGAGAGGACTACGGTCAGCGAAGAGCAAGCCTACGAATAAGATTCGGAATCTAAAACCAGAGGGCAAACACCCCAGACACTCCTCAACGGTCATAGCTACTACGGTAACCTAGAAATTTGGATTTATTTGTACATTACCGTGCGAGAAAACCAAGTTTCTCAAGCGTTTCGAGCCCAAGCAGCTCCGATAGCTCAGACTCGATTAGAATCATGTCCACATCACGAAAAGACAAAATCGAAACCATTTCTACAAACGGAGCTACGGATAACTCGACTCGTGCCATACTCGACGCGATACAAAAGCAAATCGAACTTCTTACGCGACGTATAGAGGTAACGCAACGGATAGCCGACAGTGAAAACAAGAATCGTACAGCAGAAATAAAACTGTTAGGCAAAAATATTTCCAAAATAAAGATAGGACACGACGCTACTACAGAACTAGGCTCCCTTATTACCATGGACGAATCTATTGCCGCGAGAGGCGGAACTGCCCTACCGTGCGCTCCGATTCGAACAGAAGCCGACAACCATCCCTCTTACGAAGACCGTCTAGCCGAGAAGGGAACCACGGACATCGAGCGATTCTTCAGGGAACATCGAATTCGACAACCAGAATCCATGTAACGATTACGACTCCCCGAGCAGCGACGACTATCGATCAATAGTCCCAACCTAATCATTAGAAACCCAACTCCAACACCTAATCCAATGCCAAGAAAACTCCGGCAAATTGAACCAATGCCACTTACTCAAAGGACTCAACTAAAATGTTTCAAATGCAATCAGATCGGACATGTCTGCAGTCAATGCAGAAATTTTCAAACACCCACCCAATTTTCGAGATCACCAGCAGTCCACAATCTCGTGACACACAAGGAAGAAACAGAGGAACCAATAGACAAGACTTACGAATCAACGCCACAACCGGAAGACTACCCACAGTACTTTTACGATCCAACGGATGACGACATAGATTTCTCGTTGACAGCGGAGCTGGAATCAACATACTCAAGCGAAGATACGTATTACACCCAAGAATAGTAAAAGAACGAAAGTTCTCGATGGGACATTCTAAATTTAGAACTAACGAACATGCCTTGGTAAAATTATTTGGTAAAACTCTAGAATTCTTTGTAGTAGAAGATAACTTTCCAATTATAGAAGACGGCATACTCGGTTTACCAGCCCTATCTAAATTCAAATTTGAACTCTCGAATCAACAACTAAAACTTGACAATAATACTCTCTTATTGCAACAGGAAAACGACGTACCTCCAAAACAAGCAGTGTCAAAAACAGTCTACCTGGAAGGACAACCGACAACGATATGCTTTATCAATAGTGGTGAGTGCCCAGTCAAAATAACCAATCTTATCGTAAATTCAAACACGTACGATCAAATCTCCACATTTAAATATTTAGTCGGACTTTCGCATATAGAGAAAACTCTCCGTGAACCAATCGAAAAGATATTGCTGTTTTACCTCGACGTATTCAGTTTAGAGACCGACCTTTTACCATGCACTAACCTTGCTAAACGCGCAATAATGTTAAAGGAAAAAAAAATCACTAACACAAAATCTTACCGACCGCCTGAATGCCACCAAGTTGAAATCAAACGACAAATGGACGAAATGCTACTAAGGAACATCATAGAACCATCTGATGATTCCCCTTACAATTCACCAGTCTGGGTAGTACCAAAAAAGGCAGACGCCTCAGGGAAACAGAAATGACGAATTGTAATACATTTCAGGAAAATAAACGAGCTAACTGACCAGGACGCATACCCATTACCTGACATACACGACATACTATCCCAACTATGCAACGCAAAATTCTTCTCAGCCCTCGATTTATCCTCCGGATTCTACCAAATCCCAATGGACAGACTCCAAGAAGAACACAGCATTCTCCACATCACAAGGACACTACCATTAGAATAGAATGCCATTCGGTTTAAAGAATGAACCTGCAACATTTCAACGCATGATGGATACCGCGCTAAGAGGACTCATAAATAAATATTGCTTCTTATATTTAGACGACATTATAATATTCGGACAGTCGATCGAAGAGCACAGTAGCAACCTCGCTATGGTATTGCAACGGTTACGCGAACTCGGACTCAATATACAGTCGGACAAATGCGAATTCCTCAAACCAGAACTAACCGCCGAAGGCGTAAAGCGTCCCAAAAAATTAGAAGCCGTTAGTAATTTCAAACAGCCACGTAATCCCACAGAAAAGACAAGCTCTGTTCATCATCCGTACTAAAATTCCCAGATTTTGCTAAACAATTTACATTAACGACTGTATAGGTGCAAGTAACGAAGGTATAGGCGCAATCTTATCAGAGGACGGACATCCATGTTGTTATATCTCACGAACTCTAAACCCACCGGAACGAAATTATTCCACTACAGAAAAGGAGCTTTTAGCAATCGTATGGGCCGTGAAACTCCTCCGACAATATGTTTTAGGCCGGAAATTTCTTATTCGAACCGATCACCAAGCGCTAAAATGGCTACAAAACTGTAAAGACCCCTCATCACGCCTGATGATATGGCGATTAAAATTAGAAGAATATGAGTTCGACGTAGAATATACGAAAAGAAAAGATAATACTGCAGCTGACGCACTAACTAGAATACATGTTCTAACCAAACGACGCGAAAATTTAAACATAGAACTCGATAAAAAGTATCACGATTGGGAAAAATTGACCGACACGTTACCCAAAATTATTCATACAAACAAGAAGATAGGTATAGGCGACGACAGTTTCACAGAGACCGAGAAGAACGCGATCAAACAAATTTTATTATTCCTAAACAACACCGTGAAAGAATTAAATTTTGCATGGGAACAAATCCAAACATATAGCGACGAGGAAATTGACGAATTATTAAAAGAAAATCACGACTTAGTAGGACACCCCGGTATACAAAAGACATACGACCGCATTCGTGAACGGCACAGAGTACTAGATTTGATGAAACGCATACAACGACATATAGAATCATGCGACACCTGCCAAACATCTAAAACTACGCGTATCAGACCGCGCGAAGATCCTTGTATCACCGACACGCCCCTCCAACCAAACGATAAAATTGCTATGGACTTATTAGGCCCACTGAAAAAGACGAAGAAAGACAATCAGTACATTCTATCCATACATGACGAACTGACAAAATACTTAATACTCGTGCCACTAAAGACTCAGCAAACGGAAACAATTTGGAACGCACTCTTGAATCATTACATTTACGCCTTTTCCTCTCCAAAAAAGATATTAACCGACCGCGGACAGAATTTTATATTTAGTTCGATATAACAGTACGAAGACGCGTTCAAGATCAAACATATCAAAACGACATCCTTGCACCCACAAAGTAACGGATCTTTAGAACGAACACACGCAGTAGTAACAGACATGTTAAAATTGATACAGCGAAATTCGGATGAAGAATGGGACGATCAACTTAACTTTGTATGTCTTGCATATAACACAGTGATACACGACTCCGCTGGTTACACGCCATTCGAACTCACATTCGGACACCAAGCCAACCTTCCCTTCACAATATCCAAGGATCCTCAACGCACATACGCAGACGAACTCACGTTCCGCAAAAAGGAATGGGACTCTGGACTCCAACACGCTCGCAAAACATTGATCAAAAGCAAACAGCGATATCAGCGCGATCAAAAACGTAAAATTATAAAACACCAATCAGTTTTCAAAGAAGGAGACTCCCTTTTAATACATAACGATCATAAAAGCCATAAACTTGATGTGGAATGGTTAGGACCATGCACGATTGATAAAGTATGTACTCCATACTATCTGATTCAAGACAAAAAGATACACATTAAAACTTTACTTTTCAAGTCGACGCTCCTCTTTGCCGGAATAGTATCCGCGCAAATAAATATTACACCATTAGAAGGAAACTCCGTATTCGTAGAAAACATAGGAAAAGGATATCTGTATAGCGATACTGCCAATGTTATAGTAGGATTAGACACTAGCGACATATACGAGCAAATAAACGCAATAGAATTATATAAATCAACAATAGACTCACGCTCAACCAGCAAAGAGTACGCTGAAGAGTTAGACGGATTACAAAATCGTATCAATAACCTAAAACAACTCAGAGAACACTTGACAGCGTTAACACATACCCGAAGCATACGAGGTTTATTCAACATCATAGGTTTCGTATCGAAAAGTCTGTTCGGAACTCTCGACGATGACGATCTTAAGCTCATAAACGAGAATATGGACAAACTATTCGATGACAATAATAAAATTAAGACTACAATAGCTAATCAAACAGCACTTATTAGAAAAATTGTAAACTCAGAAAACCTAAACCACTTAGAGAAATCATATGGCGATATATTAAAACAACAACGGCAGGCAAATATCGATAGATTTATGCTTAAGATGACCGCGAACCTCGACACCGCGATGCAGATTTTACACTTCCAATTAGATGAAATACTTAACGTCATGATATTAGGCAAACAAGGAATAATTAGTCCACAAATACTCGACACCGATGTGTTTATAGAAAATTACGCCAAGGCAATAGGTAACCAGATGTACAACACCGCGATCTCTGCCAAAACCGAACATTTTCAGTTTATACTCGACATCAGCGATCTTAAAATCTTCACAATAGATGACAAAATATTCTTCAAAATCATAGTACCTTTAGTCTTTAACACAGAATGGAACATATTACAGGTATATCCTATCCCGAGCAAGAGAAACGGAGTATTTTTGGCTCCAGTAGTCGAACATCAAATATATTTAACCTCAGGTCTTTCATTTATGAACGCTGATATCGAATATCTCGACAAACTTTGTAAGAATCGAGCCGGAACCACTATATGCAAACAAACGCCACCAATCCATGACAGAAACTCGAGAACCGATCGTCGCAGCGAAATAATAAATTTCAAACCTCACGTCGAACATTGTCGAATAATTGTACTTAAGATTGAAGACATTAGCTTTATACCGCTCAAAACTAGCAACAGCTACATTGCAATACCGACAAATCCGATAGAAATAGACACAATGTGCCAAACGAAACAAACCTTGCAAAAACTTAACAAGCCCTCCATCATAAGAGCCTCCTTCTTGCGATATATTGTACTATATATTGTACATATTGTATTATATTGTACTATATATTGTATATATTGTACAATAGATAATTTACAAGGCTATAAAACCACGATCGACGACGAGATAGGCGAGATAGGCGACGAGATAGAAACTCTTAATTTCGAACGTAGAATCAAAAATATGCAGTATTGGGGACTAACCACGCTCCAGATATTAGGGTACATAGCATTAGGCATACTAGGTATATACGGATTAAACAAAATAGAAGTATTCAAATGCATCAGGAAATGTATACCGAACAAATTATGTATCAATTTATTTTGCTGCCGAAATGAAACCATAATCAACAGCCACTGTTTCGTTCACTCGCGGAGAGACGCGTTCGCGAGAAAGCACGTCAACGGGAGTCGTAAGTTCCCGTTACGATTTTACAATCGACGCCGCGAAATGATCGATCCCCTATTTCGTTTAGGATGATAGGAGTGGTTGAGTAAGTTAACACTGCGTTAACAGGGTTAATAGAATCTGTATTTACAACAATGAAGTAGAGAGTAACCGATAAGTTAATGATAAATGCGCGTTCTGACAAGTGTGCAATGCTTTTGATTCGCTTCCTCAAACAAGACGAACTTGAACGTTAATTGTTTGTAACCCGACCTTTTGATGTATGTAGTGTGAATCTGCAGATGAAACTGATCGCCCTTTGATGGTTTCTTTTTTCTCCTGGAAGACGACCCCCACCAAGCCCGGATCACGCCACCGTTTGCGCTACGATCGTGTACGCCCCTTTTTGGGTGTTGAAAAAATACCGGACCGAATTCGAAGCTTCTAGAGCTCGACGCCCGACGGAAATATGCGCTCGCCGCGACATTGTAGGTATTTCGCCGGTCTCATGAGGTGATCGGCGACATTGTAGTATCGCGCGCGACGGTTGGGAATACGATCCATCGAAAGTCTCGTGGCGTATGGCCCGGTCTAGATAGAGAGCCGGCCGACGTAACAGCCACAATGCGACAGCCCCACCAGTAGCAGGTACCCTGGCCTCGACACCCAACATCTATATTCCAACCGACACATACCACCTCGAGGAAGAGGAAGAATTAGTTGTGATTTTCAAGCCACGTCAAGTCCGATTCCACAAAAGTCTTCTGAGGAAAACTTGAGGGACCAAGTTCAATCTAAGAAGGGGGGAATGTCACCGGTGAAATTCGACCCACTATACAATAAGCCAAAATTCCGAGCGCCTTATCACGTGTGACCACCCGGTTGTCACATACGGAATGCCACAGACGAAATCCAACTAAACAAAGCAATAAGATAGCGAGATTTCAAGTGTCCTTGGAACGAGTGAGCATCGAGATAACATCCGGTCACCCTATCCGTTCTCAGAAATATATGACCGAAGACTTTTCCCACTCCCACGAATAAAAAATGGTGTCTGTGTTTCTCTCGAGGCGGCCCTGGTCCGATATGCCGTATCAATGGAATTATGGACCGTTTTCAATACATGAACACACTCAAGTACACAATGTTGCCTTTTGCACGCAACAATATGAATGATGATTTTATTTTTCAGAATGATAATGATCCGAAGCACACGACTTGGGTTGTGAAACAGTTTTTTGAAGAAGAAAATATTACCGTGCTGCTGTCACATACGAAATATTGCAGACGAAATCCGACTAAACAAAGCGATAAGATAGCGAAATTCCAAGCGCCTTAGCATAAGCAAGCATCGGATATAACATCCGGTCACTCTATCCGTTCTCAGAAATATATGACCGAAGCCTTTTCCCACTCCCACGAACAAAAGAATTTAAATACTCATTCTAAAATCATCCCAGTCAGTCTTGAACAATCACGCCTAGAGCTCGGAAGTGTATTGCAAATAAAAGAAAACAAAAAAATAAAAGTTTCTTTTTTTTCTTTAATTTCTTTTTTTTTATTATTTTACGTGACATTTTTGGCGATCCTGCCAGGATCCGTTCGCTTCATTGAAAACGAAATTACGATTTCGGCGTACGCGCGTCATTGAAGATTGAAGGATCAGCGGACCACTGCGAATCTTTGCAACTACGAAGCCCTGCAGCAACTTTCAACGTTCCACTACGGTTAAACTAGACGAGAGGACTACGGTCAGCGCAGAGCAAGCATACAAATAAGATTCGGAATCTAGAACCAACTAGAGAGGAAACATCCCAGAGACTCCTCAACGGCCATAGCTACTACGGTAAGCTGGAAATCTGGATTCATTTGTACATTACCGTACGAGAAAATCAAGTTTCTCAAGCGTTTCGAGCGTTTCGAGCGTTTCGAGCTCAAATAGCAACAATAGTTCGGACTCAGTAAACTTAATTAGAATCATGTCCGCGCCGAGAAAAGATAAAATCGAAACTGTTAATACTGCCTCCGCAACCGGAGTTATGGATAATTCAACCCGTGCCATACTCGAGCAAATCGAACTTCTTGCGCGACGAATAGAAGAGACGCAACGAATAGCCGATAGTGAAAACAAAAAACGTGCAGCGGAGATAGAACTATTAGGAAAACATATCACTAAAATAAATTTAGGACGTGACGCTACTACCGAGTTAGGCTCCCTTGTTACGATGGACGAATCTAATACCAGCAATATTCAGAGAAAGCGACCACCTGTAAAACCTAACGAAACGGACGATATGGACAGTGAAGAGGAAGCAATAAGTTGTGACAACCCCATGTACAGTGCAAAAACCTGCTTAGACTTTATCCCCATACTCAACGGACAAGATGATATAGAAGTAGAAGGGTTTATTAAACGGGTAAGGGAAGCTCGAGCCGAATGTAGAGAAAAACGCACATTACTACGACTAATTCTAACGCAAAGAATCATCGGAGAAGCGGAACGTAGTATCCGTCACTCTGAAATCGAGAACTACGAGGACCTATTTGAAAGCCTCAGAAAATTTGTATCCGTAAGTATTACTTCCAATGGAGCTCGTGATAAGTTGCAACGTACGCGACAAACCGAATCGGTACACAATTATGTGAAGAGGTTTCGACACAACCTCAACGAACTGATATACGCGCTTCAACATGAAATTCGCGATCCAGTACGCCGAGTAGTCGCCATAAATCTTGAAACCGAACGAGCGACCAAAGTTTTCGTGCTGAATTTAAAACCCGAAATAGAGATACGCACATCAGCTACAAGGCCAAAGAATCTTCAAGAAGCGCAAGATGCAGCTTTCGAGGCGGAGTTAGTCATAGGGGAGATCGAACGCAACAAAAGATTAGGAAGAACAATGTATCAACCAATTGAGAGAGCTAAAACCCGATCACAAAGAACACCTAAACCAATGCCAAGTAACTTCCAGCAAGCTAAGCGAACGCCACTTACCCAAAGAACTCAACTGAAATGTTTCAAATGTAATCAAATCGGACATGTTTCCAGTCAATGTAGAAATTTTCAAACACCCAGCCGACACCCGAGACCACCAGCAGTCCACAATCTCGAGACACACAACACAGAAACGGAAACTTACGACAAAACGACGGAAGACCAAGGAAAATTCCAAGAGTTAACACCACGACAGGCAAACTTCTCACAATACGGTTTAACACAAGAACTGGACATGTGACACACCTCATCGACACAGGAGCAGGAATCAACCTATTGAAAAGGGACAAGGTAGACTGTCAAACCTTCAAGGCCGATGAACCTCGAATGTTCTCCATGGGACAAGACAGATATACCACTAACGAATTTATTAGATCTAAATTGTTTGGCAAGGAACATAAATTTTATATAGTACCGGATGACTTTCCCTTAATAGAAGATGGAATAATAGGTCTACCTTGATTAGAGAAGTATCAATATGAAATCTCCAACGATAGATTAAAACTTGATAATAATATTCTATACTTTCACAAACCAGAAACGATACAACCAGGCGAAAAGGGAGTTCGAACCATCTACCTCGAAGGCAAACCAACGCGAGTATGCTTCTTCAATTCTGGTGAGACAAACCATGAAATTTCTAACGACATTGATAACAGTAAAGAATTAGATCAAATTGCTAAATTTAAAACCGTAGTGAGAACAAATCATATTGAACGCGAACTCCGCGAACCCACAGAGAAAATATTAATACATTACATCGACGTATTCAATTTAGAAACAGACCTATTACCATGTACTAATCTGACAAAACATACAATCACATTAAAACAAGACAAAATCATAAACACCAAATCATACAGACCACCAGAGTGCCACAAACGAGAAATCGAGGAACAAATGACAGACATGCTAAATAAAAACATTATAGAAGAATCAGACTCTCGTTTCAATTCACCGGTATGGGTTGTTCCCAAGATATTAGACGCATCGGGAAAACAGAAATGGAGAATAGTTATTGACTTTAGAAAACTAAACGAACTGACTGACCAAGACGCCTACCCACTACCCGACATAGAAGACATATTAAGCCAACTAGGTGACGCGAAATTCTTCTCAGCACTCGATCTATCATCCGGTTTTCATCAAATCCCTATGGACGAAAACTCAAAGAAATACACTGCTTTCTCAACACCGCAAGGACATTTCCAATTTAACAGTATGCCTTTTGGACTCAAAAACGCACCAGCCACATTCCAAAGAATGATGGATACAGCGTTACGCGGATTAATTAATAAACATTGCTTTGCATATTTAGACGACATTATTATATTTGGAAGCACTATTCAAAAACATAATGAAAACTTAGCCATAGTATTACAAAGACTAAGAGAGTTAGGACTAAAAATCCAACCAGATAAATGTGAATTTCTAAAACCAGAACTCGAATATTTAGGACACGCAGTAACATCGGAAGGAGTAAAACCTAATCCGAAGAAAATAGAAGCAGTCGAAAACTTTAAAATTCCTAGAAACCTTACCGAAGTCAAATCGTTCTTAGGACTCGTGGGATACTACCGGAAATTTATACGTAACTTCTCTAAAATAGCCAAACCCCTGACGGACCTAAACAAAAAAGGCACCAACTTCCATTGGACGGACAAACAACAGAACAGTTTCGATACATTCAAACGAAAACTTTGTCAAGCACCTGTTCTGTCATACCCAGATTTCTCTAAAACATTCGTATTAACGACAGACGCTAGTAACGAAGGACTAGGAGCCGTATTATCACAAGACGGACACCCGTGCTGTTACATCTCTCGAACGCTAAACCCTCCGGAGAAAAATTATACGACTACAGAAAAAGAATTATTAAATAAATTTCAACTAGGGTAAATATAAAAAAAAAGTGTATCATTGCGAACCGAAATACTGTACAAATTGAGCAAAAATAAAAAACTTGATCTCCTTTTCGGAAATCCACAGGTTTTCCTTTATTTTGTCTTAATTTTACGCGACATATGCATCGTTGCCAGCGGGAGCTACGAAGCGGAGCTGCCAGCATATAACCCGGTGCCAGCAGGTTGGCTCTTTAGCCGATTATAGTTGCACCGTTTCAGCACCCGGATCCAGGTACCGCCTGCAGTGGAGATCGCAAGGCGCGTCTTGCAATTATCCTCTTCTTTCTTGCTTATTCTTCTCAGGCTATTATTGTGTATTCCTCCCGTTTTTGTTCTTCCTCTTGTTCTTATTTAATACTGCTCTCGGATGCGCTGCTTCCTCCTTAATAGCAGTTGTTTCCACGATTTTCTTGCGATCCGGATTCCAGCCGCATCAGTTTAGCATTTCTTCTTAGTGGCTGGTTTTCTTCCGTTCATACTTCCCTTCTCTTCTGCCATCTAATGTTTATGTAGTTTTGAGTGTGTTGAAACCGTTAGTAAGCACCGAGGTGACTTGCAAGCGCAAGTCCCGCTTTTTCTATTCTTGTCCATCAAAACGTTCCTGGTGAATTTCCGGAAGTGGTATAGTATACAGTACAGTCTTTTGTGAACTCCCGATTTTTAAAATTGTCAGCAGAGAGCTGTTGATGCAAAGAAAGATAGAATGGATGAAATTTCTTTCGTTTTAATATCTGTTATATATATGCCTTATTTAATCCAATACGTCTTGCAATTTATCAACAGCTAACTATTGAATTATCTGTCACATTTTGTAACACGATAACATCTGCTTCTCTACGTGTCATCGTTTTATATTTTTTCCTTTTATGAGAGATTTACGAGTACAATTCAACATACATTTTACACGCACGAACCACGTTCTATTGAGCTTAACCATAAACCAGTACCATATTTATTTTTCCTCTTTGTTATAATGATACATTTTATCATTAACCAAATAAACGTTAGGTAATAAACTTTGGCAAACTTAGTAAATGTTACTAAATTTTTAAGGAATCTGAAGAAAACATTGCTTGCAGACTGACCAAACCATATTGTTATTGCACAGTTTAAATTATACTGAACTGGAAACCTTGTAGCTAGTAAACAAAGACATGATCCATATCAACATGATAAAAATGAAAAAAATCATTGTCACTGATCTTACAACAATTGATATGACATTGTCAATTGACAAACGTTTCGTTCCGCTGAATAAGAGTGAGTTTAAAAATTACAAGCGTAGGTTGCTCGTAGAAATATAGTCCAACCCAACCCCGATCTAGTACGTTGGCAAACTTAAAGAACTATGTTTCTGTCGAAAATTGAGCCCAAGAGGGTTGGTATTAGGTTGGACTATATTTCTACCAGCGAGTGGTGCCAGGAACAACGTGTAAGTGTGTATAACACACCAACGTGGTACACGTTACACATAACACCAGCCAACATGACTCGAGTGTCGGGACTTAAAAAAATTTCACCTCGGACCGTCGAGACTGAAGATATTTCTTTCGATTTTTCGTTAATTAATGTAGTAAGATATATGTCGGGTTCACATTATGATTAAGGGTGTTACGTCGGCCGGCTCTCTATCTAGTCCCGGCCATACGCCACGAGACCTTCGATGGATCGTATTCCTAACCGTCGCGCGCGGCACTACAAAGTCGCGGACCGATCACCTCATAAGACCGGCGAGACATACACAATGTAGCGATAAGCGCATAATTGTCGTCAAGCAGCGAGTTCTAAGAAAGATCGATTCGCCTTCGGTCCGTTATTTTACCTACCAAAAAAAGGCGGTATGCAAGATCGTAACGCGATCGGTGGCGTGATCCGAGCGCGGAGGGGGATCGTCTTCCAGGAGACAAAAGAAAGGATCGAAGGGCGATCAGTCTCATCTGAAGATTCACGTAAAACACATCGGAAAGTCGGGTTACAATTAATTCACGTTCAAGTTCGTCATCTTTGAGGAAGCGAATCGAAAACATTGAAACCTTGTCAGCAAGCGCATTTACCGTTAATTATCTGTTGCTCTTTACTTTATTGTTATAAATACATATTTTATTAACCCTGTTAACGCAGTGTTAATTTATTCAAACACCCCTATTATCCTAAACGAAATAGGGGATCGATCATTTCGCGGCGTCGATTGTAAGATCGTAACGGGAACTTACGACTCCCGTTGACGTGCTTTCTCGTGAACGCGTCTCTCCGCGTGTGAACGAAACAAAGGGCGTGTAACGAATCTTCGTTTGGATTAGACATTGTTATTACGCAATAGAGAAGATATTTACTAGTACAAATATGATTATTACAGAATTTGACAAGTAACCGTGGTAGCTAGATACTCAAGATGCTAATGACAATGATCTTAGGTTCAATAACGAATCCGCGGACAACGCGATAACGAACATACTTTCTTGCAAAGTCTAAGTCAGATTCGTTGTTAAAATGTGAAGTATCCACTGATCGTAAAGACGTTGTTTTACCGGTTGATGAGATCGCATGAGAGTGACTTTCTGTCACGATGATGCTGCAGAGGAAAACTACGATCGGGTGTGTCTCAGGGCACGAGATCATCGGATTCGTTGAGGACAACCTTCGTTCAGAAAGTGAGGGAAATGGACGTTGCTGTTAATTGGTTAATTTCTATGTTGGTGGTTAGAGAAAGACGCTAGCCGTCCTTGAGAGAAAGTTGCTAGCGGGCAGCGTCGTTCGTAAGAAAAGCAGATTTCCCGTATCTTCCCATAGTAGGTGATAGATTTAGAGACTGCTAAAATAATGACTGTTTGTCCGTTTGAAGGACCTTAGTTAACTAAATCCTAAGATTTATAGCTGGTCCTTAGGCTAGCTGAACATGTCCTGTGAATATGCATCCACATCAGAAACCATTGGAATGTTTACTGTCTAGTGCCGCTACAACTATTTCTCTTTAAGGAGAGCTATACAATTATTCTATACCTCTACTAGGTAAAACGTTCATCCCGTGACCGCTGCTACGTTCGGCGACTAGTTGTCGCCTCGAACCCAAGCTCATTATCGCGGCGTCCTCTTCGGATTAAAATTTGAACTAGAAAATTATCTTACGAATATTTATGCAAGAGATAATAATATTAAAGCATACATCTACACATATGACAAGTGAACAATAAAAACATGTAAAATATTTTATCCTGTAAATTACTATATTACTTAAACAAAATTGTAACAATTAAAAAATATTTAAAAATAAATTAAATATTTATTATTATTAATTATTTAATAACATTACTTGCACTAAAAAGTGATATTTGCCTTCTAATATTCTGCTTTCCATTTGCTTTCCAATATATTCGAATCTTGAATGTTTAATATATAACGAAACACTCCATTCTTCTGGCCTTCCATCCACTTTTCTTTTAAAACCAAATCAAAATTAGATTCCTCATCTTTTTTAATATCTTCACTACAAATACAATTCGTTTCAGTAGAAGAATTGTAGGACATGACTGTGTCGGATTTTGTTATGCAGATTTAAATAATATGAAATCATTTAGTACAACTAACCACAGCCCATTTTAGGTATAAAC
This sequence comes from Bombus hortorum, assembly GCA_905332935.1. Taxonomy (NCBI): domain Eukaryota; kingdom Metazoa; phylum Arthropoda; class Insecta; order Hymenoptera; family Apidae; genus Bombus; species Bombus hortorum. Next base: position 4,632,778 of record HG995204.1, read on the forward strand.
CACGTGGTGATCTAAACATAACCTAGTTAGTATCTATGTAATATATATGTCGGGTTACGGTCGGACTTAGGGTTAGGGCCACAGGCGTTTGGTAAATCCGCACTAGAACTCTCCATTGTCGTATGATCGAAATAGAATTTATTGACACAAGGGCGTACAATGTGGAACAGATAGATAGTCGCGGCAGATGAACACTAGCGGTAATGATCTGGGGTTCAGTAACGAATCCGCGGTCAACGGGAGGGTAACTGCACTATCACCGAACTCTACTTCTAAGTGACTGATCGTGAGAGGTGTTACTTCTTTCGCAATCGGGTAGTCGCCAAGAATGTGTTTTCTGTCGCGGCGATGCCCCGAGGAAAAACTATGATGGGCCGTGCCTAGGGGCACGAGATCATCGGATTCGTCGTGGAAAACCTCCGCTCGGAGAGTGAGGGAAATGGACGTTGCTGTTAATTGGCTAATCCTTAGGTTGGTGATTAGAAAAAGGTGCTAGCCGTCCTTGAAAGAAAGTTGCTGTCGGGGAGCGTCGTACCTGAGGAGGTCAGGTTTCCTGTATCCTCCCGTGAAGAGGTGATGAATTTACGGGCCGTTAGAGTAGCCAGTTTGTCGATTTGGAGGACTAAATCCTGAGATTTATAGCGGGTCCTTAGGCTAGCTGGACATGTGCTGTGCGGACGCGTAGACATCTGGTAATCGTCTCGCCTAGAGAATAGAGTCCGTGTGTGGCGAGCTACGGGGTACAGGCCATTGGACGTTTGTTGTTGCGTGCCGCTAGAACTATTTTCTTTCAAGGAGAGCTATTCGGTTATTCTATATCTTTGTTAAATAAAACGTGCATCCCGTGACCGCGGCTACGTTCGGCGACTAGTTGTCGCCTCGAGCCCGAGCTCGCTATCGCAAGTCTCAAACAATTACAATCAGGTCATTTACAACGATCAAAGGGTTTTTCCCAAGGATTCCAAGGGAAGGCCCGGTGTCCTTTCATCTACCGACCTTTCATCACCGACATATATGTCGGAGATGAAAGAACACCGGAGCTTTCCTTCGGAACTTTGGGAAAATCCCGTAATATTGTAATCTAGATTCTACCATAGCCGTAATTAAACAATAAAACTGAGAGGTGGCTGTTTATGAGTTAAGTCAATTGTGACTACCCAGGATTTATGACGGTGGGCTTGGGCTCGAGGGCGCTGAACGTAGCCACGGTCACGGGAGGGACGTGTACCTAACAGAGGTATAAAATAATTAAATATCTTTCCTTAAAAACAAGGATTGATCTGAGGGATACAGAGAGGAGTATATAAGGCAGTTCCACTTGGACTGAGCATTCAGTTAGAGAAGTTCTACTTGTATTGTGAACAAGTACGTTGAGTGACAAATCGCATTCGTCATCCCGTTGACCGTGTATTCGTTACCGAACCCGGGGCCATCGTCATTAGTTTCGCGAGTGCTCAACCGCCGCGGTTAATCGTCAAGATTGTAACACCTCTTAACGCTTTAACGACGATCCTTCATTTTCAGCCCACTGGCTATATCCTGCCTGAGGTCCTTCCTACTTTCTAACGGGTCGATATCCGTAATCTCCAGGGATACCTAATCCCGTCTATATCACCGTCCTAATACTGTCCTGATACCGTCCTAATCACCATCCAATCGATAGAAAATCAAAGCCATGAACATGCCAGTGTCGTCATAATATATTGTAACACATGTTCAAAGTTATAACCCATGCTTTAAAATATTACGTCTAACCGTATTATGTGTCTATTTTACGTATGTGTTTATGTTTATGTGTATGCATATCCAGCTTACAAATCACTTTCAAATCCATTACGATTAATTTCAAAGTCAAAGTCCAAATCAAAACCATAACGATGTTCGGCTCTATATCTTACATATTCGGTAACTACTTAGATATCCAGTCCACACTCTCGTAGTTCGTGTTTATCGTTCGTACTAGTCGTAGCTAGTGTTTACTTCGAAAACACTTTCGCTACTGAGTTCGACTCTGTGTCTTGCATATACCATGACCCTATAATTCACAGTATCGCCACAGGTCGGCACCCTTGCGACTTTTTAGTTTATGGCTCTACCGGTACGCCACAAAACAACATGGCGGCACACTGAGATCCAAGCACGCGTCGTGCAATCCATAACGACAACGTAAAAATATAGAATGTATTCACAGTCTCTGTCCGATCAGGTGCTCTTTACGAAATTCACCCGTGTTGAGTGTTCTCCTCTCTCTTCTCGCCGCTGTAACCATACCAGATCGTCGTTACACTGGATATACACCTCGCTTAAATGCGGCACTTTCAATACCGAAACGGTGAATATTGCACGTTTATCTTGTACACTAGCCACCTAATCCAGCCCTACTTACAATTAAGTATTAAATATTTATTAACGAAACATTCCCTATATGCTGTACAACTACATCCATTAAAATATGTCGACCTAACCTCTTACTCCCTAAGTTAGAGTAAAGCACTGTTGTCGCTTAACTAACTATTCCGAACAAATACACAACTACTACCGGCAAGAAAAAACGGACTAGATAATGGACAAATCACCCAAGCTCCACTAAATATATGATTTGCCTGTATCGATATGGTTTAACCACTATTGACGCTCGATTTGGAACATTCCTCAACTAACTTGGAAACTTGTACCCAATGATAAAGGTGCGTATTATAATCATTCCTATCTTAAGGCCGCTTGCTCGAAACAAGCTACTATTAATATATATACCATCTCCTGTGCTATGCCATACACTATCTCTTAGCCCATATATTGATTTAAATTACTAATCATTTCCATAGATCGGAGTGACGCAGCTGACATCGCCCTGAATATACAACCAGTAACTATGCCACTGTTACCTCCAACCATGTCTGTAGGCTGAATAGTCTATCACAAACTACCACCTTCAGCCCCTACATCTTCTACGAATCATCCAAAAGAGCAAAATTTAAACCATCGATAGCCTATTGTTAAAAACTTAAAAAGGAAAGACAGACCGTAGGCAAACCTACTACCCTGATTCATCCGTCTTTAATTTAATTGTCATATAGCCATGATTTGCCGTATTTCTCATAATCAGTAAATCCCATAATAAATTGGCCACTCTATCGAGAACATTGATCACTACTATTCACCGTATGTAAGTATCAACCTACGTATTCCAGCTAATAACTTTTACATACTAATCGACTTTGTTTAATTTAGAAAAATACCACAACGTTAATGATTTACCCACAACTGAAACACTGCTACATTGACACGCTCACTTGGAATAAAATTCATTAATGCGTACCAATATATCAATGATTATATTGCATATAAATTACTACAAGGCCTATACCTACTACGATTAGCATACCTTGGTAGTTGAAACAATATCCAGGTACCTTAGTTACAACTTACCGCCCTAACTCATACTTGCAACTACCAATCAACTTTGTTCAATTTTTAGGAAAAATACTCCAGTGTCCTACTTATTTGGAATAATTTATCACTATTTGGAATAATTAAATTACTACTAAACCTATACCAACTACAATCAACAAATAACTTGGTAATTTCACAATGGTCCAATACCTTAATTACAACTTATCGTCCAAACAATATTTGCACCTACTAATTAACTCTGTTAAAATTTTTTAGGAACTACCACTATAATAATGGCCTACCACAGGTTAAATAATACTCCAGTGACATACATACTAGAAATAAGGTTTATTAATACATATAAATTGCTACCAAGCTTAACCTACTACAATCAACATTTACTTTGGTAATTTGAGCTATAGCCAGGTAACTTGATCATGGGGAGCATGAGGCGGATATGGGTTCTCAGGGCGTATGACCCTGCCCTGGGAAACCCCGATGGATCTGATATTCTCCTATAGTCGGGTGGTGGCTGATTGGTGCCTTTAGCAACCGTCAGTTAGCTGATCTGGTGCGGAGAATTTCGGAGAAGTTGGTGGGCCCATACCTGTCAAGACCACTCACCTCTCCTTCTCGTGGGGCACCCTGTCACCCTGCACCGGCCTTGACCGGGGTAGGGTGCGAAAGAGTGAGTGGCACCAGGATGGAGACTTTGTTGACGACCAAGGCGAAAATAAAAGAAAAGAATATGGGTAGTAAAACTAAAACGAATACAGTTTACGGTGCAGGGGAGGGATACCCCAGTACCGGCGCAGTCGTGGGTAGTCAAGTGGGCCCACCTGCGTCGTCATTTCATGACCACGGCCGTTCGAGGGTGGACCGCCAGGCCCCCGGACGTGTTTCTGCGCCTGGCGAGGCGAGAAGCAGCAGGATGGAGGTTCCGGAGGAATCTCCAAGAAGAGTCACGAGAGGTTCGCGAGCGAGGTCCGACGACGAACAGTCGGTCACTTCGTTCTCGTCGCGCTCATCGCTAGCGTCGACGGTGTCCAGGGAAGGGAAAAGGCAACTCATGCCGACAATCCCGTATTTTTCGGAAGAGGTAGAGATGAAAATAAGGATGACCTCGGCGGAGGACATCAGCGCCGAAATGACAAGACAAATCGCCAAAGTAATGTGGATTGCGACGCTGTCGTCCCAGCTGAATGGTACGGAAATGAAGATCCTAAGAGATGCGGCGCGTTTCTTTGCCGCATGTAATAGCAAAATGTCGAGGAGGACGGGATCAATGCACAACAGCGACACCGTGGATATGAGGCTCGCGGAAATAAGGCTGTCCGCGTTGGAGGAGGAGAAAGCAGCCCTTCTCCAAGAACTATCTAGTAAGGCTGCTTGTGCTCGTGAGTGTCCGCGGTGCAGCGGCTCGGCTTCCGAGTCTGGCCGTTCTCTGCGGGAGGGTGAGAACAGTGCGCGTATCGATGCCCTGGAGAGGGAGGTCGACGAATTCATATCCTCCATAATAAGGGCCATCAAGGAGCAATTCGATGACCGACAACTACGCACCCCTGAATCCCGACGCAAGGCGGATCACTCTGCCACTCGCCGCACCACCCAAACGACGGTGCTTCCGAGGGAGCAGGAGAGTGATGAATGGAAAGTGGCGGAAAGGAAGAAGAAAAAGAAGAAGAAGGGGAAGACGGTCGCCGCTAGAGAAGATACACCTTCCTTAACGCAACCATATTCTTAACCTTTAAAAGCTATTCTATCTGTCATTTATTTTTTTAAAGCCTATTTTTACAATTTATGGTCTCGAATAAACAACGCGCACGTATCTCTTAAATGTATCTTTATTTATTCTTTAGTCTCCTACAATCCAAACAAATCCATTCTTTTGCCATCCAGAAAATTAGATTGCCTTACGTATTACCTATCATCATTTTATACTTTCTTTTCCTTCTTTTCTTACTTCTTTCAACTTTCACGCATCTAACGTCTACAATCTTTTTACATATTTTACAATTTTCAACATCGCTATTTGTTACGTTGGTCGACTCTCTATCTAGACCAGGCCATACGCCACGAGGCTTTCGATAGATCGTATTCCTAACCGTCGCGCGCGGCACTACAAAGTCGCGGACCGATCATCTCATAAGACCGGCGAGATATATACAATGTAGCGATAAGCGCATAGTTGTCGTCAAGCAGCGAGTTCTAAGAAACATCGATTCGCCTTCGGTCCGTTATTGTACCTACACAAAAAGGGTGGTATACATGATCGTAACGCGATCGGTGGCGTGATCCGAGCGTGGTGGGGAATCGTTTTCCAGAAGACAAAGAAATGATCGACAGGCGATCAGTCTTAACTAATCAGTCTCATCTGCAGATTCAAACTACATACATTGAGAGCCATCAAAAAGTCGGTTTACATTTCCGTCATATTTCAATCGTATTTGTCGCCAAACGATTGTAACGTTCATGTCAGTCTCATTCGAGGAGTCTTAACTAAGTGTCGCATCTGAAAATTCTTAATTAACAGTCTCGTCCGAAAAGTCGCATATCACAGAAGTCGCATTTGATAATCGTTCAGTTTATCGAATTCATCGGGATATTAACTGCATTTCTTGTTAAACCATTATTTGGTTATTGTTATAGTTGCCATAGTTGTTGCAAATATACATTTATATTAACCCCGTTAACACCGTTTTAATTCATTGAACCACCTCTGTTGTTTTAACCGAAACAGGGGAACGACTAACTCGCGGCGTCGATTATCCGAATTGTAGCGAGAATTTACGCCTCTTGCTGACGCGTCTCCTCGCGATCGCGTCTCTTCGCGAACAGTCGTAACACTATTACCTTTCCTGCTCCACCTTTCACACACCCAAGTTAGCAACGTGTTTATTTTATTTGCGAATCTTTATTACACACCTGGTCTTTTCACCCTATATTTTTACGCTTTAGCATTACTTGTTTTACGTAAAACGTTTCACATTTCCAAATGATTTTATTTACAATTCTTATTTACACATTTACAAGATACTTCTCCCTGCCCTTCCCTCGTTTCACACTTTTTCTCTCACGCTCGCACGCAACCAGCCGGATAATATATTTTCTCATTATCAACAATTAAACGCTCTTTTTCTTCTTCCTCTTGTTAATCCTGCTGCTGTTCGTTGTTATTCGTCACAGTCCATTTCTTCAGATGCATCGTCCATCCATGCTCGCAGAGCAATTTATGCAAAGGAAAACAAACCGATAAGTAGATATGAGATAATTAAAATTACCCGTCGCGCTGTATTTACCACAATGTTCGATCAATGTACTTTTGCGTGAAATTTCCAGATACACAAAATATCTTACACAGCTCCGATCAACGAAAAACTCTACAACAGTGGAACATTCGCTCGTCGCAAAACATTGATTCAGGTGACAATATATCGCTTTGGTCGTTTTCGATACTCGGGTTAATCGATGGGTTAAGTATAAAGAGCTGCACTGGTTAGATCGTATACAGCGTACAGAACTGTGTCCCATGCAGCGTTGTGTGTGTTAACAGGCACTGTGCCTATAAAGCGGAGCTCCGAGTCGAAAAGTATGAACTTAAAAGGAGTTATCAACAGGAACAGTATGAGACCAGAGCAGGAGATATTTCAAATTTTGTGGAGAGAATGAGGACGGTGGAAGAACGCATTGGCGAAAAGTGGAGACAGGAATGGAGGTTTTACAGGACGAGGACAAGAAAATTAATTTCTTAAAAGTACAACAGATACATCGATCATTGAACGATGCAGATTTTGACCAGACACGGGATTTTTAATGTGTATAGAAAGACTATTAGCAAGGAGGATCACTCGAGATGTTGGGAGTATGACGCCGATGGTGATGATGCGGAGCATGCGTTGTTCCACTATCCTAGGTGGATTTACGAGAGGACTGAATTTGAAAGCTACGTTGGCATGCCACTTATGATGGGAAATTTGATAAAGGCAGTAACCAGGAAAGACGATAATTGGACTAGGTTCCAAGCGTTTTCCAGGAAGATCATGCAAGAAAGACGAATGTAAGAGATGATTATTGAGAGAAGGAAAAGACAAGCTAGTAGACTTAATTGAGAAGAGTGTGAACATGTAAATTTTGGCTGGCATCTGATGTTCAAACAAAGTATGTTGAAAATGGATTTTCTTATTTAGGAAAAAGCGGAAAGGGTCTACCTCAAACGGTCGAATTTTATAATAAAATAAAATTTGGGGTAGATACAGCAGTCCAAATGGCAAAAAAATATAGCGTGAAGTCGGGATCAAGAAGATGTCCACTTCAAGTATTTTGTAATATTTTAGATTTAAATGCCTGGATTTTATATGTAGCAGCACATGAGTCATAGGACGATGCGAATCGAGAGCGATTCATGTTGTTTTGCCACGGGACATGAACACCACCTTGACGCACGAAACATAACGATAGATAAACTCCGGGCAAAAATAATGTCACTGCTACCATATTTACTGAATGAGCCCTTGTCCGTAAATAATATTTTCGCAGGAAAATTGCAGTTCCACTAACTTTTACGAGACATCCATCTTCAAAATGCTCTCTTCTCGGGAATAGCGCAGGATTTTAACTAAACACGCTGCGATGTTCTATACTCAAGGTCTGAATCATCTTGTTGAAGAGTCAGATTCCACAGGTTTTAATGTACTTGCATCTAATAATTTTTGGTTGATTCTACGTAATATACTTGTTCTTTGTACCTTATTCTATTCGGAGATTTTTCACGTAACGCAAGTGCATATCGGCAAGTGTGTCAAAAGTATGACATTGTATTATAGGCAACTAAAAGATGATGATGTACACTATGACCGCAATATACACAACACGCAGTAGGTGCATTACACACGCATTATGCGCACTGCACACAATACACACAATACAACTCGCTTAACAATAATTGCTACATTCGCATGGACACTAAATAACAAATAAAACGAATCAAAAATAAAAAAGTTTAATAAAGTGAAAATTAAAAAGGTTTAACAATATCTACAAAAATTACTTAATTTCCTATACTTTATTACCTATACTAACACTACAATGTAACCATTCTTTTTTATTCTTCATATTTTTTTCTTTGCAATTTGTCTGTGGAGACATTTGGTAGATTATTTCAGCCATTGGAATTTGTAGCGTGTGGATAGTCACCTCCATTCAAATACCATTGCAGGCTGACAATCTATAAACACATATTTGTACACCTTTGTAGCAGCGGCATGTACTAATCATTTATACTGAGATTAGGTCATGTAGGTACTTCCTCTTTAACCTTGTAGTAGTATAGGTTTCATAAACTTTTATCGTTATTTGATTCGAATGCATTACGATTTTATTGCCGTATCTTCTTGCATAATTGCGTATCTCCTGCCTCGCTGTTGGAACTTTGAGGTCTTTTCGGATTTCTTCGTTCCTGAACAACCACGGGGCGTTTAGAATCGTTCTAAGAATAATCGCTTATTTCATCTTCGACATGTGGCTTTTAGCTGCTGTTCCCCAGAGTGCTATCTCCTATGTCCATATAGACTTTTTTATTGCTTTATACATCCTTAATTTATTACCTATAGTGAGGTTAGATGTGCCACTGGTTAGCCAGTACGTTTCTCGCCGTTTGATTCTTATATGCTCCATTGTTGCTTTTATATGATGTTTCCATGAAAGTTTTGAGTCTATACGTAAACCGAGTTATTTACTTGATTAGATTGTGAAACAATCATTTCATTTAGTGACGTAGTTGGTGCTGTGTATCTGCGATACGACGTGGTTGCATTTTCCTGGATTTACTTTGATTTTTTGTTAATGAATCATTTTTCTATTTTATTAATATGCTCCTGAAGTGCACCACTTGCAATTTCTAAGTCTGAATGCGTAGTTAACAACATAGTGTCATCGGAAAATGTGAATACTTTACTGTTAGTGTGTGTTGGAATATCGGCTATATATGTTGTGTACAATATTTAATTCATTTATGAGTGTATATCCTTAACTTTTACTGTGAAAGTTCAGTTCCACAAATATGACGAAAGTAGATTCTGTGCATTTGTTCAATGGTTGCATGTTTATTCCTCAATCCAAATTGATAATCTGGTATTACTTGTCTATCTCCTATGATACATTCTAAACGATCATAGACTATTTTCTTTCCATGATTTTTGCTATTACTGCAAGGAGGGAGATTGGTCTCTAAGAGAAACAAACGCTGGTTGTTGGGGTCCATGCCTGGGTTGGGTATCATCATTATTTCAGCTATTTTGCAGATACTTGGAAAATATTGTATTCTTAGACTGTGTTGTACAGTATCGTGATCATCCTTATCATTTTTGTCGGCAATTATTTTAGGATTTTTCTATTGATAAGGTCAATACTAGGTAATTTATTTTTCTTTATATTCCAGATGATTCTCCTAAACGCCGTCCGCACCTACTGCGAGCAAGTGATGCTGGCGAAGGAGCGAGCGGAGAGAGATCGGAAGAGAACGCGCGATCCTGCGAGATCATCGCGCCAAAGAAACTCAATACGCCACAGGGACGCGGCACTGTCGCCGCCCTAGCAGCGTCAAACTAGGAACGAGGCGTTAGGGGGTGTGGTTCCCCCCTAGCGGCCCAACATAGACCGGGATGCCTCCCCAATAAACAGCTGGGAGAAGACGACGAGGAGCGACTCTCCTGGTAGCAATTGTAAAAAGAGTCCGAGGTCGCTTCCACCAATCGTCGGGTCGACCACCGTGGAGTTTTAGTCGGTAGGAGTCCGACACTACTCTGCTGTTGCGTGCAACAGCGAGTGTCCATGAGGATTTCTCCACGTATGAAAAAAAAAAAGATGATTCCCCTAACTTCTTTTGTGGTTGTTATGGTACAGAATAGCCATCATCAGATGAAACAGCATTATCCGCGTTTGTTTGGCTGCTTTCATTCGATATGTTTATTGTTTTCGCATGAGAATAATGTTTTATACAAATGATCTACATGCTTCGGTCTGCTCCTGGGTCTCTCTTGCCCAGATCGCATTTGGATTTTTAATTGCTGGAATCAGTTTTATTGAGTTTTTCTCGTTATTTGAGTTCTTCTCGAAAGCTCGTTTCGTAGCTTACCAGTGAGTAATTGGTGTCCTCGTGGGGTGGAAGCGAGTCTAGATATTTCGAGAATTCCATATCATTGTTATCCTTTATAGCATTTTTGACGTTTTTGTTATTTCGCTAAGTACATTTTTATTTGCCGATATTTCGTGTTTCTGCCAAATAGCTTTTTCTTCCTTCTCATATTTAATTTTTTCGAGAATTTCATTCGATATTAATTTATTTTGTCTGGTTGTTGATTTGTAATTCGTAGTTGCTTCCACTACTTGTGCGAGTTCTGTTAAATGCTTGCCAGTATTTTTTTAAACATTGCCCAGTTAATTGTTTTATTGCGGAGTGATGTTCACTTATTGCAAAAGACTCGTTTGCTGTTATATTCAATTATTATTGGAGTATGGTCAGAGGCGAGTCTTAGGTTTCCTGATATTCTTAGTTTGTTTAAATTTGTATCATTTATGACTGCAGAGTCAAGCACATCCAGTGTTTGATTGAGTTCTGTCGACCAGTGAGTTAGTTCGTCACCTGACCTTAAGGTTACTACTCGTAATATTACTCTGAGAGTCTACTTCCAGTTTTTGAGTATTATTTTATATCTTGGTGATGCGTAAAATGTTGAAATTTGGAAAGAATTTGTATTTGTTTTTACTGTGACGGTTGTAACTTATACGTGTACGTGATTAATTTGGCTATGGAGATAGGGTTTTATGTTATTCTTAATTATTATTACTGAATTGTCTTGGCAACTGTGATGACTGACTGTTACTCCTGACCATTGACTGTCTTCGACTTGGCGACTGTGATGTATGACTGTTACTGTTACTTCGCTCTCGTGTCATAACGGAGGAAAGCTCGGTGTGGGTGTGTTTTAGGTACGATCCATCTTTGTCATTTTATGTTTCTAAAAAGTACACAATAATACACAACTTGCAATCAATTTTATAAAGTGCCATAGAATTTTTCAAACTGCTTTTTGCGAAAACCGCTAAAGATCAGTATACAATATTCATGCAGCAAGCCATCGATATATAAGCTCTGTTATATAAGCGTGTTATTTATTTATGTGTTCATTGTACTCATCTCTGCCATAGCTTTGGCTTGCCACGTATAATAACCTATTTTCATTATCAGATTGTTGCATGGCTTTCTTCTATTTGAAATCTTTCAAAGAAATTTGCCTTAAAATATATTTTGAAGGAATATGCGTATAAGAAGAGCCTTGCAGCACTAGGCGGGCAAGAGACCCAGGGGACGCATGTGTAATCTCCGAGTGAGGTCGGCCGGTGTAGGTTCGATCAGGAGACGGAGGAGCGTTGAAGGATGGAATGGGCCTACTGCAATCCTACCAACTGGAATAGGATGCTAATTCAAGACTCAATAGCTTTTTATAAAAAGAAAAATCTTAACGTAGACTATCATACGATGCAGATTCTTACTGGTCATGACATTTTTAACCATTATCGGTACAGAATCTGCAAGAAGACCTATACAAGATGGTGGGACTGCAAAGACACCCAAGATGATGTCGAGCATGTGCTCTTTAGATGCCCAAGATGGGCAATGGAAAGACCCGCCCTGGAAAGCGATATCGGAGCGGAGCTCAAGCTTAGCAATGACGTAATCGGGACGATAGTAGGTGACGACGGATACTGGCAACGGTTTGCGCGGTTCTGCGCAACTGTAATGAAGACTCCTCAAGCCAGAGAAAAGATAGTGGAGAGGACAAGCAAAAGAGGAAGACGGAGAACATAGAGCCCTCCATCTGGCAATCTTTAGGTACGCTTATGTAGAGGCCAACCCCGAAGTAATGCCGCATGGTAGTCCCAGGGTTGGAACTTCGAGTACCGCTCCAGTAACGAAAATAAGGAGGGGTTTTTAGTGGGTATGCACTACCATTTTGTCGAGTTCCACATAACCCAGTTACAGGGTCCCTGGGTATGCGTAATGCATTTCCCCCTCCTCGCGTAAAAAAAAGAAAAAACAAGTGCTCGCCGGACATGGGTTATTTGGGGAATACTTGCAGAAAATCGGAAGGGAGGCGACGAACACTTGTCGACACTGCGGAGAAGGCGAGGACACGGCCGAGCACACGCTGGAGTTTTGTCCGGGGTGAGAGACCTTCCACTGTATCTTGCAACTTCCCGCAGGGAGGATTCACTTATGTGAATCTATGGGGGCTGGCAAACCCACGTTCCCGCAGCCAGGGTGGACCGACGGTGACGAGCGTCCCGCTTTCGTGAGTCCACTATGTACACCGCAGGGAAGGTCGCCGGGAGTGTAAGGCGTATTAAGTTCGGCTACACTCTCTCTATGCGGCCTGGGGTAGTAGCGCACCCCCGATCCTGATGCCAAGGGTGGGACCGTCGGGGTAAGTCCCGGGTACTTCGGTACCTTGGGCACCCGCTTACGTGAGTCCCATCTGGGTCTGCTGCGCTCGGTTAGCAGGTCGCCGACGCGGCAGTGACGTGGTCGTACATCCACACGATAGTCCCACCAATGACTTAGATTGGTACCACGGGGGTCGAGTGTAAGCCCAGAGGGGGTGACAGGAGTTCCTCGTAGACTGCTCCTATTGTACCGTTTCGTCGGTACAAAGTATATCACCAAGGCTTAAGGCCGACAAGTATAATGTGCCATCGACATCCCTACGGTCCTTCCGCCGAATATTTGGAAGAAGACGTACGTGGCAACGGCACGGACGCCTAACGAACGCGTGATTAGTGGGGATATTAAGGGGCCACAAAAAAAAACGAATCGGATTGAGAAAACAGTTGAGTTGTAACCGACAAGTGAGAATAGTCAGTGGACCCTACACGTCCTACACCAAAGATCACCTTATTACCAAAGGTTTTTGTAAAGCACTTTTACAGCTACGGGTAACACGATACGAAAAAAAGTTGAATTCAACTTACTTACTCGTCCAGAATACAAGTATTACTCAATTAACTCTTTGTTAAACGGTAGAGTATTCATTGATCGTAAAGACGCTGTGTAACTCCGTCACGATGATGCTGCAGAGGTAAACTATGATGGGGTGTGTCTAAGCATACGAGATCATCGGATTCATCGAGGAAAGCCTTCGTCGGAAAGTGAGGGAAATGGACGTTACTGTTACTTGATTAATTTCTATATTGGTGGTTGAAGAAGGATGCTAACCGCCCTTGAGAGAAAGTTGCCAGCGAGAAGCGTCGTACGTGAGAAAAGCAGATTTCCCGTATCTTCCCGTAGTAGGTGATAGATTTAGAGATTGTCAAGACTATTTGTCCGTTTGCAGAACCTTAGCTAAATAAATCCTAAGATTTATAGCTGGTCAACACCTGGCAATCATCTTACCCGGAGAATAGGGTCTTTGTGTGGCGAGCCACGGGACAAAAACCGTTGAAAAGTTTATTGTCGAGTGGTACTACAACTATATTTTTTTTAAAGGAGAGCTATACAAATACTCCATACCTCTGTTAGATGAAAACGTTCCTCCCGTGACCGCGGCTACGTTTAGCGACTAGTTGCGTCACTTCGAGCCCAAACTCATTGTCACAAATCTCGAGCATACGTAATCGGAATAACTCATAAACAATTACTTAAGCACAGCTACGATAAAAAGTCTAGATTAAAGTATTGCGGATTTTCCCAAAAATTCCAAAGGAAAGGCCCCAAAAGTTCGCAAAATCACTCGGTATGAAGCAGGGGGGATGTTCGGTCCCAATCGGATCCCTTGAGTCCCTAACGACGACTTCGAACCGCTCTATCGCGGCCACGATAGCCTCCCTGGAAAGCACATACAAACGTATATTGACTTTTTTTGGTCATATCAACAATAACGATATTGATCCCAGATCAACCCGATCACTCAATGATCCAAATTAGCCAGGAATCCCCAGCTAGCCGATCCAAGATTCCATAGGCCTAGCCCGATCGAAATCTCATTGAGCGCGGGACCAACACTATGCGTCAAATCAAGATCAATCAATCCAACGATACCGACTTGCGTCTGCAAAAGACTCGATTCAGTTGGATCATCGGGGAGAGCCCAGCCGCTCAATCGACGTCACGCGCATTTCACGAAACCACAACGGATCTACAAGCGGATCTCACCCGCTTCTGGGAAATTGACAAGGGACCGCTCACCACACACCTTTCGGAAGCTGTACGACGATGTCAGGTGCACTTCTGAAACCATGTCCGACGCACCAGAGAAGGGCGATACATCGTCGCCCTACCATTCAACGAGAAGCTTCTTTCGCTTGGGTCGTCGAAGTCCGTTGCAATGAACAGACTCTGATTTGGGCCACATGACGAAGATCTCCACTGATCACCCCACAAGCAACGGGTATTCTTTACCACACCACGGCGTGATCAAAGAATCGAGCGAAACTACTAAACTCCGGGTTATGTTCGACGGATCGACATCAAGCACCACCGGAGTTTCCTTAAACGATATCCTTCATACCGGTCAGGAGGATTTACTTGAAATATTATTGGGATTCCTGTCGTATCAATACGTCCTTACCGGCGATATTGAAAAAATATATCGGCAATTCATCGTACGTCCAGATGATCGTAAATATCAAAAAATCTTGTGATGTACCGATAACGGAGAGATCGAAACTTATAAACTCAATACCGTAACGTTCAGTCTATCGTATTTAGCCCGTATTTAGCCATTCAGTGCCTTAAGCAACTGGCAGAGGACGAGGGACATTGGTTTCCTCGTGCAGCGCAGATCCTGCAGCGGGATTTCTACGTCGCTGACCGAAGCCGATACAAAGGACGAAGCTTTAGCAGTTAAAACCGAACTCAAACAAATATCCGTAAATGGACATCGAACGACCGGGATCTGCTCCAAGGATTACCTGAGCAAGTCACCAACAAAAAATGGCATCTCAGTGAGTCATCAACATTAAAAACACTCGGTGTTTTTTGGAATTCAGCCAACGATTCCATTCTCCATGCGATCAAGACGACCAATAATACCTCCCGAGTCACGAAACGGTCAATTAGCTCAGTGATCGCAAAAATTCATGACCCACTGGGATTGCTTACTCCGGTAATCGCACGAGCCAAAATGTTACTGTAGCGGCATATGAGTCATAGGATAAGACGAAGCGAGAGCGACTCATGTTTTTGTGCCTCGGAATCTCGCAATCTCTCTCTCATTATTTTAGAATATTGATCCTCACAATCCACCACACTACTACAACGAATCTGAGCATTGAAGGTAGATTGGGATGAATTCTCTTCCAATAGACTTACACACTGAATGGAACAGATACCATGCACAATTGCTGTTGCTAAACAATGTAAGATTCCCGCGCAAAGCCATCATAGAATCTACAACAGAAATTGAACTGCACGACTTCTGTGATGTTAGCGACAAGGCATATGGCGCCTGCGTCTACCCCAGAACCACTAATACTCATTTAGGAGGAACGTTACGTTCAAATCGACAGGGAAATCCTCATAAAGTAACGTCAAAGAAATTAAAACGGGGAAAAATTATAGCAAAAGGGTACAAAGAGAATAATCATTGTTAAATGGAAAAATAAGTGGAACTTCATACTTTTTTATTAAAATTTGTAGTGGATAATAATGCAGGAAAAGCAACAGTTAGTATATGTGATCGAATGAGTGTCTATAATAATTCGTTGCGAAAATACATGACTTGGTATGAGTAGCTAGCTTATGAGCTCTGTCTAATATTGCTGTTTTTAATGCTTATATTTTATTTAAAAATATTAACAAGAAAAATACGAAAAAATCACAGAATTTCGAAAGAAATTAGCTGTTCACCTAACAAATTGTCGGGATGAAGAAATTCCAAGAAGCAGTATTGTAAATATACATTAAATATCTCGTATATCACAAGCTGCAACAAAAAATTGGAAGAGCGTCTAAAGTTCGAAGATATTGAAAAAAATCCTACGAAGACAATGTAGCATGATTCGGACGAGATATTGACAGAAAATTGATAAAACAAGTCATAACATTCTGTGAAACCTGCAAAGGATAACACTTTTGTGTATACCGTGTTCTAATAAAACTCATGTTGTTATTTCAGTATTTAGAGGTAGGATCACAATAGTTATTATTTTAATCTTTGTATAAATCTATACCGTAAAAACCTTTATTGCACTTTCTTGCATGAATTAGGGATAAAAACTAAAGAATATCTCAAACCTATCGATTATATCTAGAACTATCTGCTACTTACTATTTACTGTAAGTGGCGCATCTACATATGGAGGGCAAGTTAAGAGAGCAGTGAAGTTGTTTATCAAAAGTTTACCAGAAGTGTCCAGCAGAATTTTTCGCTGATAGAATAAAGAATCTTGTCACGCGTTGCCAAATATGGATTGATGCAAATGGCAATTATGTCGAAAAATAATTAACATATTTTATAGGTAATGAATTGAATTTTTATTTCCTTTCTGTTTCATTTCAGTCAACCGTCGTACTTCTCATTAAGAACAGAACTGCGGCTTCGTATCTCCGAAAATAATGTGAAAAAGAATTGTTTGTGTTGTTCGATGATTCCGTTAAACGAAATAATGTTAGCATCCATATATCTTTTGTGCGTTCATGTCTACAAAAAGCTAATTACATACATTAAAGGAAGGGGTTTAAAACAGGCGGATTTTTCGGCTACATTCTTATACTACAATATGAATATATACATAACAATAAGTATAATTAATAACTATATCAAAACAATATATATAAATAATATATACATACGTTCACCGCGGAAAGTATGCTGACATCCTACAATATGACCTGTTTGATGAGAGATTCGAAGGTAAACGAAAGGTTCGTCCTTCCAAATCGGTTCTTTGTTGCTATTATTATTCCTTTTTATCTACTGATTGCAGTCAGTCGAAACTCGTGCTTTGTAAACAATAATGCTGTAACCGATATCGTAACGTTTCATATCATATAATAAAGCATTAATCTATTTATGTCGAAAAACTGTTAATTTAGATTATATCTTACGTTTAATTTGTCGTATGAAAGATAAGCATAGGACACGAAGCAGTATTGTGTTTATTATAAAACAAACAAAAAGCAAAGACAATGTAAACACAAGAGCACCGTTTCGCGTCCTTACCTGACTTTCATACGACGAATTCAAGTTAAGATATCTGGTGAACTAACAGTTCTTTTTAATTTTTTCATAAGGAATACAAGGATAGATCGATAAATGTATTAAAAAATACATGGTTCCATTTGCAAAAATGAAGTTGAATTTTTGTTAAAACTTTTTCTGATAACATCAATA
Organism: Bombus hortorum; assembly: GCA_905332935.1. Classification (NCBI taxonomy): domain Eukaryota; kingdom Metazoa; phylum Arthropoda; class Insecta; order Hymenoptera; family Apidae; genus Bombus; species Bombus hortorum. The sequence continues at coordinate 4,650,558 of HG995204.1, forward strand.
TCATAAATATTGAGGTTATGTTTCTATGTATAATAAAATATATACATATAAAATACATATAAAAATTAAAAGTTTTAAACGATTTTGTAGATATCAGACTCGGTATATTATTTAAATCATGTCCATATCTAATTGTAATAACTTGTAACAGAATCTGAGAACTGAGATTTGTTTTTTTTTTTTTTTTTTTCATTCATAATTTTTGGTTAATAAATAGGAAAGATAACGAATGAATATACTATATCACTTTTCTTAAACGAAACAATGCATTTTGCGATTAAAATGTAGACATTATAGCAAATAATACCGTAATAGTAGATAATCAAAAAAAGTAGAGAAAAAAACTTACAATAACAGCATGGAAAAGAATATATGAAGAATTACGTTACTGGAATAAGCTTCTTTGTGTATCACGAAGTGCATCAGGGAGGATTCTTAAACAAATTTCGTAAAAAGTTACTATCTATCAGATAAATACAATACGAGATTTGAAGAATAATTAATATTAACAAAAACATAATTATTTTATAAGAACGTAATATTCAATTATAGAAATAATTGTACGTTAAGTTCTGTTATTAGTAACCATTATCGATGACCGACTTTATTTCTGGTTCTGAATAAGCATTACCTTTGATGAAAACATATTTTAGCGGAAGAAAATAAAATAGGATGAACGACCTAACTTTTATATAAAAAAATATAACCAATATGTTTAATTAAAACTAAAACACAAATATGTATATCATCACTCTTGCGTTATTATAAATGTATAAATGCAACTAGTACATTAGAGACGAAAAATATAATAAAAATAAGAAAAAAGAAAAATAAATAAGAAAACTGTGTTGGTTTCTACGACTCACTTCTACATGTGGAATAGTCTATCTGGTTGCCGTATGACCCATCCTAGAGACAGAACAAAGTTATTAGATTAAAATAATTTACAGAAACTTTTTAATTCATAAAATTTACAAGTTTAAGTTTTTAATTCATAAAATTTACAAGTCAACATTCGAATAAAAAGATTTTATATTTTATTTAGCAACTAACAGTTCTTACCAATTGCTCAAACACTTGCTAAACACAAAAATTGTAACATTCAAATAATTAACTATTCCGTAGCACGTCCATACTACTGCGTTTGGAATATGAAAGACTGTTGAACAATACCGTCCCTAACAAAGGCAGATTCGTGGTGTTTGTCCATTGGCTACGCTTCTGGATTGTCCTGTACGCTGCGCAAATGTCTCTGCGCAGATTATATAAGGTTGTCCGAAAATTGTCTTCCTCTTACAGACACGTCTTTTACAATAACGCAACTTTATACAAACATGAAACCTAATGTCTCAAACGTTCTGATTTTTATCGTGATAAAACAAAATGAATCGTACGTAATTCGATAAAATAACATAAAACGAAAGATGTTGTGCATCCATTATTTCCTTATAAAACGAAGTAAATTTTTCGGACGACCTAATATTTCAATTTTACTACAATACGATTTTTATATAGATATTATATATCAAAGTGTATAAAATATGTAAATGCAAAATATATTCAAACTATGTGTTACAACCGTTCGCGGAGAGACGCGATCGCGAGGAAACGTGTCAGCGAGAGGCGTAAATTCTCGCTACGATTCGGATCGACGCCATGAATTAGTCGTTCCCCTGTTTCGGTTAGGACAACAGAGGTGGTTCAATGAATTAACACTGTGTTAACAGGGTTAATATAAATGTATATTTAAACAATTATGAAAAATATTAACAATAACCAAATAATGGTTTAACAATGAATGCGATGAATTCAATAAACTCAGAGACTTTCAGATGCAACTTCTTATATGAGACTTTTTGTTAAGACTTTTCGGATGAGACTTTTAGGTGCGACTCCTCGGATGAGACCTTCAGTTAAGACTGATCGCCTGTCGATCATTTCTTTGTTTTCTTGGAGACAACCCCCACCACGCTTAGGTCACGCCACCGTTCGCGCCCATGAATACGTGTGTCACCTTCTTTATGTGTATGGAATAACGGACCGAAATCGAAGTTTCTAGAACTCGACGTTAGATAAGATATATGCGCTCGCTGCGACATTGTATAGATTTCGCTGGTCCTGTAAGACGATCCGTCCGCGACATTGTAGTGCCGCGCGACGGTTAGGAACACGGCTTATAGCGAGCCTCGTGGCGTAACACTATGTAATAATTGTACAATATTTTACAATGTGTAAAGAAGAAAATAGTTAATTTAATGACTGTTCTCCTCTGAAGCATAAGTAACGCTAGAGATATTAACAAAAAATGGAGGCTATATCTATATATGTACATATTTTGCTCACTGTCAGCAATATACAAGGAGGGCAATAGCAGCAATATACAACAATATACAATATACTTTTACATATCTCCACAACAATATTTTACAAGCAATTTTTGTATTTCAATAGTTCAGATAGAGGAGATAATACCAGAATTCAACAGGATATTTTGTTGTACGTAACGAATATAGCAGGGACAGATTTAGCAAAGAAAGAAAGAAGGTTATACAAATATACATATACGCGATGTGATTGTTTATTTTGGTTTATTTTGACGCTATTCATGGTTTATTTTGCTATTATTCGTCTTTACTAGTTGTAGAACGATACATTGAAATCAATTCATAAGAGAGAAGAATTTTTTATTGTATAAAGACGAATAAAAAGTTTCTCTATAATGTATCGAATATAATTATTTAGAAAAAGAAACAGACGAATAAATGTTCTTTTTAAAGAAAAAATTAATGAATAATGAATAAGAATGAGAATAAAATTTTTAAAATTATTTTTAAGAAGTTGCCGGCAGCTTGAATTTCCATGATATGCTGTCTACAGCATTTGATGATTTGATGATTTGTTGATTTCTAAATCAACATTTTCAACAACTTCTTCCTTGGCATTTTACCGCCGCTCGGTCTTAGTTTCCGAGATATTCGCAAAAAACTATTGGTAACACTACATGTATATCTCTAACAGAGTCGCAAGCATAGCTGATACGTTCGTCGCTTTGTTCGTCGTGTTGCTTGACGATTTGTTTATTTACATCCATTAGACATTGATGTTTTTGTCTTTGAACTCTACTTTCCGAATCTAACAATAATTAATTATTTACAACTGAGTATTCGAGACTGTAAGAATCATTGCTAATATTGACTGAAATGTATTTAACTCGAAATAATAACAATAAAATATAAAGTTCAATATAAACTGTAATTTAAAAGACTTAGATTATTCTAAACCCAACTCATACCATTAATAATAATAATTTTTATTACGCAGCTCTGCAAGCGGCTATAATTATGCTGTAATTCCAGTGACGAATGAGAGGCGACAGTCCCCCTATTTATCCGTCTGAGTCTCAGCAGCGCGATCGTACTATTCAGATTTTGTGTCGAAAAGTCCCAGTACATTTGAACGCTACGGACGACTGACGGTATTTTGTATTTCATTGTTATCTTCTCTTATCTTCTCTTATTGAACAAAACTTGAAATATTTAGAAACTAATAGTACTCATATATAATAATATAGATGTATTTCATAAAGTAACAAATATGACGAGCGTTATTGGGCCACTTGTTTCTCTTCGCAGTCGATTAAAACAAACGGTATGGCGCTGTTTGGGATTTTTCGACTCTGTTTTTTCAATAATTCCTGGGACTCAAACGGTTATGTTAGATTTCGACATCTCAAATTGATAAGAGTGTAGTATTAGTTTGTAAATAGGTTGCTCAGCTCTTTATGTTCTTTGTTAGGAAGTGTAAAGCTAGACTTTAAAATGGAAATAAAATGTTTAATTCCAAATTTCTCCGAAACTATGGGTCTGACAATGTCTCCGACGTTAATTCGGATTCGACGATCATGGCAAAAGTATTATAGTTTAGAAACCCTAAAAAATGGTTTTCGCGAATGAAATTAGCTGAAATGAAGATGAACTTCATTCTAAACTGTTGAGAAATGAGATTAATTATATTCTAGAATGCATCTTGGTGAATGCTTTATAAATTATCATACACAAAAATACAGATATTAATATTACAAAATCATATCTTCAAAGATGTAAATATAGATAAATTACTAGAATATAACGTTCTTTAAATGGGAGTATAGGTAACTTTGGTAACTTCTTGCTATATTTTAATAACATTTAACTGTGGTAACTTTTTTAGAATGTAAAGTTAATTTGTATATAAAATCATTTTAAGCGGAAGTTATACAGGTATGTAACGTCACATATACACTAAATCATTTGGAGTTGCTGCTACGCCCGACCGAAAAAGTCCTCGCACGCAAAGGGTTAAACTATCTATAATGTAACACGTATCTTAACTTTTAAAACAACATTACATATACATACAAATTTATAGTATATGTCGGGTTAAGATCAGGAATGGAGTTAAGGGCGTTTAATAAATCGTCGCTGGTACTATTCATTTTCGTCTCTCGCTCGATATAACATTTATTAGTGGATATGTATGTGGTACAAGTGGCGACGATAATTTAAATATTAATGACAATGACCTCAGGTTCGATAACAAATCCGCGGTCAACGGGGTAACTCTGTGTTAAACGTAGAATATATTTTGAAGCACAAGGTAACGTTCGCAGTGACGCTCGGTATATACTGCACTTAAGAAACGATGTGAAAACTCTGCAAGGTGATCGCAAGAATAAAAGACTGATGAAAACTTTCCTCTCCTTGCGCTCGCGATTGTTTTGTTGATTATTGACTGGGGATACCAACAAGATCCCAGCCGCCGTTGCTAGGCAAACCCGCGTAGCTGCGACATTGCTCCTGTCCGGGGTTTGATTGTTAACACAACGTGTGTCCCATAATATTGACACTTTTGAGGCAAAACCACACATGGCTTGATTTGTCCTCGAGCCCGTGTGTCGCTACAACTATATTTTTTTAAGGAGAACTATACAACTACTCCATACCTCTGTTAGGTAAAAACGCTTATCCCGTGACCGCAGCTACGTTCGGCGACTTGTTGTCGCCTCGAGCCTAAGCTCATTATCGCAAGTCTCGAACAATTATAATCGGGGTATTTATAAAGATCAAAGGGGAATTTCCAAAGAATTCCAAGGGGAAGGTCCGGAGCCCTTTCATCTCCGACGTATATATAAACAAAAGTTGAGCGAGCTTGAATAAAGTTTCGTACACAATTATATATACGAAAGTGTAAGAAATGTTTATCAGTTATAAGAAGGATCGCCGGAAGGATCCGCTAAGCGAGGCAAAGTTATCCATACTCCCATTTACTGCCACTCTCAATGCAATCATAATAATAAGCTTGCGTCACGTATATAGATAAGATCATATTGCTATAGACAACAACAGTGGCAGAGTGAAGATATAATTAAGGGAATCGTCAGCTGACTCTGGTTATAATTCAATTAAAAATTAGTATCATCAACGTATTGGGCTTAGATTGTTGCAAAAGATTTTCAATACTCCGTTGAAAAAATTCAGCGGAAAATTCGCAATTAAGAAATCGGATAAAGTATATATAACAAAGTAAAGACATATTACTTAAATATTCAAATTACGGATATCAAAAGAATTGAAAAAATGTAAATCGTTTACGGCAAAAATGCAATCTAGTCATATATAGAGGCATCGGTGACTATTGTGAGTAAAAAGGAATGCCAATTACACGTGTTTATATTGCCGTGATACTTCACCATATAATGTCATAAAATATTCTTCAACTTGGTCTCTTACGTCCTTCTAAAAATATGCGTGATTACCTTGGTTTCCGCGATTCAATAGAAAGAAAATATTTTCAGAAATGTTTTCGTCTCTCCAAAAGTCCGATATTACTTCGTGAAAATATTCGTCTCGCGCACTTTGGTATAGGAAATAAATTTTTAAGAAAATTTTAATATTTTTTTCCAATTATTTTTATTATAAATTGAACTTTTCCTATAAATTGAAATTGCTTGCCATCGTCAATGCGAAGTTCCTTTGTCAGGGTCGAATATGTATCTACATTATCTCTACACCAATCGTACGCAATAATAAGAGTACAAAGCCTTTCGTTCAGTCGCTATCTCACCTCACTTGTATTTCGGAACAAACTGCAGAACAGACGAACAAACGCATGAGCTAATTTCAAGTGGACGATTCTGAGAATACTGTGTGATAGCACGCTTCCAATCTGCTCTCAATTTTTTTTTTTTTTTTAATATTTAATTTGTACTTTACAATTTGTTCAGCTGGACATTTGGTAAATTTTTCTAACTTAAACTCTCAAATGGATGCACAATTTCAGAGCACTTTCGAGAGCAAATGTCACAAGAAATCCTCAAACCAGCTTAAAGATACTCTAGAAAAAACCAGCCACGGAGCAGAAAACACGATGAACCTTCTGGTAAAAGGACTATGATTTTCGGTAATTACCTCAGAACTGTCAGAAAACTACGAGTGTCGTGACAAATTATTATTTACAAGTATTTGATTCACAAATTATTATTTGTGAAATTTCAAAGCGTCGGAGAGATTTGAATGCAGAGCTCGAAAAAGGGAATTTTTAAATTAATGAGAAAGAAGTGTTTGAAAATAAACTTTCAAAATTGACGGAATATTTTTCAGTAAATATTTTTCAATCGATGAAGCAGAAACAGAAAGACATTCAAACGGTATATCGCCGCTTGACATTGATAGTGGTGCAATTCGCAAAAAGGTAAATTTTAGAGGAGGGGCTTTTTAAAATTTACGAAGAGATTTTCAACGAGTCATTTCAATAACATAATAAGGCTGACTAAACACAACATATACCATTATTCGCGAAAGCGGTATGACCTTCCACTTATAGCGTTGAAAACAACTGAAGATATGAAAATATTGTTGTAAAACTAAGGTCAGGGCGATACGTAATAATTTTGTCCTATGGCGTAAAACTGACGGAATTTTGAATGTACCATTTTATATGATAGAAAGAACAGCATAATGTAGATTTGCTATTCAATAAAAGCAAATTCGAAATTCTTTTTAGTTGTGCCACCATCGATGCCAAGCAGCGATGTAAGAAATCTAAAAATTTTGATAATGTTAATACTTTCGATGAAAGTAAAATTGAGTGGGTTTAAGAGTTGCGTTATAGCGAATGGTGGCAAGACATCGTGAGTTGTGCTTCTATATTGCAAATGAAATACGGTAGATTATGCTTGCCTTAGCAGAAATGTTTGTTGTATCGCGTATTGTAGTTATATTTTCTTCTAGACCTTTAGTTTTTTTAACAAACTGAGAAATGTAAAAAGAAATGTTGCGTTTGAGATGCCTTTTCGCTCTATTCATTATTTAAACATGTTTAAATGTTCATAATGCAATAACAGTCCATATCATTTTATTCGGGAGAGTCCACAGAATTTTTTCGTCTCAACCGCAACTCAATAGCTGCTACTATAAGAACATAAAATATTTCCAAAGTTGAAAATTTGCAATTTTCTTCAAAATAGACTTTTTCGAAAATTGTGAGTTATAGGAAAAAACGACTTGGAAATTCGAGTGTAGCTCGCAAAAGTCTACAAGAATCGTCTATTGAAGGTTGCAAAATTAAATACGTGTCGAACAGTGTTATCAACCAAGCACGAAGAAATTCGATTTTCTTGAAAATGAAACTTTATACCGAAAGATTTTATTCCACATTTTTCTTTTATTTTTGCACGTAGAATAACTTCTGCTTAGTCAGTAACTAACGAAATTTACATGTTTCAAACAGATTTCCAAGATCAATTTTCTCGAAAACAAAGTCTGTTATTCTTTATATCTTTCTTGTTTTTCTTCGTACAAAACTGTTTTTCGTTTGTTGATGTTATTTGACCGGACCTTATGTTTCACATATTCTAACATACTGTATTCATATAAAAATTCGCAGTATAACAATCGTTATTTTATTCGATATTAAAATCATTATTAAATATGCGCTTAATTAATCTTAAAATTGTGATACAATCATGAAAAGCTAACAAAAGAATCATGTCTAGATTTTACAAGGATGTCACGAATTATATATATATATGTAATGCTGTAATATTTTTAGAAATCAGGCGATCGATTCGTGAAAACTCAAGAATCGATGTTCTAAGTCTTCTTCCGTATCTCCTCAACACTCTCCGCTTCTAATCCCTCTTCTCTTTCTCCTTCTAGCTCTTAACTTGCTTTTTTTTCTTTATTCAATCTTCGTTTCTCGAAGTCCTGTTTTATTTTTTATCCTAAGTCCCCGTCCTTCTCTATTTATATTTTTCGACCGACTCCCAGTAAACACAGGGAAAGTCAAACCGTCGGTTGGTATTCTAAATTCTATAGAATTTACATATATACATGTCGGAGATGAAAGGACAACAGGCCTTCCCTTTGGAATTTCTTGGAAACTCCCCAATACTTAAATCTTCATAAATTAACCCGATTATAATTGTCCGAGATTTGCGATAATGAGCTTAGACTCAAGGTGACAACTAGTCGCCGAACGTAGCCGCAGTCACGGGATGAACGTTTTTACCTAATAGAGGTATAGAGTAAATGTATAGCTCTCCTTAAAGAGAAATAGTTGTAGCGGCACTAGACAGTAAACATTCCAATGGTTTCTGATGTCGATGCATCTCCACAGGACATGTTCAGCTAGGCTGAGGACCCGCTATAAATCTTAGGATTTAGTTAACTAAGGTCCGTCAAACGGACAAACAGTCTTTATCCTAACAGTCTCTAAATCTATCACCTACTATCTGCTTTCCTCACGAACGACGCTTCCCGCTAGCAACTTTCTCTCAAGGGCGGCTAGCGGCTTTCTCTAACCACCAACATAGAAATTAATCAATTAACAGCAACGTCCATTTCCCTCACTTTCTGAACGAGGGTTGTTCTCGACGAATCCGATGATCTCGTGCCCTGAGACACACCCCATTATAGTTTTCCTCCGCAGCATCACTGCGACAGAGACTCACTCTCTCGTGCGTCCTCATCAAAGAGTATCACGTCTTTACGATCGGTGTCCGATTTGGACTTTGGGACAAAGTACATCTGTTATCCCGTTGACCGCGGATTCGTTACTGAACCTAAGATCATTGTCATTAGCGTCTCGAGTATTCAGTTACTACGGCTACTTGTCAAATTCTGCAATCCTCATATTCGTACTAGTAAATGCTTTCTTCATTGCGTAATAACAATGTCTCAACCAAACGGAGGTTCGTTACGCGCCCTTAATCATAATGTCTATCCGACATATATATATGTCGGGTTCACATTATGATTAGAGTTAGGGGCGTGTAATGAATATTCTTTGGAATTAGCCATCGTTGTTATACAATCGAGGTAATGTTGATTAGCACAAGTGTGAGTATTACAGAATCGACAAGTAACCACGGTGATTAGACACTAATGACAATAGTCTTCGATAACGAATCCGCGGTCAACGGGATAGCATAATGCACTCTCCTCCAAAGTCTAAGTCTGACTTTTTGTTGAAAACGTGAAGTATTCACTGGTCGTAAAGACGTTGTTTTTCTTGCTGACAAGATCGCACGAGAATGTGTTTTCCGTCGTGGTGATGTTGCAGAGGAAAACTATAATGGGGTGTGTCTAAGGGAACGAGATCGTCGGATTCATCGAGGAAAACCTTCGCTCGGAAAGTGAAGGAAATGGACGTTGCTGTTAATTTCTATTGGTTAATTTCTATGTTGGTGGTTAGAGAAGGATGCTAGCCGCCCTTGAGAGAAAGTTGTTAGCGGGAAGCGTCGTTCGTGGGAAAAGCAGATTTCCTGTACCTTCTCGTAGTGGATGGTGAATTTAAGGACTGTTAGAATAAAGACTGTTTGTCCGTTTGAAGGACATTAGTTAACTAAATCCTAAGATTTATAGCGGGTCCTCAGGGTAGCTGAACATGTCCTGTGGAGATGCATCGATATCTGGTAATCATCGTGCCCGAAGAATAGGGTCTGGTGCCGCGAGCCACGGGGCAGAGACCATTGGAACGTTTACTGTCAAGTGTCGCTACAACTATTTCTTTTTAAGGAGAGCTATACAATTATTCTATACCTCTACTAGGTAAAACGTTCATCCCGTGACCGCGGCTACGTTCGGCGACTAGTTGTCGCCTCGAACCCAAGCTCATTATCGCAAATCTCGAACAATTATAATCGGGTTAACTTATAAAGATTAAAGTATTGGGGGTTTTTCAAAGAATTCCAAAGGGAAGGCTCGGTGTCCTTTCATCTCCGACATATATAATGTTTATTGCCTAAGAAAAATATAAATTACATATGTGTATTCACAATAAACAATGAATTTCTGTTTGAAAGTGGTTTTGGTAAAAGTACCATTACGCGATGGTACGACGTAGCCATACCATATTTTGTGCTGGGTTTACATTTTTAACATTACAGTTTGTAATTTTATTTAAGCCATTTAAAAGCGGTACTTTTATACGATATTGTCTTCTCTTTCTTTTTCTGTCCTGAAAACTTGGTCGCAAAACAGGACTGATCGGTGGCCTACTTTTAGTTCCTGTGGGACTGAGTGAACGGTGGGTGAAGGACGGGAGGGGGGGCATGCCACGAAATGATTTTTACGCAGTGATCGCGTACAGGTAATGCCTATAGGCTCGAAGCGTAGCCAATCACTGAGCAATATAATCCGTCATCGTCATTATTTAAGCGGTCGCCGCAGAGTTCGAAAACGTTCATTCGTCATTCGTATCCGGTACGCAGTAGAGTGCGCGTTGTACAAGAATTTATTGAACGTTTTCATTTTTCTATCTAGAAAATTAACTTATTAAGTTTCTATAAAAAGAAATTGATTTAACGTGGATAGATATTTTATACATAAATGTTTATAAAATGAAAAGATATTCGTACGAGTATTAGCTTTGTGTAAATAATTGTAACCTAAAAATTTGTTCAATAATAGACAGGGTAATGCAGTAACCGGATAGAAAATTATTCTACATATAAAGGTAAGTCCTGAAAACAAATATATTTAATCTTCTTATTTTAGGTCGCTTTTTATTTTTATTACATTTTTGGTTTCTATATACATAACATGTAGAAAACCTGTAGAAATCTTGTCGTATTGAACTACGTAACTTTTGTATTTTCTCCGGTAACAATTTCGCCCTAATGTCCATAACTATATTCCGAGTTATGGAAAATAAGCGGTCGCTAGCTGTTTGTGCTAGTCGTTCGATTTTTGTCAAGCCGATTCGAAGTTAGACTGTTCGCTCATGCTAATACAGTGCCAAACAAAAGTATTGGCATAGCGCGGATCTTCGTACAAAATTTTTGTATTATTTGCAATTTCCTGAAAATACACGTATTTTCATTTTTTTTCTTTTTTGCTTAATTTAGTTAATTTGTTTAATTTCAGTTAAGCAGCGTACAATTATTTTTTACATAACAAGCGACAATGCTTGGACTTGTCACGACTTCGAAATGATACCTATCTAGATGAGCTGTCGAACCATTACAAGCAGCAGGCGCTGCTCGAGCTCGCTGTTCACGAGGCCTCTATCGCAGAAGGTTGTCACTCAAGGCGAAGAGAGGACGGTCATCGGCGACATGTCCGCAGCAAGAGCGCCGACGGCCACCGGACTGTCGCCAACGTTTCGCGATACAACAGCTACTCCAGTGACGACGAAGGTAGGCCTGAACTTGTTATCTGAGTTGTGGCTTCTCCGACACGGGCCGTTCCTGGGACCATTTTCCTTTCAGTACACGTATAAGCTTCTTTAGAATGTTCGATTTTACTTTGTACGTTGACTTTGTATCATTCCGTAAATTACTTTGGCACCAAATTTTACGATTAACCAGAAAAATTGTTCGGCCTGTTTCATTACCAAGATCAGGTCGTATACCTGTTGAAAGATCGTTTTAACACTTAGTTTGCTAATTGTATCGTAAAAAATATATCGAGTTAAGAATTTTTGGATGATTTATACACAATTTTACATAAATATGCCCACGAACGTGCCGCGTCTACTGACTGAAAGAATTCTAAGTAGATAGTTAAACTGTACCAAGTACGATAGCAAACTCTAATTAGTATAATCGCCCTAACACGGTCGACGCACTCACGCGTGTGTTCTGCGAAATAAACCTTAAAACGAATAAAACGCTTCTGTATTGTGTTGCATGAGTCGATAGTATCGCGTTAGAGATACGTTAGCGGAAAACGGTGCGGAGCGGAGACGCTGATTGCGCATGAAACCAACGATTTAGTTTTCGGTTTAGTTTTCAGTTTTCGGATAAAGTGCTTCGAATCAATTTGTGAGTCGAATTAATCTATGTGTATCACGAATCCTGTTACACTTTCATTAAAATTACTTTAATCATCTTTTTGAAACTAACACAAGTACGAACGCACGAACGAATCGAAATGAAACGAGAAAAAGAGGCGTATATGTTCTAGCGACATTTCGCGATCGAGACCGAGCGGACATCGCTACTACAACGTTCGGAATTTCCTCGTCTGTGCTCTCTTATCTTCCTCTAGCTGTTCTTCTCTCTATCGCCAAGTTGCTCCTTGTCAAGGGGTAGATCAAATTTGTAGATAGCAAGGATTTTTAAGAAAGGTGAAAGGAAACTGAAAAATAGACACAAAAAGATAGAAAAAAGGCGTAAGAAAAGAGCAGAATCTGTAAACATTTTCTCCGTGGGGCTCCTTCTCTTTGCTGCTGTTGGGTCTGGGTTGACTGGTGAATGGGAACGATTAACAGCTTTGGAATTTAACTAACGAAACCGGCCGTTACTACTTAACGCTCGTACTATAGCCGTACTACTTTGCAAAATGTGTGTCAGCATGGCATGTCGAGGATTATATCGCTAACACTATCGTAGAAGCGTTCGATTATGGTCGTCGTCTAACTTCCAGCTCGCAATACGTGTTTTTGTCGTCGAGCGATCGAGAACAAGATAGCAACAAATCCGTGAAGGATCTGCTGGCGGATTTCGAGAGGAAGTCTCGACAGGTTCAAAGACAGGAATACGGTAGGCACCAGAAAGTGAAACACCGTGGATTCTTCAGCGACTCGAAGGCTTTGCTGTATGATACGGGCAGCGATCTGGATCAGCGCGAGAAAAACAAAGACGCGCAGAAAGAGAGGACCATTTTCTTTTTTCGTGGAGGAAACCTTCATACCCTCTCCCTAGAGGGCGCGTGGTAGTGCCGGATTCATACCAGCTAAAACCTCCACGATGACCGTCTCTCTTGCGATCGAAGGGAGCCCGGAAACCGCTGTGGCGATACACCCCCCTCCCTCGCCGCTCGATTATCTATCCGCAATTGGCGCGGTGTGCGGCCACGTCACATTGCGCCCTGTCCCTTGGGGACCGCCGTGCAAGGTCGTCCGGATCTCCGACTGAACAGCTTGGCGGCCTCTAGACGTTAGCGAGTCCAGCGCCTAAGTTTTACACCCCATCGGAGTCCGCGGCCTCTGTCGCGCCCTCGCCGGCCGATCCTCTCGGGGTGGGAGTCCCGCTCCCTCGCTCGCTCAGCCGCCTCCTTCCGGAGCATAACCTGCTCGCAGAAGGAAGTCACGGCCCCCCAGCCCCCCTCACTCGTCAGCAATGCTTTAAGAATCGCCGGTGGCGCAAGGTAGAACGAGAGGACCCTACAAATCGATCAAGTTATACCAGAGCCTATCAACGACCACAGAATGTACACCGACACGACGAAGAAGAAGGGGGACGTCTCTTTTAGACGCAACAAAAGATCATCCTCCAAGAAAAGCGAGAGCGATCAAACTATATCTACGGAGGATCTAGACATCCTATCGAATCCCAGTTGCGCTAGGTTAAGCGTCACGGAATCTCTGTTGACTCACGGCGATCGTTTCTCCGGAGAAAGCGGTACCACGAGTTCGGCCGTGAAGCAAGAGGATATCAGTCCCGAAGAACACTATCTACCCATGACTCCTAGGAAAGCTATATTGGATCCGAACGACGACAGACCGAATCCAAAGACGATGGAGAGCCTATTTGCCAATTTGGACCACGAGGAATGTTCGTACGCGAAAATGGCGCAGAACGGTATGACCCATTTCCTTTTGTCGCCCACCGACGAAAGTTGGAAACACGATTCCGGCGATTATTCGAACAGTCAAACAGCCGAGACACCTTCGAGCCTTTTGAACGACGTCGTGCTTCAGAATCTGGCGGAACACAGGAACAGAAACAACCGAGTAGCAACGATTCCGCCCACTCAGGTTGAGGAAGGAGAGCCGCAGAACATGGGTGGCATCGATAGCGGTTCTACGTCGAGCAGCTTCAACCCCCGATGACCCCTGGAAGCAGGACTCTTTACGAAGAGAAAGTCTCCGGCGAGTGAGTGTAAGAAATACCAGGTCCCTGGAAAATTTGGCAGTCCACCAAGATCGACAATATCTAGCTGGGACTCGAACGGACGGAACAAAATCACTCGTGGTGCCACCTGCGTGAACGACAGTGTGATCTTGCGACGAGAAAACTGCTCGGAAGATTCTTCGGACAGGTCGCGCGTGAAACGTCGAGCCAGCAAGGAACAGGTGAGATGGTAGACGATCTGACGAACGAGAGTCTGTCGAAGGAGGCGCAAAACGAGGCTTACCGGAAAGCCACCGTCGAGGATATGGATTATTTTTTAGAGGAAGGCAACCTTGCCCCGGTCGATCTCGCTCGATCTCGATTTCGTTGTACGTTGCACTTTGTCGCGAGTTCAATAGCACGAAAAATTGATGAACGTAATAACCAAGTATCTTTCTCTCGATCGAACCGTACTTTCTATTCCGACGAAGAACGACTATCGCGTATCGGCCAAGTTTAAAATACTCGCTTTCTTAATGCTTGATGAATTGTTCCGCGCGATAAGCGTATCTTGCTAAATCAATTAAATCGACGTTGACACAAATTCGATCGTAGCACGTCGGATATCGATCGTCGATGGCTAGAAACGTCTTGAAATATCGACGAGTGCCTGGGCTGCCTATCAATCCGTAGGATTCACGTCGGTTTTTAACGGATCTATTCTTCTAGCTGTTCATTCGCGGTAAAATGTTCAAGTTTCGCCTATTTCGGCGTATTAGGCGCATTTCGAACGACGGTACTTCTCGATACGTTACAGTATACTTTATCAGCGTGCTGCACGTCTGCGTCAACGTCAGCTTCTCCGTGTTTGCAACGAGAGATGAAACGATTTAATCCTTGCATCGCCAACACTTCGATCGCTCCATTTGTTTCACATTATCCTTCGTATGCGTTGTACCTTTTTTTTTTATCTGAAATATCCGTTAATTTCCAGGCATTTTAAACATTGTCCACCTTGAACATCTTGTATAGTTTTCTTCTATATTACGCTGAATTTATTTTTCATTGCTTTTATTGTTTCTTCTGATCGAACAATCGACTTAATTACGACCAGCGACGGTCGATGCTGACCGCGCTTTTCAGCAAAATATCCTGCCTTGTTTCTTCTTATCGACAGAACTCTTTTAAACGTGCTCCTTCCGCTACGAGAAGCTATGAAATTACCGTAGTATCCAGGTCATCTGTTACGAAATAAATCTTTCGAAGATTATTTCGGATCGCATACGACTTCTGGTCTTGTTCCACGATTTCTCGGTTATTTTCTGAATTAATCACGCTCGCCACAACGGATGTTCTTCGTCAAAGCGATTTCCGTTTTGTCAAGGAAGAAACAAAGAATGTCGTACATGAATCACGATCGGCAAATAACAAATAGATACGAAGGATCGGAACGAAAACAAAAATGAACGAGGCATGGTTGTATCGAATGCGACGAATTTAGTCGGCTTACGAGCGTTCCGCTCTTGATTGTAATAACAAGCGGGACGAATTTTAGAACAACTATTCGATGGTTAATATTGCTCGGTTTACACGTTGATTAAGAGTGTATTTAACGAAAACTTTTTTCCATTTGTATCCTGATTTCAGAGGAAAGCTTGCTTTATTCGATACGATCATACAGTAGTCGAATTTAGACTACGTTCAGACATCTTGAATAACATGGAAAAATTCTAATATAATACAAACCGGAATTAACAACAAAGATCGATATATCAAACGCATAGATAGAAATAATCAACGTGCTCCAAAAAACTAACAGAAGCAAAATATTATTATCCAAATGGAACAACAACATCAGATGTGTCGATCCAGCCGAATGCCTGCTCTTACGCACAGGCAACGGCAACAAAAACCAACAATCATTGGTTAATCTCACATTTCCTCTCTTGAAGACCAGGCACTACCCCATTGTCTAGTTATTCAAAGCACAATCAAATTCACGCACGACGCACAATTATCAAGCGGACAGCCAACAGTAGCAGCGACGGCGAAACAGCGGCAGTGACGGCGATGGTAGTGGAAACGGTAGCAGCAGACCGATAAACAATCGAAATATCAGGACTTTTATTCGCTGTGGAAAGCTGTCGCCCTTCCCAGCCATTGAAACCCAGTTGGAATGCCCAGTGTGAGGTAAACAAAAGAGAGGCGGCTGCCGAACAAGGTCTAGCACACAGACTCTCCGCCTGCGAATTGGAGTGGTCCTTGAATCGACGCCGAGGACGGGACGGAATCCACGCGAGTACATACACGGGTAGATCGGACCAGAGGCTGCACACAACACGACACTCGCCACTCAGTCAGTCAGCCGATGTCGTTCCGGACGGCATCACGCGCCATTCTCTCGCCTCGCTACTCCAATCCACTCCCCATGTCGATCGAGATCTCCCGCGAGCTTCATCGCATTCCACGAAATTCAGTTTTGCGTAATTCTTTCTCTATTCTTTCCCATCTTCTTCTTCCGGAGGATTTTTTGTTTTGGAACAGTTTATAGGTAGTTTTGTGAGTTCCGAGAACCTTGCCTTTGGGCAATCTGTGAACGTTGGCAGATTTTCCTGATTCTTTTTTGAAAACATTAAGAGATTGTCTTTCTCTTTAAAGTTTCATTTTCCTGCGTGCTATGATTATCGAAAGGCTGCATCGAAGTAGACATAAATAATTTCTGTGGTAAATTTGTTATCTAAACATCGATCTAAACCTAGACCTTCATAGAACTTTCATCTTTCCGCTTTGATGCGATCAGAGCGACACTTCGTCGGTTAAAAGCAACGTAATTATTGAAAATTATTGAAATACGCGAATGACGAAAATGTTGGGTCCGAGGAATGTTACGTTTCGTTTAGAAATTCGGTAAAACAGATTGGAAAGCGCTGAAAATCCAACTGAATCGGGATTATTTGCCGAATAAGGTCGGCAACGTTTACGAGCTACTAACGATGCATTTGAACGACGAACGTTAAACCGCCTCTATTCTCTCTTAAACTTTAAACGGTCGTTCGAGGAATTCCTAAGAGTAAAGAAACTAAAAAGATAAAAAAATTTGTTTAAACATTTTCTAATACGAAAAATTAACTAAAAAGAGAAACATCCTTTCGACAAAAGATACAACACGATTGATATATTTCAAAAGAAGAAGCTAAACAATGTGAAGTTTCGAAGAGTTCAATAAGAACGGGATATAATGAGAAAATTGGACGAAGATTAGACGTGTCAACGAGGAAGGACGAATTTCGTGCAATAAACTCGTCGCCAAAAATCATTCCTGGCTAGGAGATTGCAGCGTAATAAAACGAGGAAGCAAGTTAGAAAGTTCTTTCGCGAAATTATATTGAATCTTTGGGGGAGGGCACGTATAACAACCTAACAAGCGTTGTAGGCGCACGCACGACTTTGATTGATGAGTCGATTAAGATTTGCAATCGCGTGCACTCGCCCTTGTACAGTATGAACGAGTAGAGCGCTATTAGAAAACGTTCTTGTCATAAAGCAAATTATGCTGGCATCGATTCTCTGTTTTTCCCTTGTTGCTCCTTCGATATTTAGGTATTTTTTGTTAGCCGAGCGAATCTGATATTCGTTTAGTAATTTTGACAGATTTTTCGATTTTAACGTGAATTGGGATTTGAAACAACAGACTTCAGAGTTTCAATCTATTACGAAGTAAAATTTCCGGGCTGAAATTATTTACGGAATAACGGGACGGCTTGGGAACTAAGATTAGAAATTTGTTTCAATCTGCAATGCTGGCGCAATCGCTTTTAAAATATTCAAATAAAAGGAAATGTCCATTTTCATTAGACGGTGCAGGAAAGTCGGATACCTTCTTCATATTTCAAAGCAAATATCGATAAATATGCAGTTAATAAATTTTGTTCCAAGTCTTACTTCCGTTGAGGTTTATTTTAGCAAATTTGTTGAAAATTTTGCTATCTACGATACGGGGAATTTATGAAAATATCAGATATCAACAAATTATTTGCGTTGTTAAGCGATATAAACAGTGATACTGATATAACTCCACGTAAAGACAGCCATTTAACTTTCTGAATCATCGTGCGATATATTTTCTATTCATAGATAGCCTAAGAACGAAGATGTCGAATTTAGTAAAAATCGATTATTTCGTGTCCAAGAAATGTGTTTACGCGTTTTACACGAATTGTATTTAAAGATATCAAAAGATCACGACGTGACGTAAAAGAGAATGTAAATTAATACGCTGTCATTTATATGGATTATTATTTCAGTAAAAATATCAAAGAGAACTCGTATATTGTGCTTGGAGATATGAGTGGATCTGTCAAAGTCATGACTTTTAGTCCAACAGAGAGGGGACCATTTAAACAAGAACCTCAACGTGATAGTTTATTCATTCGCTATGAATCTGTTCTCAAGGTAAATAATTTATCTTCAGAAACTTGTCATCTGTGTAGCGTATGTTAAGTGTGCGCAAGAACTAAAATTCGCAAAAAATCACAGTTGTGTCACATGTAACGTGATACTTCATCGTGACAAAATATTTAATATGAAAGGAAAGATAAAGTCAGAAAATATGATTGGAGAGTAAGTCCATTTAAAAAAATTTAGGACACAATGCTGAATACATTAAAGTTTTGTATCTCGCGAATTATTACACAATAGTGATAATAGGTCAAATCCAATAAAATCCACTTTTCATTAAAAAGTCGCACCAGAACAATTATTTATTAATTCTTAAGAAGATACATATAAATAAGAAAAAATGGTAAAATTTGATTAGTATAATAAAAATAATATATGCCCGTGATCATTCTAAAATATAAAAAGTGAAATAGTCTTACGTTCATTGATATACTAAGAACACATACATATTTTAATGATAGTTGCAATGTAACACCATTTCTATATTACATGCAATGTTTTCATCATGGTGAATTAATTCGGTTTCTTTTCGTCTTTCAGCTTCTTGTTCTTGACGTCTTTGTTCAACTAATATTCGTTCCGCCTTTTCTTGTTCTTGTAAAGGTTGTAAACACTGTTGCTCTTCTTCTTTTCTTCTTCCTTCCTGTTCCTGTGAATTAATCCAACTGTAGCTTAATTTTTTATACTATATAAAAATCAATATCTTTTTCGGTATCCTTATTTTTGTACACTTTCATCTTTTAAATTATCAATTTTATACTTGAACTCGTTGTAATTGAGTTATACGTTTCTTCTTCCTTTTTTGGCGCTATCTCTCTTGCATTTGTTTTGCTAAATGTGACCTTCGTGCCAATTTGTGAACAATCGCTTTCTCTGTAATGTTTCCATTTTCCGAAGCTTCTGTTTGTGCATCAATATCTACAGCAAGATTTGGAGTGTTCGTGCCTGCCTGTTCAAATGCCTTAATTCTTTTTTTTTTACAGATATTCCGTCATATGGATCGAATAGAGCATTTGACTTATACGTGTTTCTTCTTTTCTGAAATCCTGTAATTGTATTTTTGTCATTCGAAGATGGTTGTATTTCATCTTCGCTCGATGTCATGGATCTGTTCTTCCACTTTTATTGTTTTTTAATTTCTTCTATCTCAATGTTGGCTTTGAACTTCTTCACTTCAGGGAATGACTCATCTTCTTCTTTTAGCTGCTGCATCTTCGTCTTTTCACTGTGTGAAAAAGTTCTGTTTCTATTAATATTTTTTGTTGTCATTGAAGACTTTAATGGTTCAACCTTTCCTGGCTGTATTGCATCTTCTCTTACAGAAAGATGATCCTGTGAATGTATGTGTGAAGTACCCGCGATCCTCTTTGAAATTGTTTCACCTAAAACACTCCTTTCTGTTTTGTTATGTTTCGTAGGGCCTTGCGTGTTTTTTTCATCTGAACTACTTATAGCACTTTCCTTTTTTTTAGGTCGATTTTCACGTTTCCTCTAAAAATTTAGAACATATTTAACAACGTTATAATAGAATTTATCTACACAATGTACATACATTTAGCAATTAGATTTCAATATATTAATTAATCGATATCAAGCATTATTAGGTACTATATGTAAAGGTTAGTATTGATTAGTAACATAAGATTTGGGGTAAGATTAAAAAAAGTATTAAATTTCATCATAATATGATACAAACATTTATATTGCTGTCAAGAGTTAACAGCTTCGTAATTTTGCCGCAACTGATATTGACCGCTGCTTTTTAATATTAGCTGCAGCTTTCCATGAAGCCCCTCTTTTTACTCGGCCAATTGTTTTTACCACCTCCCCAGTTTTTATATCTTTATTTTCCGCTTTATCATTTATTGCAGTAGAATCTGATTCTGTATTATCAATATTGATAACATCATTTTCTGGGATAGTCTCTACACGTTGAATACCTTTCTTCTTCAAAACTTTCTGCATCTTTGTATTTGATGGGCCAGAGACTGATTGTGGTGTTTCAGCAATTAAACTATGTAAATAATCCACAACATCTTCAAACTGGTCGTTGATAAATTTTTTAACAATTAAGCAATAATTACGTATATTCGATATATCTTTGGTAATGAGTGTTTTAATCCGATTGTTTGATCTAGTTAATCTTAAAATATACAAATAAATTCTTTATAAATATTTAATATATACATTAAAGTATATTTTTTAATAATGCATAGCATAATTTAATATTATGGATGAAATTATGACATATATAACAAGTAATACAAACATATTGTGTTTACTTCTATTAACTTAAAGGCATATGTAAATTATTTTTCAATAAAAAAGACATTTATATGAAACAATAGTAAAATAATGAAGTAACGTCGAGAACAGAATCTAGTTTAATTACACATATATACACTTTTAACAATTCCGTTCTTATCAATTTTATTAAATTTACAATGAAGCTTACAATTACACTAAATGTCAATGAATATTAATGTATATGTTTATTATTACACTAAATAAGAATATACTTTAATGGAAATAAAATAAGTAAATAGCGAAGTATTTATTAATATTATTATATAGTATTATATTATATTATTATAATATTTATTAATATTTACTTACCTTTTACGTTTGCATAAAAACTACAAAATTGTAAATATAAACTTTTATAACAGAGATAAAACAAGTCACAGAAATTAGTGTCTTTCAATGGCAAAATGCGTTAAAGGAAGGGAAACGATAATTTCCATTTCGTGTCACAAGCGGGACTGTGCCAGTTTTGCTCCTTGAAAGTACATGTAGCGGCACATGAGCTGAAGGACAATTCAAATCATGTTGTTGTTTTTTGCCTCGGAGTATAAATATCATTAGGACGTACATAATGTAACAATAAATAAAGTCCGGGCAAAACAATGTCGCCGCTACATACAACCGTCGAACGAAGACGAATTTGAATTTTCCAACTCTCCCCCGATCAGTTTATACTATACCAGTTTAAACAGACGCAATCGTAAAGAGTTCAGTTATCGATCAGTATCCACGAGTATCTACCGAGTATCTATCGAGTATCGATCAGTTACTAACGAGTTATCAGTAAGCAATTACACACTTAGCGAATCCGTTAGTATGAGCGTCTTAGCGAATCCGTTAGTATGAGCGTCTTAGCGAATCCGTTAGTATGAGCGTCTTTGCGAATCCGCTAGTATGAGCCTCTTTGCGAACATTATCTGTACTTATTTATTTAATCATTTTAAAATATAGTTGACGGTTTCTACAACAGGCAATCTCGTCTAACAAGTCTCACGATCAATTATCCTCTACACTCAAGTCCTCTAAATACATAACGACATTTCAGTTCGATTTGAATCATTACGTTTAACGCTATCTATTCTCCCGGGCGCGCCACTTTTCTCTAGAATTTAAATCGCATCCGATGTAATTTGATTAACCGAACAATTATCAATTTCTATAATTGTATCTTCACGTAAAATAATTTTCTGTTAGCGTCCGCGTTTTTAAAAATCACGATCAGGTATTGAGATATTTATACAATGGTGTACCAACTATAAGAAACATTTCTCGCAAAATCAAACTGTAGTCTTAGTAGGATTGCGAGGTACAAAAACGATGTTATTCTAAGCAAACGCTACTTATACGCGTTTGAGAACAATGTAAACTGTGTGATTCTATTGAAAAAAAACCTTATGAAACTTCTATTTGAAAAAACCTGATTGATATGTTTAGATATGTCCGTTTCTTTGTAGACTAGACAATAAAACATTTATCTAATCAAGAACGTTTATTTAATCAGTAGCAATCTTATCCCTTTGTACAATTTGTCTAACCCTTAACCTTAACCAATCCGCTCACTACGTTACGAGTTGCGAGTTGGGAATAAGAAGGAATGCTAATATATTGATTGCCAATGCGTGTATTTACCAAAGATGGTATTTACTAAGATGTGGATTTATGTCACGTTATTTTTATTGAGAACGCAGAGACGAGGATTTAGTAACTCAATTGAACGCAGACGTGCTATTCTGAGCGTAAAGTAATTTCTGAACTTTAGCCTCTGACTTTTTCAGTGAAAGACTAAACACTAAATATTAAGACAAATTAATAATCGGTATTTCGTGTTAAACTTAACCAGTTTAGTCAAGACTTGACATTTTCACTATAACGAAATTGGTGATTTTCAAAACTCGGGGCAGCAGCAATGTCGCAGCTACGCGGATCTGCCTAGCAACGGCGGCTGGAATTTTGTTGGTATCCTCGGCCAATAATCAACAAAACGAACGCGATCGTAAGGAGAGGAAAGTTTTCATCAGTCTTTCATTCTTGGAGAGTCTTTCGGTATCCATATTCGTTGGCAATCCTTTAGTATTTTAATTCTCTACGCTAACATTATCCGATACGCATATGCCAATCTAACAGCTATTAGCCGTGTCAGAGCCATTCAAAGGCTAGCGTAAGTGTGCTATCATGAACCATCGTGTACAATTGCATTTTTTATCTTATTTTATAATTTCCGCCCATCAAATCAGTTATATTAAATACTGTTGTGTTGTCAAACAATATCAAACCTTTATCATTATTCAGATAAAGGCAAAATAAACAACGACTAACATAAAAACAAAACATACATACACGTTCTTACTAACACGTTGCTGATCTTGATTTATATCTTAATGTGTATTTTTAGTAGGCTTACTATCCACGTCTCCACAATGTATAAAATAAGACAAACATTTGGACTACGAACTAAAGAATTATTTAGTGAATCAATTAACGAATCATAGACTTCTTTCCTGACAACATACTTTAACAATGAATATAATTCAATAAATACATCCTCTGCATCATTATGAACCCCTTTCTAGTCACCACAAGTGTGAATACGTGACTAGGCTACAAATTTGATGGCTGGAATGCGGATGTTTATGGCAAATACGAACACAAATGCAGGTAAACAAAGAATGTTAAAAGTAAATTATTTAACGTAAATAATAAATTATATATGTAAATAATTAAATAAATAATAGAAGTTAGAAAATTTAGAAGATACCACATATCCTGATTCAAGTTTTACTTCCACGTTATTCGTCGTTAAGGTGCTTATCAAAGATCTCACTTCATTTAGTCCAGTGTGATAAAATACTGACACCTAAATGTAGCTTACAAAATGAATGTGAAACATCTGTATATGTATATACCTTTCACAATTGTCAGAACCTTCGTCGTCCGAGGATTAATCCTTTCATTGTGGATTAAGATGACTATGCGCTGTAATAACTGTGTTGTAGAAATTAAGAAAAATTATTTTATATGGATTTGATGTATACTCATTTCGCTGTTGGTTAGAACAGAAGATACATAATCGCCCATGTGTTGCAACAATTCTAAGCCTTAACAGTTTATATGGTCGTTAAAAAAGTTTGAAAGCAATTTAAACATCAGAGGATAACGTATAAGTAGAACGATAATTCGAACAAAACCATCGTTCACGATAAAAGCGCCCGGTCGATAAGACGTTAATCGACTCTTGTAGATTTCTGTCGGGGTTCATTTTCTCCAACATTGTCGTTCAATTTGGCGATCCGTAAGCGTGACCGGCGGTTCCTCCGCAAGATGCAAGGAAAGAAGCAAATGGCAAGAGGAGAGGAAAAAAGCAACGCGGGCAAGAGAAAGAGGCGAAGGAAGAGAGTAATTTCTCTAGTGGGATTTCGGCGACGATATTCGAGAATCGGCGGGTAAGCGAGTCAACCGACATCGACACGATTATCTCGGCGAAGACGAGCCAGGCAGCTGGAAGGAGAAGAAGACTTAGCTCGTGAATGTAGGTCCTCCGGGTCGCGCCACCTATAATACGAACCTTCCAACTCGAGGGAGTCGTGTCATTATCTTACAGCTTCCTTCAAGAATCGTGCCCGTTTCGTTGTCGAGATTCAAGAAATTCGAACGATGAGTTAAATGGGATTCCTCGGTAAATATAGGCTTATAATCTGGCTTTTATTGTGGTTTATTGGTATTATCGAACGAATCTTTAGAAAATGGAGTAACTATTAATCAATTAATGTATCATCTACTGTAATGTCCAAGCCAATAGAATTCCTTTTGTAATAAATAGCGTTCCTACGGTGACAAAAATGTTGCTATAATATATTAAATATCTTTTCAACAAGGGAAGTGACGAAGGGAAGCAAGTGGATCAACACTGCAGTTGTCAGTAACCAATGGTTAGTAGGAGTCGCGAGTCGAGAGCTCTGAAGATGCAGCTAGACACGACAGTAATCAAACTGTTGAACGAAGCGCGGCGTATTCAGCTGGCAGCTTTCATGTACCACACCTCAGTTATATTGTATTACGATAGATGGTTATATTGTATTACGATAGATGGTTATATTGCATTACGTTATTGTATCATACGTTACGTTATTACATTGTATCATACTACGTTATATAGTATCACGTTGAATAGTATTACGTTATTTATGTATTACGTTTTATAATATTATGTTATAATGTATTACGATTGATATTGTTACGCTATATAGTATTTTGTTATACAGAATTACGTTATATTGTATTACGTTATAATGTATTACGTTATGATGTATTACGTTATAAGATATTACGTTATGATGTATTACATTATATCATATTACATTGTATCATGCTACGTTATATAGTATCACGTTGAATAGTATTACGTTATTTATGTATTACGTTTTATAATATTATGTTATAATGTATTACGATTGATATTGTTACGCTATATAGTATTTTGTTATACAGAATTACGTTATATTGTATTACGTTATGATTTATTACGTTATAAGATATTACGTTATGATGTATTACGTTATATCATATTACATTGTATCATGCTACGTTATATAGTACCACGTTGAATAGTATTACGTTATTTATGTATTACGTTTTATAATATTTTGTTATAATGTATAACGATTGATGTTGTTACGCTATATAGTATTTTGTTATATAGCATTACGTTATATTGTATTACGTTATAATGTATTACGTTATATTATATTATGTTATACCATATTGTGTAATATTATTTTATGTTATATCATTTTATTACTTATACAATGACATAACATAAGGTAATATATTATAACGTTATAAAATATATAACGTAATGTAATATATCGTGATACAATATATCGTAATAAAATATATCGTAATATATTATGACGTGCTATGATATAATATAAAGAAATATAATATAGCGTAATATTACATCATTATGCGTTATTACTATGTAATATATTATTGTATTATTTGTCAATGTCGTTAATGTGGTTTTTACAAGTTATAAATTAATAGCTCAAGTGTCGTAAATTAATGTTTTAAATGTTCGAAATTAATAACTTTAATATCGTAAATTTATAATTTAAATGCTTTAAACTAATGGCTTAAATACTATAAATTAATAGTTTAAATGTTAGAAATTAGTACTTTAAATATTGTTTGTATTCATCCCCGGCGTTCCGTCGTCGCTCAGGCGCGACGCAGTGAATTTTCGCATAGTTTTCGCTACACGTAGTTAATTTACTATTTTTTATGCACGAAGAACTTAGAACAGGATCTATGGAAGCTTCTACAATTCCTTAGAGAGCGAATGAATCCTTCAGAAGGTTGGTATTTATGGAAAATCTCTGACCGCGGTAGCCGTGACATTTGCTACGATAATTGTCCATAACTAATTAATTAAAGGGAAATTCCGGCCGAAATCGGTGTGTAAATCTTGCCAGGGGTTCTACCTTTATCGTACGATCCTAACTAAAAGTTCACGAATTGTGCCAGGGAAAAGAGTAATTATAACGCAATTGTCGCACACTATCGCGCTCCTTGTGTACGGGTGCTATCTATCGAAGCCGGCTGGAACTGCAGGAAAGTACCAGGAGTATAGTCGCAGAGTTTAGTCGCAAACTACGAACGCAGACGGTCTACCGCACGCGTCAGACGCTCATAGCGAATCACGTCTTATCTTTTATTATCATACATCTTATCTCATTATCCCATCTTAATGTTTTGAATAAATCTCTTAGCATTTTATACAAATTCCGAACTATATTCCTCTGCAATTTACGAATTTTAGAATATTCTTAAAAAATAACGTAAATCCTACGATGTCTTCTTCGTACTTCGATTTTCGAATGATTCAAATCCCTGGCAATCGAATTACGATTACCATTGTTACGTCGGCCGACTCTCTATGTAGACCAGGCCACACGCCACGAGGCGTTCGATAAATCATATTCCAAACCGCGCGGTACTACAATGTCGCGGACCGATCACCTTATAAGACCGGCGAAATCTCTACAATGTCGCGGCGAGCGCATATTTATCGTCAGGCGCCGAGCTCTATAAGCTTCGATTTTGGTCCGGTATCTTACAACACAAAAAAGGGGGCATACATGATCATAGCGCGAACGGTGGCGTGATCCGAGCGTGGTGGGGGGTCGTCTTCCAAAAGACAAAAGAAAGGATCGAAGGGCTATCAGTCTCATCTGCACATTCAAACGAGATACATCGAGAGCTATCTCAAAGTCGGGTTACATCTCTCTCATACTTCAATCATATTCGTCGCTAAACAATTGTAACATTCATGTTACGTCGCGTGAAATGGTCCGTGCGACGTCCCCCATAGCCTGGCCGCCAAGACCCACACCCCGTTAAAAATGACTCACAATAAACCTAAGGAACCATCGTAAACCGACCCTTTTTGACTTTCTCGCTATTCATGCATTTTCGATTATAAATGGTCCTTAAAACAGTCCTTGGGCTTATTGCACGTTCTTACAAATTACGGAGACAAGCAGATGTTTGCCTAACAGAAAAGTAGGTTTTTCCCAGAAACAAGGGGACCTCTGAGCTCCGCTGTCAGGAGACTTTCTCCTCAGATTTTCGTCTATTCGCGATGGCTATAACCAGTGGGCATCGCGGATCGTTACCCTCACTTTCCCACCGAAAAGTGCGAATAACGAATCCGCGTTCTTAGTTCAAAAGGGCACACCTACATCAAGCTTTCCTCCGTAACGAGACGCGACGGGTCAATGACTGTCTTTCCAACCCCCGTACAGTCAACTACTGTCGTCCCATCCTCAGCACAGTCAACTACTGCTTCCTTTAACAACGGCACGTATTCTTCGCCGTCAGTGAGTCGTCATACATCCTTCGAACCATCATCATCCAAGTCAATGTCGCGCATCACAGATTGTAACGCTTTTCAACGGTCTTGACTGCATCTTATCACGTTGTAGATTTTAAATCAATAAGTGTTGAATAAACCTAAGTTGTTTTGTCAACTCAGTACAACATCAATTGAACGCGTCTTTACTGTCATTCCAACCCCGGTACAGTCAACTACTGTCAGTCCAACCTCGGCACAGTCAACTACTGTTCTATTAACATTCAGTCACTCTTCTCGTCTATCCAGACTCTCGCGATAAGCACCGATACGGTTACTAAGTTTGTCCTCGCGACTACGACTTCGTTCATGAACTCTAACTTCCATTCGGTAATAATAGATATATTCCGAGACGGTATAATTAGTGTATGGTGTAACGGTGTAAGTTGTTATAAATATATAATTATCAATAAAACTGTGAGTCCAGTTTTATTATAAAACAACCACCCCTATTATCCCACAAGAAATAGGGGATCGATCTGTTCGTGGTGTGGCGGCACTCGACACAACAACAAATACCGCCGTTTGACACTAAACATTAATGGACGACGATAGCGCAGTGGTTAGCGTCTCTAGGTTACGAACGTGTTCGGCACTCGGGTTCGAATCCCTGACGCCCCGTAGTCCATATTTTTCTTCTACGATTATTTAAGGCGAAAGAAAATAGAGCAGTACCCCAGCGGCGACATCTACACCAGTAATTAGAACTACCACGACGTGATCAATACAAAATTGGTGACCCCGACCTGATCAACAACAAAAACAAAAGAAGTGTGCGACCGACTCGAGCTCAGCAGATAACTTTCCGTCACTGGCGAACCCAAGACGTCGCCCACTTCAGTGGTGTCGATTAATAATCGTTAACGGGAATTTACGACTCCCGTTGACGCGCTATCTCGCGATCGCGTCTCCCCGCGACTGGAAGAAAAAATACAGTTCATATTAATCTTTTTCGAGGAGGCGAATAGAAAGCATCGCGAATTTGTCAGCATATATCTCTAATACATCGGGCGCATTTATCGTTAAACTATCTGTTAGTACCTACATCATTGTTGCAAATATATAATATATTAACCCCGTTAACACAGCGTTAATTCATTTAACCACCCCTATTATCCTAATCGAAGTAGGGGATCGATCATTTCGCGGCGTCGATTGTCTAATCGCAACGGGAATTTACGACTCCCGTTAACGTGCTTCCTCGCGATCGCGTCTCTCCGCGAGTGAACCAAACAACCATTGTATCAGTGCGTTGAATTTTTCCAACAGAATTTAAGATACAACTAGATGGAGCTATAGCTGAATGGAGCTATAGTGATAAACAAAATTCCTATGAATTTTATTTGGACGTTTGCACTAGTATTTATTTAAAAATGTCAGATAAGAAAAAACGATTTTACGCGAATGGAGAATTTCTGTTAAGCTGCCCGTAAAATTTTGAACCGGTTCGACTAGTGTTCCATTATACTTGAGTATACTTGTTTTACTTAAAAAAATAATTGTGCAGTATTCATGGAAGGCAAATTCCATGCTCGATATACTTGAATAGGAGTAGCCCTTAAATACAACGATAAATTGATCTACCGCTACTGATATTAAGCTTAGCTTCTTAATTATATAAATGGTTTCGAAAAATAATGTAATAATTATAAAGGTACGTTATTAGCATGCTTCTGTAATTTCATTTCCGAAACAGACAACTTTTTTCGATATGTTGTTTTAATTGCAATTATTATTAGTATTGCAATGCCACTTTACTTCATATAGATTTTACGTTGAAAGCAGTGAAATTTACATGAAAATAGCAAGAAAAAGCATTATATAAATCGTGAAAGTTCCATATTCACATAGGTCTTCGATAATACGCATTTAAAACATATATCTCTATTTCGAAATTAAATCGAATAATCCTGAGTAATACCGATGTAACTTTTCCAGCGATACATTATTCCATAAGCAATTTGATTCTTTGTCCGAAGGGATCACACGTTTCATGCGTCTTACGTACTTCTCGTACGGACATATTTCACCACAATTAGGAATCTTATAAGTGCTCAATTTTTTTTCAACGCCACTCCAGTGTAACATCTATCAACAAAATTTATAACGTTAGATGTTATATATGTGCTACAGAAAATGTTGAATAATTTGAATAATTAATTTCATTAGTTTGGAAGGAAATGTTCATTTTGCATAATTTAATAAAACGTACTCTAACAAATTGTTTGCCGGCACAATTTCGCAATTTTTCGACTATAATTGCCGATCCAAAGAAAGGCATTTCAGGTTTAGTTAAATCGTGCGCTTTGGCAAAAGCTGCAACATTCACTTCATGCCCACTATATATGTAAATTTTTGGAGAACTTTGAGTTTTCTTGGCATCCATGTTTTTGATAAATTCCTTCACAAGGAAACCTCCATTGAGTCGTTTCATTAACGTGTTATGAGATTGAATATTATACTCTAATTTTACAATTGGGTCTATTTTGCGTTTCACATCTTTAGTTGCCCATTCTGGGAGGGTAATGTTCATACTTTCCTGTAATATTAAATGAAACTCTGCTTTTCATCGTTATTACAACAGTCAAATTATAATTGCAAAAAATTATAAATGCAAAATGAATTTCATTGTATAATATTATTCTACGTATTTATCATTTTGTACGAAATGAAATGAATTTATTTATTTATTTGTTTACTATACATGTATATGTAGTGTCAGTGTTGAAGCCTGTTGAAGCCAGCTGTGATACTAATGAAATTGTTCGGATCTCTTTCCCTTCTCGACAAAACTATTTTTCGGAAGGCTCAAACAGTGTTAGTATCAGTGCTAAGTGTGACAATGTGAATAACAAAGCGATCAGGTTATTAGGAAAAGCGATCATAGATATATCTATGCCGATGATGTACAATGATGCAAAAGGCCGAAACTAAAAGTAAAATAAAAGGATTTAAGACAAACCTGTGTTGTCAAGAAGTGGTACAGCTTGTAAGTTGAAAAGATTGGATCCAAGACCATGTCTAATCCGGTGTAATTTGCAAGATACTGGAAAAGTTTTTTGTTTTCCGATATTGTTGCAAGAACCGAAGATGAAACTTTAGTCTTGATATATTCCTTTAGGTATCTAAAAGAAACACATTTTTACCTATTGTAATTAGAATTAAATAAA
The DNA here is from genome assembly GCA_905332935.1 of Bombus hortorum. Classification (NCBI taxonomy): domain Eukaryota; kingdom Metazoa; phylum Arthropoda; class Insecta; order Hymenoptera; family Apidae; genus Bombus; species Bombus hortorum. The sequence goes on from HG995204.1 coordinate 4,681,714, forward strand.
AGGCGCAAAAAGACATCTAGAATACATAGCAATAGCTTCATAAAGATTGAAAACGTACCAGCAAACTAAACTATCGAATAATTTATTATTTGTTCTACGTATACGTTACATTTCTTATTCTTGATAAAATAATGGATTTAGAATTGACTTAGACCAAGTTTCAATGACCATGTAATCCGTCTATAAAGAAAAGAGAAAAATTGTCTCTTTTCATCGATGCGATACTATAACCATCGAATTGAATTGAATTCCTGAATTTTGCTTATTTGTTATGATTTCCGTTTTGATTATAGCAGACTGTACATGATTAGTTTGTTAGAAAAATGATACATCCAAAAAATAGTCAGATCTGAGAGATCTGAGTTTGTAGGAAACTTTTAGAAAGAAGATACTGTTATAGCGATGTTATAATTTTTCGATAAATTGTTTTCAATAATTATTTAGCAAGAATAAAAACAATATTTTATTAGAATCCTGCAGAATCCCGAAACTATTATTTAAGTTATAAAAGAATTATTGTTAAACAGCTGAGTTATTAATAATTTCATACTTGAAAATTTCTGTTGTAAATCGATTTCCTGAAAATATTACTTTTCCCGATAATGCCAGTTTTCTGGTAAATCGATTATGCATACACGATATATATACACATATAGGTAACTGCCATAAGTTTTAGAACACATGCTGATATTTAATACAAATTGTACGCTTTACACTGCTTTTATCAAATATTTTATTATAAATCCGTTATTTCATACGAACTGTACGTATTTTATAATGTATGATAATACATAAAGTAAAATTTATTAGAGTTTTTCAATGAATAATTGATTAATAATTAAATAATTAATTGAACAAATAATTGAATAAATAAATAAATGTAAGAAGTAAGTGACCAGCAATGCATGTATACAGCGTGTATGTACATATATATACAAACATATCTTTGCGAACGTATATTTATAGTGCTTTATTTTTGGTTGAACAATTGATATGATTTCGTCGATTTTATATGTCGTAAACGTTAATAGTGGTATTTTTCATAAATATTATAACAGTCAAATGCATAATCCTGTATTGTGGTAAATACATTGAATAACGATGTATTTAAATTGATTTATACACTTACGCTGGACAAAGCATTGGGAACATTAGATTGTCTACAATCAGTGGTACGTAATGCGTTGGTATTGGAAATAACTTTAAATGACCCATTTCGTTCAACATTGGTGGAAACAGACCGCCCAGAACTAATTGCAGAGACATTTTTGTTCGATCAATATCCGAACTGTAGGCATAAACGTTACCATATTGATACTGATCACCAAGAAATGCACCATACCGTTTTCTCAATAAAGCACCAAGATGAAATTCTCTGATTTTCCCAGCCTAAACGAGAACAAACATATTAACATGTAAACATATTAACAGATGGTAGACCTTTATGCTAGGGCTAATTTTATTCCCATCTTATATTGGATAAATTTTGTTTTATATCTTCAATAATCTTTACCATTTACCCTGCGGGGGCATTCGATAAATCATTATAACGGGGTTTCACAGATACAACACATTGATGCTTCTGCGGTAGAAAGTATCTTTGCAAGAATTTTAAGTTTAATATAAGCTTTTAAAAATTTTAAGTTTGATGTATATATATATATAAGTCTTAAAACTGTATATATATAGTTAGTATAATTATACCTTTATAATAAGGTGATAAGTGATAAGGAAGTACATAATGTATATAATATATACGACATAACAATAAATCGCGAGATTCTTAAGAGAAGATTCCACTCGTTGAAATGATTTTCCGCAAGAAACAGAAATGCTTTTGTAGTACTTTGCTGTAGATTACATACGGCTAAAGTTGCATCGAAATTACAATATGCAATATATTTGCATATATATATATATATATATATATATTTGCATATATATATTTGCAATATGAAATTACAAAAAGCATAAAAATAAAGAATCGATTAAGATTACTATATTTCATCGAAAAGGTCACTTTATGAATTATTAGAATATAATATGTACTTACCTCGGTTAACTGACCATAGCCAAGCGATTCGTAAATAGGATTATAGGCTACCTTGTTATATAATTCTGATTTAGTTGGTGTTCGATCGCCATGTCTAAACACCTGCAAATTTTGTAAGAGAGATTATTGAAACGAATACTAAATGTGTTTGTTACGCCACGAGGCTCGTTATAGGTCGTATTCCGAACTCAGTGCCACGGACGGATCGTCCTCTAGGACAGATGTAATATACACAATGTGTCGGTAAGGACATATTTGTCATTAAACATCGAGTCCTAGAAAAGTCGATTGCGATCCGCTATTCTGTCCAAAAAAGAAGGCGGCCTACGTGATCATAGGCGTAAACAATGGCGTGACCTGAGCATGGTGGTGGTCGTCTCCCGGCAGAACAAAGGAATAATCGACAGGCGAAAAGTCTCAACTGAAGAGTCTCATGCAAGAAATCGCAGCTAACAGTCGCATTTTACGAAATCGCATCTGAAGGTCTCTGAGTTATTAATTCATCGAAATATTAATTTGTTCATTGTATATTTTCATAATTCTTGAAAATATACATTTATATTAACCCTGTTAACACAGTGTTAATTCATTGAAACAACTCTGTTGTCCTAACCGAAACAGGGGAACGACTAATTCGCGGCGTCGATTATCCGAATCGTAGCGAGAATTTACGCCTCTCGCTGACGCGTTTCCTCGCGATCGCGTCTCTCCGCGAACGGTCGTAACAGTGTTAATGTAAAACATCTGTATATATCAATTTGTTTATATATCCAAATATTTTTTTATAGAAATTATAATTCCTAATGTATTATAAGTCTTCAATCGTTTTTAAAGCGCATTCCGAATCAGCCAGTATTTTTTCAACTTTCGTGTTGCATATTACGGGTATATTCCATATTTCTTTTCACAACATTAATTAATTAAGCTACTTTCACAAAGAAGTTATCGATCAGGCACTTCATGTATATAAAATGACGAAAAAATAAGACAGACCTCGTATAAAGTAAATAACAGTAAAATAACACAAACTTATTATGCGAGAGAAGCATGAGGAAAAACATAATATTACACGGAAGAAAGTTTCCAATTGGCGGAAATCCTAGAAAGAAATTCCAATCAGATTCGTTAATTCTAATTTACGAAGAAATTATTTTAGTTATTCCTAATTTTTTCCATGATTTCTATAAGTAACATCCTCTTCTTCGCGTAACATTTTGTTTCTTCTCTTGCTTCTCTTTCATAATAAATGGAGCTTCAATTTCCCGCCATTTCTTCAAGTTTAATTTGTTGCTGTACGACATATAATGCAATCGAGACATTTTCAAGTGTAAGAACAGTTCGGAAAAAGTTAGGATAGACGAGTAGGCTTATAGAAGAAATTTGTTTACTTATTGAAGTTCTATTACAGACTAATGGACTAGAGGAAATGGTTCAAGTTGGACAAATTACTGGAGGATTAGACAAAATTGCTTCTGAATTTTGCTGGAATTTTCTGACGTGCCATTTTCTCGAGAAGAAGGAGGTAGAAAGAATAAGTGGAAGAGGTGAGTGCATGTTTCGAAGAAGAAGAATGTTCTCTACGTATAGGTCTCTAAGGTGACGGCGCTTGACTTTTGAGTGTCCGACTAACGATTCGCAGGCATAATAAAGCGCGCTGACTTTTAAGGAAAAGGGAAAAAAGGCATACTGATTTCAAACAATTTCGCGTCATTTCCTTTTCGCTTGCTTCTAAACTGTTGTCGATCGTTTAAACTATTTTTAAAAACTCGATGGTATTATAATCGTATTGTTGCGCTACATCATTAACTATACACGATAATATTCCATAATTTTAAAACATGAATGTTTTGAGCAAATTTTATATTACTGTGTCTGGTCGGAAACTTTTTGTCAGGAATTGTATAGTGGGTCACACAATTTTTTACCGATTATACTATACGAACAATGCACACGTACGAGAAAAGACATATGCAATATTCTTTGTTGTTTCGATAAAGATATCTCCTTTCCCATCCTGTTTCTTTTTTTTTTTTTAATTCAAAGTTCAGTGATTTTAGCATTCTTTGTATAGTTCGAACTGAGTAAGGAAGCTTCAACTTTTTGCGTTACTTTTCCATAGTTATTCTCCCATTTCTTGACTTTAAACATCCTACTCTTTTTACTCGGCTTACGACATTCTCGGCAAGTCAATAAAGATGTTCTTCTTGCCTAATATTTATTTTTGGTCATGTATTTAACGAAGCACACAGGTATTCTTGCACTGTTTGGAACTTTTCCGAAATTTTTATGAAGCTGACAGAGCCGTCGAATTTGTTTAATTATTCCAGTTGAACACATCTTTACTGTTGAAAGGAAACTATAACACATGTGTATTGTAATAAAGCGATAAGATATGATTATTCTGAATACATATTTTCATAATTTACGCAAAGTCGATTAGCTTATCGGCAAGATGTGTGGTTTTGAATTCTCATTTGTTTACTGATTCTTAAATTTCAGGCGATACGTCATCTTTCATTAATCAACGACCTATAATTTATAATTAAATTGTAACAAATATTATCTACATGTCAGATGTTACACCTGTTTACTTTTCGCGTGATCGACTGACGAGAAACAGTGCCGGTCATTATAAATATTATACATATTTGACTTACACGCATTTTCTTTTCATTTCTAACAGTTTGTTAGAAAATACCTATTTATACAGATACATGAAAATTGTATGAAAATTGTAAGAAAATATGTAAAGAATTTACGAGAAATCTGTTTTATTGTAACATGGTAGTATAGGTTTTGCGATTGATTTTTTACCTATTTCATTTATTCGTGATGTCTTGGATCGAATTTTATAAAATAGACGGTTCTACATTATTTTACTTGTAACAATAAAAAGTTATTTATTTATTACTATTTTTTTTAGTATTATTATCGATTAAGTACGATTTGGTTTGGGGGTCACCTGATTTCCTTATCATTTTCAATTCACGTGAGATGTTATTGATTCATTACAACTGTGATTTGTATTGATACCATGAAATAACAAATAACATATAGAACCGCATATCGTGTATCGATAATTCCTTCAACCGTGTTATGATACAAGTAATTGGGACGGTGGTTTCCTGCATTATCGATTGCTGTATTATATTATCAATTGCTTAAGTCATTCTTTATTTGTAACGCTGTTAACTAAACGAATATGATATTTACCGCTCTTATTCACGAAATTTTAAACCTTTTAATTATAATTTTTTAAATGCAAAGAGCTACTTTTAATGTTCGAAACAACATAGAAATCAACTTTTCATTTTATAATTTTCTAACGAAAACGTCTGAAAATTTGAAACAATATTATTCTCATTTTCAATATTATTTTAATTTTGTAACTTATCAAGCTGTTTTCTTTAACGAAACAACAAAAAATATTGCGTATGTCTTTTCTTGGGCATTGATCAATTTATTCAACACATCAATGGATCTGTAGTATAATCGGTAAGAAATTGTGTCGAACGTTACCTTAAATTGGAATAAGATGCGGACAATTTACTTGTCGCAGTTTCTACTACTATATAGAATACAAATCTTATATCTTTTAACATCTGTCATGAATTACATGTAATAACATGTATGTTTTGTAAATAGCATTACTTTGCAACTGATATCTTGTTACATTTAAGCAATAAATAGTATAACGTATAAATGGCATGCTACAAACTGTGCAATCTATGTAAATATTCCCTTCAATTGTTGTAAATCTTATTTATGAAACAGAACTTTTTTCTATTTATTTATTCTGATAAAAATTAATTATGTATAAACATAGCGCGCATATTTAACGTCCATTCTTATTGGAGCTATTGAATTTATTTCGTATTAAATTTAATTCTGAGAAACAAATTTAATACGTTGGAATAATAGTTCAAAGGTTATTAATAAATCGAAAAATCAAAAAATACTTTATTCTAAATAACTAAATTTGCTAATATTCAGGTGTTGCAATAGAGACACGAAAGCAATGAATTGAAACAAATTTCGTTAGATGCAGCACTATAGAAGAATATCGTTTCAAAGTATATTAAACAAAATTGGAAATTTTTGTATATTACTGTGTAAACTACATATATATCGATGAGTTACATTAAAAATTGGAATTTTCAGAATTTAATATTTTAAGAGTAAAATTAAAAAATGCTAAAACAAATATCTACTCACATATGTTTCATGATTAGACATTATTACGTTACAGTTATTTTATAAAACATCTCGCCACTGAATTTTAATTAATTATAAAATGTTTAGCTACTTACAATTTGTACCAACTCCAGTTCATAATCTTCTTCCTTCGACTTTGTTGACTGCAGGATCAAAAAGAACCAAAATAATTGTACGCATACTTTTATACGAATCATTTTTTGTATGATACAGGGATAACTCGTAAAATGATGTTGATAACAATATTAAGGAAGAATATTAGTTTGTTTTTATATAAAAAGATAGGATGGGGCAGAATGCTGAGCGGAAGATACTATCTATTTGCCATGAACGCAATCAAATTTATAGTCTATTACTCCAGGCAACCAATTGTTCAAATAAATGGAAGAGGGTGATAAATCGTCGCAATCTGATAAATTAACATGACATACTTAACCGATTACGAGAGTAAAATTACTTCCGTATTCCAAGCGAAGGCATTTCTGATTGCACTTGAAGAGAAACGTTTGAAAAGTTCGATAATTACATAGATAAATGAACACATCATACATCGCAATATTAATTACGAAATCTGATCAAACAGTTTGGTAAATAGCTCAAGAGATATTCGTCACATTCTTCACTCATAACATTCAAACAATTAGTTTACAGGAGGTCCATGGTTTAAATTAATACTGAAAATAATGTTTTATTGATAATATGACTAATACTATAAAATGTATTTGCTGATTCTAAATACCCACGTTGAAACATAAACATATTTCAATAATTATTGTAGAATTTATAGTTTTTGGAATTTATTGAGTTGAACATTCTGCAGAACTTTTTTCGAAACATATTTCTTGGAATTTTTCATACATAGTTTGTTTGCTAATGATATTAATGGTTTTTTAATCCAAATGTCTGTTTTTATCTGCATACAATGTGGTGTGACTCAATGCTATCTCGATGTTTCACTTAACATTGAATAATGAAATATCACCGCTCGTTTTTACGAAAACAGAACCGATCGACCAATATCTTGTCGTACTTGTTTCTTTCAAATATGTTATCCTTATCGATAAGAGAAAGAATCTATTATCATTAATGTCTATATATAACAATTTATCACATACAGTATCGTGCATACAGTATCGTGGCAATATAAGTGCCATCTTTTCATTCGGTTTGTTGTTTTAAAATAATAAAAATGTACGGTTGGCCTTCTTAATCTCGAAGTTTCAGTCACGGAATATAAATAAAACACAAATTTTCCAATATTTGTTTCTTCTGAGCCCCTATTGTCAGTGATCGTTAGTTTAAGACTATCGGTCTAACAAATAAACAAATTAGTTTTGACATTACTTCGACACTGTGGTGCAAAAATATCAAGATCAGTGTATAGTGCGTCTTTCGTTATCTTAAATTCATTTAAATTTTCAGTGTTATCGAGTGGAAGGGAACAAATTGTAATACTGCGGAAGCAAAGACATTTGCTAAGATAGCAACATTTATTAATAGATCGGAAACAATTTACACGTCGACCAGGTGCGGCGACTTGTGCACCTTGTTGCACGATATGGTTTAATCTAGTACGACAAACCTCATGCAAGCTCATAAGATCATAGATGAAAATAAATAGTTTACATTAACAGAACATTTTGTTATATGACACACACAATAAATTATCAACAGTACTTATGTGGCGCAATACGATATAACTTTCCGCACATTATCATTGAAAGAAATTTAATTATTTATAATTGTTAAATAAATAAACACAAAATAATAAGAAAGAGGAGAGGGGGAAAGAGAGAGGATATAAATAAATGAACTATAAATATAATTACTTGTAACCTAACTGGATTATATATATATATATGTAAAACATAGTAAATTAATTACTTTTAATAACAGTAATAAGATAACAAAAATATATATGAGTATCAACTTCTTTCCTCCTTTTTTCTTTGTCAATGCTTCGGCTAGCCAGGATTACCCAGCCACCAATATTTGTGCAGAACGGAGATTAGACCAATAATTATTTTAACTATGAGTAATTTCTTTACCATAAGATTTTTTAAATACGTGATAAATAATTGGTAAATTACCTTTATCTTGAATCAAACTTATTGTAAACAGTAAATAGTAAAATATGTCACACGATATATATCCAGGCAAGCCCTCAGACATTTACGTTAAAAAAGCCTGATGCGTTCAATTACACTTACGAAGACACTATACTAAATATTGACTTGTAACAAAGTAATTTGGTTTCAAGTATCAGGCGTAGAATAAGCGCTTATTTGGTATAAAGGCTTTCATAAATGTTTTTTCAAGTTGGAATTTCGAAATTCAAAACATATTTTTATATGTTAGGTAGCTTCAATTGTCCTGCGTAATACAGTCGTAACATTTCCTTTGATATACTATTCCATAAGCAATTTGATTCTTCTTTTGAAGGGATAACAGGTTTCATAAGTTTTACGTACTGCTCATATGGACATATTTCACCACAATTAGGAATCGTATAAGTAATCAATTCTTCCGTAACGCCAGTCCAGTGTAATATCTGTCAACAAAATTTAGAAGATTAGTTTTTACACGAGCCGCACACGACAAACTTTATTTAAGAACAAACACTAGAACTCGAACAGTGCATGACGTTGTATAGAGGGTGACAAGGAAGTAGGTGGCCAAATTTTGGTACGGTATTCCACTGTTTTTAAGGATAAGAAAAGGTTATATAAACAATAGTTGAAAAACTCTTCCTTTTCGAGATATATACACTAGAGTAATTGTCAGAGGTAGAATTCCAAATATTGTCATTATTTCTTTCGCTAGTTTCATGGTAAATCAGTGGGTATCTAAGCGTGTCATAGTGAAGAGACAAATATTATCAGAATGATTTATCCTGCTATCGAGTGGGCAGATATTCAGTTTGCATATGGACGAGCTAACAAGAACTCCAGAGAATTTCAGCATCTCCATCAGCAGATTTTTTCTTAGAGACGATGTTCGGTTACAAATACTTTTGCTTCAGTGTATCGTAAGCTTAGGGAAACTGCGTCTTTTTCACCTGCTACAATTAACCGAAGGCGAAACAGACATGTTCGAACAACTAAAGTTGTAGATCAGATACTTAAACGCGTCGAAGAGAATCCGAAACTCGGTAGAAAACAGATAGCATTAGTTTTCATGCAAAGTGTTTTTCGTGACACAATACGGCAAATTTTGTGAGAGACTATAGCATATCCTTATCAGATTCAGCAATAATTATAATGTGAACGATCTTTAAATATGTTGTTAAATATGTTGAACATTCTGAAGATTCTTTCCTTATACATGTTACATTCGCTTGGCTTTAGTTTCGAAGATATTAGCAAAAGTTTCTGTGTCGGCGACGGTATGATTTTGATAATCGAATAGTCTCTGTTTTCAATATCATGATTTAAGTGTTTCCAATTTCGAATAACGGTAATATAACATAAAGCTTAATATGAATTGTATCTGCCTTATTGTTTAATACCTTAACTTATTTCACAGTAGCTTCACAGCGCGACGGCTGAATAATTATCTAACCCAGTGATTCTTCTCTCTTGCGTGAGTTGAAAAGAATTATTGAAGATGAGGAGGCCCTGAAGCGTCTGTCTATGACAGAATAAGCTGTAACCGTAACATAAATTGAACTAAAGCTTCTTGCGAATATCTCAGAAACTGAAACCGAACGACTGTAACACGTATAGGGAGAAACTGTTCAGTATGTTGAGCTTGACAAGATATTTTAGGGTCACTGAGGTCAGTAAAGTCATCCACTTTGTAAATACTTACCTATACATGCGAGGACAAGAACTTTTGCCACTGGATTATCAACTACGAGTAATATTTTGTCAATGATATGTACCTGTAAAAATGAATTTGTACCCCGTATTTCGAAGTACACCCTTCATAGACACGGTGAAGGCGCTACTGTCAATTTCCATAACCAACATCTATATGGATGTTATATGAGTGGAGTTTTCAGAGTTATATTTACGTGATATTCTGTTATCCTTAGGAACAGTAGAATACGGTACCAAAGTTTGACCATCTATTTCTTTGTCACCATGTACAGTTAATTTGAACACATTTCAAGCAAACTTTTATTTTATATAGTTTAACAAAACGTACCTTAACAAATTTTTTACCAATGCTGTTTCGTAATGTTTCAACCATAATTGCAGATCCAAAACTGGGGATTTCAGGTTTACTTATACCGTGTGCTCTGGCAAAAGCCGCAATGTTTATTTCATGCCCACTATATACATAAACCTTCGGAGACTTTACATCTTTTTTCGTATCCATGTTTTTAATGAATTCCTTGATAAGAAAACCTCCATTTAGTCGCTTCAGCAACGTGTTATAAGATTGGATATCATACTCCAATTTTACAAATGGCACCATTTTCCTTCGTACATCTTCGGTTACCCAGTTGGGGAGGGTAATGTTCATACTTTTCTGTAATTCAAAAATTTTCAATAATCGAAACCTGTTCGTTATCATTCGTACGATAATAAAATTATAATTATAAAAATGCAATGAATTCTATTGTATATTTATACTGCGTGATAATTATTTTATACAAAATTGAATGAAATGTGCTATACGAAGATAATTAACAGATTGTAAAAACGTAAAATATATTATGCAGTAAAATTGTATGTGTTGTTATGGTAAAATGTAATTTTCTACTAGAACGAAATAAATTTTTCAGATTCTTTTCTGCGAGTAGCTAACAATATGTAGGATAATTTACGATATCGAATATTGTAGTCTTTTTTTCTTGCTGGAGTGCGGAATCACTGCACAAGTTCGTCGAACATTACAGACAAAGAAAGATTGAAACGCAATTCTTTTTTCCCTTCAATTTCGGCATATTTTGATTCGTAGAAGCAGCTCTTACGTCTGACGCCTGTACTTTTCACTCCAAATTGAGTATTCGGGGTACTTCAAAATTTGCTTTAAAAGTATTCAAAGTTTCTATTCCTAACGTACTCAATTTTCTAATGTTTTCCATATTATCTAATTACTAATAAGCTAGAATTAATATGCCGAATGACATCGTTACATTCCGATTTACTTCAGAATCAAAGTGTTTTGTGAACTATCAAAGCTTTTGTTCTAAAAATATCTGTATTTTGTTTAGGATAGAAGATATGATAAACTAATTCCCAACTATATATATATACATATATGTGGAAATATAAATTCATTGAACTTTTATTTATCGGACTAATCAAGACCATTGATTTATTATTAATACGGAAATACTAGAAAATTAAATTATATTCTGTAACAACATCTAAAATTCATCAGATCATCAAGGTAACACCAATATTACTGCAGAATAAAATGTGGGAAAACGTTTTTATGTGAGAATTATGCATTGCTGTAGTTTTCTATTACAAAGAAAAAAATAGTATTTGTAATTAGAAAATGGAATCTTCGAATTTCCAGATATTATAATTTATTACAATTAATATTAATGTATGATTAATATATTATTGCTAATGTATTAATATACTATAATAATTGTATAGTTCATATATAAAAACATAGCCTGTAGGATGAACATTACATGTTTTTAGTTGCCTATTTTATTTACGCTTTTTATGTGTATTTTCGTATCGGTAAAATTATGAACGCGTATAATTTTTGCGTCATGGTGTAAAAATATTGTGATCGTTCAGGCAATAAAATAGTTAGGAAAAATGTTCATATAAACATTTATGTGACTAATATATAATTGTAAAATTGTGAAACTGAAAATAAAATAAACGAATAAATCAAAATTTTAAACTGAAGTTAAGGCATACCTGTGTCGTGAAGAAGATGTCTAGTATGTAAATTGAGTAAATCGGATCTGTCATGTTTAAACCAGTGTGCATTGCAATATACTCAAAAAATTGTTTGTTCTGCGATATTTTAATCTGAATCGAAGGTGAATTTTTCAATTTACGGTATTCATCGCGGAACCTGAAACAAATATTTTTTATACTATAATTATAATCAAATGAAAAATTCAAGAAAACATATAAATAGCTGCATCTGAAATCTGAAAGTCACATTACAATTTGTTACTTGTTCCCCATACAAAACATCCAAATAAAACAAAAAATATATATATTCATATGATATTCATTCTAAGACTGAAACAAGATGTCTAAGATATTTAAGAGTGGGTATATAAGAAGGGAACTTAGTTATTAAGAAATTAAATAACAAGTAAATACGTATTGTCTGTTTATTCTGTATTTAATTGCCATCGTTTGTTTAATAACATTAGATATAAATTCTACAACTTTTTCGAATAACCAAGTATTTTATAATTATCTAGTTTTATAAAATCAAAATTAAGTGCCAGTTTTTGGCAATAAAAGAAAGTATTCTAAATAAAACCAATTGGTTACTGGCATTTCAATTATCGTTCTTATGAAAAACGACTTCTTTCATAGTACCTATATTTTAAAGAATTTAATATAACATTAATAATGATAATTTTAGAAAGAAAATCATACATGAAATCTATCCCCGGCTAACAAAATTTTTTTATAACCAATGTAGACAAAAATTTGATATACAGTAAAGATGTAATTAAACACGAGACTTAAATTTTATTAAAAACACACATTTGCCACCAACACCTGCTGTCACGCCAAGATAAAAAAAACATCGCTTTCTATTTAGAAAGATGGAAATGACCTTGCAATTTCCTCTATCCTTTCACCAACCAAAGAGTCATAATACGCATCCCTTCATGTCAGTTATATGTATAACATTTTGTCATATTGTTTTTCTGATCGTTGTAATATTATTTCTCCATAGATATTATAGCAAATCAATGTATAATCCTACATTGTGATAGGCACATGAACGAGAATAACCATGTGTTTAAATTGATTTATATACTTACGCTGGACACCTCATTGGGAACATTAGATTGTCTATAATCATCGGCACGTAATTCGCTGCTATTGGAGATAACAGTATTCGGCCTGCCTCGTTCAGTGTAGGAGGATACAGACCGGCCAAGACTAGTTGCAGAGACATTTTTGTTCGCTCAACGTCCGAACTGTAGGCGAAAACACTACCATATTTATGACTACCACCCAGAAATGTACTATACCGTCTTCGCAACATTGTGCCAAGACGAAATTCTCTCATTTTCCCAACCTAGATGAAAACAAACAGAATAAAAATATATTATATCGTAGGGTTTTATACTAAGGCTAATTTTACTTCCAATCCTTGCAATTCATTTAAAGAAATGCGAAGTAATGTGAGTTAATAAAAAATATAACGATTAAAGGACTTTCTATTCTTGCACGGAAACTCTAAGTTGTATAAATATTTCCAAGTAGTAAATTACTACCAACGTAGTTATGAGACGTACGATCAATAAAAATACCGTCTGTTTTGTTACGTTTAATAATATTTAGTAATCTTTTGAATCTTATCACAAATCTCTTAGATATCTAAGCTTTACTTTAGATTAGATATGCAAGACAATGAAGTAATACAATGAAATATTAATTTTGCATTTTCTTCAAAGCATTCATGTTTATTTCGATAACAAGATAAGTATGTGCAGGGGAAAGAATTGTTCGGCAGGATTGTACGTGAAAAGTCCATTACTATTACTTTACTTTATTTTAAAGGCACTTTATATATCATTAAGACATAACATGTACTTACCTCAGTTAATTGACCGTAACCAAGCGATTCGTAAATAGGATTATAGGCTAATGCAGGATATAATTCTTCTTTATTTGGTGTTCGATCGCCATGTCTAAATACCTAAAGATTGTTAAAAAGGATTATTGAAACGGGTACTAAATGTATTAGAATGAAGTATTTTTATATATTAATTTTCACTTTTATTAAAAATATGTAACTGTTTGTTGTTTTATGTCTGATAACAAAGAGGGGGAGGGGAGAGTACACGGAAACGCATTGAATCTAAGTGAAAGGATTGAACTGCATGAATTAAAACATTTATATTTCCTAAAGATAATCCTTGTTTAGACGTATCAAGCATATTTCATCCGATATAGCAAATGTTGATTCACAATATTAATTGATAATTGTAACGGGTTCAACGGGAGGATATATCCTACAAGGTGCAAGAGGAATCATCTCTTTACACTTATATTATATTGTATAGCGTAATTATTTAAACAATTTAAGATTAACATGATGTTTCAACACGAGCGCAATAAATGCAAACGAGTTTCTTTGAAAGCTCATCAGAAAGTATATCAAACAGTTCAAGATTTCCTTATATTACTATGTAAATCGCGTATATGTACAGTATGACCGTTTTAAATGTGTACTTTTTATAAGTATCAAAAAAATTAAAAAATGTTTCAGATGAAGGTTGAAAAACGAAACTTGTTTGACTTCATAGGGAAAACGTAATAGAATATTTTGATCTTTTTTTGTATTCTTATTTCCAAAGTAACTTTTTAAGATGAAACTATATATTTTTGTATACATTATTCGATGCACTCTTTAATTCTCTAGAAAAAAGCTATTGAAGTTGTAGGGCCGAAAAATGGGTAGTTTGAGAGCTATTTTATTTTAACTTTGATCTTATAAAACTTGTTGTATAAAAAACAAGGACAACTCAGGTACTTTTATTTTAAAAACGTTTAAATCTTTTAAACCAATCATTTTTCGACTTTAAGTACCTAAATACATTTCTGTAGAGAGTTAAAAATTCATCGAATGGAGTATAAAAAATGTATAGTTTCACTTGAAGAAATTATTATTAAGTTTCCCACACGAAATAAAGTAACATTCTTCCGAAATATTCTTTTCGCATTTTTTATACTTACAAAAATAAGCGTGTGTAGATATTTAGAACAAATACACTACATGCATAATGTAAGTGCGTGGTTGATAAGTTACATTGAAATTGCAATTCTTAGAATAAAACATTTGTAAGTAAAATTTAACAGTGTTAAAACAAATACATACGCAATTTCCGTGATTAGATATTATTATGTTAAACTTATTTTACTGAAATTTCACGTAATTTAATTTTATCTAAAAAATGTGTTTAAGTACTTACAATTTGAAGTGACTCCAACTCATAATTTACTTTTGTTGACTGCACGATCGGAGTTAGGAACAAAAATATTTCCACGTATACTTTTATACGAATCATTTTTTATATGATGTAGAACCAATTCTTAAAATGATGTGTAAGGAAAATTATTAGTCTGTTTTTATACAATAGTTGAAGCGCAGTGATAGATTCGCTTGAGCGAAAGACACTACCAATTTATCACAGAGGCAATAAAATTTATAACTTATAACTGTACACAATCGACGGTCCAAATAAATGGAAGAGGAGGGATAAGTCATCGCAATCTGACAACTTAATATCTACATACTTAACGATCTGAAGATTAAAAATGCTTCCGTATCTTAAGTGAAGTAACGTACGATTACACTTCGAGGGAAGAATTAGGTAGTTGCAGAGGTTAATGTACATGAAATAATACTAATTGTCCACATGTGCGTATAACTTTTGGGAGCCTGTTAAATTGTTAGAACTTTCTTAACATCACGGAGAATCAGTAGAATATAGAATCTTGTTATAAGTAGAAGTCGCCGTACTGATGGCACAAATGATATGGAGGTGATTTTACACGAGAGAAACAAATTGTAAACATAGAATAAATTAATCTTGCTTGAGGCTCCGTTTTCGAGAAAATTAAATTTGAAAATTTATTCGGTATATGTGAACACGGCCAATTACTGATTGGGTACGAATATACAACCAACGGTTCAAAGGTAAAGAATATAAGTGAAAAATGTAGAATTCAATTTTTCCGTTTAAGAGCTTTTTTTAAAAGTTATTATCAATTTGCGAATTTCAAATCTCTTCCTAGACAATTTCGACTTATTTTTACACGCAGAATAATCTCTTGTCGATTATTCGCTCATATCCAGTCTGGAATGAGCTAAGTTTACTTGAAAAATCTTCAAACTCGATTGTCTCAGAGACGAAACTTGGAACGAAAAAGATTAATTCTGCATTTTCGACTTATTATTTCATGTCGAAGCGCTTACTTTATTTGTACTGCCAATACTTAGGTACTCTGCGTAAAAGTGCGAACCATGCAAAGGGCTCAGGTGAATAAGCATAATAAAAGTGCTGCTATACCAAATTTAACTTGTAATGCATCAATCGAAAGAGCTTCCTAGGAAAAGCATTTCGACAAAGTTTTAGCCTCTTACCTCTATTATTTAAGTAGTTATTGACTTAAACATAGTTTACAGCTTTACTGCTTGATGTCTTTTGTTACGCCTTATAAAATATTTGGCGAAAAATCTGAGATAGTATAGCCATGGCGTTATGCCGCTGATATAATTTATTCGTTATCGCGTGCTGATATAACACCTGCTAGATACTCAACAAAATCTTCGGTGTTCAGCAAGTAAATTCCACGATCAACGGCGGCAGCTATAAAGATTAGTAGGAGCTAGAAAGATAAAGATTAGTCAAGATATTTAAAAATTCACCATTTGATAAAGATAAAACTATTTACAGTTGTACGTAATACTCTCATATGATATGCCCATTACAGCAATTATATAAATATAGATAGGACAATCTTTTTTTAACTAGGAAGCATTGTTTTGTAAAATCTAAACAGATTATGAGATGACAAAAAATTTAATAACTTCGATAAAAATATGGCATTTTGAAAGCTTCCTAATTCTCTAAAGACAGATTGTATAATTAAAAAGTCTGAAAACATTGCCAGAAACGTGACACTATGGCTACAGTGTCTCAATGTTATTCTTATCAATGAGTATAATTGATTATGACAGGTATTTATAGCAATTTATCAGATACCGTGCCATAGAACAAGTTAGTATTAAATGAACGTGTATTGCGTATAGTCTAAGTATGTTGTCTATCACGAAATTCCTAATATATTGCAATTACGTCCACATTAAAAAAATAATCAAATTTGAAAACGCAACGATTTCAATATCTGCAAATGTCAGTAGATTGTGCATCAGCAATACTGCAGGTGATGAATACACAAAACAGTATTATAAAATAATTAAATTCCATTAATTTATTACTATCTTACAAGTCTTGATGCGATCAGAAATTCTCAGTAACAATTATGCGTGGTTTGATTTCAAAATTTTGTGAATCTGTTTTCTACAATTATAGCTTCAGTTCGGGGTAAAATTATATTAGATTCAGTATTTTCGTTTATTTCTGAATATATTTATATTATACGTAATATGTGTTTGTGTGGAATGCGGTTTATAAAAGTTTTACAGGGAACGTTAGAAATAAATTCTATTTCGCGAAAAGAGTCAGTTAAGGTAAACAGAGGTAAGTAATTAGGAGAGATGGAATTTCCGCCATTATATTTTTACCGTTAAACTATTGCAATGAATTATCACACCCGATAACATAAAAAATAGAGAAAAATATCCTGCGTCATAATCCGACATTACTGACATGAGATAAAACGGAAAACATTGTGGTCGGAACTGCCGCACCACGTGACATGGAAGTGATGTCTTTAAGAATGTCATGGAATTAATCTAATGAAGGATTTCAGATGATATGGGTTGGTAATTGTTCGTACTATGTAACAAACAGCTTATTTTCCTGGTTAAGTCTCGCATTAGAAACCAAACAATTATTATAGAGTTTTTATTGTACCTAATAACTGCACAAGTTCGTCAAGACTGATTGCGATAAGTACAATATCAATTTAGTTTAATGTAGCTTAATTCTTCTGCATATATTAACAGTAGATAAAACAACGATGTACATATGTTCATACGTTCGCAATAAGAAAAGTATATTTAATTTACATAAACATGAAAAGATCCATTTATATTTCCTTCTATCTATTAGATACAGCTATATTATATGAAATTACAGTAATTACAGTAATTGAATATAGGGTATGAATATTTATGTAGATGTAACAACTTCAGATTCCTTATTTATGGAATTAAAGTAATATTATAAAATAACATTTGCACTTACGTTAGATTTGATAGCAAGTAAGAGATTTCTCGTTTATTTAAATATATTTTAATTAAGTAAAATAAAAGGTCTAGTTAAATATCTTTTGATTATTTTTCATTTCCTTAATACATGCTTACTTACTTGATTATACAAAAAGCTGGACATGTTCGTTCATTTGTTCATGATAAACATAACCAGACTGATAACCTTGTCAAGAATTATATTAAGGTATAAAATGTAAAATTTTCCTTCAATTGCGGCAAACGATAAACAATTCGGGATGGTGGTGAGTAACAAGAAAATGTCGGAAACTCAGGCCATGTTTTACCCACCTTCGCTAATGCCTGCTTTTATGGGTGCTTATCCTCCGACAAAGTTGGGTCTTTCCTTATACGAAGGTGGAAGCATTGGTTATTTTCAGAATTACAGAAACGAAACGTTATCGAAATTTTCGGTAAGCTTGTTTCCAACCTTTTTAATTAAAGCGCATGAAACGAGCGCTATTTTGCAGCTCTGACTTATTAATCATCTGCGGGATGATACCTGATGTCATTTCTAAATGTTTAACTGCCTGTTGCCGTTTTATAGTCGTTAGTTTAACGAATGTTTATTACAACGTGATTATGTGCAATATGAACGGTGATTTATTATGTTGAGAGAGAGAAACACTTAAAAGTGGTATGTAATAATTGCAATAAAGAATTACATTTTCAAGAGTAGAATATTTTAAGCTTTGCTTTCTTTCCCTCGTTTGTACATATAACAACGAAAGAAATTATTCTATGTTGATATAGCAAATTCCTCTCATGCATTTTATTAACACTTAACGCTCCAAGAGTGCCTCTCGAGCACCACCGATATACGGCGCTCTACTTCAAATGTATTTTTGGATCGTTATCGGTAATTGTTTACAAATAGAAAATAATACTCTTCGGTCAGTTACAAGCGATCGGTGAAGGCAGTCAGATCTGAACCTGTTTTATTTTAAACCCATCTATTTTAATTATGTCGAGAAGAAAAATGAATTATCTTTGTGAGGAAAATATAGATAGTGACGATGACAATTTTGATTTTCGCATCTATAATGATGTAGCTGTTGACTTAGAAAGCAGTGATAGTGATATTCTTGCTCCTGGAAGAAGAAGAAAAATAAGAAAACTTTCATCGAGTGACGAAAGTGCAAATGATGGAGAACCACAGGAAGAAAATCTAACTAAGAGTATTTGTAACGTACGATCTTCTGATTGGCAGGAAATCTTTAAGGAAGATATCATTCCACAACAATTTGAATTTTTAACGGGTAAAAAAATCCTGGTCCGCAGGTACACAATATATGTGAACCTATTCAGTACTTTCAATTATGTTTTACTAATGCCGAAAGGGAAAAAGAAAAAGCGTCTTGTATGTTCTCCAAAAGGAAGTAATGCGGTAAAAAAACAAACAGTTTCTACTGTGAGACCTGTGAACGCAAACCCGGTTTACATCCCAATGAATGTTTTAAAAAATTCCTCAAATTACTCAATTATAATTAATATAAATATTGTAATCAAAATTACATTACTTCTGAGATGAATAAAGATTGTTTTGAATGACTTTAATATTATTATTTACACGTCATTGTAGCATTTAAAATCTGATACTGAAAAACTTGCAAGTCGAAGTATGATGCGAATAAGTTAGAGTTGCCGGCCGATATTCACAATTAAAAGTCGGAGCGTTAAGGGTTAAAACGTTACATTTTATATTCTACACGTTTGATATTGTTTAAGGTATAAGTATTATACGTATTTACGTGTATATTGTTTGTAGATGCTACCATACGAGTGGGGAATGCAAAAGACTCCGTATAGTCCACGACCTGATATTGTCGCAGATACAGTGCGACGCAAAATAAATCGTGAGTTAACTGTACTTTCAAATGATATTTCAACAATCGACAATACGCGTATGAAGGAAGTTGATGACCTATTTAAAGTAATACTCTAAATTTCCTCTTTCCACTTTATTTGCATTTTATTTTTTCGAAGAAGAAATTTCTTTATAATGTTTTTCACAATCTGTTTAACTCCTTGTTTATTTTATCATAGTTACGTTTAAAAGCCAGAAATACAGTAAGATGATAGAACGATCGATAATGTCGTCGGTATCATTTCTTTAATGTTCTCCGATCGAGAAAGAATTTCAAGTACGGTAAAATTTCGTCTATACGAAAGTGACAGGAAACAAACAGTTCATATAACTGAAATACGTATACTAGGAATTAATTCGTTTCCTCTACTACTTATGAATATAAATAAATAGAGTATATAGGTATAAACGGAGTTTTACCGCAATTCTTTATTACAGTCTTTAATTACAATACTTAATTTCTGACGTATTTATGAAATTATGCGAATCTAAAGTGTTTATTTGCAATACTACTTACTAGTGATTTTAACTGATTGCTTTTCTATTGATATATTTTTAATTTTAGTAATAATGACATAAAATTATCTACAACGATAAACTCAACTGTGCTACAATCCGACATATTCTCTAGTGGAGAAGGCAAGTCTAAGTTTAGGAAAAACTTGTTTAGTCTAAATAGGATTTAGGAGAAGAGGATGAAATTAAAAATAGACAAAGATAAAAGCGAGGGAAGTAAAATCTGAAAGGAGACAGGGCGTGTGCGTATTTCTAATTCTACGCGAAAGCAAAGAAGAAATCTTTGGAAATAGAAAAAAGGAAAAGGACATGAAACTGGATGGAGAAAATTTGAGAACGATTTTTTTTTGGACTGGATGCTATTCGGAGTAATTAGTTAGAGTTTGACGCGGGGGAGGGGCGGGGGGATTTTAGTTTCAAATTTTATAGTTTCGAAGTGATTTTGTCAATTTTTCCGTTACTTTGTTCATCCTACGCTAACTTCAAACTCTTTACTGCTTTGCCATATTCTTTTAAGCTTACGTGTTTCTACGTTTTCCTCTATGAAATGCGGGTACTCGTGTTTGCTCCCGAACTCCTGATTCAGTAGAATAGATCGCATTCATTATGTTGTTATTTAAACGTTCCGCAGCTGCATAAATGTCTTTTGATATTTGAGAGACATTTTATATTGAGAGGTTGAAGGCAATTTATAACTTTATTGCGAACAATTTGGTCGGTCTTTGATAATCGTTGAATGAATTGTTGTTACAATAGATGAGTGATCTGAAAAGAGTTCGAGAGAAGAGCTGACTTGGGTACATCTTCGTATATAGATGTTCTTGATTATAAAATAGTTTAATAAATCAGGCACGTTACTCGTATCGGTTGACCAGTATGTTGATTCATTTGTGTTGAGATAATTCAGCCTGTTTGATTTGACGTTTTTAAACATACTCTTGTCAGTTGTGATTATTCTGCTTCCCCATTGGGTACGCTTAGCATTGAAGCCCCCTCTCACGATGAATTTATTATCGAAGCTAATGAAGAAATTATCAAAATCTTCTTTGAAGATAGTATACTTGGATGGACGGTAGACTGCTGACACAGTAATTGGACTATGCGATCTTCTAAATATCTTCACGTTCGTTGCTCGAAGATAGTTCTTTTTGTATAATACGATGGAAGTTTATACTGAATCACGGTGGATTTGATAATAATTGCAATGCCAACATCATCCCTGCTACTCGAATGTTGTGTGTGACATATTTTATACTCATTTATTTTCAAGTGTTTTTTTCTGGTAATACGCGTTTCAGACATCAGCATTAACTTTATTCCTCGATTATCTAAGAAGAATGCCGGCTCGTTTTTATACTCAACTGGACTGTTGCTGTTCCAAAGAGCTATGCGTAAGGGTTCCATTTTGGTACGTTACTTCTTAACTTGTCTACGACAATAATAGTGGTTTTAATTTTTAATAGTGGTAACAAGATGCTAATTTCATATAAATTATCGTTTTTTGCGTTATACGTGCTATTTTGTATAGTGCTATCATATACCTTTACTTTGTTTTAATATCCCTGAGCATAGGAGATCGACGGATTAGTTACTTTACATTACGTGTTAGGTTGGTTGTGTTCTTAATTTCAGATTTAAGAAACCTATTCTTCTACAGTTCCTTGTAGGATGGACAGCCCTTGTAATTTGCAGGATGCCCTTTTTCGCAATGAATGCGTTTTGCAGGAACTTTTACTGATTTCGTGCACTGTGCTGTAGGATGAGAGTTTGCAATTCAACGAAGCGATAATTATAATCGCAATATCTCTGTACGTGCCCATATCTTTGACATCTACTACACCGAACAACCTGCATATCCTTCTGAAGTAGCTCAATTTTTACTGCAGAATTCATCAATCGGTTGATGTTGTATACAGCTTGATTGTTAGGTTTCTGTTTGTTGTCAAGTCGATAAAAAATAATGGCCTATGTTGCTAATATCAATTACTCCATTACCATATTTCTGAAGTTCAAGTTTTATTTCATTTGGGTTCATTTAGATTAGAAAAGAATCTTTCTTGCTTAAGCTGATACGTATGAAAGTTCGCTATTAGGTCTTCGATTTAAGTCTTCGACTTTGTTAATTTCCTATAAGCATCGGGATTAAGCGGTAAAATTTTTACGTCGGTGTTGTTAGCTTTTAGTTTATATTTCTGTTTATTTACAACACTAGAGAGAGTATTCATTATTACTTGTATATCGATAACATTGTCAAGTAAGATTGGTAAAGAACAGGATCTTTTTGCGGATCTTGTTTTATTGACGTTACAATGCCTTCTATGGAGTCTCCGATAGAATATAATAATGCGAATCTATTTGAAATAGTAATATTCTTTTTGTTCGTTTATGATTGCGTTTATGTTACTCTCTGCTTCTATCTTACGTTTCTTACCAATGTTGATATGGTTAGTCAGTTGGATCGAGCTATCTCTCTTCCATAGCGATGGTAGATTGTTATGATGCAGCTTTGATCAAGAATACTCGATTGATCTCCTTGAGCCATTTGTGAACCAGCTATTTTCGAATTCGGAATAACTAGCCGAGAGGCATTAAGTAGCTTGTGATTCAGTAATTCTACTCTCTTGCAATTTAACTCAATAAAACGTAGGAGAAATTTAGTCTGCATTTCTTTTCGCGTAACAACCTGTCAGTGCGAAAACGTACACTTACAGTGATTGTAAACTTTACAGAACACGATCATAATGTCTACATGTTTCAACAGCAGAATACGAACTCCTCTTCAATAGTATATGTTCCGAACTTGTATGAGCGTACGACACTATACGAAAATCTGCATTTCTGACGCAGTTAACGATTCTGCGATGATAGAATTAGAGAGTATTTGAGAAATTCTTTGAATAAACATCTGATCAAACGAAAAATAAAACGAGAAATTATTTCATTTGAAATCCAAGTAACGAAATAATCTAAAGAAAAAGCATTTGTCCGATCAAATAAACTAACTGTATGATTTTTTCAAACAACATGTAGTCAGATGAGATAATTTATTATCTTAACAGTTATTAGAATGTATTTGAATCCATGCGTGGAGTAGATATTTCAATGACTTACATGAATTTATATCTAATCAAAGGATCTTGGTCTAGCATCGCTTGTAGCTACTATATCTACCTAATAATAAACATATTACTTACAGGGAGTACAAATTCATCGCAGTCAATATAAAGATCGCACCGGTAGCTTTCATCCTTTAACTTTCTTTAAACCCGATACTTACATGTATCAGTGTGCACCAGGAATGACGACGTCATATTTCTTGAAATATCCCACGAATTATGTCAAACACAAAGTGCCAATAGTTTTACCTCTCACTTACGAAAGGAGGATGCAGACACCATACATTCCAGATTTATCTCTGTCTGGGATATATAATAAATCCACTTGTATTGCTTATAAACGATAGCTTATATATTATAAGTGTTAATGATGCTATAAACCAAGGTATTATTCGAACAATAATCTAAAAGTAAATTAAAAATTGTATAAAATTAAAAGAAATGAGACATTTAGGTAAATTATTTGAAATATAACAAAATTTGTTGTTTAGGATGAATAATTTTAGAAATTATAAAATTTGTAGTATTTAAAATACATGTATATCTAGTTTAATATACCTACTATATATATTTACAATATACGAAATTTATTTCATTTAAATATATACATTTTTACGTATATTCAGCTGCATAACATTATTGGTTAAACGTTTTTTTTCCAAATATACTCTGGTCGTGATTCTACTGCATTAAAACAGATTTCCTTGACGATGAAATTTTTTTACTGCCGATGGGAGTGTGTGTAACTTAACTTGAACATGAACCATTTCTTAAGAATATTATTATTTATCAAGTATGAATTTTTAAGGACAGTTGGGTAAACCACGAGTGAAATGATAGAATGAATTAGAAGAAATGTCAAATAAATTTTTTTAGAAAAATAATTCTTTTGGCGAAAAATAAAATTAATTTTTTAATGAGATATAGTATCGTTAACAAAAAAGAGGGTAGAATTTACCCAATATTTAAAGAAGAGTGGAAAATATTTTAGTTTTAATATAAAATGATTATTTCTTGTATGTATATTTGGAAAAAAATATATTTTTGTAATATAAAATAGGTATGTTTTATATCCTCGAGAAAAATATGTTTTTCTAATATCAAACAACTTCGTTGGTTTCATATTTCTAAAAAAATAATTTCTTCATAACATAAAACATGTATTCCTTGTACACCCCAAAAATATTTTTTTAAAATGTGAAATAAGTATTTATTTCATACTTGGAAAAAATATTCTTTTGCTAAATATTGTATGTATATTTAGTTATTAGAAAAAGATTGGATTTCTTTTTAGTAGCAATTTAATTTATTGATTCCCCTATGGGGTTACAAGACAACTAAATCTACAAATTTCTACAATACTTGCCTGCTGTGTTTCGCAGCAAATTCTCTCTCTCTTTCTCTCCCTTTCTCTCTCTCTCTCTCCCTCTCTCATCCTTATATATACATGCCATAAATTCCTTTACAATATTATTTCTATTGATAATATGTGACATTTTTGTTATATTTGATTAGTGGGAAATAAATCGCTGTTTAATTATCTTTATTCCAAAAGTTAAACTACGAAAAATAACGCTTTGTTAGTTGTATATACGTACATATATATTGCTGTGAATGCTATAAAGTTGAAATATGAATTTGTTTATGTTTGTCTGCCTCATCTGTTGTTATATTTTGGAGAAAATTAAATGATTTTATAAGGTAAAACGCTCCGATAAATTTATAGATATTTTTAAAAAATGAAAATGATAAAGTGGTCTCATAAATATTTAATAACCGTGATTATTTACTAAAAAAATTAATAATAAGTAAGATTGTATATTTTGGTAATGAATTAAAAATGTAAATACCGATAGGCCATTTATTTTCCACCAATCTAATGTAATCGATACCATTATTATTCTACGTATCCTTCCAAGAAATGAACTCTTCTTATCAAATAAATGACAATAAGTATATCGACCTGTATATAATAAAGTTTTCGTTTAGAATATGGAAAATTTCTATGTAGGAGATATGATCTAATAATTGAAACATTAATTATATTGCTAAGGTTACAAAATCGATAATTATGCGTATTTAAAAGCATACCCCCGACAGTGCTATAAATTTGTGTTACCATGTACAATAATATAACAGTAACCATGAATAATAACATTTTTCAGTTGTAAAACAACATGCAATTGAATATATTATGTGAAATCCATTGCAAAGTACATCTATACGTGTATTTTTCCTTACGAAATGGTCGATAATTCCATTCGAATAGAATTAATTTGTGAAAATGCCTTTTTGAGAAAATTATATAATTATTACTTAATTATGTAATGATATGCATGCACATGAATTTGAAGTACAAAGTCGTACATTTGCTCTAATATGCATATCGAAGTTACAGAAATAATTACCATAATATGAGCATAATTAAACATTAAAATGAAACGAGAATGTTGACGAGAATTCTGCAATTCTCGAAGCGAAACGTATAAATTCGTCGAAGGAAATGTTTCCCTGTTGAGTGAACACCATCTCTTGTAGTATCTAATGAAGTTGAAAAAGAAGCGTTAATAAGAAAGCTTATATTATATATAGAATCTTTGCATAGAAAATATTCTTTTATCGTAATAATTTTTAAATAGAATCTACATGTATATTCATATTTCTATTTCAAGAAACATTACTTGTAACCTTAAAGTAACTTTTACAATTATTTTATTTTCGGCTGTGTAATTGGATCAAATCGGATTTCAAGTTCACATATGTTTACAATTTGATACATGTAGTTTAGTATAATAAACGTTTTTAGAATTTAATGTTATGTTATTTTTAGGGAAAATAGTCTAGAAAATAAAAAATTTTATATTACGATTTTGAATCTGACTATTACTTTATTTAGTTATTCATTGTCTTGCGTCAGTGGCAGTAAGACTTCCTTTTTACAGAAAATAATTCCGCTATAATTTGTAACAACGAAACATTAATCATAGTGTAGATGTGTATTCAATATTGGAAATAACTTGATTCGTTTACAACTAAATTAAATATGAGAAAAAAATATGTGGCTTAACGCGCGACAATGTTTTGGAAGAAAAGTCTGATGCTGTTAAAATATTAGAAGCAGCAATAAAGTAGTAAAATAAAAAAGAACTCATGAATGGAATTTCCTTGCTATACTTTAGAAGAGAAATAAACTTCATATTGGTAGGAGAGAATATACTTTATATTAGTATATAAAGTATACTTTTACTTTCTATGTTTCACAAAGAAGTTAAAAAACATATTGCTCGTAATGAATATAAACGTGCGATATATGATACAATAATTAGTACATAACTCAACTCTTTCAAACGACATATTTAGGAAATTAATCAAACGCTTTTTGTTGCTGCAATACTCTACGCTGTTGGTTTTACGAAACGAAATGCAAATCACCGATCACTTCAAACTGGAAATTAGTAATTTATTACAATTTTCTTATTTTCAGTTCAACAGAATAGTGTATTGACAAATTTTATTTAAAAAGGGGTACGGTTTAATGGATTTCCGCTCAATCAATGCCACGTACCTTTAAAATCAATCTTTATCAACCTGACAAATTAATAGAGACCTGTATTTTGAATAGATAGCGAAGTTTATTTGAAAGGCAAGATTATGAAATTGATCTCATAAATTATCTAAATAGATTATTAGGATTTCATATTTTACGTTCAAAAATAATTATACGAAGCAATTGTATAATTTATTGACATATTTAAAAATAACGATGTTAATATTAATAGTATCAATGAACTTTTTGTAGTATATTTTTTATGACATATTGCTAGAATTTCTATTTGTAGGATTTTCTCAAATAGCATTTGTGTTTGCTGCTCCCTTTTACTTCTAAGAAAGAAATTGCGATATTAAAGCTAAGTACATACCAAAGCAAGTGTTACTCGATCACTTATCTTCGACATATATACCGTGTAGGAGAAGTTGCTTGATCAGGTAGCTATAGAATTAAGCTTCGCTCATATAATGTAAAAGCTGACCAACAAATGAAAAGTTACGGTACATCGTACACTACAATATTCCCAATCAGAGAACGCATATGGACCTCCACCCATGTTGAGAAACTGTTATTTATGCGTGCAACGATAGGGACAGGTTTTCTGAACAGGGCGTGATTTCTGATACGCATCTTACCAGTAAAGCTACAACTTTAGAGATAGTGGCGCGAATTCGCCGCACGCGACTTGCAGAAAGCACGGCATCGCCTACTTCCAACGCAAAGACATCGAAGGGCGTCACAAAGCGGACAGAATTTTGGCTGAACGCGCGTGACAACGTATAATCACCGTATAATGAAAAATATAGTCGCTAGATGAAAGAGCATCATATGGGCAGCTATAAAGGCTGAAACAAAAATTGGCATGGGATTCAAAGTTGATGGAAGGGAGAAAATGCGAAACGCAGTGGCATACACCTGTTCTTGCTTTCCGGCGTTATTCGCCGTAGGAGCACTGATCGGCGGTGCAGCCGTAGTGGCGAAGGTTGTAAATGATGCGTAGACGGCACAAAAACAGCTGAAAGAAACGTAACGTCGTAATCGTGCAAGCGCGAAAGCGGTTTGAAAAGGAAGAAAGAACCAAATGCTAAAATTGAAACAGAATATCAGAAAATAGGAACGATAAATCGTGACTATATTTTGTATAGTTCGTTCAACGGAAAAAGTGGTGTAGGAAATCGCGGTACTTTCGCGGAGTGTTTACGCGCGATGATTTACCGAACAAATCTCGACCAAGCAAATGCAACATCGTGAATTTGGATAAAGACAACAGTCCGAGCACGCATTGAGTGGCATATGCAAAGCGAGGATCCACGGTTAAATATTCTGACAACATTGCAAAGTCCGACCACCGGGAAAACTCATCGATTGTTTCGGGAATAACGCGAGAATCACGTACAACTGTACACACTGTCAAATTTCAATTTGAGAGCTTATGCGGACAATTGTGCGTAAAATTTCTTCATGAATATCTGACATAAATCTAAACTACGCTCGTAACGTAGCTCATTTTTCGTCAGACATTCATGATAGGATGACGACGAACATGTCATTCACCTTTGCTTTAACGGGCAGGAGTAACGTGCTCTCGGCGAAATATTTTCCACCGATCGATCTGACGGATGGCGAGTACGAGCTAGGTCTTGTATATTTCGAGACGTGTAACACGATTCTCAACATCGAGCGTAGCAACGATAAATTTTATTTTCGCGATAAGGACGATGAGATCGCGGTTCAGTTCGTCAGACGTTTCGCACGAATTAGAAACGATAAATAAATTTCTGAGGCAAAGGATAACAAACATGTATCCTTGGAAGACCAGATCAATGATCAAGGACGACGACGACGAATATCCTATGGTTTGCGAACAAATAACAACAGCATGCAAAGCGAAACTCTCAGTTCGTACAAAGTTAACTTCACGAAATCGAACAACGTGAGATCTCGTTAGGATTTTCTGCGGATCGTATCCTATCGCCCAATACGTCGCACCTGTCAGATAAGCCTGCAAATATCATAAATGTAAACGTGATTCAAATAGAATGCAATAATCACCGGTTCATACAGTAACTACAAGTTTGTAGGCCTCCAGGACATGGGATATCGGAAACGCTGCAACGAATCATTTACCTAACGATCGTCGTGCGATAAATAGATGATTTGATCAGAGTGCGTAAGACTTTCGGGGAGAAGAGATAACGGTACGAATACACATACGTTGACTTAGAATACGCTTCGCTTGCGATCGGTAAGAACGAAATAGTATCCGTATCTGCAGCAACAACAACAACAACACTGGCAGTAACTCAACGCAAATACCTATCTCATCGACTACCTGTAAACCTTTCGACCCCTTGATTAGAGAAAAGAAAAGGGTAAAGACGATCAAGTTGAACGTGCGAAACGTGAAATCCCCACAGTTGCTGGGACTAACGGTAATCTGGCGGTAGAAAAGAAGAAGAACAAGAAATTGTATAACGAAGATAGAAGTACACGCTATAATCCGCACGCTAACGCCACGTTGTAAAACAACGATGGAATAAGAATGCCTATTACTATAGCCGGACCTCTATGTACTAAAACGTACAAGTTTTCTGTACAAGGGGAAACTGAGTTTATTGGAAGAGGGGTCGAAGGATACCATTGGAAATGCAATTTTGGATACTAATAGCGTCGCGTTTACATTCGATAAAATTCGTTGCGAATTGAACGGTTTTGAGATTCCCTCGGAAGTCTCGGTATAAGAATTGCACTGAAGAATTACTCGAGTCTATCCAGAGAGGGAAGTAGGGCACTGGAGAACGCAGCTTGGAAGTATGTAAATTATACAAAAAGTGTTCACAAAGCGACGACAGATTTCAATTTCTGTGTACCGCTCGACACGTTGTTGAGCTTCTGAGAAGATTACAAACGTGTCCTGATAGACGCATGCCACAAATTCCTTTTAATTCGCGCACGCGATGATACGAACGCGTTGTACTCACCAGCTGCTTTGAAATCTAAATTGAAATTACATAAAGTTCAATAGAGCGTACCGCATGTTACGTTGAAGCAAAAGTTGGCGTGTTGCGTATTCTCTACAGCAGCGAATCGATCGTCATGGGTTTTCGATTCTGGAATCTCCACGAATATCTGTTATTGCAAACAACTACGAAACATATTTGGCTGATAAAAGCAGCGGCGCAATTAGAAAAGCCGAGATACGTAATATTTGCTATGTAAACGTCCCGAAAGGACGCTGCTTCTTTTAACTTTTGTATGTCAACGAACGTTTGACTTTATTTAAATTTTGCAACGTATTCATACGACGATCCGAATCCCGACTTTGATCGACGCAAATATGCCGTACTTTACGATATGTACGCAAAGTTTCACGAATCTTATTACGGATACGAAAAACTGCTGTTCGATATCACGGACTTTCTACTTCGTCGTCCGATCTCGGCAAAACGAATCTCTGAAGACTGCAACGGTTGACACGAGAATCAATTTTAAATGTTGAGATAACATGTCCCCAAACATCACCGCGTACTGTTTAAAATAATCCACGATCGCATCGTCGAGTACAGTCTTTTGACGAACGCCCCTGAAGAAACCTTTTTGAGAGAAAAAGGAGACAATGGAGATGGCTATCGTCAGCGTCCGAGAATTTGAGCGGAAGGAAGAATTCATGATAAAAGTCATACTCGGCGATAATGAACGATTAATACACTATATCTTCGAACCGCTGTTTCCGTGGTTGAACTTGGACGACAAGGACAGACGTCTATAGCTCAGCTGGGACGACAGTAACGTTCCACATAAGAAAACCAAAACGTTATTTGTAAAACGTATAGCGCGCAAAACACGTTTATCCGAAACGCTATACAGAACTTGCAACATTGTTAGAAACAAAATGCATAACGCGCAAAGACGTTTCTTCGAAAAGTTATGCGGCAGAGGCTACATTCTTCGATGTTCAGACTATTTCGCTCCTCAGACTGAGGTGAGGGGCGGAGGAAGGACCCAGTTCTATAGTGTTTATTCCATAAAAAGTTTTCATTCCAACAAAGTTCTTTATCATCATACGCCCTCTCTCCCCTCCGCCATTATATTATAGATATGTGTAAGGATCGAGACACGTTATGTTACGTTAACTGTTACTATTAAACCTCCTATTCCTGGAAAAGGAAATTCCAGAAAAAACCCACTACGTTGGAGCCGAAGTGATCGTTGAATCCTCATACGACACCTACTCTTGTAATTGTAATATTAATTTTTTAACATGGTACACAATTTTACTGGATATTCATTTACTCGAAAACTGAGTATCATCGGTTACATGTAAAATTGAGTCGGTTACAGATACAAAGTAGAATAAATAAAAACATGCTGAGATAATCGATTCATTTTGATGTATTATACGTATTTCATGAAAACACGGAATTCTTGCCCAGTTACCATATATTGAATTTTCTCGTTGCTGACAGAAGCATGTGGACGAGCATAATGGAGTTCTTCGTAAATCAACTGGCTTTGGTGATCGATTACTACTGGCGACAGCTGACCTAATTAATAACGTTTCTGCGTTATCGTAACGAGTGGAGCAGAGAAGCGGTTTTATAATATGTTATGTTGGGACGGTTTAAAAGCAACTCCTCTCGTATTTACGCTGTACAATTTACATTTTTCTATTTCGACGGAATTAAATAATATGTAATAATGATAATAACAATCGAACTAAAATTTCGTTTATATAAATGGAGTTCGTATAAACGGAGCTCCACCATAACTACGTGTAACTAATTGTAGGTATAAATGAATCGATTAGACTAGGAAATGTAGAGCAACAAACTATTGCAAGATATAATTAATTCGATATAATCAATTCGAAAATAAGAGTGGAAATAAACGGTCAAAGACTTGATGATTCCAATATTTGATTAGTAATGCAAACATACATCGCTTCGCACACTTTTTATTACGCAGCTACACAGTTTTTTTACCGTTCATTGTGAAAATATTTATTAAAAAAGAGAGAAGGTAGCTATATGTAGATGACCCCAAAATCTTTAAAAGTCCTAATAAGAAAACAAATTTGGCAATTATTTACAAAGCGGACGTCTCGCCGATTTCAATGAGCTTGAAATACGTTATCAAGATTAACATCTTTAATAACTTTTCCTTACGCATGTTACTTTAGTTTCCAAGATATTCGCAAAAGTTTCCTATTCGATGACGGCATGATTTTCATAATTGAATAGTCTCATTATTTTCTTTTTCAATATCGTTTATCGTTCGTTAATAAATTCTTTTTCAATTTCGAATAACAACAATATAATATGAAGCTTAATACGAATTTTATCTGTCTTATTATCTCATACCTTAGTTTATTGCACAGTTAGCGTTATAATTATGTAACCCAAACTTAACCCATTGAATTTTCATGTGAGTTGAAAATGATTATCGAAATTTAGTTAGGTTGGGTTATAGAAAAGTATGGACAGTAATATATGTATAAGGAAAAGTTGTTCAGAATGTTGATCTTCGCGACATATTTCAAGGTTATTCAAATCAGTGAGGTTATCGACTTTGTAAGTAATTGCCAAAAATTTATCAATATATTATGATCCGCATTGTAGCATGCAAATTATGTAAATACAGTTCTGATTTAACATAACTACATTGTAAATTTTAATTAATCGTTAAATTTTAGGTGGCAAATGTGAAAAGAGAGGTAGACACTCTACTATAATGTAATAAAATTTTGTTACTATAGAGACAAGAGTTATAATTGCAAGATTTAAGACAACAGATCTGTTTGTATTCTTCGGAATATGGTCATTGTATTGGTCAAATAAAAGCAACGATTATACCGATAATACGTAGCGGTAATATATTTATCATTGTTAATTGAATGAAACGTTTGCTGTGCTAGGTTGTTCGTTTATCTGCAAAATCAACTCATAGAAGTAAATATTATCAAAACTTGCCATTCGCGCGACGTGTTCCGCTGTCGTCGAATCAATGGTTTCATGTTCATCCTGGTCGCTCCGTGTCAATCTGTGCACAGTTTCGATCAAATCGTCCACTGAGATTTGATTGTCGCCGTCGAAGTCTGGAAATGAAGGTATTAACGGTGCCGTTGTTCGTATAGAATCGTCTGACTCTATTCTACGTATCGTTCGAACAGTTCAGTAACCTAATATACATTTCTCTATACAAGACGCGGAAACGGAATGAAACGGAAATACGTTGAATTTACCTAAATTGAGTCGTCATTGCGTTATCCAATGTAGATTAACGCAACAGCACCCACCCTCTTTAGTTCTGTTTTATTCCGATGCATGGTTCGTTTCAGGCTTTTGATCCTGGTAATGAGTAGAATATGATGCAATAAAAAATAAATCTTTATTGATCTTGACCTTGCACATATTTTAATTCATTTTAATTCAGTTGGCGATTCTACATCAATTTATAAATATTTTGTTGCTATTCGTATATATCTAATTTGAACGATAATAAAATTCTTTTAGTTTCTTTATATTTAGTAACTTAATAAATATGCAATTAACCGTTTATTCATTTTCAATCAGATTTTCATCACACAATAATTAAGTATTTGAATAATTATTTCTATTAACATTCGAAACGGTTAGAACCTTAGAAACCTTAAAACATTAAAATCTTAAACATGTTTTAATTTACTTATCCACTGACATTTTTATTACGTATTTGCTGCTGCATGTTTCTCAACTCTAAACTTAATAAATGCCTATTAGTTTTTCTTACTGCTTCTTTATTCGTCTTTCTACCTTCTCTTTCAATTCGGCTCACTTTGTTCTTCCTCTTGTCTGCCTGTACTCTCATTCCTTTCACGTAGCTACGTATGCAGCTATTCTCGACTCTCGCTCGCCCCTATTATTTCTCTGCTTTCACGAGCATTGACGCGATATCGTGTGCACCGTGAAATTAAACGATCCCGATTAACGAAATCGAGCGAACTCCTGATGCGCCTGTAATATCGGATAGGCATTTGCGATCCAAGAGGATTATAAGTCGTTTCTGTCTTCCCCTTGTTTAACTTCATGTTTTAATTCACGTTATGCTTCAAACCAATTTTATCCTCAAAGTTCAAAGAAAGATAGTTGGATATTTCATAGTTTAATCCATAGCAATCAACACCTTTACCTTTCTATATGAATTCTACGGTTTACGATTCGATCAAAAATAGTTACCTACTTTGGGATGCACTTAGATTCTCGACTAATGTGGGAACAACCCATACGCAAAGAGATTGATTAAATCACAGAAAATAATAAAATATATATAAGTAAAAAAATAAAATAAAAAGAATAATTTCTATTCAAAAGTGTACTAAAAAGTAGAAAATAATTTTCTTATCTCGGCGTCATTAAGTAATTCGATGTAATAATGATACACGGGGTAACCTGTATATGTTGAGCACACGCGGTAATCATACACACGGTAGGATATCACTCGATTCTTGAATACATATTATTAAAAATAAAAACCTGGTGGACTGGTTGTATTAACCTTGCAATGTATCCTCCAACACTTTTTCTCTGTTCTTGGATGAAGCTAATGACGGCAAGAAAGGCGATTTTCTAATGATTACGAGATGAAAATGGAAGAATATTTGATTCAAATCACGAGTCCGAGATTTATTTAATCAAGTAGAGAGTCTTTGTAAGTGTTAAAATACTGAAAACTTTGGAACTAAACTAATACAACTCCGCCAGTTTTTTATTTTTGGCAATATTTGTTCAATGTGATTACAGCATATATTACTAGTGCATTCAATTATTTTCTTCTCTTTTTATATTGTATTATTATTGACATGTTATATTGTATGGTTATGCTGTATTTGATCGGAATCTCGATTGCAAGATTACACCCAGGCTGACAAACAAACGGAAAAGTAAGCTAAATAAGAACCATTAAAATATTAACTCTTCAGCATACTGGCAAAATTAAGTGTACATAATAAACTTGTCGACTATAAAACAATCGTCAAACTCATTTGAGCGTAAGATATTGTACTGTGGGAGTGGGGGGGGGGGGCTGCTAAAAGGCAGATCGCTAAATTAGAAGCTTTACTACGATCTATTGTACTCAGGACCACAGTAAACGCACCGTGGTATGTGCGAAATGACGAACTCCGTGAAGATCTGAGAATCAGTTCAGTCGCGGAGGAAATTATACACTCGAGTGGCAAATACAAAACCAGATTAGACAATCATCCTAACGACCTAACTACCAAACTCTACACAGTCAATCTACCTAGAAGACTGCACAGAAGACATTCTAATCATCCTCTATCGCAGTAATAAAACGACACTTTTGCTCACAAATTTACTACGCTTAAAATTGTTGCACATACGGATGCTCTGTCAAACAAGGAAACATCTACGTGCTACATTTACAATTATCCGTTAAAATATTTTTCAAAACGTTTCTATATGTCGATATGCTTTCGGTTCGTCTTAACAAGTGATAATAAGTAATAACTTTCTAAATGTAACAAAGAATTGTTTAAAATTTATGCAATCTATTACCAATTAATATTTAATTTCCCGGACAAAGTGGGGTTGCGAATAATAAAAGTGTAAAAAACGCTGGTACAAAGAAATACAAAATAATATCAAAAGTATATTAAGTTGTTAAATTAAGGTTTTATTTTAAAAAGAATTTGAATTTTAAGTTATAAATAGTGTCTTACCAAAAATGTAAAATGCCCAAGCAGCACGAATTTTCGAAGGACAATGTTTAGAGAAGGCAGAACATAAATCCAGTATATCTTCCAAACTTAAATGATTGTCTTTTTCTGAAGAAAATACTCGATATATTGAATCACGAAATGGGCTGCACTAAAATAAATTAATATTACAATATTGAAAATTAAACAATATCGAACGATATAATTTATCAGCACTACATTATTAATCATGTATTGTTATTTATTATTATTAACTATACAGAAAGAGGAAATATCAATTTTACTATCTAACAGGGGGCATTCGCTTACAAATTCTAAGAACGTCACTCATATGTCATGAAATAAATGATGTATAACTTCAACTCTCTTCGACATAATTAGGAAATCTGCTATGTGTAACATATTTCGTTTCTAAATAATAAATTTCGAAAATTTGTTTTCTATGCACAAACTGCCAAAGAAACGTTGTGTAAAATTGCATACAATCATTGCGGATTAATATTCTATCAATCTTAATTGGCTAATCTCAGTGCGACAAAATGAAATATTGTATTTCATCAACGAACAAGATGTGTATATTATACGTTGCTCTTATCAAAATGATAAGTGAAAGATAATTCATCATTATAAAAGTGTTTATAAACTGTCATTACTTCAGTCAGACCTTAAATACTAAACGTTAACACTAATGTATTATAAATGCAAATATTTACAGTTTTTTATTTATTATTATAGTTAGCCGAAATATGAAATAATAGTTAACTTACTCGAATTTGTGGCAATATGGTTTCGACTTCGTCGATAGTGAAACGATGCTGAATATTTTCACAAAGTTTTCCTGGATTTACGTTGTCAAGCATTTTAACAACGCTGAAAATATGAATTTAGAATTTTAGTCATGAACTCCAATAAAAAGACTTTGTAGAATAATGAAACTTTGTTTTCCTTTGTTGATATCTTATATTACAATTAAATTTACAAATTATGTTTCCTTAGTTATAATTATGACAATAAAAACTTAGATTTTGTTTAAGGTATTAACGTAACTTTAATACATAGTACTTCGTATGTATGTAACATTATTATATATTGCAATTATATTATCGAAAAAGAGTATTGAAAAAATTATGAACCTTCACTTTCGCATTTGGTTCTATTTTTTTACTAATTTTAAATGAAATTCCTTTGTGATAATGTTATGCTTTTAACTTTTCAATGCGCTATGCAATAACAAAACTTATGCACTTTATACATAATTCGAACAACATTTATTTTTGTTACTCACTACTGTATTTCATTCCTTTTTAAGTATGTTAATTGCACATAAGTGACAAGTGTTTCTTCAGGAAGAATATAGCTGGCTGACAAATAATTCCCCATAGTATTGCACGGATGTCGAAGAATTCAAACAAACTAACGCCCTGTTAATCAAACAATGTGCTGTTTGGTTATCAATGCATCGATAACGTGTTATCTTTTTCCCAGGGTTTCTTCAGATACGTCATAGACGATGTTAACAGTCAAATTTCAAATACCGATAATACGGTCCATTAACATGAAAGTAATTTTGAAAGTTCCAGACAATACCTTGTTAAACAAAATTTTCTATTTGTAAGAGTGATCGTAAATTAATGATTGAATGAACGAATCTAGTGACCTTGGCGAATCTGAAGCGAGTGGACTTAGCCGTTCGTTAATGTGGTTACGAGGGAAAAAATACTTGAAGGGAGTAAAATTTCATCGAAACCGGTCGATGCGGAACCAAGTGATAGGCATAGAAAGACATAACGATCTTGATATTAGGTCGAGAATCGCGAAAAACTGCGATTTTTGTCATTTTTAACCCCATTTGCAGCCCATAACAACTACCGTTATCACAGATTTCCATAAAGTTTTCAGCATGTGCATACTGACATAAATGTATAAAACCTAATTCATTAAGTTCGAATAGCAAGATTGTAAAAAGTGATCTCTGCTATCATCTTCACAATTCCGACCAATTGCAATTTTCTCGAAATTTACTTCGCGCATCATCTACTTAGTAAACTAATCTTTTTAACTTCTTAAAAGGGCTGAAATCATTTGGTGGTACGGGTTAAAAAAAAGTTATTCTGTTTCAAAGAATGTGCCAATATTAATGTAAATACTTTATCCTTACACTAATAATATCGTTCTAATTGTTAATAATATCAATTTTATGTTAATGACAAACTGAATGTTTTAGAACAATTAAATAATTATATCGGACAAAGTAAAAAAGTTGGTTAATAT
Source organism: Bombus hortorum (assembly GCA_905332935.1). Classification (NCBI taxonomy): domain Eukaryota; kingdom Metazoa; phylum Arthropoda; class Insecta; order Hymenoptera; family Apidae; genus Bombus; species Bombus hortorum. The sequence goes on from HG995204.1 coordinate 4,720,096, forward strand.
ATGTATAGCTTGCCTTACGTAAGACGGTGAGGCCCGAAGATCTCCACATTTTATTATTCTCTTTTCGATTAGATTTGTACGTTTGAAATGTTTCGTTGTATCGTAAATTTGAAGATATAAAAAGAAACATTTAATATTTAGTGCTTTCTGTTGTTAATCTTCAAGCTTCGAGATTGAAATTTGATTTGAAGCAAAACATTGAATGTAATGTTTAGTAAGCGTCTAGTCAAAGAATTAAAAATCGATAATAATAAGATCGGAGTTAATGTTAAAATATGCGATCAGAGTTAAATTCAAGTGGCGTGGTCAATTTTTTTTCAATCGATGTTTTAATCGATGTTTAGTCTGTATAACTACCGTTGCGTGCTTTTCTATTTCGTGACAAACCATTAGCCTGTCATAAAAGAAATGCATATTCATGAAATAATAAATAAGTGTAACAGATTTATATTCAACGAGCGTACGCACCGGGTACATAGAGCTTCAAGGATTCGCTTAGAATTAAGCAGCGTATACTGCAGCACGTAAATGATTAAACCGATTACACCTGGAATGCAGAGAATTTCGATAGATGGGGAAGAGGTTTAATTAGACCGTCAATGAGTGAGCTTACTGATTGGAAAACGGTCGTATCGCGCGATTTGTACGTTCGTCGAGAATGATGTACTTCAGCTCGAGGATTGGCTGCTATCGATTCGGTTAAACTTGTAAGGTACATTCAAATTGCAATAAATTCGTTTCGTTATTATCGATTTAATGGTATTACTGTATGAAACTTACGTTTGTTGCGATGACTTTAAGCTATATTTGAAAATAATTCGAAAACGAAGAATAATCGATCGGTCGGAGGGGTGCAAGGTCCGAAAGAATTGAGAACAAAGAAAACCGTACAAAAATCGCCATCGCGCTCTTTCTCCCATAAATCAAAGATACTATCGACCGCATTAGCAAAATCTTAAAAAGGAGCGATATTAGAATATAGTTTTCAAACTATACAGTGAAATCGTTCAAATCCTTACCTTCTGCAAGGTTCCATTGCCGCCTTTATCAACTTCAGGGGTATATAAGGTACCGTGTATTTGTGGCAAAGTCTACATCGAAGAAACCGGGAGGAGCGTAAACACACGTCTTAAAGAACATGAGAGGCGAACCAGATTGAAATACGGTATAGCCAGTCATAGCCGAACATCATTAAACTACTGGACACCGCATCAATTTCGAACAAACCACAATTCAAGTCAGTTCCAATACGTTCTTAGACCTTGGAGAATCTAGCTGCGATCCTGGCGAGACTTTGCGTCCATAATAAATTCCTTTTAGACACGACTTTTACCCGAACCCCACAGATCTGTTGTTTGATATTGTTAAGAAAATGTTTTTAACTCTTTCGCTACCACGTGTCACACATATGTGACGCATTAGTTACTTTCCATAATCCAGTGTCACATGTGTGACACATCTTATTTATTTTCATTGGAGATGATATATCGATATTCTTCTGTATATTATAGACAACGATAAATTATTCCTGGTCCGGCATTGTCGGACATTGTGTCATAGCAGTGTCATATGACATGCGCGTATACGACGAATTCTCAAAGCCGTTTGGAATGTTTTCTTGACATTTTTTATTGTTATATATGTAAAAATACACGTCATATTACGTAAAATAATATTGAGTTGAAAATGTGTAACTTTTTTCTTAAACTGCGGTAGCAAAGGGATTAAAGATAGGAAGGATGGAAACATTGTTGTATAAGCAGTAAAGTTTGATTAGATTTTCTTATTCCCTTTTTATTACAGTTCTCCACATCGTTTTCATACATCTTTTCTGTCTTATCTACATTACACAATTGTATTCTTAAGAGCTATTCTTGCCAACATGAGAATTTACTTGAAATGACAATTTATGCTTTCTTATCGTAAATTTTCTACAAATTCTTTACGAGCCTCGTTTCAAAAATTGTAAATCTCTAAAAGAAAGTAATAACATGTGAAAAGGATATAGTCGCTAAAGAGTACGGTTAAAGAGTGCTAATATTGTCGAAGTACGTTATGGTTTAACCTTTTGTGCATTCTATTAATGTCATCATATAATAAATCTCAAATAAATGAGGACAATATTGTTACTTTACTGTTCATGTTGGCTGTCATCCAGCTGTTTCGTGCTTCATGTAATTTTCAGACAGTTTATGCACATATATTTCATTGCGTCATACGAGTCACGTTTTATTGTTAATTGTCCTCGCGTTATCTTTTCACTGAAATCCTACAAATTTCAAATTTAATTAAGTAATTTTATTTCACAGTAAATACCCCATTTCGTTTCATCACTTGATTTTCCGCTTTATCATTATTCGATATATCATATGCAGCTTTATTTCTGAAAGCGTTACGCATACTATTTCAGTATCTATAGACAATGGCATACAGCCTATACAGGAGCACGTGCAACTTGTTTATCAATTTGTAAAATAGAAAAGAGTTGCGTATTTTCTAAAGAGCAGTTAGTGATAATGATATTGTTCATTTTAAATTGTTGTCAAACGTTGATAACGTCGATACGACTGATAATGAATCACCGAGGATAATGACTTTGTTTGAATAAGAATGATGAAATTGCTGTCACTGAAGCTTTACGTGATAGTTAAGCTTAATTATAAGCTTAAGTACGAAAAGTACTCAAACGGCTGAAATTAAACTTGTAAATTTAAGTAATTATATTCATTTATTTGTAAGATTTGTCTTGTCTCTTTGTAGTTTCATTGTGTGCTTATAATTGTCGTCAATTATATTTGTATTCCCGCTATAAATATATTACATCCTTTGTATGACGCTGTTCACTAAACGTAATATTCACGAATCGTAATTGCCCGGTCATTTAACGGCTTGAGGTTGCCGCTTATTTAACAGCAGAGCATAAGCTCAACTAAGCTCAGTTACCCACGATGCTATTTGTCGCATACCTAACATATCGACGTCCATAATATCACATCGGCACTACATTAGCAATATATCGGCACACTCTACGAAGAGAATAGGAGAGCAGAATCAGAATTTGGTATTGAAGAAACGAGTGTACATTTGTATATATTTACGAAAATGAAGATGATCGTAAAACCAAATTATTTGGTGAAATAAAAGAGATATCGAATATACATAAAAATTTGCAATGGAGAGCGATCGAATATGAATTTCACACGTCATACATACAGTCAATCATATCACGATGAACAAAAGTTTTATCGATATCATTATATAAAAATAAATATTGACAGATAAACTCCATTAATTTTTTCATTATTTATCATGCGGGAGACAAACAGTTATCGATTATCTGTGAATATCCATCTCTTTGCCGTCGTACGAGTAGCATACAACCGACATGTGATCGTCACCTGATTGGCAAAACATTCATGACGAAAATTTCGCTTCTGTTGGGGGGACGCGGTATAAGACAAGGCGAAAATTGTGTCATAGATTCAAACACAAGATTCCAGCCATCGAAATATATCAGTGACATGAAAGAGAATTTTTTAAACGGCTGACTTATATGTTAAATTGCAATTCTTGCACAAAAGAATCGAGAGAATCGAAGAGAATCACAACTTTCGCAAGGGCACGTGTAAAATTTCAGTGAACAAAGCAAACAAGTGTGCATAGTTCATTGAAATTGTGAGCTTCTTTGCAAGAAACGTGAAATACGAAAGTTTCTTAATCGAGAAGATTCTTAATCAATTCGGATATTGTTTCCAATACATGTATACGTACATGCAGTTATTTCCTCTCCTTTTTTGTTGTAATCTGTACTTTTACAACTCTGTATTTCGTGATTCCTCGGAGCAATGAAAGGTACAGATACTTATATTTACGAATTAATAAAATCAATTATTTTATTTTTATTTTATTATTTTATTTTATTTCAACTAAGTTTAGAATGGCTTCTTTCGATATACGAAAGTAGGATGTAGATAGTATGATAGTATAATAGTATCGATTTACTACGTAAAATCACAGATGATGGCCAAAATGCACAGCTATTCCTTGCGATGACTATCTATACATATTGCTGTTCCAAATAATTATTAGGCAGTGATTGTGACAAAATGCTGGCGCTGATAACGAAAGGGGGTAAAAGGGTGAATCCGAAAACCGGCCAATAATTATTACACGACTCTACGAAGCGGTTATTGTCCTAAATTGGGGGTCGCTTTGCGGATAATGGCTGTGCTCGAGAGGTCATGTGAGCCTGACATTCCAGCATGTCAACAGCAACTATGCATCATCGGATGTCTGGCGCACGTAAACGCCTGTTCCCTTCCTACCTTGTTTCTCTCTCCTTCCTTTTCACCAGCTTCTCTCTCGCCAACGGTTATGCTTTATCTTCCACCATCTATCTATTTCCCTCACTAGCTTTGCATCCCATTTTATTTCATCTTCGATCTTCTAGCCCCATTGCGGAAATCCTAAACCGAATCTCCTCTTTTCCTAGCATTATCTTTCTTGCTTTCTCTCGTACCTATCAACTAACCCCTTCTCCGTTACTCGTCCCTCTTTATCTCTCTATTTTCCTTTTTTCCTTTTGGTGCTGCTTTCCACGTTATCTGTGCAATTCTATTTTCTTTTAATATAAATAGTAAATCTTACGGATCCTGATAATGGCTTGTCGTGACATTTTATAGTACTTCGTATTCATCTTCGCTACTTGCTGATCCATACGCGATTTGACATCTTTTAAATACCAAAGAAAAAGTTTTAAGTGGATGATAAATTTACGAAGAAAGAGATTTGTTTTAAGTTGCGCAATTAGTTTTAAATTGCCTAATAATAAATAAATAATACTGGACAATAATAAATTGTATAGCGTAGATATGTATACTAGTTACGGATCGCAGATGTATGTTTATTAGCTTTTTGTAATGCAAATACAACGCGGAATTTGCAAATCTGTTGAATTCTTTTCGAACTAATTTTGTATGCAAATATTCTTCATACGTTATAAAGACAAGTATAATATTGTAACTAAAGGATATTCTATAATAAACGGTATCGAGGATTTCAATTTAGAATGTAACTCTATGCAGTTACTTATGTTGGAAAAATTATGTGACAAAAAATATTAAACCCATAAATATTTCAAGAATCTGTCTGCCTGCACGTTTATAATTTTACACCTGTAAATCGTGTTCTGTGGAGAAAACAGAAAAATATTAAAGAACGCGTTAGAATCGCATCTGTTGATATTGGTCAATAAATTATAAACAGGGCTACAATATTGCTCTACAATAAATGTAGTTAAATTAATTACAATTAAATTTTATCATTTGTTCATTCTATTAAAAAGTGGTAAGTATTGCCTTTAACGATTAGTTGTACACTAATTTATACATTTTACTAACTACACCGTTACAAATCGGCTGAAGTGCCCGAAGTCCGATATTTATGTGTGTATGCGTGACTTTCCGTAGTGCAATCTTGTAAGAAAATGTTTTGGCATTTATCCTTTCTATTTTGATCATAGCTGATATCAATAATCATGAAATAATATCAAAAATGCAACTGTATATAACATAATTATGAATATAAACTTCAGGTCACAAAACTTTAATTTTAAAAAATTATAACGAAATTCAATACAAAAGTTTAATGTCAGATTGTTTAATATTGTACTCGTATTAATGCTGTATATAAATGTTATGAATGTTATTAATCAGAAAGGTCACTATCATTTCTATGAATATACCATCACTTAATCCAAGAAATTTTAGGATACCGTGCACAGTATACAGTTTAGTCACGTGCTGACACGGAAGGAAATCACGTCATGAATGAAAATGCATTAGTATTCAGCGACAATGTAATATCTGTCTAAAGTAAATATCTATACAGACAAGTCTCATAATTCTGTATTTTAAATAAATCGAGTAAATAACAACTAGTCTGAACCGCAATGACATCCAACAGAATTTAGTAATCCTTTCCAACACGATGTTTACGAAATTGGTTATTCTATTAAATTTAATATCTAACAGATAATGTGAGAGCGAATGAAAATAGAGAATTGATTAAACTTTGATTTTATTTGGAAATGATATAAGATTTATTTTAGTACTAGAATTTTATTGATTATTCACGTGGCTTCTGGGGTTCCAAGGATTCCGATTACCTTTCTTACAAACGACGCCAAACGATAACTTATAACAACCTATGCTCACTTAAACTAACTTGAACTTAAATTTATTTTAGTAACGTTTTACATTTCTTTACCCTCGTAAAATGTATTCAAACGCTCGTACGACAGTAAATTTCATACATGCTTCTAGATTTTTGGTTACCGATTTTCTTATTCTTTCATCCTGTGTTAGCAAAATATATAGTACTCCATCATAATCTCAACTGCTATTTTTAACATATTCACCAATGTGAAATATTAACGATTACTTACAAATAGATGCTATTGTATATAGATAGATAGACGATATTCATCGTTCCTTTTCAATCAGGTGATCATTTATACAGTCACTTTTGCCTTTAGTACACAAGTATCATTTAGTACAGTAGTATCATACAAAATCCCTTTTAATTTTCAACGGATGGTACGTTCATAGATATAATCACGTGCAAATTTGATCAAAAACCAAATATCGATAACGTCACGGCATTTTAACATATGCAGAAAACTACTTTCTTAATTATTATATATTTGCACTCGTGGAAAAAATATTATCGTGGATATGTAGTTTACTTCGAATTATTCATCCTTTTCCTTCTTCACTTTTTCCTGATACTTGTCGTTTGCGAGAAGAACGTTGAAAACTAATAGCGTGATCACCCTGGATGTATTTCATTTACTTTCACTACTTACGTTCCTGTAAAATGTTAACATTTACCATTGAATTCAAACATATAATATGCATGCATGCATGCATGCTCTATGCATCTTTGAAACAGATATGTACGTGCATAAGCAATTTAGAACAAAGTAGATAGACATGTTTTCTTTGAAGCCAAATCGCAAGAGGAGTTACGAAAACGTAATTACCTTTTCATTTTTTATTAATTAAATAACGGAAATGAAATATATCTCCGAATAATATTCCCAAATGTTACTATACAGAAATAAACTGTTAAACATTTTCTGCACACTCTTCCTTGGCTTTAATTTTACTGGGTTTGTAGATTCTTTGGAAATCCTGAAATAAGTAATCTGCATCTAAATATTATGCAATAAATATGTAACTGTTTGGAACAAGACATCGTTACAACACACAATATAAACGTGTAAATGTTTGCTTGTTAATTAAATTTTAAAGCTCTGAAAGTTCTGGAATTTTCTGGTTCTGTTATAAATTAAACGCTATTTGTAGGAGTCTCGCCTGATATCGTATGTAAAGATTGCATAAGAAAGATATTTAATTTTTTTTAATCTATCTTTAATCTAAGAGTAGTATTCTATTGAATGAAGAAATGTAAGTAAAACACTTCTTAAATATTGCATAACATAAACAAACATGTATAGCCCCATTGCCAGACACGAATTAGCATGTCAGCAAACGGAAAATAGTTTTATTTTCTATCGACGCAACGTACAACCACTAAATGCGTACAGGATGTGCGTAAAAGTTGGAGGGAATAGTATAGTAATCATCGAAACAAGTAAAAAAGATCTTGATAAACATGGATTAAAAACCATTAGTTTCTGAGTTACCAGAGTCGGTTTCTTGTCGGTAAGACACTATCTTTACAGCATGTGCGCAATATGTTCTTCGTTCATTTAAACACACGCTTTGCCACGTTTTCTCATAGAAGCACGCACACGTTGAACGATTCCCGGCGTTTCTGTTATCTCTTGGCAACAATTTTAGATTCTTTGTATTTTTATATGGTATTATGCTTTGTATGGTATTAGTGGCTTTTTTAATCGTGTTTGGACATTATTTGATTTGGACATTGTTGATTCGACAATATTTTAATTACATTCTGCCAAAGTTCGGTTATAGCCAGCGTTTCCGGAGGAATTCCTCAATCTGTCAACTAATGAAATCAAGCAATGACGAGTATACACGTCGGACGCAAGGCAATTTATTATGAATTTTATGAAAAAGGTAAAGCAAAACGAGGAAGGATTACATTTCTTTTCAATAAAAAATTAACAATTCACTGTTGAAATAGGTATTGCTATTAAAAACTCAAAAATTGCCAAGAAATAATAAAGTAAAATACATGAAACAATTCGTAAAATAGCCGATGTACGCGGTATAGTTCACAAATAGGGAGATACACGAGGAAAAATAATCAACTCAATTTATAAAAAAGTAATACATTATACAGAGAATAACCGATAGATCAAAGAGAATAATCAAATGATCAAACTATTTTTTATGGAATACATAATAGGTTTACTGGAAGTATAAGGGAAATATACCAGTAAATGTCATTTATATTACTTTTTACTAAAATTTGGGGTTTTTATAGTAAATGGTAATTTTTCACATCGCACGGCGAGTATACGCGTCAAACGCACCGAAATATAGTTTTGGATTGACGTGTATACAGGTCGAACGCAGTTAACTGGTTAAGTGAAGAGAGGTTACTCCTATTGCCAGTGTCACTCTCGATACAATCATAAAGGTAAGCTGACGTATTGGCCGAAAAATGACATATGCAAATAAGATGATATTCTATATATATGATATGACACTAGTTATACTTATTCGTATTGCCTGTACCAATTCCTTTTCGTACTATCATACTAGTTATAGGTATAATCATCTACTTACCGGTACACTACAGATTGGTAGTTTTAGCTTTAAGGAAGTTATTTCTGTGCAGTCGATGAATTCGAATTATAAAACGTGTCATTTGCCAGGCTACAATGTCAAATAATCTCTTCATTCGTTCCACTTTGAACTCATTCGTATCCTTGCGGAAGTCGTACTATAGACACACTGGTAGGTATGTGTAACGTTCCAATAGATGTATGCAGCGTGCGCAGCAAGTGCAGGATCGAGCTAGCTGCATATCTCCAGCCTAGGAATTGGAGTGGATGGCGAACGTGGGTACAATAGTTCGCATTGTATTGGATCTCTCCGAGTGATAGGCACTGCCCCTCTGTGTTCCCCGACGTCTATCTATTTCTGTCTGTTCCGTTCACTCTGTTTCACTCTTTCATGTGGTTCCCTGCCGTCTCCTTCCCACGCCTCGTTGCCTACTGTCGTATCTCATTTTACGAAGGCCTCGAGCGCGCGTTATTATGCGCGTTATGCCAGAGCCTCACTATTCTATCGCCATTGCGGCCAACTGCATCGCATCTGCCCGTTTTGTGCTCTTCCGGTTTCAGCTACGGCATCTGGCCCGCGCACTCTACGACCCACGAACTTTCCAAACCGTACAGACTTGTCGAACGAATCGATCCTTCCTATCCATTTCGATTATTATACGATGGAACTTCATCGTAAAACTTTCTTTGTTTCGTTCATCGATAACTGCCTGTGAAAAAACTAAACATATTTCTCTGTCCATACATCTCCCGATAGAGAGGTTTGCGATCAGTATGAAATCTCCGATTCTCCAACAAATACTATTTTTCCTGCACAAGCGTGCAAACATTTTTGAAACATAAATATGTCGATATTTCTGAAGCAGTTGATAAATTTGAAGTAACGTTACATTTTTTAAAATATTGAAATTATTATTACTTTGATCTTCTTAGTTAATTTCATGAAATTATTTCCCAAACTATTCGTTACTCGAGAAAACTTGTTCAGGGGAGACGTGTTGTGATAAGCATAAATTTTATCCAAGTAAAGATGATTTCCAGATCTGAAGGTGATCTTCGTTTCATTTTAAATCGAACTATATGTTTTCGTTTAGCCAGATATATAGCCCATTTCGAACTTTGTTGACATATGTTGAAGTTGATTCGTAAAACGTTCTTGAATTGTCCCTCATCTCCTGTATTTCGTACGTAATGAAGGGATGACCATGGGCATCGATACAGTGATTTATTCTATCTATAAACGATAGTGCCAACCTCGCGAAAGTTGCTCAAATTATTTACTGAGAGGCATCGCTAATGCAAGCTTTCGTATTCCCGCATAAGAAGAAGAAATAGAATTTCCTTGACCAAGATCGCCAGACTCGACATCTTTACACTTTTTCTCGTGGGACTTTATAAAAGAGAAAGTTTATGGGGAAGAATCCGCCACTCTTGACAACATTTGACGAGTACTATTTGCGAGATGAAGATGTTTAGGAAAACGTTAATTGTGTATTTTTAATTAGTCCATTTCCATTCTCCTTTGTAAGTGAGTATGATCTATGTAGACAAAGTATGTATGTATCTTAAAAATCTGCAAATTAAGAAAGATAGAAAATATACATAGTTGTAGGATTCGTTAGTAATCCTAGAGGCACATTGACGCATCGTAGTTTAAATTCAGTGTAGCATGCTTCGCATTACAAAACACAGTTGGTGTGTTTCAGTTTCTCGTAGTTTTCAGCCTCGGAAGGTATATAAAGTAGATAGTTCTGCTCCAGTAACGATGCTTCTCTATGTTTAACGAAATGCTGCGTCATAATAGACATTTTGATTAGGAAAGAAAATTAAAATTCGGGTGTGAAACTGAATCGGCTGTATTAAGAACAATTTGACTAATTGTAAGTAGTATTAGCTGGAAACTAGGTGGTATTCTATTTCATCTGTTGCTATTCACCATGTACAACTTAGCAATTTGTGTGCAGCGCGGGAGTGCTTAGTCAAGAAGTTTAATGCATTCCTACGACATATTATACTGCAGTGCGTAGTATACGTAGCACGCTCTAATTTAATAAAAGATTTTAATAAGAGACTTGCAATGTGTAATCGTTGCGTATGTAAAACTCGCGTCAGCGATATCCGAAATCAGATACTGAATTATACGTAAGAAGAAAGTGTTCTTGAATTCTTTTTCCAAGTATTGCTACAGTTGATATCATTTTTCTTTGGATTAAATTATTTGTCCATTGGAAAAAATTTCGAAAGTGCTTCGTTTCTTTCTTAATTCTTAATAATGATAGATAGAAAATACGTACTATTTTATAATATAAGACAGAAACGTGCGATCAGAAACATAAGTTAGATAATTGCGAATATTATAAATATTAGATATCGTGTAATTATAATCCTTGACTTCTAATTCCATCTGTGATAATGTAAGGACGGTTCAAGGAAAGATTTGTTCGGTGACATTTATCCTGGCTCCGTATCTGCCAGAAAAATCTTCAGACGTATCTCTTGGCATTTATTGCTCCCTTCTCAGGGAGATGCCGTTGATCGCGTGCCTTGTTGCTATAATAATAGCCATAACGCTATGCACACGAATCAAAGACCAATTGGTAGAAACCAAACCTATAGATTCTGGTGGTCTCGAGTAAACGGTTTCGAGAGCGATCGGCACATCTCGGGTTTTGTTTCGACAATTGAACGACTATTGTAAACCTAGATGAACTTCATGAGCACATATACACACACATATACGAGATATGTAGGTACAAATATACATATACAGGGTGTCCCATGTAACATTTACCGCGATATTTCAAACACTTCCGGTGATCTAACGAAAAAGTGCTTTGAACAAAAGTTGATCGATACTTAGTTGGTTACAAATTGGAATAGAAAGGTTTCCAAAAATTATTTTCCCGTAAATAGTTCGACTGTGGGAAAATTTAAACGTGTAACAATCTTATTTAAAATATATCGAAATTGCTCATACATATACGCACAAACGAGGAGCAGCCGTTTTCCGAGTCAGCCGAGACCAATAAAATAGACAGAACGAATGACAAAGAGCAAGAGAACAAAGCTATCACCACCGTCACTCGAAGCTGAGTCATCTAAACATTCGAAAACGATGAGTCGTGCAACTAGCAGAAATTGGACTCTTTATATTTAAAAAAAAGGATGGATTTTATTACAACATGATACTGTTATTATGATAAATGGAAGAGCTCATTTACCAATGGAAAAATTAGTGATTATGTTGAGTACATTTCAACTTAAATACTCTTCATCAGTTTTAGGAATAACGAGATGAAATTCCTCTGCTGATCCGCTGTGACCGTTGTTATTTAACATAAAGTAGACCGATGGAGTCTGCGGTTGAATTCATCCATTAATCAAAAAGATTTTAGCGCTATGTCGCATTTCTCCTTATTAGAAAAAGGTAAACGGGGTATAATTTAATTTCTTGTCAACCAATCATTCATCGGTTCCCAGCAATGGCTTTAGTTTCGTACTCATTCGTACTCGTTACTTATTTTACCAATTCGAGTTCAATTCGGGAAAATTCAATTAGAACTTGTCACGAATTCGTTAATATCGATTTCACGGACTTGAAAGGTTCGATATTAACGGGGCTCTACCGCACTAACTTTCTGACTTAAACATAAATTTCATTTTCTATTAAAGCGGTTACTATTACGTATTTTATACAAACTACGATAACATGCGTTAAATTAACGTTGCATGACCGATACTGGTTTTTCGTCTTTCTATGTGAAATTATGACACCAGAAATACCTAATCTTTTATTTGACTTGTACCATGGTGAGAGTTCGACGACAATTTAAATGGCTCGTACGACTTATACGGCGCCTTTAGATGGATTCTTCCGCCTACCTATTAGTTGTAAAGGAAAGTTAATTAGTAACGATGAAAAATATATGGTTCCTTTGTAGAAAGAAAAATCTTCCAAGGTATGAGAACTTTTATCATAGTTCATTGGTTGCACATTAAATGTAATTTTCTCATTAATTACTTTTTTAATCTAGGAGGAGTTAGTACAGAGAGAAGATGGAGAAAAGTTTGTCAATACTTTCTTAATTCTCTCACGAAGCTTTACTAAAGATGTTTACAATTTACTGTAAATTCATGGCTCTATTATTCGAAAAGATGTTCTTAGGTAATACGATATCTAAGATTGAAAAAAAGAAAAGATGCCAGACAAATGTTGTCAGTTAAATAAATGGAACTAATGAAACTTTAATATAAATAGATTCTAGCTGCAAGAGAATTCGCAAATATGTAACGCTATATTGTTTTATAGGCTGCTTTTTATGTTTAAAGTATAAAATTTGGTTTCAAATTAGATATGTACCATTATTATTATTTTAAACACATAATTTGACAATAAATTGACGTAAAATTTCTGTTAAATACACGTACATCGTGTCAGTGCAATTAAAGAGGACATATTTTTTCGAAACATTTTTTTTATGATACCATAAATGTAATCGGAACAGGAGGATCAATTAATTCTTGCTCTATATTTCTTTCATGACTTTTAAAGTATGGTAGCTTATCTGATTTTTGTTCTCGTAAAGCTAGTACATGCTTTGAATATATTAAAACAGTTTAATTAAAATTATTAAAACAATAAGAATTTATAATAATTAATGACAGAAAATTGTCCTTACTTTATCGTAATAACATGCTTTGCACGATATTTTTTATGAAGTAATCGACGAAACTACTTCTAGGTACTTTTATATAAAAATAAAGATTTTGAACGATAATGATCATGAATAGTATATATTTTACAAATTTTCTACTCTTCTAAATAGTTTCTTAAAAACGCTGCAGATTTTATTACAATATCTGTTTTCGAACTTACGTATTTTTACGTCCACGATATATTCGAAATTAAGAATGAAATGAAAGCTAAAATTTGAATTTTAAAGAGAGTTATTATACTAGAAAATAATAAGAACTGCAATTATATTGTGTAATTATTGAACATGTTCGTTGTAGAAATTTGTGAATATATTAATAAGTGTAGTTTTTACTGGTGGTCTCGTGCGAACTATCAGTTCACTTGGGAATTAGAAAGCATGACCGACATAACTCCATGATAGTGAAATTCTATCGGTAGAAGGTATCGTGAAAAATGGAATTATCCGGAAACCATGCTAGCTGGCAAATGGAAAGGGAGTTAAGCGGCCTTCGTCCAGCAAATAATTGATGCACGTCAATTAGATTTGTCAGGGTGATCGTTGCAATGAAATTAACAGGAACACCAGCCATAGACACGTACATGTACAATGTACATACTGGTGATAGATATATACATGCAGACTGTTTTACGTACAAGGTGTATTTCGAATCAGTTGATACTGAATTCGATATGTTTGTTAGACAGGCTTCTACTAAGCTTTCAGGATATACAATATACTTATTTCAATGTGGAGTAATACCCCTCCCATTTTTCCATATATTTTCAATTTATTGAAAAGAGCTACTTAAATAAGCAAACTATCGCAAAAAAGTGTCGCAAATAATTCCAAGTACTTTTAATTCTACCTTAAAACCACCAAAACCTAACGTTAATCTAGCATAAACTGCATGAAATTATTAGAGATTAATAGAAATTAAACTAGAAATAAATCTAACCCATGATGAATTCTTTTTTTCTTTGTTATTTGACTATTTTATTAATAAACTTTAAATTAAATTTCTCTTTTTACTTGTTACTACGTACCTTCTACTTAATTTACATCTATACAGTTACTTTTAGGCTTGGCTTAGGTATAGTATTAATAATATGGAAATTGAATTAAATAGTCCTTATCTATACTTCTATACTAACATGTAAATCTTACACTGAATTAAAAATTTTGGCACGGTTAACTATTAGAGGTAAGTGTATGAAATTTCATCAAAGAGTCATATGTTTGATTGTGAGAATATTTATGGGAAAAAATTGTAAATATTATACGATAACAGTAAATCATAGTTGTCTATTTCTTACAAAACAATTTCACTTTTTCGTTTTATAAACCAACAAATAATAGCGATCTTTATTTTACGAGTTCGTATTCAGTGCAGAAATTTTACATATTTCTCTGTTTCGGGAATGTTTCGTATTCATTCGTGCTTCCATACTCTTACATACAATTAGTAATTAACACCTGCATCGAGTTTCGTACTATGTATGTATTTAACATTGGAAATTGAAACGGCTAGATATATGTTTCTTTTCCTATTAATAATAAAGTTTCGAAATTTGTTGACACGACATAGCATCCATCTCAATTGCAAATAAATAAATTAGGATAGTAGTATTATAGAACGGAATACGTGATAATACAAAAATAAATATGCGTCTATTACAAAGCTATATAGGGTTGATGATAAAATGGAGCGAAGACATTGAAATTCATACGTTTAGCGAGAGAACTCCTGAAAATTGTTGAGATACTTAAATAGGTCAACGAAAATTTATGGAACACCCTGTGTAGACGTACACACATAGCCATGTAGATAGGTGGTCTCGCCGTAGAGTCAGTGGCGTGAAATTTAAATTTTTCCAATACCGGATACCACTAATTCCGTTGATCCGGTAAAACTGCTAGAAATTCCTATCGCACTTTCTCGTTAACGAAGATAACGCGATCGTTCTGACTGCTCCACTAAGAGAACGGCCAATTATCGGTCTACTTATCGATGATAGCCTTCACATCGCGTTAATCCTCTTCTTCTTTTTAGTTCTCAATCCTTTTCATTCATCAAAGAATCGAAAGACTTTGTTCTGTTACTGTTCGTTGAAAGTATAGTGCAAAGAAACTAAAAGTACTTTTGTGAAGTTGAACTCGCGTGAAATATCATTGAAGCAGATTATTTTTTTACTTTACTTTAAAGCGCAAAGATTCGTTAAATGATACATGAATGGACTACAGGAGTCTGAATAATCAAGAGTTACGTTACAAAATATCATGTATATACATGCTATCAGAACAATTTCATCGGTTAAACAGTCTCTGATTTAGCAGTAGGAATTAGTAAAGTAATTTCATTCGTTGTTTAGTGACAAAATGAAAAAGCATGTCGTGTTCTATCAGTTTCTGTACAATAATATTAATGTTTCGCTTTATTTCGGTTTGTATTTCTGTAATTTGGAAGCAACACGTTAATACCCAAATTAGGATAAGAGTAACGAATAGTGTGCTACGGATAGGAAATATCTTTCTCCACTTCCGTTCTTAAAACTTTTCCAGAAAACACTGAGGAAGCAGAAGAGTCTCTTAGTTTAAATATCCCTTACCTAAAGCGATGTAGGAGACGCAGCTGCGATTGAGTCGACCGTCGTGAGGATCGGAGAACGCCGTTCGCCAGAAATTTTGAGGGAATTCACTTCCTTCCATATGTAAAGGCATGTGGTAAGAAATAAACTCCTGATCTAGGCCGTCATAAAATTTTCAGACCTTCATGGTGTATAGGCATCCGAGGAATAGTGATCCCACGGACACAACGTCACGAAAAGTGACTGTGTAACTTTGTCGCGTTTGTTAAGAAACGGTATAGTGAGATTGGGTTAAAGTTTCCCTCCTCGTCAATAATTAACTTTACGGGATAATCCGCGGTCGGCTTCAATTCTGTTCGGCATTGCTTCCACATTGGTCTTAGTCCCCGGCCCATTGACAGAGCGTCAAAACCGAGCAATCAAACTATAAGCCTTTTCATTACAATATATTGCTTTATATAAATTCGAGTTGAATTATTTACACGCTAACACTCAAACCTATTATGCTCGTTCCGCGTCTCAGCATCTAAAAGAAATCTTCCCAATCAAGTGGCTGCTCGGGTTCATCCATGGAAACCAAACCCCTCCTGCGGCTCTCTGATTTCGCGTCAGCTTCGTTTCTTTCTACTTCAAACTCCTGACAGCTTGCCGACTTCGCTTCGGGTCCGTTCATGAAGTTTTAACCTCCTGCGGCTTCCTGATCTAGCGCCAGGTTCGCCCGCATGAGTATCTATCCTAGAGGTTATCTGACTTCGTATCAGGTTCGTCCTCGTAAACAATAATCCCCGTCGTCCTTTCACGCTGCTCGAACGCTGCTCCCGTCACAAACGTATGCTTGTAACGACGTTACTAAAGTGCACACGTATGTCTGATGTATCCGGATTGGTAAGCAAAATGGTCTACAATTTATTCACGGATTATGTTGGACAGGTATATTTTATATATTCAAATAGGCGAATAAATAAAACACTTTTACAAAGTACTTTTATAGATAGTTAAATGTGCGTGTGTATACAAAAGTTGTGTATTTAGTACGTATATTTCGAGTAATTAGAAAAATTGATTCATAATTTAGATATCATATTAATTAATTCTCTTCGTATAATTTTTCCCGATTGTGTTTTGGGTATATGCTCGACAAATTTTACACCGCCTCTCAGCCATTTTTGTGGTGACAAATTTTCTGCAAGGTTCATAACAAAAAAAAAAAAATTAATTTGAATACACAATTAATCGATAAATGAAAGAAACTACAACTAATATATATGTAATTAATTTGACAGTTTTAGCAGTTGTCAGATATTTATAAAACATATGTACATTGAATTTCTCTCCTTTGAATTTTATCTGTTTTACATTATTCTATTTAATGCTCATAATAGTTATTTCACAAAAAGGAAAAGAACAATCTGCAAAGGTGTGTTCTATTATTTGGATCATGTCACTGTCACTGTTTACAAATAGCAAGTTAGATAGAAACCACCCTTGGCAATTATCGTCGGCAAACATAACGTTAATACGGTCAAGTCGTATTCGAAGCTTAGTGTCTTTTACGTATATGACAAACTTCAAAATTGATTCCTTCGAAGCGGCAGTCTCGGACGAAAAAATGGTATCACAATTTCTTTATCTTACTTTCCCGCATAGAATTAGCTTGAGTGCCTAATTCAAATTGTTATCTATTAACTTATTTCATTTTATTATTTATTAGTTAATTCATTTAATTGTTACATATATAAGCATGACGATAAAACTATAATGTAAATATGAGAATACCTTATGAAACTTGAAAATTTCATTACACAAAAATTATTACGTCCAGAATAATTGTTTCCGGTTAATTAGTATATTACAACTTTTGATCATTATATTTTTTAAGTAATGTCATTACGTATGGATCGTAATACAACGTTTTGAAAATGCTATCGAGATTCTATTGACAAAACTATTTATCTCGTTAAAATTTCTTGTAACGAGAAGCGGTTCTCTTAAATTGCAAGTAGAACCGTAAAACCGGTAAAATTGACGGTTGTTGTTTACGGGATGTCCTTTGTGCGCTTAATGATAACGACGAGTCTGTACATAAACAATAACAAGAAAAACAATCTTACCATTAGCGAAATCCACGATTTCTTTCGCCGATATAGTTTTACCAGGTTGTCTGACTACCAGAGCCATTGGTATCTCTCCGCTGAGTTTGTCCGGTTTACCCACAACTGCTACATCCTTAACGCTTGGATGCGACAATATTACTGCTTCGATCTCAGATGGTGAAACTTGAAAACCTTTATATTTAATAACTTCCTTTATACGTCCTGTAATGTATAACGATCCTTCTTCGTCAAAGTATCCTAGATCGCCAGTGTGTAGCCAATTCTCCTTATCGATTGTTTCTGCAGTGGTTTTAGGGTTTTTAAAATATCCCAACATTACTTGATCACCTGTGAAGCAAACTTCCCCAATTTGTCTTGCAACCAGCGCCTCGCCCGTTTCTACATTTACCACTTTGCACTTAAAGCCAGGCAATATTGGACCTATGGAATTATTATTGCTCGTCCTATCGCTCATGTTTGATACTATTGATAATTCCGTCATACCATAACCATTTCGAATAGCTTTCAGTTTTGTACGTCGCTTCACTTCGTTTGCTACCTGAAAGAGATACGTATCGAATATATTTTCCTCTATGAAGGGTGCTTTCATTGAAACTTGTTGACACATTTGTCGTTAACTATCACGTTAGATTAAATTAATATATCGTCGTCGTGAGGAATCCAATATCTTTTCAAATTTTGTTAGTAACCGATATCTCATCCACCTTACGACCGACTTTCGTGATTTTTTAATATGTTGTGGAAATTAACGCTTCAAGCCATTTTTCCTACACGTATAATTGCCGCTCGTTCTTAGTTTTCGAGATATTAGGAAAAAACTGTCGGCAAGACATACATATATAGCGAATTCTGCCTATAATTGTGCGTCCGTAGCGACGTATGCGTCTAGGTTGATTGCTGAAACCAACCCTAATTCTTAGATTTTTTTTTTATTTATATGCAGATAAGAATTTGATCTGGGTTTGGCGTCGTTTAAATCCGATCGCCGCGCTGTAGATCGACCGGTAACCAACACTGACGAATATTCTGCCACGGACGCACACTGACATAGACGGAATTCAATGGGTCGGTAGATTTTATGTAGAGACAATTATATGTAGAGGAAAATTTTTTTAATTTCTACAACATATGTAAAAATCATTGAAATCGGCGATGAGGTAACGCATCGATTGTTTCGCCAATTATAAATAGGAATGTCGATCTGTATCGTTAATGTTTTTGGTTAATTCTGCACATCGAGAGAAGGAAGATGTACAAAGAGGATTTACTTTTGTACTTTAATATCGAGCACACAGGCTTCTCTGCATGTTGCGAATAACCTTCTCAATTTTAATAAGTTTGGAGGAAAAACTTACATCCAACGGAAGCGGTGCCGCACCGCAAACGATCTCTCTCACGCTGCTGAAATCGCAATTTGGCACCATTGGATGTTTCGCAAGGCCTACTAAAACTGGAGGGACCAACGGTATATGCGTAATTCTGTATTTTTCTACGGAACTGAGTAACGTTTCTAACTTGAAATTTCGCATTATATACACAGCTGCACCGCAACTTATTGCCGTACTCATCATTCCGAACGCATAACCGTGAAACAATGGCAAGAAAACTAGTATTCGGTCTCCACGTCGAACATCCATTGATCCTGGGACACTTCGATTAAGAACAAAATTGAATCGAATATTTATAATTTCAAACAGAATGATAAAAGTTAAGAAATAGAACAATAGACAAATAGAACAATAGAACAAATATTATGTAGTTGATTTGAATAAAGAATGGCTTGTTAATCATATAAAACAAACAATATATATTTAAATTTAGCATAAATGAAAAATAAATCACGAAATATATGTGCGGTTCCAGATCAACCGGATACATTGTGTATATTAATTTAATATCTTTACCTTACAGTTTGGTTGAAAAGTAACAAATTTCGATGAGACAGCGCTACTCCTTTCGGTAAGCCTGTTGTACCGCTAGAAGATAAAATAGCTGCCATTCTTTTCCTGTTATTATCTATCTGCACTGGTGAAAACGTATAGGGATCCGCGATACTTTGATATTTTTCCAAAACCTTATCTAAGGCTATTATATTTCCATCAAGAGGCTTATCATCCAATTCGATTAATTTCATATTCCAGCTTACAGTAGATGCTATTTTCGCCAAAATGTTTTCAGTGCGTCGCGATACGAACAACACTCGTGGCTGATAAATTTCCAGCATGTGCCTAAATTCTCCTACGTTAAAAATTGCATTAGATATGATTAAATAACGCATATGCTGCATCGCGTAACTTAACTACTCCGAGTAACAAAGTGACAGTTTTACGAAAGATCAAGAAATATTCGAAAAGCCTTACAAAAGCTTTTTCCGATATCCGTCTCCGCAAGGAGAGGCTGAAACAACTTTCTTTGAAATAACATATTTTTCGTAGAGTGTTTACTCGCAGAAGATATTCGGAGTAGTTAAGTACAATTTGATCGTATACGATTAAAAATTAGTAAAAATAAATAAAAAATATAAGTAATTATTAATTTCCGCACCTATATGCACAATATTAAACAATTTAATATTAACAAATATTGTTTATACTACATTATAAAAATTAGTGTTAAAGTAAGTAGTGTTTCTAGAATTTTATTGTTAATTCTGCAAATGTAACGTAAATAAATTTACTCTGTAATTAAAGTATCTAATTTATGATCTCTGTTTCTAGTAGTTGTAAAATTCTATAATAAACTCGAGGTAAATAATAAAGTCGATTTCATTAACTTATATATGGCATAATCAGTGGAGTTATCAGAAACATGCAACTTTCCACAAAAGAAGAGCAAGACGTTCTGCCTTCGTTAATCTTTTATAATATTAAACACGCACATGCTTTTAATTAAATTAATTTCCTTGTTATTATAAAATAATTCGTAAAACCTGCTTGGAAAATATCTTACTTTCTGTATATGCTGGATTCAACGGTGCAAACACAGCTCCGATAAATAACGTGCTACATATCGATACCATGTAATGTGGATGGTTTTCAGCTGCAACGGAGATTCTATCTTCCACGTTGATTCCATAATTTCTCAAAGCAACAGATAATATTGTGCTTTTTTTAAGAATATCTTTGCATGTGTAGTGTTTACCAGTTTGAATATCTACCTGATATAGTAACATTCAAGTATTACAAAACATAGTAATCAAAATGAATTGGTATTGTCGTTTATTTCTCTATTTATATCAAAAAATCTGTCTTGTTTAAATTGAGATTGTTGATTATTCCGACAATGTACGTGCTAATACAGCCATCTGTAATCGCAATATGCGGGTCGCTTATCTAGAACGAAACGTATCAGGTCGTTAATTGGTCGTCGCAACGTCAGTGTCAAATATTCCATCCTTAAGAAAAGCTTATCTTCTGACGAAAATTACAAGAACTGTGTCTAATTCAAAATCGGTATAATCACGAGTCTACCTCAGCTCTTAATTTTGAATAAAATCTCTAATATGGACGTCAGGAAATGATAAAACGAATGACCTGCGACTGATTTGCTTCACTGTATCTTATATCAATTTACATTTTGTCTCATTTATATTCTGCGGTAATTGTTCTTGTTTCTCAAAACTCAGCCATTCTGTAACAATGAACCGTTCTAACATTCGCAGTTTTTAGTGTAAACTGTTTGATTGTTCCGACTTAAAATGATGGACCTGTAAAGGAGCATATCCGGCATTGCTTCCTCTTTGGTTTTAATTTCGAAGGAGGCCGCAGTAAAAACTAAACGGTTTATCGAAGCTCATGGTGAGGGTGTTGTATCGAATACCCGGATGGAATATAATTAAACGATATATTCGATAAATTTCAGAGTCAAAATGAAATATACCTTTTAAGCGGTACTCTAGGTTATACGCCTGGACGGTTTATAGCTTATTGTCGTAATACAGCAGGAATGTGCACGATACACGACGATGTTGGCCAAAAATTGCATGTAATTAAAAATCCCTAGGCGGCTAAAGTACATTCAACCACAATAACATTTATAGAAATATAAAAATTGTATTGAAAATACAATTAGATGGCGTATTTATGAGATAATAATAATAAGATAGCACATATATCGAGCAGTGTGTGTTATGCACTTTATGTTACATAGCCCTGCTTTTATGTTTGTTGTAAGGGAACGAATATTATTATTTTTTATTGTATGTTCACTGAATCAAATGCTGCAACGATCGTTCGCAAGAATTTCCAAGTTTTTCTGTATTATTTCGTTTACATTCCTTCAGGTGCCGTTTGGTCTTTGTAAAAATTCGCATTTCCCAGTGAACCTTTCGCTCAGTTTCCATGTCTCTCTCCTAATCGAAGTTCTACTGAATACGTAGTGTAATTTACGTATACGTGTAATTTACACGTAACATGACTTGATTAACAGCTCTTTAGCGTATGATTGCCGCGGTCATATTTTATTTTTTTATTTCAAAGCTTGTGATTCCGAACATCATGTTTTCTCCATAATCGTTTCAAGTGTGATAACTGTTACGTCGGCCGACTATACCTAGACCAGGCCACACGTCGGGGGCAATATGGCCTGAATCAGAATAATTTCCGCATTATCACTACCGTGACTAATCACTCAAATGGCATCGGTAATTTACAGAACATTCCATCGAATCTCAACGCTTCTCTACTGAGTTCGCAGATCGCTGCACCTAATAAGTCTCGGACCACAAACTTCTCCCTGAAGTCACCCTTGGCTGCAACGACGCTGCCACACTCTACAATGTCAAAACAAGTCCCATTCACGACGCCCAACGCTCCTTCTTCGCCAAGGATCATCA
This sequence comes from Bombus hortorum, assembly GCA_905332935.1. Lineage (NCBI taxonomy): Eukaryota > Metazoa > Arthropoda > Insecta > Hymenoptera > Apidae > Bombus > Bombus hortorum. Next base: position 4,743,105 of record HG995204.1, read on the forward strand.
CCAAGAGAACGCGGTTCGGGCGGGTCATCGGGGGGAGCCCAGTCTCCCAACCGACTACAGGCATCCTTCACATTTCCACGGCAGATCACCTTTCAGACAATAGTTACTACCTGCCACATCACAGCTCAATCAGGTATGAGAGCCAAACTACAAAACTCCGCGCAGTGTTTGATGAATCTGCACCAAGCACCGCCGGAGTTCCGTTTAACGACACTTCCTGGGCCGAGGTGTTTAACGACATTTCCAGAAGTGAGATGGTCCACGACACTTCTTGGGTCGTGAACTTCAACTGGAAAACTCTCGGCGATGACGAGGACAACGACGATCTAGACTGCGAGGCAGACAACATGTTTTCAACGCAACGGCCCTTCGGCCGCGTCACCAAGCTCATCCTGGGGACGACGGCATCTCGATCCAAGATGCTCATTGCTGTATGAACTGTGGCCGCCAGGATGATGCCGTCGTTGAAAATGTTGGAACTTGCAATGTTGATGATTGTCCAGCACCGGTGGGAGGTTGCGTGGTTGCATTCCTCTACCAACGGGTTATACCACTTCGGAGGTGACGCACCTGACGTCACTGACTTCGCTGTAGTTATAACGCTTCCACTGTTGGTTTTGACGTATTCACGTGGCAATGTGTGGTTACTGGTAAGTGCACTTTTTCACAGACACGGTATCCGGCTCGAAGGACCATTTGTTTCGTTCACTCGCGGAGAGACGCGATCGCGAGGAAGCACGTCAACGGGAGTCGTAAATTCCCGTTACGATTAGACAATCGACGCCGCGAACTGATCGATCCCTTATTTCGATTAGGATAATAGAGGTAATTAAATTGAATATGACACTGATAACAAGTTATAAGTTATAGTTTATTCCAACAACTTTGTAATGAATATAGTTACGCTGGTGCGTATGTATAATTTAAGTAGGTGACTGATCTAAGGGTGGAAACCCGGTCAAAGGTGTTGACCGTTCGAAAGATGGAAAATCAGTGAAGTTCGGTGACGATGTTGTGGCGGAGGAAAGCTAAGGATGGGTGTGTCTAGCGTACGGAACCATCGGATTTGTTGATGACAATTTTGGGCTGGGAAAGTGAAGGCAATAGACATTGCTTCGGATTGGATAATAGGACGGTTGGTGGACTAGGAAGGGCCTTAGCCGCCTTCGAGAGAAAGTCGCTAACGGAAGATGCCGAATGTGAGAAGACCCAACTATCCGGTATCTTCCCGTAGTAGACAGTAAACTTTAAGACAATTCAGTGAAAGAATATTTGTACGGTCTGAAAGACCTTAACTAGAAAATCCCTGAGATTTATGGAGAATGCTTGGGACTGTTGAGGGTACGCAGTAAGGATGTGAAGACATCCGATTGCCATATTGCCCGCGACGTGTGGCCTGGTCTAGGTAGAGAGTTGGCCGACGTAACAATAGCTAACTGACGTATACAGGTTGTGTAAAAAGGTGTCTGATACTTAAAGGGCTTATAGTACCGACCGAGAGAAATAAATATCAACATAGTTCTAAAAGTAGCCCTTTCGATGGAAAGTCAATTTTTATTATCTTTTAGCGTTCGATATCTCGAGGAACCTCCTCGCAATATATCGAATACCGTCGGTGGGAGTGAAATAGCATAATCGCGAATTTAGTCAAGCATGAAAAAAATGCGTTTCGTAGGTTAAATACGAAGGCTGCTGTACATTTGTTATTTCCACTTTAGAATAGTAAAGGGACATTGTTAACCACACAAATAATCTTTGTTGATATTAGTAATAACTTTGCTGGGTAGAGGATAGTTCACCCAGGCTTTAGAGATAAGCTTGTAATAATAAACATACATCGTTATCGTACAAGGATCGCGCATGTCATTTCTCGCATCATTCCCACCTCCCATTCGCACTCAACAACTGGCGCTAACTGGATTTAATCTACGGATTCCAAACAAACTCTAGGGGAAAGAGAAAATACGCGGGAAAACACGACCAACGCTAGAAAAATCACCAGGACCCTCGCTAAAATCATCAACGCGCCTCTCATATGCAGGCGCTGGAAAACCGACCTTTGGTCCTTCAACTGCCAAGACTGCTTCACATTCTGATTTTTATTTATTCGACTATGAGCATGCACGATAGTTTGATTAACCCCCAAAAAATAATTAGGAAAAGTTCCACGGGTATCGGTTGGTCGTCGGAATGGGCAAGACGATCTTAACCAAGCTTGCTGGTGCCCGAATAGTAAAAAGAATTAAATTCTCATTTTCAAGTATTACAATCGTTTTTGATGTATCGTGCATATGCTCTAACATAATGTACCTCGAGAATTTTCAACAATAATTCCTTCGAATTTCGGATGAGCTCTAGTTATTGGTATTAATAGCATAATTAGTATTATAAAGTATTTGTTGCTCTTAATATATTCCATGTTCTACGACTCTTCGCTAGTAACGAGACATGTGTCCTTCTTTCATTTCAAAATCAAATCATCTCTAAATCAACAAGGAGACTGAATTTTAGTAGGTAAGTGCGTAGTTGTAAACGTTTCTCTCCTTCTAAACACTCGCATCTATATTTAAGTGGATTTTGTAACAAAATTATAATAAATTCAACGTTTTCATTGTCTTATTTATTACAATACATTCTTTATAATTCAAGTTGACAGTAAACAAGGTCCTGAATATACAGATTCAATAAGCTAGTAATCAACGGTCATTGAATCTTTCGGCATCGATGTTGATCAAGATTCAAACCAAAAGTCGAAGAGCGAAAACGAAAGAAACAGAAATGTAAATGTACGTGTTCATGATATAAATTTTAAGCCTATGAACGTTAACCCATCATAACGCATTTATTGTCTACAGCAATGTAAAACAAGGGACATTTCAACTGGCGATCAACGTTTTTTAACAATATTTTGATCCCTGCGCCTATTATCGGCAGATGATCTTCAATCGATTCGGAACTCGATAAAGCAACCGGCAGGTGGGCGAGAAGGATCGCAAACAGAACACCGCTGACAAATGTTGCACTTATCAACCGGTTCTTCATGGTGCTTTTTGAAAGTTGATTTATCTGTTGGAAGTAATTCTTTGTTTTCTTTAGCATTAACTATATTCGAATCGATAATTACAACAGTTTTTAACCTACTAGAATGTATCTATAAAGTTAGGAAGTAATATAAACAAGTTAATTTCAATTAGATTTCAGTCCTTAGAATTCTAAGTGTAATGCTATTTGCTACTTAAAAAAAACAAAACGATATTTTCGAAAATAGGAGTTCTATAAATAAAGAAAATACAGATTTCACAATGACTCGACTATTGAGCAAGAATAAATTCTGTGCATCTGTTCGAATTTATTTGAATAATGACAGAATTAAAACCAATGGTATTAATGACCAAATTTATACCTACCGATTACTCAGAGAAGCGGATATTCCGCGTATACTCATATTCGTAGCAACTGAAACTTGCAATTTGGAGTAACTGCGCGACTGTACACGAATCTCTATATATAGGCGGCTTTCGAACACGTTAAATCCAAACTGCGCGATACAATAGCTGATAAACAATTTTTCAATTACGAACGAGCGTTATGAATTCGCGGTGACCTTAATCGTTTCCTTGCAATAAGCAGCTGCTCGCACGTTAATATTCGCACTGCTTTTAAAACGGAACAACTTTTCGTTAACCGTTAACAGCGTTAACAGAGCTACAAATTATTGAAAACGGTAAAAATTGTACTTTTCCACAACTTTTCTAAAACTGTAATAAATCTAAAAGATTTTTTCGTCTTTTGATGCCTGTGTTTTCCTTCCGCATCAAACCAATCTCGATTAAATTTTTAGCACGCATACATGTAACTGACATAAACCTACAGAGCGCATTGTTCAAACTTTCATTACAGAGTCAGATAAAAAATTATAAAGTGCGATTCCAACCAATTGCAATTTGTCCACGCGAGTTTTTACGCGTCACCAAGTAAATTAATTTGTCTTACTTCTCAAAGAAACTCAAGTAGCTTAGTTTCATTTTCAAAAAGTTATTCCGCTATAAAGAATATCCATTGTCACATTTCCTCCGGATGAAGAAGTCGTAAATTCTGAAAATTCATGGCGTTTTCTGGAGTTTGATTTAACTGCAAATCCGTGTATCATTATGCGTATGGAGAAAAATTATTCACTGACCCTGGCAACATCTTTCAAGCTCGTTAAAATCGGTAATCTAAATGGTTATCAAAGAAGCTATTGCAGATATTGAGATTTATCTATAACATTTGGAAAAGGTTCGTTTATCGATTGTTAATAAATGATGGTAAGCAATTTGCTAAACACGCGTTTCGTGAAAAACACGTTTGACGTTTTGCATTTTCCTTCAACATAACATGTACTATATAGCATTCGCTATAATTGTAATTCTGTCAAAGTTGGATGAAAAAATTAAAGAACGCACTTTTAAGGCGTAATGCCGCTTGAGCTATGCTTCTACAAACGGCGGCAGTGATTTATAAACATTTGCGCTTGAAAAGTCTGCAAAAGCACGCATGAACGCAAACAATCGTACAATTAAACGGTGTTTTGTAAAAACAATTTCTATCTTACCTGCACAATCTGATCAGCATTGGAATGTAGACAATTGAACAAATGTTGTCCCAGAGATATATTTGGTACTTCTGTTATTGACGGACCATGAAGTATATTATTTTGTATCTTCATTTTTTTTCTTTTTCAGATGAAGCTACCTGTAACGATAAAAATGCAAATGAATAACGGCAATTACTAAATTCCAGTTCCTGCTAAATGGAATGGCGCGGACATTACTTATTTCATCATGAAGTGATTTCATTTTAATTACGTATTTTTACTTTTACTAGGGAGAAAGAGCCTACAATACTTTAGTTAGTTTAGCAAAAAAAAAAAACGTAAACTGTATACCTTATTAAGACATGGAAGAATGGATGGGAAGATTGATCGGTAAAGTACATATTATTTATTGCACGATATATAATGTTTATACATCGCCTCAAACGATAGATTAGATTTTTCTTTAAAATTTTCCACGGCAGTTTTAAATGCACGTCTTGTTATAGATTTGACTAAGGCACGTACATACGTACATATACATATGTATACAGGATGGTCGACACAATTGTTTCAGATTATAACTCCATTACCGGTGCGGTTAGAGAAAAATGTCAAAGGAGAAAGATGAATGGTTCAAAGCGTACTACGTCCGTAAAGCCATGTTTCCTCAGAAGTGTAATGACGTATGTGCTATCAACAACTACATTATTTTTTGAAACGTAAGTGCATACCTTTTCACATCGGTAGATTCCTCTCGCTATTCTACGTAAGAGAGTATTGGTATAATCGTAAAATGTATCGCAATGAATGAAATTAAAATAATCGTAGAAGCAAACGTTAAAAAGTGATTAGTTATCGAGATATTTGAAACAAATATCTTTATCGAAGACGATGCTCAAAAATTTCGTAATCGTCGATATTGATGCGTGTACTCCCATCAAAGATTCAAAAGATAGGATTTCCATAAATCCTCTAAATTCTGGAGAGAATCTGAAAGAACGGATAATACTGCAAGGCATTAGGTGCAACAGGTCGGAGATCGTCTTGACTCATTGTTTATTTTGACAAGAACTGAAACAATTTTTCGAAATGTTTATACAGTATGATAGAGAAGAGTTTAAGCATCCTCTTCAATAAAAATATTTTTTCTTTAATATCTCGAAGACCAATAACTTTTTCATCATTATACCCTCGATACTTTTCGCAAAAAAAGCATGTATTACTATTTCAGAAAATAATGCAGTTGTTGATTGTACATGCACCATTCCACTTCTAAAAAAACACCTTAATTTTAAAAACGTAATACTTTTCAAATCATTCATCTTTCTTCTTTGACATTTTTTCTGTAACTGAACAGGTAACGGATTTATAGAATAATTATGTGAACTATCCTATATATTTCTTACTATAATTATCGTTACTATCATCTTTGCGTCTGAATAGAGAAAACAATTTATTACGGTCGTGCTGGAATGCCTTTGACTAAGATTTTCGGAAATATGAGGAGCATGTATATGAACATAGTTTGAAATTATCTCACATAAGTTTGAAACTACTTGAAAGTATTATCTTCTTCGTCTTTTTCGAAATATTCACAAGAGATTTGAATTTGCAATATAATTGATTATTGAGTCAATACCAAGTCACGAAATGAAATTTTACATTTTCCATTTTTCTATTAACATTCATGCTTTTAGCATCAACCTAAAACGAACTATGTTTAGTCTCTCCTTTTTCAAATAGAGAATAAGCGATTTAAATCTCAAATAATTTTATCAAAGATTGGAGAAGTTTGAATTGCGTTAGGAGAGAATTTATTAAAATTTGATTGCTGAAGACTTATTAACAACATGGAAGCAAGTATTTCAATAAATTAACCGTGATAAAGTAGTAACTGAACATTGCATATTATATGCATTGTAATTACTTATTAAATAAATTAGTTCTTTAAATTGATTTATATCTTAAACAAATAGCAGTTCCTAGAAAGAGTATAATCGTTGAGATTAACTATTTTACTCATCATTTCTTTTTTTCTTTTTTTTTTTTTTTTTGTTTCGTGTCAGAATTAGAAGATAGTTCTTAGGTGAACTTAAAAATTTAAGATTATACTCAAATTTTGAAGAAAACTAATTTGAAGTAGAAAAAATCTATCGTGTAAAACATAGTTATAGAGAAATTATTGATAAAAGATGCTTTAACACTGTGAAATATGGCAGATCCGAAAAAAGAAGGATTTAGTTTTATTTTTCCCTCTGAAATAGGAATTTATTAATTTCTGTAAAATTGTCCATGTAGTTTTTTCTACTTGGCTAATGAAAAAATAGATTACGTGCAAATTTTCAGAAGCTACGCAGAGCAACAGACGTAACAAAGTCACGCAATAAGTATGTTACGACATTTCAACAGGAATGATTCATTGAAATACACCAGTTTCTTTAATTAAAGCTAAGCTTGTTACAAAAGATATAATGTATAATTGTTTCAAATTCACAGTATTACGACCTGTTCGCGGAAAGACGCGATCGCAAGGAGACGCGTCAGCGAGAGGCGTAAATTCTCGCTATGATTCAGATAATCGACGCCGCAAATTAGTCGTTCCCCTGTTTCGGTTAGGACAACAGAGGTGATTCAATGAATTAACACTGTATTAACAGTGTTAATATGAATGTGATAATAGATGTGAAAATAAAGAATGACCAAAGTAATGACTCGGAGACTTTCAGCTTTCAGACCGTTAGCTGTGATTACGTGTGTGATACTGATACTGTCCACTATTCCTTTGTTTCGCCGGGAGACGATCCCCACTACGCTCAGGTTACGCCATTATTTGCGCCTATGATGACCTAGGCCGTCTTCTTTTTATGAGCAAAATAGCGGATCGCAATCGACCTTTCTAGAACACGATATTTTGGTGAAAAACTGTCCGTACCGATACACTGTGTATACTATCTGTCCCAGAGGACGATCCGTCCGCGACACTGAGTTAGGAACACGGCCCATAACAAATCTCGTGGCGTAACACACAGTATTAAATTCAAGTTGTATTAATTATCCGAAAGATATTGGAGATAAGATATCAAATAATATAATAATATTAAATAATAATAGTCCCGTGTATGTCACCGTTGCCCACCGTAATAATCGATCTGATAAATTACAGTAATCGTTTCCATCATCGAAGACAGAGAACTTCACCAAGACGGCTGATTGGTTCGGCGACGGTATTAACTCCAACTTCTACAACTGATTGCACGATAGTACGATAGAACCCAACGTATATTGGAACTATGGGAGGATTTGTGAATTTTGGATAGCAATGATCGCATTTCCTGAAATCGATTATTCCAGAAGATAGTTGACAGGTTGGTCTGTTAAATATAATTCATCGTTCACTTAAACACATTCATACAAAAGATTCTGTCTAGTTTTGTTGATATCACTAAAGAATAGTTATGTTTTGATTCTTATTTTCAACGAATTGTAGGATATTTTATTTATCCCTGTGACGAAATTATTTCTACGGATCAAACAATTTTTTTAATTAATTATGCTACTTTATCTATTCATGACAACTATTATCATTCCATATGATTAGATCCTAAATTTATATGTATTATTTATAACAGCAAATTAACAACAAATTTAAGGCTTATTAAACTTTTCGCAATATATAATAGCGAAAAAATTTCAAATTATGTATCGAAAGGATTATATCCGTTAAGTAAATAAGATACATCCATTGTCCATTATATAAATAAAAATTATTTAAAGAAGTACTGAAACTATCAAGTGTTGTAAGGTGAATTACTACATATTTTACGAAACGTTGGAAATGTCGATTTCTTCATAATGTCATAAGTATACATACAGTACACGCTGTTGCGGCGAATGTTATTTAGCTAAGAGTAAAATACAAAACTGCGGCGCTTATAATATTAAGTTATCACGCAGCTGAGCAACGGCGAAAAGTCGGATAAATTGGAAGGAAAGCTCGATATCACGATGGAAACGTCTCATTGACAAATTGTTTTCCTTCGGTATCGACTTGGCGTGGCCTATAGGGAACACGAGCGAAAGGCGGAAAAATATTTTTGTTTTCACGTCGTAGAAATGGAACGATACGATTTTACTTTGACACAAGCGGCAGAATCGATTCACTCTACGGAACAGAGACTAATAGAACTTAATTACTTTCATGATTAACGGTTATAAACGATTTATGATTGGGTCAAGTTATGCAGAAATCTACCAATCTTTAAAATTACAAAAAATTAACTATAACTAACTATAAATTAAAATATATAATAGCTAAATAAATAAAGAATAACAAACTTAAACATAGTACGGATACCACAATTTCGTGATCTTTATTTAAATAGTCTCGAGGCTCAAGGTCAAACTATTTTTAACGCATATTCTACTTATCACGAGGATCAAAAGTCTCCAATCTCGATGTAAATTTTTTACATATATATGAAACTGACTTTATTTATAATACATTTACACCTTGCAGTCAGATGCAGGGTAAATAGTATCGATCGTCGTCCGTAGATACCACAGTAACGCCATTCGATATTCCATATTCCATATTTCCCTTTCTCTCTTTCCTTTTGCTTAAGCAACATAGGATTTGCATTTCTACATATTCCAACTTCATACTGTTATGCCGCGGCAGGAGGAAAGGTCCAAGATTCCGACCAAAGGTCCAAGAAAAGTAAGCGCTCGAGTTATTTTTCACAAGATCATAAAGGCGTTTACCGGTCAGCAGCACGGGGAGAACAACCCCGAGGCACCGCGATATAGCATTTTTTACCACATCGCAAAAGGAACCGGTTGAATCAGCTCCTCGAACCCTTATCGATCTGTCAGTGCTAGCCGTCAATTCGAAGAATCGTCAGTTCAAGAAGCGGATGTACTTAACACCGTGTTTTGGCTCCGCCGGTGTATCGCCCATTCGCGTAACAATACGGTTACGCGTTACTTTAGGCGATAGAAATTTAACTGTTCAATGGAGATAATCCGTCCACCCGAATCCGATGAATAAGATGATCCGTTGAATTGTTTAAAATAAGTATTTCAAATAAATATTACTAATGGTAAACTCGATGATAATTGAAATAAAAATCAATGTCGTAATGATAGCAGCTATTTAAATAACAAAAAATTCAAAAATTGGTTAATCCGGTTGAATAACGTGTAAAAGCAGCTACAATGTGATACATTGTGGAAAAATATAGAATCAATATCTGAAATATAATATAAAAAATATAATATAGGACAAAATGTAAAGTAAAATTTGTTCATTTTCAGCTTAGATTTTGAGAATATCGAGTTTAAAGATTCATCGAGTATATTTGAACGTTAATTCCAAACTTGATAGGACTAAATAACAGATACGAGATTAAACTACATGTGAAAATAAATAAAAAATGCGTGAAAGGAATAAAATCTTGCGTCTTGTGAACAATTTTTAGTCTACAGTTTCGATTTATTTGCACACGTAGATCGACCTTCTGTCGCTTATTTAGTCCTGTCCAGGCCAGAATTATCCGTATACAAGCGTATTTGATAAATTTGCAAACTCGATTTTCTCTAAGACTAAGAGAAGAATGACCAAACATTATTCTGTATTTTTTTATCTTTACATGTTATTTGGCCGGAACCTTACGTATATACGCAATATTAAACCCTTATTATACAATATGCACCGAAGAGTTTATAGTACTAGTAAGGAGTGCAGAAAATTCTAAAGTAATACAAGAATTTGGAATGCCCAGATTATCTCACGATGACCTTTTAACTTTTAATCATTCTGAGACATTCCAGTTCATTCACATAGAGTATCTAGAGTCGTTAATAACAAAATTTACGTTTCTTCAATTCCGATACCTCTTATTTAGCTTCATACTAATTAATGAATTGCTGTCAGACTAAATACACGAGGTTTGACCCCCATTAACATTTAAGAATGTTTTAATGTACATTTAATTTAACAACAAGGATCTCACACGTCAGACTTTTTCGATACCTCTTATAACTTTGCGAATAAAGCATAGACAATCTATACAAAATATTAATTATACTCGCCTATAGCTAACTAATGTCAATGCGGATTAACTATGTCACAGAATCGATCTCTGCAACAGCAGTTAATCTTTAAATCGACATCTTCAGATTCAACGAATTCCAATTTACATGATCGGTGCAGGATCTACAATTCAAATTGCAGAGTTTCGGTTTAAAACAAGAATGGAGGAGGAACTTGTGAATATTGATAGAAAGTGACGAAACATCTGCATTATTAGTTAATTATCAAGGTAATAACAATTGATGATGGATACGATCAAATAACCATAAAAACATTGCTTATCTGTATTCTCGCTTTCCATTATCATTAATGTGATCCATTAGGTGCTTGCATTTAAAAGAAATTCCATAGCTTATTTGAAGTAAGGAGAACTTTTAGACTATGTTCAATACCGTAAATTGTTGTTACCTGCGTCAAAGGAATAAATATAACGTTCATTATTCGGTATTAATTGGTAAAGTGTAAATTAGTTTACTAAAATTATCAAAGTATTTTGGGAATAACCGTGTGTTAAAATTACTGAACAATTTCAAAACTGTTGCTACTATGTAGCACAGCAGAGTGCTCCTTATCCGAACACCCATTAGTCGAATACTCACATACTCTAATGTTCCATTATCCGAACATAATATTTCCTAGCAACAGATGCCTTTTTCCGTTTCAAATATGTACAGGGTGTCTCGAATTTATATGACCCGACTACCATAACCTGATTCTCCGCACTCTCGGTTTGGTGAAGGTTGACATAGACCTTGAAGATCTGGGTCAAAAGGTCAAACTTTTTTATCCTTTTATATGTTTATTTTATAAATTAATTTACTTGTTAATATTTGTATTATATTTGCAAGAAGAACCATGCCAGTTGAACCTTTCTCTCGGAGAATAATATTAAAGTTCCATTGGTTGCGGAATGTTTTTGTTGCGTGTATGCTAATGATAAAGTTAAATCATTCGCGCGTTATTTCGCGCCTGTTAAACATATTAGTATTGCTTGACAACATACAGGATGCTGCATTTCTCTCTGATATCCTATTGAAAATCCTTCAAATATTCCATCAGTAAAATGATGAAACGCGGAGTAGGAAGCCGTTCTTGGAAGTCGGAATGCTGAGAAATCGCTGTTTAGGTTCAGTCGGAGTGAATGCGAGATTGGATTGAAGATCTGTGCACGATATATAGGAAACGCGATTCCCAAATAGTGTGGTCAGAACGGCGTGTAAATTTTTTAGCAAAAATTTGCTTATTGTCGAGTTCAACAATAAATATCAATGATTATACGTATTATACGTGCATGTAAAATTATTTTCTGATTTTGTACATTAATAGCTCCATGCAGATGTCAGGGGGAATTAGTTTTTAAGATACGAGAAGTAAAGATAAGAAATATTGCCCGTTTTTTTTTTCTGATAGAAAAAGACACTAAAATTCTGAATAATTGAAAATATAAAAATTGTTTATTTTTTTAAATGGCAGAGATATATTCACTTTCCAGAAATAAATAAATTATGCATTCTACGATGATTCTTATCACACTTGCGTGGTTTTAAAGTCTTCGCTTTGTCCTATCTATTGCTGCTATTTTGAATATCACAACTTTTTAATGTTTGAATAAATATGTGTATTTATACGTATGGTTTTAAGGTAATTGGAAAATTTTGTTGTTGTGACATCTGTGACGTATATGACTATGAGTACTATTATCATTCTTTTTTGTTGGATGGAATGCATTTTGTTTGGTATTACAACATCGATTAGGTGGGTTTCCTTCTCCCTTTTATTTACAAATATGGTGTCTGATCTATTACATGCAATTGTTTTAACATTGCTTTACACGTAACTGGTGTGCATTGTTTTGTCACGGCATAATTTGTAGCTTTCGCTTTCAAATAAGTTTCGTGTTTGTATTTATAGTACGTAGCGTATGTTTGTGTTAAGTGATATTATATTGCGAGTTCTTGACGTAAGATTCTTGCCGTTCTATTAATATTACTATTACGCGTTATATCGCCATTAGCTTGAAATTTAAAATTACATTATCTTTTCTCACAGTTTCTGTTACTTCTCTTATAGTTACATTTCAAACATTTCTAACAAAAGCAAAAAATATTTCTATCAATGAATTACTGTAATTCTCTTTCAATATAAATTTATCTTAAAGTAGATAGCAAGTATTTAACAAAATTCCAGAGACAAACAATTTACTGAGTAAGAAAATGATAAAACGTAAAAGGTTTCAACTATAATATTTCATTCATATTCATATTATCTCCATTATTGTTGAATAATCTATGTATTTTTTTATTTCCTATCAGGCATCTACTGCACAGTCTATTCTTTCACGGAGTTTCAACATTGGCCATTGCAGAAAATCTAATGTCCTTTGCTATGCAAAACATCTGTTTAACAATCACTAACTTTTCCTGTAAATTACGAACAAAGGAAGTCAAGTTTTATAGACATAGTAATCAAATCAGAACTTAAAAGCTGATTAATTTAACTCTAAAACTTTCTTTATCTAATTATGACTAGTTTAAGCTAAGAATATTGGACTAAGTGCCACTAATATGTTAGTATCAAACGATCTATACGGTGTCCGACAAAAATGATGTCTGTTAAGGGAAACTCAACTCCTTTTCATTATGGAGAGCGTAACGCAATCTTTTCTCCATTTTTCTGCCATTTGCGGCCATGTAACGAAAAATGTTTTTAAAACAGTAGAAGAAATAATAATATTTCACTCTTTGATACAGAAAGAGAGAATTACTACGGCATGTAGAATCATATATTCAGGCACTCTAATAAGTAGGTGATTCAAACTCCTACAAACCTGCAGAATGGCAGAATGTTGTATTGCGAAAGGCGGTGTGCAATTTGAAAAAGCGTTAAAGTAACGCGCTTTTTGAATTTGTCGTAGTCTGCCGCAATTTTATATAAAAAAAACATATGGGCTATTTATGTTACTCAAGCAGTGCTTGGTTTCGCTATGAAAATAAAGTGTATTCAGAATCTTTTTATCATCATTCGCAGTACACTCGACACACTTTTTTTATTATATGGTAGAAAAATAGTGAATCGCGTTACGCGGAGCAGCCTGTATTTCTTACATATAATTAATTTAAATGTAAATTTACAGACTGTATTTTGATCAAAACAGAGTTTCATTCAATTTTTAGAAAGTTATTTTGCTTTAAAGAGTGTCCGAATATAAATGTGATCGACCGTATATAATCCGATTATTAAACCAATAATAAGGATATATTGTAAGTTGGTGAGAACTTCATGTCAAATTTGCTTGCGTAAATCAAATTTGTTGACTATTTATAACATGCTTATAAACACGAGGTTTTTAAAAATATTTATAACGTATTCGTAAACAGTAAGCAAAATTTAAACTGCCGTTAACAATTTTTATATTCTATTTATTCTAAACAAAAACAGTACGTCTAGTAATCAGGTAAAAATTGAGGTAACACGATGTATTTGTTTGTTATTGGTGAGCACAAATACTGATTTACATAACCAACGCAAGAATAACGTGTATTATACTAAAATTAATATTGCGTTAAAAATGATGTTAAATTTTGTATGTAAATGGAATTTTTGTATACCAAGTGAAGAGATAGATGCGAGATTCCTCATGCAACGCGATGTGATCGGGGCTGCAGGTACATGTTATTGAGTAATTAAAGCGCGTGTCACGGTAATCTTATTAGCAATGTTTCGAATATTCACGCACGGTAACAGTGGCCAGAGGAATAGGTGAGAATGTGTTCTCGGAAATCACTGAACTGCCTGTCTAGGAGTCGGTGTTCGGGGTTAGTTGCCGGAGGTAGGTTCGCTGTTGGGAGTAGATGGACCGGGGTATGAGAGCGCGTGCCACTCTGATTGTGGCGGCCATACTGGGACACACGAGCCACATACCGACGATTCTTGGTTTCATGCGGCGTGCCTAGACACCCTGAGAATACTTATGACTTGCTGAAGCGGTCCGGCTTCCCGTCTAAGGACGTCGTTTAAAAAACTGCTTACTTTTATGTAAAAATGTATTTACTAGCTTTAAAGCTAACAATTAACGAATAATCTCGTTTTGTTCGTCAAAAGTTTGCTTCACGTAATATGTAATATCAAGTTGAAGATTCAATATCGTCAAAGATTTATATGCTGTCCTGCAGATTACGTATACGTAGCAAGGAAAATGCAAGACAGGCAATTTCCCAAACGATGGATTGATCGCGGTGGAGAATTTCTATGGCCACCACGCTCATCACATCTAAAGCTGCTTGGCTTCTTTCCGTGCTACACGTTAAAGAACATAGCGTACCGAGGACAACACCGGAGAATACGGAACAACGAATTCATAAAGTATTACTGGTTCGTTAATAAATTGCATCTTTGTAGCAATGTCAATGGATAATGACAGCAACGTGAATGTGGAGAACAGAGTAGGACAAAATGAAAAATATCGAGTATAGTAGTAGGAATATTTGTAATTTCTTCGGTGGAGTAATTTCGACGAACGCCACGTGTAAAAGGCTCGGATCGAATAATATTAAGCATCAACTTTTCGTGTGCCGAGATACGAGCACAAAGAAATATTTTCTATGCGTGCATTACAGCGGAAAAATTGAATTTCACTTTTAAAAATTCATCTCGAGACTTCTGTTCGATGCCAGGTTTTTAAAATCTGGTGCGAGTGCGCGGTTCGCGTGCATTAATTTACGCAACAAAGAGCTTTTATAACATGTTGGGGTGAGTTTAAAGGTTGGAAGAGATCGCATGCAAAAAGCTTCCGTTCTTGTTACATAAGCCGGTTTTAACTAACTTCTCGGTACACTAACTATGCCCTATGTATAAATTTCAGTTCAATCAGAGAGGCACACACTTCTTCACGTAGCAAACTTTCATTTCAGAAAATGTTTACAGGCGGTTAAATATAAATTTAAATACAAGAAAATCTCGCAGAGCTTCAGCCTGAATGAAATTTGCACAGACAGAAAGCAGGACTCGCAGTTCCGTTTGCTCGAAATTTTTAATTTTCTTTGCGCTAACGATTGCAGTGAATTGCGTGAAATTTACGAAATATAACTTGCCTACTTGGACACATTTTATCTTCCTTTGCATAGAAAAATCCTGAGTATATTTCTATATAAAATTCTACATAAAATCAAAATTCTTCCTCGTGTGATAAGAAATGCTGAATAAATATTGATCAAAGAATCATTTGTTCCAAAGCTACAGGCGAACGAGCATTATTCGTTTCTACCACAAATGTCTCAAATTGCTATCATATATTTCAGTACGATACAACGCATTCGAATACTATAATATGAGTTCCTTGGAGACCGCCGTATACGTACATTCGTGAAATTCACGATTGTATTCTACTTCTCAACGGAGAAAGTTTTCTATTTATTGTTTCAATTTGTGTATCGTGTAAATTGTAAATCCGTAAATGTATAGATGAGTAAATACTCATGTAAATATAAGCAAAAATTTATAAAAAAGCTTTAAAACTTACAATGGAAACAAGGGATTTCTTGGTTTATGTCCGTATAACATAAACTTTCCGTTTATTCGAGCAATTACGATACTTGTCTTTAGAACGTGATACAATCTTTTCTGAGCACTATATTTTCAACAATGTAATTTCTTCTGCTTGTAATAAATTATATACGACCATATTGTTTTCCACTCCAATATCCTGTTAACGTTGGAATCGCCACATTCGCGGAATCGACATTATTGAATTAACGGGAAGAATTTATAAAGATTTATAAGTTATAAATCGTTACATGAATTTATAAGAAGAGAAATTGTTGCAATCTTCGTCTTTTCTTCATAAAGATTTAACTGTTGATGAGATCTTCTCGATTAAAGGTAGTCCAAACTTGGAATTAACGCAAAAGTTAAATTATTTTTAATGAAACAAAAATGTGTGTCGTTTCAAAGTTATTATTTGCTTATTCTATCTTACACAGTCGCTATTAACGATCTTTTCAGTCGGTATTATTCCATCATAAGTTAAAATGAGAAGAAAATTTGTCATTAAGTATCATTAAAAATTTGATAATATTACAGTAATCGTTAAATACCGTGTGTACTATGCTTTAGTTTGGAAACAATTTAATAAAGATAAAATAACATGGAAGGTACCGCTAATTCTCTTGCTGACACGTTTCCAAGATTTTGCACGCTTGCTGTATCTTGAGGTTAAGCGATCCATGAAAGAGAATTATACAGGACTAAGAGTCGTTAGAAATAAATTATATAGAATGTAACGTAATACGTAATAACGTAAAGAGATCATAAAATGTGTATATGTTTGTATTTAAACAACTGAGAAAATGATTAGAAATAGATAGACGGATACGTTCGTAAATACAAGTAGAAAAGTGAAAGTACATGACTTGAATATTGTTTATCTCGAGTATTTGTTCCAAATGATTTCGCGTCTTTCGTTTATGGCCTAATAAAATTAACGAAGGGTTACATCTTTCCCCAAACAACGTTCGTGGAAGTCGCGAAGGGTGCGACAGGAGACAAGGGAATTACGATACGATAGTAATAGCATCTGACATTCACGGATGTGAAATTTGATTCTCAGAATAGCGGTATTTAGCTTGTTCTTGACGACTTCACGAGGGTTAAACGGGTAAGGAAAGCGACTTACATAGCATGTTACTGGCAAACTCTGTAATTTGCCTATCCAGGCAAACTGTGCAATTTCGCCGAGAATAATGACTTATCTGTTGTGCTGCTTTTGCGTATACTACGATACACTACTTAATTTGCTTCTCCGTAAAGATGACGCGTGCGATGCCATATGCGTCAGATCAATAACGTACAGTTACATTTCAATGTACTAAAAAATAATAATTAATAATTAAGTGATATAAGTACATACTGGAAAGAGGAGGAAGAAAGAAGTGATTTATGTGCGGATAGATTTGGGAACCTAGAACACTTAACAAGGGGCTGCAGAGAAACCGAAAGAGGTGTCAGGTTGGAAGATGTAGTGAGCGGAAGACAGGATAGAGGGATTGCGGGATAGCCGGAGAAGCTGCAAAAGGAAAGAAAAGGAGAAGGCAGGATATAAGCAGACCAAAGGGAGTCTTTGTGAGCATAAAAGGATGCAATAAGTAGGATAATTATTAGTCGGAGTAAGTCGGAGTGTGCAAAGAAGGGAGAGTGAATGAATCGAGATGCGCGGACAAGATCGCTTTGTAAATATAGATATTTGTAAACCAAGTTCAGTCGTTGGTTGTGAATTTGTATTTTATATGCGCTTAAAAAATGTACCTAGTATAATCAATAATCTCAAACAGTTTGTAATAAAAAGATAAGACGTTAAAATAAAACAATAATCGAGTAAAAAGATCATAAATTTTCACATACCTATCGAACGTCTAATTATACTGCCTAAATCTAATCTTTACTCATTAGGAGAAAACCACGGCGTATCGATAAGATAACTGTCCCTGTTTAAAAAACTAAATCTTGTCCTAAGCTTCAACAGCACATCTTCAACGTTTCTCAGGGACAATCGGTATTTTGATCTTACAATCGCCAGTGACGAAGAGGTCGTTTTGCGATAGGTATGCCATTTTCGAAATTGCTGGAAATTCTGCCCTAATTCGAATCGTGTTTTACAAGTAAGTTAATTAATAACTGGGTGAATTGTTCTTGGTCCTTTGACGACGGACGATCGACATTTTTCATTTCACTGGTGTGCGAGTTGGGGAAATTTGCAATTCTGTCAGGCGATCCATAGTTTGAGAAGCCCTGCTGTAAGCGAACAGAGCTGCCATTACGGCCGATGTTGTACGCGTACTTCTGGGACAGTATGTTTCCGGGATGAAAAATTACCGGCGACATTGAAACGTCTCTGGCAATCGGGCTCAATTGTTCCATCTTCCGGTTCGTATTAACGTAAGGCCGCGACTTAACGGAATTAACGAGATCGTGTCTAGCTCGTAAAGGGCGGCAGAACGCGGCAGAACGCTGCAGAACGCGGCTGAACGCGGCAGAGCGCGGGGCGGAAGTGGCGGCGGTACGATGCAAACGCAGCGGCCCGCTCGAAGCACCGTCAGGATTTTGATAACATGTGACTTTATCTGGAATTCCCGAGCGCACAGGTAGCCTGTTTACTTAAGATAATAGCAAAGCGGAGTGGCTGGCTGAACGTAGATGGAAGGCTGGCGAGGGGAAGGCGAAAGGAAATTTCAGCAGGCAATGTCGAGTCTCTGGGAGGAGGGCAGACGAAGAGAAACGAGGAAAGAACGCGGCGAGTCGAATGCTCGGGGAGGGATAGGATCTCGGGCGAGCGGCGATAGAGGAGCAGAGCAGCCGAAGAAGGGAATCCCGAAGAGGAGAGGAACAGTAGCTGGAGGGTTGCTTTGCCGCAGAGACGGAAGCGGCTAAGGATAAAAGCGGAAGAGTGAAATAGAGGGGGTGAGATTCTCTCTCAGCCGGGCTACAAGAACTTCATTTTCCGAGCCATTACGCCCCGTCCCACTGCGCTACCCTGCAAACCCCTTTACCCCCTTAAATTAATTTATATCGAAATTTTAAATGACATTCATCGGGTCGAACAATAAATAACACTACCAGCCGAGGAAACGTAGTAACGTAGAGTCACCTTCTCCAACCAGCCTTTTTCACACTTTCCGTTCTCTCCTTTCCAAAAGTTCTTAGGAAAATTTTCTCAGCCACTTTTTCCTTACAGTCCGCGAGCGGATGATAAACTCTACGAATGTAATTGATGTAAATGCGATCCGACGATACGTGATTTATCTCTGCTTGTGTTTTCTTTTCTTCTGTATTTACCCCCTTCCTTAGTTGCATTTACACTATGTTACACTATGCACAGACTTTCATTTATTCGCTCATTTAGCTTTCCATTGGAGCTAGCTATCCGGTTTTTATTGGTTTGTCGTTGTAACGAGGATGTCCACCGCATGCTTTCTTTTAAGTTTCTTAGTCCTGTTCTGTATCTTTTTTGTAATGTTTTAGCGTGTTATTTGAATAAGACTCTATCGTCAACTTTTGTTGATAATTGACAAAGTGGGATCTCTATGTATGAATTCTGTAAAGTACAACGTACGATTAATCGATTGAAGTGTTTAAAACGTAAAATAAGCGAAAGAGGTAATTAACATTTACCTAGAACTATATTCTTGAAATTGAATTCTTTAGAAATCACTTGGAAAATGAACGATATTTTTCATGGCATGAAATATTATTAAGTTGTACGTTTTAGCTATAACGTTAAGTAAAATAATGGAAAGAAACGTCTGTGTTCGTTCGGTTAGAAGATCGGTAACAGAAACGTATTGCAAATGCAGATACGGTTGAGTAAAATTTTAACAACCTGGCACGGTAATGGTCGCTTTTATAATAATCATCGCGATATTCCACGGAATTGGTCCTTTTCCTCGTGGATGTCGGTTTCCACTTTTAGCTTGAATGAATTCCATCTCTTTCTCTATACCGCTTCTATGTTTCAGTCAAGCAAATTTGCACGATTTGCTGTTTCAATAAACTCGAAATGGAGACCAGTAAAGTTGCACGCGATAGAAATCTTCAATGTTTCTCTCTCGGTTACTTTAAATATGTTATTTCAGATATTAATTAAAAGAATACTTTTGCTTATTAGCGAAAAAATGTGAACGTAATTATGCGTTTATTTGAAGGCAAATCATTGTTTAAAGCAAAGTCTGTCATTTCTATATATCATAATCGTAAATTTATACATATTTATATAGGATGTCTCATTTTAATCTTCCTTCTTCCAAACTGCAGCTTATTCAAAAATTCTAATCAAGATGCATTGACACCATTCGATGCACTTTTTAATTCTCTAAAAAAAAAGCATTAAAGTACTTGTGTCGAAAAATGATTAGCTTAAAAGATATTTTAACTTTAATCTTGTAAAGCTTATCGGATGAAAGACAAGGGAAGACAATGCAGTGCTGTTATGATTACGTTTCCCGTGTCTCGTATCCACTGAATTTTAATGATATTGAAATATCTTTGAAATTAAGCAGCTTCAGATACAAGTCCTTAATATCCTTTTGCAGAAAATTAAGAACCGCACCTTAAAATTAGGTTGGCTTTGAGGTCAGTTAGACTTTTGGTTTTGGAACAGAACATTTTTCTTCCCATTTTGGAGGAAATCTAATCGATCACTTTCTAAGGATCGCCCTGTATACATGTAAGCATCTTACACCATAAAGGCGGATTTCACGCGACGATACGTGTCGTATATCGCAATACGCTTATAATAGATACTGAATATACATATGTAGTAAACGCATACCAATGGAAGCGTTCGCACGACGATTCTCGACAGATATAGCACCGCGATACTGATTTCCTGTATCCCGAGATCCTCGGCCGCTAGCTATACTTTTCCTATGAAAAGTATCAGCAGACGAAACATTGGAACAAATCGTGTCATTCACACAGCGAATACATGGTACAGTAAAACTCGGTTTATATAAACCTGCCGGGGTTAGGTTGATCCATATGATCGGGTCGTTCACTTAACACTAGAACTACCACACCAGTCAAATTGACTGGTTTTACAATTTTATTTTAAAATTCCTACTTCATGTTATATTTTTTTCCACGATGATGCAATGACTTTCGCGACGATAACTAAAAGAATAATATAATGAATTTTATTTTGTTTCTTATATATTCAAACTCAAAATAATTTCGTATCAAGGCTACTTATACCAACA
The DNA here is from genome assembly GCA_905332935.1 of Bombus hortorum. NCBI lineage: Eukaryota > Metazoa > Arthropoda > Insecta > Hymenoptera > Apidae > Bombus > Bombus hortorum. The sequence continues at coordinate 4,764,517 of HG995204.1, forward strand.
TCAGTCAAAATGGCTGGTACTTGTCAAAGCGTAAAAGGGTCCTGCAATCTGTTTATCGAACCCCAATTAACCAGTTTCCTCGTTTTGTACAACTTGCCACACGTTTTTCAAATTTTTACTGCGCATCGTTCGATATGACGATATCAGTTATCAGGAAAATTCCCGATCAATCGCTAGAGCGCTAGATGCTAACACTAGAAATACCACAGCAGTCAAAATGACTGGTCCTACAATTTTATAAATATGTCAACTCTCGTTTAGGGATCATGGTCCCAGATGTATCATCAATAATATCAAAAATGTACTACGTAACATTGAATTGCTTCTGTAAGAAAGTAATAAATCAATAAATATAATAAGTATTTTTTAAAGACCAGTCATTTTCACTGGTTTTGGCAGAAATAGCTTCGTGTTAACTATCGGTAGTTCTAGTGTTAATACGAGTCCGCCTATGATTTTTCGTTCAGTTAGTAGGAGTCCATGTTCGTGCAAGGAGCATCCTGGAGACATTTGCTCTCAAATACATAACGTTGCAAATTTGTATCGACTGCGAAGATGAGAATGCGTCACATAACGCATGTCAGTACTGTTCACATCTTACTGCGAGACGTTCGTACAAGTGGATCGACGCTCAGCGGCAGTTCAAATAATAGCAACTCGGCTAAAGTTCAGTTAATCAGGCACTACTAAAATTTCACTTGTTCAAACAGAGTTCATATAAATGGAATTTCATTGTATCGTATCCATCCTTCGGCATCGTGTGTTCCATAAATTTCATAAATGTGCATCTAATTTTGATAATTGATAAGTTTTGGTGCATAGTTGAATCTGTTATTATAAAAAGTTGAACAAAAATAGCAAACTATCGAATGCCAGTAAGAAATTATGATATATGTATGTAAAGTAATGACTCTTAATGTTTTAGGCTTCCTTCTATGCTCTGCATAATTGTCAACGTATAACTCGAGGAAGGTATATTTTGCGTCTTAATATATCTTCAATGAAATTTTACCTACTTTTCTTACGCACATACGACTTTACAACTCTGTGACACTTTCAAATTGTCTTTATTTTTTCCATAATCATCTTTTACTAATTCTACTCAATTATTTTCAATTATAATGACATTCAGTGATCCCTTTAGCAATTCTAAAGTACTTATTCCTTTCCCAATCTAGTCTCTTACATGTTTTGTTGCATAAACCTGTTGCGTTATCCTGTTGAAACGTTAAATCTACACGCGTGATTGTAGGTCTGTATCCGCTCATAATAATGTTCTCTTTCCCCTCGTTTTTCCTTTTAGCTCTTTCGCACAACGTCCAAATAGACAAAACTTTAAACTTACCCATTCCTCAAAGAATAGATTTTCATCCAAAACGGATGCTTGAGAGGAGAAGTTACTCTCAACTGAAAAATGATCGAAACAAATGATCGATACAAGAACAAATGAGATTATATTTCATTCTCAGATGTATCTCATACGCGTATCTTTCACTGTTTCACACGGCGATACACGTATTGTCTCGTGGAATCGTTATATGTTGTACATTAAACCAGTTACTATATGTTCGTATGTAATAGAAGGGATAATTGCTTAATTATGCGCATGGATAATCGGTGTCGTGTTATATCTGTCAGAATGTACATTTTAACCTTACATTTACTGAAAAACAATATTTTAATAGCTCCGTTATTTTGGAGCTATGAGAAACCTTTATTAGCAAAATGTTCGGTATAGAAAGGTTTTTGATATGGCGGTAATAATTTATTTATTTAAATGCAATCATATATCATAGAGAATTGAGACCTAGTGTATTAAGAAATATATAATAAATATTATTACTGTCGCATTATAAACCTCTTTATACTAAATAACTTTTGCTAACAAAGTTTCTTCATAGTTTCAGGAACAACGGAGCTGTTCAAGTGTTAACTCTTATTAGATATTTCTTTTCTGCAGAGTACGACATTGATCTGATGTTAATCCAAGATACTTATTTGATATTGAAATCTTAATTTATAATTATAGTCATCGTTCCCCGTAGCGAAACATGTTTCAAGTAACGGTTGAATGATTTAGAGAAGAGTACATTGCGATGTTATCTTTTTCATAGGTGAATACGTTTTTCGATTAAAATATTGTAATTTAAACAATTACATATTAAGAAATCGAAATTTTCTTACACAAATGTTAGCTACGTTTAGCAGAATTGGCGCTTAAGACGATTGTGTTCTACGGTTCCATGAAATGTAAACAGTTGAGAAGTATTCAACCATCGATCTAATGTCAATATTTAGCTACTGTAGATATTTATCCGCGTCATTTTTATAGTATTATACATATTTAGTTAGTGTATAGTATCGCTCCGATATTAAGCACACAAAAGAAAAAAAAGTAGATATGTTATCAGTTTATTCTGAAGTTAGAGTAATTGCAGCACACGTGAAACGATGGTATACTATGAGATTTCCTCATAGAAACTAACCGTCTGGTAATACTTTCAATAATGTTATTAAACAATTTCAACAAATTGGAAACTTTTCACGTAAAAAACCGATCCCAAGTAAAACAGTGGCGAACAATGGAAACGAAATTACAGTTTTGATCGCAGCTACATTGATCCGTCAGTATGCTATCGCGAAATTGAAAAGCAATATGGAATTAGTCGGGCAAGCATCGTATAGTCGCGCATACTCCAAAGGCACAAATTTCATCCACACCGTTGGTCAAAAGTTTTAAAGTTCACTGACAATGCTTTTTATCGTCAATTAAAATTTTGTGTGAATGTTGATTTAGACAAATCGATCGTTAACATCGACGAAGCAAAGTGTTAACGTACGGTTTGATATACTCAGAAATTGTATTATTGGACCATATTTTACGAATGTAGCACTGGCCGGATCAAAGTATACGCGTTTTCTAAGAGAAATTTTATGCACATTATTGGAAGATTTGCCCGTTAAATATTTCTTGAAAAATGTGGATCCAACAAGATGCATGTCCTGCACATTGTGCATTAATAGAAGAAGATACATTGAACGGATTGTTTCCAAATCATTGGATAGGAAGAGGCGATCCTACTAATTTTCCAGCTGAAGGATAAAGTCTGCGCATTAATTCTAACTACAATGACCCCTAAATATTGCAAAATATAACCCGGAATATTATACAAGATTATAGGGAAGAATGTTGCGTTGTTCGTCAAGCTTTATCATCGTGCAGTGCGATTTTTTAGAAAAGTGGATCGGCGCAGTTTTTTTTTCAATGGAACCCTACTACCTTTCGGCATTAATTGGTTTCTCGTATCGTTCTTAACAAGGAAGTATCAAAGAATTATTAGTTTTACATTACAGACAACTGCAACTATTTTTGAACGTTTACAACAAATACTCAAACATTTGACCGTTACGTTCTAAGCATTTTTTCATTCGTTTTCTTTGGTGTCATCTGCTAGAATACAGGTTTCTATTCACAGTCCATTTTTGAAAAAAACCCGCAAGAAAATGTGAAAGGGATTTAAGTCAGGTTTTAAAACCCTAACCCATTTTTCTTCACAAGTTGATGTTAAATATGTGTATCTCCGTATGGCGCGTGCGTTGCAAGCCGGTGCTCCATCCTGCTGATAGTACTCGTATTTCAGATGGTTTCGCGTCTCTGATGGAACATCACGTAGCAAATCGGGTAATGTGAATTCCAGGAAATACGGATATCGTTTAGCATTTAAAGTATTGTGGGGAAAGAAATACGGATCCATAAGGCACGTATTAAGAATTCCACACCACACGTTGATGCATCTTACTTGATTGTTCGTATTTCTTGTAGGACGTGGATTTTCTGTAGCACGTCTACTTTAAGGTAGACGTGCTCGTTGTGTCGATTAAAAATCCCATTACTAGCAAAAGTATTGATAAAAGTACATTCGTTTGTCCATGGAATTGCTTGTACAAAATGTTCACTTTGCCACTGTCTTGAGAAAACTCGGCAGAATTATATTCTACGAAACTCGTCCCCCGCAGAGAAGAATGCTGCATGGAGCAATGATATTGGTCACAAATATCTTATAGATACCTACGTATTCCATTTTTGTTGCAATATGTCGATAAACATTTTTATTAAAATACCTATGCAAGCATCCTAAATTAAACAGTGAACAGCTGAAAATTTCATTCGGATGGCTTTATATTTTGAATGAAAACAAATTTATTATTGCGAAACATTTCGTAATATTGCCAATTGGTACATTATTTTCATACGTAGAGCAATTATCATATCGTGTATTATCAATAGTATATACAGTGTAACGACTTTGGTCGCTATATCGTATCCAAGTGCATCTATTTTAATTTACCGACAGTAGTTTGTTTCGTGACTTAAATTAGACTCACAACTAGCAAAATACAAAGTCGAACAAGTAACGACATTTCGTGACAATATCATTATGATAGTTGATAATTCATTTCATTCTACATATTTAGTTTATTTTCTATCGTTCTATTATATTTTATGTATTTCATATGTTTCTTTTCGATTACTAAAGTAAACTTATTTGCTTTTTCACATTAAAACACTTTTCAATCCCTCTACTAACATTCTTTTGTTTTATCAACGTGTTCAAAGCACCAAATTTGTTTTCTTATTGTTTGAACTTCCACTTTTAATTTAGTAAAAAAAATTGTATCGATTAGTTATTTAGTTTCGTTTTTATCCCAGTTTAAGAATGGAAGAACAAGACGCGCATTTCAGATATATTTTATTGTATTATTCCCGGAAAGGCATCAACGCATCGCAAGCACGCAAGAAGTTATGTGTCGTATATGGAAATGAAGCCTTGAAAAAAAGGTAGTGTCAAAATTGGCAAATTTGCCAATTTCGTTTTGATAATTTTTCACTGACGTGGCCGTCCGGTTGAAGTTGATGAGACCCATATCGAGGCCATTATCGATTCAGATCGTCATAGCACAACACGTGAGGTTGCAGAGAAGCTCAATGTATCTCATACATACATTGAAAAAAACTTAAAAAAACTCAAGAAACTCGATTTATGGGTTGCTCATCAGCTTAAGGAAATTAATTTGACGCAACGCATTAGCGTTTACGATTCGCTTCTGAAACGAAACGAGATTGATCCATTTCTGAAACGACTGATTACTGGCGACCAAAAGTGGATAGTTTATAATAACGTTAATTGGAAAAAAATCGCTGGTGATGCAAGATGAACCAGTCCAGACGACGCTAAAAGTTGAGATTCACGAAAAAAGATTATGCTGTCAGTTTGGTGAGATTATACAGGAATCCTGTACTTTGAACTTTTATCAGGAAACCAAACGATTAATTCAACCGTGTGTTCAACAACTCACCAAACTGAGCGATGCAGTTCGAGAAAAGCCGGCAAAATTGGCAAATCGTAAAGGTGTTGTTTTCCAGCATGATAATGCAAAGTACCACAAATCTTTGATCACTCGCCAAAAATTATTGAAACTAGATTCGGATTTGTTGTCTCATCCACCCTATAGCCCTGACCTTGCGCCTTCAGATTACCATTTATTTCGTTCCATGCAGAACTCATTAAATGGTAAAATTTTTACTGACGCTGATGATGATGTAAAATCATATTTAATTCAGCTTTTTTGCTAGTAAAAATCCGGTTTTATGAACATGGAATTATCACACTGCCTGAAAGATGGCAAAAACGACAAAAACGGACAATACCGAATTGAATAAAATTATGTTTTTAAGCAAAAATTTTGAATTTTTCTTCTTATTTAAAATACGCAATCACTTAGTTGCCAACCCAATATTTCCATATTGCCACATTTTTTAATCATCAACTTCGCCATAAGGTCCGAAATGCATAGAATAACTCTGCTCGCATAGTGGAACACGACATCTGCATTCCTTATTACTAGTTGTGCAAAAACAGTATGACACAAAACATTACGCAAAATATACAAATTTGCATCGTGTACTTGAATACGAGTGAAACTATAAAATAATGGATATAGATAATATATAATAATATTATAAGAACGTGTATGGCCTATTTATTGAAGTCTGTATACTAAACGGGTATATTTTATTAAATGCTCTTAAACTACAAAATATATATATATATATAATATATAATATATATATTATATATATTATATTATTATATATGTTATATATATATTATATATATAATATAGATAATATATTATATTATCTAATATAATAAGATAATATATTAATATAATATTTATATATATAAATTATATATATAATATAGATTATATATATAATATATATATATATATATATATATATATATATATGTATGTATAATCTATTAGAATGCTGGCAACATATAATACGTGAGAAATAACTATTTAGGCAAATATAACTTTTCAACAATATTGAGTACAGATTTACTTCATTATTTATTACAACGTAATCCTAAATGCAAGAATGTAAAAGTAAAGACAAACACGAGTATGCTAAAAAGTAATAGTTAATAATATGGTTAAACATCTGTATATAAATATCGTTCTCTGTATTCGAGAAGATAGAACACGTTTTTCTAATATCTTGAATATAAGAACCTTTTAGTAATTATGTAGATATAGAAAATGTTGCATTATGTTTTATCTGACTGTACGCCACATACATACTAGTAATTAAAGTTAGGATATATGTATACATGCGTTTGCATGTAACCTAATGATAACCACATAATAACATATAATGATAACCGTCTTAATTTTTCAGCTACAGACAAAACATTTGACAGTATATGCAGAATGTTCGCGATATATATGGTCATCGTTTCTCTTGCAAATGATAAGCTTTTGAATATAAGATTTTTTATAGCAAACACGATAGCAGTTACATCTATGAGAAAAATTGTTCAGAGTGTTGACCTTGGCAACAAGTTTCAAGCTCATTGAAATCGGGGAAGTGTACTTTTTCCTCTATAATTACCGTAGTTTTCATTATTGCGAAATTTTAAATTATTCTGTTAATTGTCATGTTTAATTTATTATGTTATGCCTTACTATATATCTGATAAAAGATGTAATAAAAAATTCGTATAGGAGGTTCGTTGTTAATGATCATTGTTGCGAAGCAGATTAAAGGTCATTGATATATTTTACGTATCATACATTATCGCTTTTTAATAATATTTCCTTTTAAATAATTGTACAAAATAATTGTTAAAATTGATATAATATGAGCTACAAATGATTGGACATTGGAACATTATCTCAAACTTATTGTCAGTTCAAATAAATCTCATGTCACGTAACCGATAGTTTGAAAATTGAAGAATTAATTAACCGACTAGTTAAATATACTTTACACGGACAAAATAACATATTTAGTATAGGATAATGTATCTGCTTTTGAAAGTTTAAGATTGTGAAGTAGTAATATGTAAAGTGTACTATATTATATTAATTTATAGTTTATGAATTAATAAAGTAATAATGTACTAGTTGTATATATTTAATTATTATCTTTATTCATTACAAAATCACTAATAATACCTGATAAGTTTGCAGAGATTTGATTTTCTGTCACATATTGTTATTTTATTTTTACAATATTAAATTCTAACAACACATTCTACATCTTATTTTAATTAAATGCCATTTATATTGAAACCAAAATAATTATAATTAACGATATGGCAATTAAAATTGATCTAGCACTAGCATTTAATATGTGACACAGCTAATTCTGTTATAATTTACACAAAGTTATCAAAATTTATTAAAAACATAATTACCACAAATATTTTGTAACAGACGCACTTAATTGTGTTCTTATTCTCCTTCTTATTATGTAGAACGTATGGCACTTGTTAACTTGAATATAATTTGATGAACGAAAAGTTTGGAAGTGTATCCACTGAGTTTACAACGAGAACTAAACAGTTCATTCAGTAAAAGGCAAAGATAAGTTTACATTCTATCTCGTTAACTCGTTGCAACCACAAAACTTTTTTTCCCCGTTGTAAATATACAATGCCTGCAGCCTAAACCAAATACATAAATACGTACATCTTTGGCTTTGAACGATGTTGAATAATGTTTTAGACGTAATTTTCGATGGTTTCGGGAGAATACAGTGGAAGAAAGGTAATAAATTATTTTAGATATTAGTTTTTATACACAAGTGTATATACCCCTTAAATATAAAATATTGTATGAATGTATCCAAAAATATAAAATACAATGTTACAAAGTTACACACGTATGTTATATCTGCATAAAATCATAAAGATAATAGGATTAATGTTATAATCCCCCACACGTAAATATTAATAATATCTTGCTACTTGTTTGCAGTTGAAAAAGTCAAAGTTACAATAGAGTCTCCCTTATCCGAATTAATAGAAAGATTTACTTTAAAAAAAGTTTATAACCCATATCTTTTTGGCTGCCAAGTCACATAACTTTTTCAACATAAGTAACTGCATAACAGTTGCGTCCTTTCTGTACTTTTTTTTTTATGCAGCATAAGAAAGCACCTTCGGTTATTACTTTCGTTTGCTGCTTCCATTTGTATAAAATTATCATTATTATCGCCTTTATTGCGGTTAAACCGTTTCATTACATCGACATATTTAAGATTTTTCTACTGTTGCTGTTACGCCACGAGGCTTGCTATAGGCCGTGTTCCTAATCATCGCGCGTGGCACTACAGTGTCGCGGACGGATCGTCTTACAGGACCGGCGAAATCTATACAATGTCGCAGCGAGCGCATATATTTTATCTAACGGCTAGAAACTTCGATTTCGGTCCGTTATTCCATACACATGAAGAAGGTGACACACGTATTCATGGGCGCGAACGGTGGCGTGACCCGAGCGTGGTGGGGGTCGTCTCCAAGAAGACAAAGAAATGATCGACAGGCGATCGTCTCACGCGAGAAGTCTTAACTGAAAGTCTCAACTGAACAGTCTGATCTGAAAGTATCGTCTGAAAGCACAACGACGCATATCTAGAGGTTTTAACGAAATCATTAAAAGTCGCTCAGTTTATTGAATTCATCGAGATATCAACCGTATTCATTGTTAAACCATTTATTTGGTTCTTGTTAATATTTTCACAATTGTTTAAATATACATTTATATTAAACCTGTTAACACAGTGTTAATTCGTTGAACCACCTCTGTTGTCCTAACCAAGACAGGGGAACGACTAATTCGCGGCGTCGATTATCTGAATCGTAGCGAGAATTTACGCGTTTCCTCGCGATCGCGTCTCTCCGCGAACGGTCGTAACAGTTGCAGCAACTGAAGAATCTACGAGCTTTAGATAATTTTCAGTATCACATCTTCATTTTTTAATATCCGCGACTGTGACTTCGCCAACGTCATGTTCTGATATCTTGTTCTGATAGTCAAAACCATATTAGTTTCATACTAAATTCTTATAATCAAAATTCACTTAACCGAGTGAAAAAATATAGATTGTATATGAACGCTAATAAAATATGTTGAATTCTTCGATTGAAATCTCCGATACAGATTTCATCGGTATCAGACTTGACCGACAACAGACTTGCCTGGCAGATATTATCACGCGGAAATAAGAGAGGTGTAATAAGTAAGATTATGTAGGTTTAATGCTATAAATAATTGATAGGCGGTCGAGGCACGGCAAAGATTAAGACTAATCCAAGCCAATACCGAGCAGGGGTTGATTAGCAATTAAATAAGTTTCGCTTTGATTTCAACTAATTTACGATAGGTTTGGGCGTAATTTTAACACAAATCGATATCAGATTCATGAGCTGTGCTAGGTTTGGGGCAGTGACCAGGATGCCTTCCCTATAAACAGCTGGGAGAAGACGACGAGGAGCGACCCCCTGGTAGTATTTGCAAGAGAGCCCGGGGTCGCTTCTACCAAACGTCAGGACGACCACCGTGGAATTCTAGTCGGTAAGAATCCGACACTACTCTGCTGTTGCGTGCAACAGCGAATGTCCATGAGGATTTCTCCACGTATGGAAAAAAAAAAAAAAAAAGTTTGGGCAGTAATTTCATCCGGTAATCGTAAAACGGCCGGCCACCAATTATCGACAGCAATGAACTAAATAAAAAATAAATAAAAATCCTCTCTTATTTCTCTGTAGTAATAAATTAGTCAGTTAAAGCTGTTGTTGGTTCGGAAGTCGATGAAGTCTGGTGTCGGTGATATCTATGATTCCAATGGGATCCTATATAAACCTGTTTTTCTTTGTATCATAAGCGTAATATATTAGGTTATGGTCTTAATGTATAATAAAAATGAAGCTAATGAATTCGTATAAAATTTTATATTCATTTGTCACTATTTTACTAATGATGATTTTTAATCATAAAGTTTCTTTCAATTAACATTCAGCGCTAATCTAATTGTTATAAGATGATTAATTCTTGTCTGTATGCTGCACCTATAAGACAAAATCACTTTGCATTTCAATGATTTTAGAAAAGAAAATATTATTTAGCTTCTGTGCTCTACTCTGCTGTAATTGTGCTTCATTTATTTGAAATATGTACAACGACAAAATGTAGCGGCTTACAATAATTTTGTAAACGTGTTACACAGTTCTCGGACTTTATACTTTAATTAACTTTGAATTAACGAACGAATATATCGAGGTTCTACGAAACGAATATAACGAATCCTACGGGAAAGAGATGAAAATTTATGGAATATAATCTTGTAAAAGATATTCGACATAATCTACCTTCATATGAATTTCTACATATAAATTACAGAAAAGTGTACAGAGTGTATGGATAAATTTAAATTTTTGTTTTTAATATTGTAACAGAAATTATAATACCCTCAAGTTTATATTCAACGCAAGATCTGATATGATCTAATATGAAACATGTTCGTGGCCATAAAATGATAAAAGGCGCAACAATTTATAATGTTTTATGCAATTGAAATGTACTACGTTACGTATTCCCTCAGTCGGCAAATTTATATTACAACGTTCAATGTCGGTAATGCGCAGAAAATGTAAAAGTACTGACGCCGTCCATTTCACATAGTTGGATTATTATCATAAAAATCGCTTTAAGTTGTATGAGAATTTCCATTCTAGCCATTTAATTCCAGCTGGTGTCTATGGCATAAATAATACTTGGACTCTAATCTGTGTCGCGTTACGCAATATCGTCGATTGATTCGTAATTATCATATGTAGAGTCTATCTGATTTTCGTTCTAAAGTGCATATTATGGTAGATCTTATCTCTCGATCATCAAATTTCTTTCACGACACCTTCAATGAAACAATTTGTTTTACTAAGTTTTTATAATTTTGCTGATATTCGCTACAACATTTCGTTAAATCTAGTCGAAACTTTAAGGCTCGCTGAATGTTTAGGAAGATATATTTACGTTGTTATGTATGTAATGCTGTAATTATGTTTTAATTTTCATGATAAATTTAATTTGTATGCAATGAAATATCGTAAATAGTTTTATGTTTGCGATGCGAAAGATAATGTAAAAGAACGATTGACTGATATCCGTCGAATATCGTATTGGCGTAAAAATGTGTAAAAGTTCATAAATAAAATCTTGACATAGCTGTATAAATAATCTGCCACGGTGTATTACTAGCTCGTCGGAGGAGAAATAAAATTTCATGGTGTACTCGTGTTCCAATTCCTCGAACGCAAATAGCCGTTTATGAGGAAGTTTTCAGGAGTCCTGCAGCATTCAGGCTGTCGTCGTCGTTTGGCGGTAAATGCCAGGGCTGTATGTACATTCGGTGCCCGGAGGGCCTGCTTTGTTACAGCCCACAAACCTCTGATACCATGGCATACTTCATCCTGGACCGCGGAGTATTTCAAATACTCTTGGCATGAAGTAGTTGCACACTGGTCCGGGTGTGCAGGAAGATCGCATTCCCAGTTCCGGTCGAGCTTAGTTCCAGACGGCCGACGAGTTTGAAAACGTTCGAGGCGCTGAACGTGACATGTCGCAACCTTTACTACGCAATTTTGCTTCGAAGGACACTGTTTTTTTTTCTCTTTTTTCTTTAATAGCTACTATATCAACATTCCGCAAGCCGTATCGCGCCCATCAAACGAGATACTAAACAGAGGTATTTCTAATTTATCGCACGATGAAACGTTTGCTTTACTTCCTACGTGAATATCGATTGCTACATACCTGTATCGGAAACCGATCGTGAGCTATCACGAATGGTGTATTCCTATATATTGATTTGTAAAACATTCAGGAAAAATTTATATTGTTGTACATCCTTTTGATTTTGCTTAAGTTTTATGATTAGTAAGTTAACGAAGGAATAATAACTAATAACCTTTAATAGAAGGAACTTTTCCTTCATTATTTCGATACCATTGGATCAGAAAATAATGATTCGGCGTATTTTGAGAAGACTTTAAAAGTTATTAAAGAGGAGTTTGAAAGTTATAGTCCACTTAATAAAAATAATATTAAATTCGTAACATAATTATGTACGTGCAGAATAGTAAATGTAATAGTAAAATCATTTTTGTAGTAACATTTTGAGTTTATAACAATGAATAATTACGAGAGAGAGAGAGAGAGAGAGAGAGAGAGAGAGAGAGAGAAGTCGCATATTTTGAAAAACTCGATCTGTGCCCAAACTTTCTAACGGAATTTTTCGAGATCAAATAAATTAAGGTCTCGATAGACAATGAATATTAGCTTTGAAAAGTTGAAAATGCCGATCTTTTCTTCAAAAAGATCTTTTCAGCTCAGACTTGTAAAACGACATACAATTACTAAATTGTTGAAAGAAAAAATACGTTACATAATAATATGATTGGTGTAGTAGTAGTATTTTAAAACACCTTCTTTGTATCGTAGACAGTAAAAACAAAAGACGCGCCGTATCTTCCAATGTCCACACGTTATGTCCGAGATAACTTATTTCGCCCAAAGATATTTCCCTCGATAAAATACAGAATTTGACTCATAAAGAGTTATAAATGTCTGCTGTTAATAATTTAAGAAATATGACAGGCCCGCCTAAAAAAAAAATTGTAACATCTTTCAGAACAACGATGGGAACTGTCTAAATATAACAAAGGGTACGAACAGACCTAAACATATGTACGTAAACGATGATGCTATGACCCCATCCCTTCATCCCTAAAGCGTCTTCTAAACTAAAGCAACAACGAGGAACTTTTTATCGTTGTCCCATGTTTCTTGTAAAAGCCGCCGCTCGTTATTGACTTTTTCTCCGAGTTTCTTCGTGTTTCTGTCACCTCCAACAGATATCGCCGGTTGTTACTTGTTTAATCCTGTCTCCAATGAAGTAACGACGAGGAATATCTTATTGTTGTTCCATGTTCCTTGAAAAAATTGTCGCCTGTTGAGGAATGCTTCTCCAAGTTTCTTAACGACTCTTGTACTGCCCTTCGGCCTTGCAACACTCAATACTTTGTCACTAATGGACACCACGTGCTGCGAGGATGAAGGGCTATACAGGAGAGTGAAGTTCACTAGTCGAACGATAGCGACGCTACATACTAGAGCCACGATATGTCAAAGTTCAATCAAGTTGCTTCACGCGGCTTCACGGCATCTCGTGGCCCGAGTATTATACGTATCAGTGTCACAGCAAACAGGCAACAAGGTGCACGATGAACAGCGTAATCATCTTAAGAAAGAAGGGTAGTTAGGCGATATATATACCAACTTGGTACTGTCAATGGGTATGACAGTGGAGCATTTGAACAGGAAATACAATGACGCTATATACATAGTCTATTATTAATTTGAAGTGTCTTTGTCTGTTAATTTTTGACGATTACGCTGCTAAGAATCCCATCGATATATGTCTGGAAATTATCGAAATTTAGTAACGGGTAGCGCTGACCCAAGTGAGAAAACTGCATTTTTGCCGAAATCGAACAGACTTTATTTCTCGTACCAATTTTACGTACATACTCTGATATGCATATTTTCACCAAATATTATAAAGTAGTTTTGAGCAGTGCTTTTTAAAACCTTAATTAAAGTCTCCAAAACCTTAGTTACTAATTTCACTTCTAAAAGGTGGAAATAGGAAACAAAAAGATTATCGAAATAAAGAGCACTTGTCCTTTAATAGCAGATTCCACTGGAAATAATAAAAAAATGTAGGCACACTAACTCAGTCGAAAGAGAAGATGAACTTTGAAAATTCTGATTCACAAACGATGTATCCAGACATGGTGGACGCTCGTTTGTTTGTTTTAAAAACACTTTTAATCTTACTATTACACACCCAGAAATGCTCCTATGAGGCTTTTAACTGGCGACGTAAAAGTTGATTTTTTGATTTTTGTCCAATGGTCAACGCACTGTGAATCACTGGGAATCCGACGCAAAGTCGGGAAGCTGTTGATAGGAGGTTGGAGAAAATGCAGACAAACCTGAGGCAAAATTAGTCGACCACAGGATACGAACAAACCTAATAGGGAATCCGAAGGGGTTTAATTTTCGTGGACCAATGCGAAATCGGCGAACTACTGAGTTGAGTAGATTGAAACGTGCGAATGAGTCTGATGCGAAATCAGGGAGCTGCAGGAAATCTTAATGAAGGTCTCGTAACTCGATTGATAAAAATCGACACAACTCGAGCGGTAAAGTCGCATTGGTAGCTCAGCTGTGTTGCACAGGATTATGGGCTTGAATATTATGTTTGAATCAGGGACCAAAAGTCAATCAGGGACCAACAGTTATCCCAAAAATTTTTAAGAAGAAAACCACTAACATTGATTTATTATTTAAGCTGAGAATATTAACCACAAAATACGAAGACAAGTTTTTAAAAAATCGTGATTAGAAGATTTCAGTTTTTAAACGTTCTGATTAGAAATAATGATTATAAGTGAATTTTTGTCGTTTTCCATAGCCGTTAGGCGAGGGAAATTATATTTCAATCGCATATACAATAGTATAATAGTTAGCGAAGAGGGAAATTTATTTCGATTGCTCAAAACAGTTACCGGCCAGAGAAATAGTATTTGTGTTGCTCATAACTGTGTAAAGTATTGTTTTGTACTCGATCAAAGCAATCCTCTGCTTCCGAACGAAAACAGGGTTTTTGTCACTCCGAAAGAGAAAGACGTGAAAAGGGACCTTTGTAAAACTTGGTGAATCTTATGTTTGTTACATTGAATTTTAATCTATAATTTTAATAATAAATTAAAAAATCAATAAATATACTAATTCTCTACCGAGGGAAAAGTTTTTTTGAAAACTTGCATTATTGTAATTTATTAATTTGAATTTGATATTAGTTGTTGGCCATTTGAACCGAACGTGCACTATTCATAACGGTGAAACATAAACTTCAAAACCGAAAACCCGATCCAAGTCAAGATAATATTTTCCTCGTTCATAACTACCATGATCGAAATACGATTTCTTCGATCGATAACTATCATGTGCAATCCGAAACAAACTTCCATCATCTACAATTATTATGAGCGAACGAAATAGATTTTCCATCACCGATAGCTATTACGAGCTATCGAAATAAATTTCCTTCGTCGATCATGGTTATCGGGAAAGAAGAAACATTTCTCGGTCACTTATAATTACATAATTGTTATTCTATGACCCTTTTTCATTTTAGTTGTAACAGTTGTGATTTCGAGTTTGAATAATTATACTCGAATTTATGTGAGAGAGTTGATCGAAAAGGAACTTAGCTGAATCTCGCTATACTCACTTTTAACGAACGCAACGCAAATTGACACTGTTCGTAACGTTTTGTCTCACGAAATTTTTTGCTAATATTGAATAACTAAGTAGATATTACGCAAAGTATGTTTTCGTACAAGGAACGATGTCAAATTACTCGTTAATTACCAGGTTGAGCTAACACAGGTCAATTTTCTTCTTACTCAGAGTTCAACGATCTTCGATATTTTGGCATAAAAAACATAGTATTCCATTTATGATAATGAAGCTATATCTTCGCAACGTTTCCATCTATAAAAAAAAAAAAAAAAAAAAAATTGACGGCTATACAATTTGTTTACTGACAAATAATATATTTCTCAAATATTATTCAAAGCCAAACATTTTTTCTATTATAAAAAAAAAAACTAAGAGAGAAATATTTAAGATGCTCGAATCAATCGTTACTTTGTATAAATCGCTACGAAAGCGATGATAGTTTTTCAAAAGAGACAAGGATAGGTATTTAACGTATTAAAAATGGTTTCATATATCTATATGTCTGTAAATTACATACCTATAACTTATATTGTTATGCATGATATGTAAATAATATATTTTACATAATTATATTTAAATTGTATATTTTTTAAAATTGTATTAGAAACAATAAGGTTAAACAGCCAAAAGCGAAGCAACAGCCGCGTTAAGTTGAACAATAAAATTGATTTTTATATGCTAATACTAATATAGAGTTGCTGGTCTTTTATAATTAACTGCGGGTACTTTTAGCTTAGGCGGAAACTGATCTCGACTGATCGGATCGGGATCTTAGAAGTTTCTTGTCACATAGGATTATTTGGATATTCCAAGTTAAGTTCGAGAGAGGTATTAGAATTCTGAGAAGTTAGTCGAACATACATATAATCGCAAGAGTATGACTTTGTAAGGGAAGATAGCTACATATCACTTCAAAATTGTCTTACATAGCACCTACAGTAATGTATTTAGGATTACACAAATTAAATTATGCTTTATTTTAAAAGCGAAAGAGGATACAATTGTATTATCCACTCGAGAATGCTAAACTTTTCATTTAAGAAAGAAGCGAGGGATTGGAAGCTTGTTCGTTATCACGTCCCGCGACCCGCGCGATCCGCAGTGCGAAAGTAAAATTGATAAATTCTCCTAATCCAAAATAATTTAAAACCGTTAAAAAATTTATTTGTAACCGTGTTTACGGTATTTGAAGTGAAAGGCAGTTAAAGCTGGTAAAAGCTATATCTTGCTAAACTTATCTAACTATGATTTTATATTATGTTTTTATAACGATGTTGTGACAATTTAAATTCTAAACAAAATCGGCAGCTGAATAACCGTTGGGGATCTTCCCAAACATTTTCAGAAGAAAGACCCTGACCTTTTTTTCATCTCCGACGGACATAAATGTAGCGACTCAGAGAAGTCAGTATGAGAATATTTACCGTTCGGTTATCGAGAAAATCAATTACCGTTCATCAAATATTATAGACAACTATTCGTTCTATCGAAGAGTCAACTATCATTTTGTATGTCGAAGAATTAGTTATCGTTTTGCCTATCGAGGAATTAGCTACCTTTTCGTCTACCGAAGGATCATCACTTGTCAACCAAAGAATTTCATAGCCGTCAGTCAATTGTCAATATCGAAATCGAGTAAGATTCGAATAAATCATTTATATTATTAATCTACATTCGAACAATTTTAATCCTCTCCCGCGCCAGTATTCCCGCACATAGCAGGTTAGACGAAAGTGGAGTTTATTGCCAGTTGCATTAAACGTCAGTTAACGCTACCTTTTCATCGGCGATCAAGTAGAACGTAACATTTGTTACGTATGTATTTGTAAGTAACTGGCGCGCAAAATTTAAGGATCGCTCTCCGATGAAAAATTGTCGACATTTAAATTGTTATAACATCTACAAAAATATCTACAGTTAACTCATAATTACACAAAGAAATGTCTAATTTCCAAATTGCTTAATCCTGCGGGAATCACTCTGCGTGTGTAATTAATGTGTTTGGAAGCGGGCATTACTCTCTCGTTGCCTTATCGTAAGACGTTTGTTAAATCGAAGAAATATAGCGATAAAACTAAATTGGAATTCGTCAAAACGTTAGACAGTGTTCCGTTGAAATTATCTAAACATGATGCTTGCCCGAATCTCGGGAAATGACCGAATCGTGATATCTGATTTGCACGATGCACATAACATAGTATTCAAAGAATTGTAATTATAATTATTAATTTAATGCATTCCGAAATAAGAGTTTATCGAATAATCTTTAACGATAGCGTTTGTTTGGAGGTACGGAGTTTATGATCCTTGAAGCTGTTTCCAATATTGGCATTATCGATAGCGATATTCACGTAGTGACGTGTGCACACTGTGAAGGCATTGCCGCGTTTCTGTCCAACTAGTTTTAGACTTTGAACCGGAAAGCTGTTTGAATGCAAGTGCTGCTGCACTCTACCATACCTGTTGGTTCGAGCACAACAAATTGACGTTACGGCGCTGCACACCGAGAAATCAATTCCAAGTTGCAAAGTAGATCTGAGAGGAAAGTGCCTCTATATTAGTCAACAAAAATCACGTCGCTATATGACTAACCATTAGCGGTTTTGTCCAACAAAGTGTTAATATGTATCGGAACCTGGAATTTAGAATTTTATGAAGTCACTATCGGCTTTAATTGAAATGTCATTACTAGTTACACGAGTTATTCACATAAATGGCAATTATGCGTAGATCGAACGTAATAACGCTGATTAGTCTTCAAACATATAAAGGTACAGAGATGAGTCGTGCGGCACCGACTGGCATACCGCATCGATCAAAAATTAATTCTATTTCTTTTTCAATAATTTCATATAACATATTTCGATGTCATATTATTTATTCCAAGGTTTTCGTGCGTTAAACGTATACGTTGATATTCCTAGCGTAGAAAGTTATTTTTTAGAGCTGATGCTTTGTTTTTCGAGTACGTAAATGATCTTTTTCGTTGTATATACTATATCTAGTTTATTAAGAGTAATTACCAGACCCAGTTTTTGTATCTTTTCTTATGTTCTATACACATTATCAATCGTCTAAAATGTTTCCACATGTTTGTCGTCCATTATTGATAAATGAGCTGTCCACCAATGCAGACCAAATTTCTCTCATCTGTAAGTTCAATCTGAATGGCATTTATGCCAGTCTGAATTTAAATTTAAAGATGTTCGTTTCACCATTATTGTTTCAAAAATTGTAAAAAGGATATTTTTCAAACTTTGGTACAATAACTTGGCATAACGTTGGTATTCTGTCTTGCTAGCAATATGTCGAAATTTTTACTTTCGATATTCAGAAATTGAGATGTATAAATATCTCTGATTGGAAGGAATATAGCCTTATAAATATATGTATATTCTAAATTTCAACTTATGAAATTGTTAATAATCAATTGTTTTATCGGTCTAACGTTGTATTGCGAAGGGATGATTATTCCGATACAGATAATGTCATAATCATTGTACATTCAAACCACTGATCTTAATAATTAATAATTTCTTGAGTTTAATCTTCCTAATACGTTTGTTATTATATGTCCAATTGTATTTTAATATGTATATATGTATAAATCTAATTGTGTTTGAAGAAATAGACAACTCAGTAGAATTTCGTTCATTAAGTAAACACAAAGTAAATTACATCCGAGTATCTCTGAAACTCAGTTACACTATATCCTTCAAACAAATCTTTGTTGCGAAAGCAATTGCTCGCGTGTGCGCTGGTTTCGTCTTAAAGTATGTACGTCTCCCTTTTACTACTAATTGTTATTACACTGGTTTCGTTAACATCTACGAGGCATGTAACTGAAGAAGCTGCATTTCAGCTGTGGGGATAACGTATTTGCCATTAGAAGGCTTTCTAGGATATTCTCGTCTAGTAACTGATTTCTATACCTAAATTCTACGTTCCCGCGTTAAGTGTCTCCACATTTCGTGAAACGTTTGAACGTGGATTTTCTTTCTTGGCTATGCCGTTCTATGTATTTTGAGATATACTATACGGTATACGAGATGATTTTATAGAGATGTGAAACGACGAGCAAGAAATTATTTGTAATAAAAGTAATTTATACTATGACTTGTAAGAAACATTATTATAATGTTATATATGAAATTATATACGAAGAAGCCTTGCTAAACTTATCTAGATGTAGAAATCTTCGGATAAATGTATTTTACGGTATATACTCTGGGATTAATCGTTTGAAACGTTAATATAACGAAATACGAACTAAATTTTAGTTTCTTATTTACCATAGATGTAACGAGTAGACGAAAAATATCGCGAGGAGGATAGGCGCGTTTGAAGTTTAAAGGTGACAATGCGCGTGGCTATACTCTTGCGCATACATACATACATTCATACATACATACATACATATATCTTAAAGGGAGGTGGAATTCTTTCAGTGGCGGCGTTCGCGGAGGTCGCAGTTGTACTGTAAATCTCGAAGTTCGTCGTCGGCGCTAATTCGAAGTTTGGCGCAGTTGCTGCAGAGCTGCTCTATGGCCTCGCGAACGTATACATGCACAGCTTTCTAATATATACGCGACTATCGAATACATAGAAACGAAAGTACGAGTCGTGCATCGCACGTACCGACCCTGTGTTCCCCATAGAAGCCTGCTGGATGTAAAGAGAGCCCTAGGAGGGGGCCAGCAATATCTTTGAACAGAGTTCGGCAGAGATCGGCATACGCGTTTCCCTTCGGCTGCGAATAATTGCTCAGAATGATGGCGACGAAGGGGAAGCGGTGATTTCGAGAGGGTGAGTCCAGCTATAAACACAGCTAACCTCCTCTGTAACGTTGAATTTTCCGATCAACCGCAATGACGAAGCACTTTCTTCGCATTATATATTCATCGAGTGTTTGGCTATTGATCTTGTTTAAATTTTTCCTATAGTTCTCTTTATAAGCGTATTATCTGTACAGTCATGGACAAAATTACGCGGATAAGTTGCACGACTGGCTATCGTTATTTTTAATTACAACAATGTTGTTAGTTAATTTTAACTGCTTGATTTAAATAAATATTCAACTCGGTAATATGTTATTTATCAATTTTCTAATGTAGTCTTTGCCAACATTTTCACATACCATTTGTAAATTGCTACAAATTTTTGTTATATTATATCGCTTAACTTTACTTTTATTAATAAATTAATAAATTGGATCTACAGGTTGACGACACCTAAGGCGAGCCACGTTAACAGTTTTTTCAATTTTGAACTTAAGGAGAAATAAATTTCGTTTCGAATTAAAGATGGTTCGAAGGTCGCCTTTGTCTTTTTAACGATTAACGAAGATTTACCATCTCATTTCGAGTCATCTACGGATTTGGAAACAGAGTTTATATAGTTTGAAGGCCAAAAGGAACGGGATTTAGCTGCCAACAAAATTTAAGTTTCATTTCTTTATTTCTTTGATTTCGTTAAAAAGAAGAAGGGTCGAAGAGTATCGTCTTTCTGATTTTGTATTTTACATATAAATCAAATTGAGCGCACAACCGCTTGTCCTTCCGTAATGTGAGTATTCTCTTATGCGAACACTTTTGTCTCCCAATTAGTTCATATTACGGAGGTTCTATTGTAATTTGAGTAACTGAGGATTAACTTAGCGAACTAATTACCATCTAAAGTAATTGATTAATTCTTTAGCTCTGGGAAGAATGAAAACACATTTGGATAGTTTTGCAAAGAAGACAACATTTCACCGAGTTTGAGTTTCACCGAGAGTAAGTACATTTATGTTTAGTTAATTAACGACCTATGGAAGTACAGTGTTGCATATTTGTCTCGTTTGTGTGCTTCGTTTAGAGTGAACTAATAAGCTTCTGGAGAACCCCTGTTTAGTAGGATAATCTACTTACGTTTGGTATTTCTTTACAATCTGTAATTTTCCATGCTAGGGTGTTACTCGAGTATTTGCGAATTTGGCCAAACAGTCTCAAGCACAAATTATTAAAAATATATCTATATTGTAGGAACGAAACAGATTAATGGTAACTTTTTTTTACAAATTTCCAGAGGTGTAGTCACGCTACGGTGGTTTTTACACTTACTTTTTTATACACCCTGTAAAAAAACTAGAACAAAGGAATGAAAAAAGTCTGGTTGAAACATAACCGAATAAAGAAATGATTATCAGAACATGTAATGAAATTTTTTATCAGAATATTATAAAATGAACGAATACGATTTAATAATCACTATTTCTAGACTTTATCTCGCACGCCGTTATAGTACAGAACTAGGGGAAGCAGATTTACCACTCTATTAACTGAAAGACCGATCACCATTTTCCCTGGCATCGCTTTAGGTACTTTTATGTACGTAGAACGCTATATGTATAGCAATCTGATGGCTCAGGTTGAACATATGTGGCTCGATATATTCACGATTCATTTGGGCAATATGATTCTGTCGATAACGCGCCGCCTGTAATTCCTGTTTCAAACATATATATAATTAGATAAGAATTATTTATATAACACATGCATGTCCTGATATTTTATTCGAATAACGATAATTAATCCTTTAAAGGGATTAATTACAAAATACAATTTATGAAATATATATGTACATATATATAAATACTGTATTTACGATATCATTCCTATTTTCAAGTGTATTTCTTGAGATAAAGGAAAAATAATTACTACAATAGTAATAGACATTTTGTACTCTACTTTACTTTATTTGTTCATGAGAACATTCGATAGATTGGTATAACGAGTTGGAATAACAGCTTGTAGGCAAGGCCTAGAGGCAGCTTTCTATGTAAACGAGGATGAGGGTGATATTCGTGAAAAAATCACAATTTTTGGAATTGCGTTAATTTATATTGTCAGCTTGAGATTTAAAAGATACAAAGCGAAAATAAACGGTCAACATTAAATTATTTTAAGCAATTACAAAGTTCTGTTTCCCAATTTTAACATCTGTAAGCTTATTAATAATATCCTCGTAACAAAGAGTTTTTAGAGTATCCATTTTTATGTACGGTATTGCCAGCGCGTTAAGCTTTTATTCCGCCAAAGTACTGCGTAAATAATGTTTTCATTACGGATTTTTAAAATTCGATTATAAAATTCGATTTTTCGGAAGCGATGACTATATTCTCAAGCTTTCTTCGCTATAATCATGTATGTGTACGTAAATTTAAATTTATCGCTTATATCTTTATATGTCAGCTCTTCTACACGAATAAGTAACTATTCTATCACAAACGGTTTAAAATATTCTGCTAGAAGCTTCACCTCCTTTTAATCGTGCGTTGTTCTCATTGCTATCATCGAAAAATACTTTATTTTTGTAATTCAGCACCTTTTTATATTTGATTGGAGTAATATTCCCAAACATCTCGAAATCGTTAGGCATATTTTTAATAAAATTGTTTATGCTACGTATAACGATACCACTGTAGATATTGGACGTGTGGACGATTTTCTAACAACAATCATTTTATCTAAAATCTTTCCCCAAACACACGTTAATGAAAATATAAGTTTATTAAATAATGTAATCGCTTCTACTCGAACTGGCTTTTCAGTTTCATTTATGGATAGTTTGTTTAATGCTATTTAATGTTAACGTAATTCTCTTTTAAGCCACTTGTTACAGGAGCTTGGGCAGACCAATTTGTATTTGGCAAAGGTTTCGTAATAAGTATTATTATCTGCATATATGTTTTCATTAAATATAGAAATTAAAGTAAGTGGATTTGTTTATTTCACGCAGTAATGGCAAATATTCTAGTACCTAATATCTAATTTGCCTACTGGTAAACGCAACTTTGCAGGCATATTCGCCTTAGGGTTAAATACATTTGATCGTACGTTATTAAGTGTCCTAGCTAATCAGATCATTGGGATGCTTCTTGCTCATTCTTGTTTGCTAATAACTTTTCTAATTCCATCTCGAGATTTTTTCTGACATCTTCGTTTCTAACGTACCACGGAGCATTAACTGCTGTACTTGCAGCTTCCGTTTTTTAAACGTTGCTTATAGCAACTGTACCCACGCCAGAGTTCGATCCGAAATTTTATTCGTTGGATTCAGTTTTGAGTTTCTTCGCTCTGCATAGCCCGTGTTTCTTCTTTTTAGTTGAATCTTATTTTAATCTTTTTCTCAATCCATCCTTGTCTGGATGTGATGGTAAAGCGTCTGGATTTTTCCTCGTTCGCTTTTATTTTCCATTTAAAGAACCAAGCTTGTGGAGTTAGTAGGGATTGCCGCAGTAGCTAAGAAGCAATGTCAGCGTCATCGTGCATTGTTAAAATAGCGGTGTCATCGGCAAGAGTTGAAGGAGAAGCGGTATCCTGTGATATACACGGGGAAATGGACGTAACTCGTGCATTTGCTTCTAATTGGCAAAAATAGCATCTCTCTTTTCTCTCTTTCTTAATTCCCTGTTGCGATTATAAATATAATTTCTATGGAATTTATAAAATATTATTATCTACAATAATAAATATAGTAGTATTAAGAAAAATATAACGTTTAGCTGATGCACAAATGACGAAATACGATTGCAAAAGGATAAGAAAACAAGAAACGGTAAAGAAGTTTAAATGGATTTCGATTAGCTACTCAAATTGACCTTGAGTTAATCGAACGTGCAGCGATACATCGTTGGAAGTTGTCCGAAACAGGGACACGAGATGTAACGTTAGAGAAACGAACGGCGGACAGAAAGGCAAACAACAACAGAGACGGAAAACGAAAATGAGAAAAAGAAAAAAACTTTCTTGCAAGACACTGTGTAGATGGCTGGGGTTAACAGGGGGACGGAAAGGAGGGATAATTGAATACAACTTGATCGAGCCGCGCGTTTCCACCCCATTAAATCGGGCTTAAGTTCGTAAGAGAGAGAAAAGGAGTTAGGGGCGGAATTGAGCAGGAAGCAAGAGGTCAGAGAAGGACGAGAGGGAAGAGAGCGCAGACGGTGGTAGGAGGAAGTAAGAAGAAAATGGAAGCAGGAGAGCGAGAGGAGGAGAGAGCGATGAGGACTAGAGAAAAGGGGGCTAGTGGTGGGCTCTGGTAGCACGACGGAAAGGCGAGAGAATGTTTACTGCTACCCCAGCTGGGGGCCAATCAGTATAGCCCCTTACACCCTTCCAGGCGAAGACTCTTAACCCCTGCCTCTCTCGCCACGGCAGTCTTCCAGGACGTTGTACAGTCGTACAATAGAAACGCGCCGGCAATAGCTAAGCCGATGTCGTTATACAGCCGGATTATTCCTCAGCCCAGTAAAGCTCCGTTATGGCGATAATCAAATTAACTCGCTTCGAATTTTAAAGACAGCGCGCGCCACCGCCCCTTTGCCGGTAGAGCCACTGCCAATTTGGCGCAGCTGGCCTCACATCGGATTACTCGGTCACCCAGTTACTGATACCGTCTTTGTCTTTCAACCTCGCTGACAGCGGCCCATAAATTTGGACAACCTAATCTAACGTATCGAAAGACATTGGTCATTTCAAGGAAGATGGAGCGGAGGACATGTACCTCGTTTTATCGATACAGCTTATCCAAGGTGCCCAAAACGATCGGTTATCTTATCGCTTGTCAGCGGCAATTTTCAATAAACCGACCAAAACTAATTGCAAACCAAAGTTTCTAATAAACAATATTGATGGAAAACATAACGCAAGTTTATGTTACTATGTTACGTTGAATCGGATCCGTACAAATTGCGCTATTTAACAAAGTTTTAAAATAGCTACTGTAAAGGAGTAGCATTTTTTAAGTAAAAGTCATGTCAATAAAACGTTTTATAATTGTTAATAATGATACTGCAAGAGAGTTCCATTGCGTACATTTAGTTAAGTATGGATCATCTATTTTAAAGGCGACGTAATTCCATTTTTTGAAAAAGTTGTCAAAACAAATTCAGATACACTCTGGTGTGATTTTATTTACAAACAATTTATAGTTTACGTCTCAAAATATGTTTTATTTAAAAAATCATTTACTTTGAATACGATGCAAATCCCTATAACCTGTAGCCTGCCCAAAGAGTCGACATAATATTAGCAATGAAACAAATGCGATTCAGTAATATATTCGTAAATTGTTGTTACACTTAAAGTATTATTAAATTAATAATAGCTTTACATTTATATCGGGCTGATCAACGCGATAAACATTTATTTAATATTTAGAAACTTGAATTATTTATTTAACGCTTCAACGCGAATCTAAACTTTGTAATAAATTTCAATGAAATGTCTGGATATTTCGAATGTCTTTCTCTAGCTCATTATTTAAGGAAGGAATTACGTTAATAACAAATTAGAATATGGTCAAATATAAAGATATGATGCAATTATTGCCTTACATCAAGAGTATTTTAAAACGCTTTCACATAAGGATACGAAATGAAAAATAGAATGTATTCGATGTTAACCTCACAAGCACACTGTTACAGTAGATAAATAAATAAATATTGAAATGCAACAATAGTAAAATAATTAAATAATTAAAATTTGATGAATTGTGCAACACGCTAATTTCGAAAGTGGCGTAAGTCCATTGATGACCCCGGAAAAAGGTGTCGGTCTAGTTAATTTTCAAAAAAATTATTTATATAATGAATTTACATCTGTTTAAACATATAGAGACGTGGAGAAACCAAGTGGACCGCGTCCGGATTTTTCAATCGATGGAAATGCAAACTTGGACATCTCGAAGCAAAGGAAAATGAATTTAGACCACTTTTAAAATATACGGTCCAACATGTACAAACAAAATACGTGGTGGAAAATTGTTTGAGGTACGATCATTCATATAACATAAAAACATTTATATTCATTAGTTTTGCATGCTCGTGTATTGGAATGAAATACGGAACATTCAATAATTGGTTGTAACTGCCAATTCAATTAGACTCCACCCGAACCATGTATACAACTGTGTTTAATTTCAACTTTGCATAGTTGACATTCTAAATTAATAACAAGGATTACTTTACAAGCTGCATAGCGCACTTATATTGTTTGTACTTATGTAATATATTGTAGTGTGCGTGTGTTTGTATATTCATGATATTTGTGGTTCGCGGTTTACCACTAAATCTAGGTTTTACCTTCAAATACGTTGTAACTTGATTTATAACGTAACGGTGTATCAACAAAACGTTTTATTAACAAAGACCAGATACACATATGCATGTAATATAATTTACGCGCATTCACTTTTCTGCTTATTTGTACTTATTTGTATCGTTTCGTGGAAAATGATTGAAAATCAAAGGAATTTAAACTAGTTTAAAAGAGATAGCTTTGATTTTCATGGAATATTTCCAATTCCGATTTCATAGAAAACCGATGCATGGTAGGAAAAACGAACAAGTCTCGTGCCTTATAATATCTAACGTTGGGTAAAGTAACACAGTCTGTCCCGATTCTTTTCAAAGTTAAATCCGCACAAGTTCTTGCCCTGTGCTCTTCCGTATAATGCTCCAAAGTGCAACGGCTTGCGTTTAGAAGCATTGTTCCCAACAACTAAAATTCGCCAGACGTGCATAGCATTACAAAATGATCGGATAGCTGGTGAAAAGTAATTGGGTCGCGATGAGTGTCCGCATCTTGAGGTAGTCGTCATATTTGAAAGAGATTCGTCGCGTAATCCGCCTAGAATCAAGTGTAATGACTTTTCCACGACAAGAAAGCCAGAACTCATGTCAAATCGATGTATTTGCCTGCCTAGACGATCCTTCCATGAAATGCATCATGAAATGTATGCTAAAAAGACTGCAACCACTCGTAATAATAGACTGCTGAATGAGATTACCAATTCTGAGCCATTACGGATAAGAGTATCGCGTTCTCTCTGTCACCTGTTTAACGTCGCGCTTCTTTTCTTTCCGTATACGCTCAATTTGATTTATCGAATTGTTTCGTTTTTTGAATACACACGGAACATTGGAGGAAATGTAAATTCTTCAATTTTACTTCTTTCAAATTATATCTACATATGGTGAAATAAAATATGGTCAAACTATCGATTTTTCACAAAACGTAATTCCAAAATTTATCGCTTTGTTAAAACAAATTGATATTTTAATCGATACCGTATAATTGAATTACGAGCTTTTAGCAATTATGATGTTCACTTTGATATTTCCTTACAATTTTAAATATTCATTATTATCCTAATGACACTGTCCAATCGTCGGCAAAAGCACAGCATCTAATAGTTCCGTTAAAAAGCTTCTGTTCAACGATACTTTACGCGAACGTGTATTCGGATATAATTGAAAAGTAGAAATATCAAAATATAGCGAATTTAAAAGAATTTAATTTATTTCCACAACATTTTCTCGCATGTCGAATCGTTTCAAAGCTGTAATCTAATCTATTCGCGCGGACTGCGGATCACTTTAGCTAATCCCTAATTGAAATACATTCGATACCATAAGCTGCATATTATCGTAACAATACATTAATAATATACAACCATTACGATATGTATTCCGCGCCTAGTCTTCCCTAACGAATTTCAACAAAAGTTGTTTTATTCTCGTAATATGAAACGATGGATATAAAAATATGAACGAAATATTAGCTTTCGGTATCTGTTACTGTAGCGTGAGAGATATACTTTTGCACTTTCGCATAATAATTTGATACGAGGTGTACAATATTAGGATACATATTGCACATCATTTAATTGAAATAATCTGATTGCATCGATCAGTCGGCTCGTATCTCTTAAATACCTACGTTCCATCTGCAGCTAACAACATTACCAAATGCGTAACATCCGGTGCGGATATGATTATAGAACATTAATGCGGTTATTAGATAACCATATACGAACCGTAATATCGATTTGGTCATTATTCGGCTGGTATTTTGAGGAAGAGAGAACGAAAGCGAAGAAAGTTGCTGGTAATAGAAATAGCCGATCTGAAATCTGTCGTTTCCTGCAGAAGCTAGTCAGAAGCGGCACGACAATCAGTGCAAGAACGCAACTTGCATGCAAGGGAATCTGCGATTTCACGGAGATTCTATTTTGCAAGGTAGCGATCCGTATCACCAATCAAGTTCTTTCAATCCTCGACGATCCAATCGAAGCGCTCTTGTCTCTGTTCTCTCCTTTCTACCACCATCTTTCCTTCTTCCACGTGTACCGCGCTTTCTCCGATTTACCTTCGAATCACGACATCTATATCCTTCTCAATAAACGCCCTTACGCATACGTTTCAGAACGAAAGCCGTAACTTTCCTGCGAAATTAAAAGAATATTTTTACCATTTGTCCTCATTTTCCAACAGAGCGTAGCCGTTTGGCTTGTTTCAGAATCGCCACGTTTCCGTAGAAACTGGAAAGGTGTTTCAGCAACAGTTGAAGAGAAGAGAAGATAATCGATATCAAAATATTGAACCGGCTAGCAAGTTTGTCTTCCAGAAGTAAAATTCTTCTGAAGTAAAAACCAGTGGAAGTGCTCGCAATAGCTATGCGTCGTAAAATTATACATAGCGACATTTAGAAGAAGGAAAAATACAGGGAATCTCATTAGCTCTAGCTGGATGGTGGTGAAAATTGCGAATTATTCTTATGTTTATCGGTTGAGAAGACTCGATGAGGGTAGACGGTCTTGTCGCACGAAAAAATCAGAACGACAAAATTGGTAGTAAAAATGGTCTTCCGCTAACTCGGGCGAGAGGATCGAGGACTTTGCCTTGGCCGATCTTCTAACCAACCGAGGTGGAAGCTATGTATATCCAGAAGGGACTGGAAGTAAGGATTCGAGTATATATAAGCTCGAGGGAGTGGATTAGAAGAGGTCTGGAGGCTTTGGCGGATCGGTCGGACTCGTGTTTAAGTAGCCCACGTTGTGGGATAGTCCGACTTCTTGGTTGGGATTAGCTTAGTTACAGATAACTAAGTCGAGATTTGGAGAAGCTGAAGATACGGATGGAAGAAAGTAGGCAGAGAGATGAAGAAAACGGCGGGGGACAAAGGAAACGCAGATGGGACGATAGAAGGAGAAAATCAGGGAGAATCCTCGGAAGCCGAGAAAAGCGACAGTCCTGAAATCGGTTTACCTCTACAGAGAATTACCGGCATGTATGCGTACACGACTACAAATAACCGTAAATTGTCGGTGAGGAGTTTGATTATCTTTCCGGCCTCTCTAGGACGCGAAGTGACATCAGCCGGATATTTCTGAAGCGGATAGAAGGATATTGTGATCCCTACGGTGAAACAGCCGCTGGCTGAGCAGCCCTTTGCGCAGACCAATGTCTCGCGATATTACACGGCTCCAGTTGCTATACAGCGAGAGAAAGAGAGAGGGAGAGAGAGAGAGAGACTAGCTCGGCGAGCAGAGACAACCAAACAAGATCTCTATTCTTGCTCGGAGTTAATTGTCTTGCCAATGTAGGATTAGCAGACTGAAGAGCAGGACTTACTGGCCTTCTGTGCGATCGCTTACTCCCTTAACCGACATTACGAAGTTCACCCCGATCTTCCCCTTGACCTTGTCATTTCAAACTTTCTTTCGTTCTTCGCGCCGTAACGTATCGTTATTCCTATCCACGTTATCGTTTCTTTCCCGATTTATTTTTATTTTTATCGTTGCTTGCCTTTTTCTTCTTTCTTGCATCGTCTTCCAACCGTCCTGATTTTTCCTTTACCAGGCAGCAATTTCGCTGTCCATCTCGATCTCTATAGATTTTTTCGATTCTGTTACGATTCTAACCACGTCAAAATCTTGATTTCGGCGATCTCGATAACCGTTGCCTGTGACGAATGACATCCCTAGCTCCTTCAGTATACCCTACATGGTATACCAACCATTGTACGAACAATGGAATACAACTATACCAATGACAGTCAAGCTACAAACCTACCGAATACAGTAGTTGAGAAATTCTAATTAGAATTTTAAATATTAATACGTTGTTTGCACATTATCAAAGTTACAATCAAAGTTACTCTTTCATTATCATCTGCAATTTCCTATACAATTCGATTGAAATATTTTCTATTATACGTATAATTCGCCTCTTTCTAATTGGATGATTTGCTATCTTATCGCGCTAAATTCAATTAAATAACTAGGACTATTTGTAATAATTCGTGCTTTCAAAGTTAATCAATTGAAAAGTTAATTAGAAAATTGATTTTGTGCAATTTAATAATCTATGAATAATGTCTACATTTATTGCATTTGTGTATTAAATTAAACAAAATACAACAGGCTTAATGCTGATCATTTTTGCCTTTCAACAGCTTTTGCACTTTAATCTGTTGGTCTTCTTTCTGCAATGTAAGACATGCACTTCAATTTCATACGAACGTTGCAGCATAGTTACGTTCAAGGCTAAAGGCTCTTTGTGGTTGACATTTGGATATCGACATTGAAACTCAGCTGGCTTATTTCAAGAATGAAGATTAACGTAGTTCGATAACCCTCTTATCATCCAAGCGCATAACTTTCTCTATTTAAATGCTAATAGATTTGAAACGAGTCACTTTAGCTTCTAACTTGTAACAAATACTTTATCCAAAATATATGACATTCGTTCCATTGATTTACTTCATTGTTTCGTGTTTTACATAGCACATATTTCAATTTAAAGATAAGGTACATATTATAACGTATTCCAGGCGAATGCGAATAAAAATGATAGAGTATTACAAGTATCGGAAATTACGATAAGCTTGAATCATCGATATCAAACTATTTAGTTAATTTAAAAATTGGCATTATATATAATAACATATAAATGGGCTTGGACGTCGTTCTTTGTTTGAAATGTTTAAAACGAGCAACGAGAAACTTTAATCTTCAAGCTATTGTCAAAGTCGATTAATCATATCGAAACAAGCTGTGGTTAATCAGACGGAAATAGCAGATCGATTAGAGAACCACATAAACTGTGTATCTATTGTTCATCTTTAAGAGCAATATCGAGAATCTAGGGATCAGCTTTACTTAGCCCTGTTGCAATCTCCAGTGTGTTGTTTCGCGTACCAGTTTTAGTTAAAGCAGATTGAAGGGAAGGGCAAGAGAATGGTCGAGAGTAGGCTGTGTTGACGTTGAAAGATGGTAGTGCTCCTTCTCTCTGGCCGCTACTTTCAGCATGATATAGCACCATCCAAATGCGCTGATAGATCCAATTTACAGAACGCCTTTAACACACCATACCGACTCATACCCAAAACTTCCACCACAAATTCGTTCACAGTGTTAAAGACAATTTTTAACTTTTTAAATCTCCTGCCTGGCTTAACCCTTTGAGCAATAGCGAATGATATAGCTATTTCTTCGTTTTGTTCAATTTAATCAAAACTACTTCTTCAGCAAGAATTAAATAACATATTTTTCACGAGGTAGAAGAAACACTTAGAAACTGGTAGCTAAAATAGTACGAATCGGTAATTAAAGTTACACATATCGAATGACATTAAGGTTAATAGTTTTTATAATAGTTTAATAATAGTTTTTAGCCAACAGTGTTACACAAAATGGAACGCGTTAATCAACGACAAATATAACCATAGTATGATACTATGAAAATAATAATAATAATAATAATCTCTAACATCAGTCATATTTATTTTAAAACGTTAAATGTTAATATAAATAACTGCAATACGAAAATAAAGTATTATATTGATTAACACAGTTACGTGAAACAGCAGACCTGACAACCTCGCTGCCATTCGTGTTTGTAGGTATTATTTTTGTTAGAAACGTGGTTGAAAAATTTAGTAAAGTTATTACATTTTATCTCCAGAATTAATAATTACCAAAGGAAATTCGTTAAACTCGAGTAAATTATTTACCAAGAATAAATAAATTAGATCGGCTGATTATAACGATAACGTTGTCTTGACGGAGACACCATCGTCGTGCTACTTTGCCACATTTGCAATAATTTGCTTAATGTCTACTGACAAATTGCAGAATA
Organism: Bombus hortorum; assembly: GCA_905332935.1. Lineage (NCBI taxonomy): Eukaryota > Metazoa > Arthropoda > Insecta > Hymenoptera > Apidae > Bombus > Bombus hortorum. The sequence continues at coordinate 4,797,206 of HG995204.1, forward strand.
TATATAGAATATATACATAAAGAACGATCGAGTTGCTAACCATAGTTTTTTTGTGGTCTTTGGACCCTAACGATGAGTACAATATAACGGAATTAAAAAGTGTGACAAGGAATTTCAAACGAAGCGTAGAATAACGCTACGATGCTCGCGACAAATCATTTTCGAGCACCCTGTACATAGCATCAGCTATGCATATAAGATCCAAGCGATTAATCCGCGTAGAGCAATTAGTAGTACAGAGGATCCGACAATCGGGCTATAGGTCTCGATTTCAGTCTCTGGAGGGCTGAACCAAACACCTCGTCAGGATGGACGTGCCTGTAGCTCGTGTGAGCCCAGCTGACCCTCGACGATTAATAGTAAACTTAATTATTGGATCTCACGCCATACCAACGCGTCGCACTTCTCCTACGCACTTGTGCTCCGCATCTATGGTCTATGCTTGTATGCCGCGTGTGCGTGAAAATACGCACTGCGAGCGTCACTTAAAATTATACGTTCTTCAAGACGAAAGGACTTTGTAAAAATTGAACCAGTCGACTTGAGTTTTCTTTAGAAGCTAGAAAGATTGCTTTTCTAGATGTCGTATAGAGAGAGTATTGACAAAAATTACAATTGGTTGGAATCGCGAAAAAAAATAACAAAGGTCGCTTCTTGAAACTTTTTATCCTGTAAATTAAACTGTAATTAAAGTCTAGAAAATATATTTTCTAGATTTATGTCAGTTATATGCATACTGAAAATTTCCTTTAAATCGGCAGATGCAGAAACTTTTCATACGCATATAACTGACACTTCACAAAACGTATCTCTCAAATTTTCTTCACGCCTCCGACCAACTGCAATTCCTCAATATTTTTTTTACACGACGTCTAGTAAACTAATCCTTTTAACTGTTAAAAGAACCTCAAGCCTTTCTATTCCAAATTCTATTGTAAATTCTATTCTAAAGGGTGTTTGATAACTCCTCTAATCGGCCAACGCTTCTTCTCTTCTCTTGGATCAACATTTTGTTCGTTACCTGATCTGCAGCGATCACCTTTTTCCAAAAGGCGTCGTTTTGCGATAGATATATAGCACAAAATGTCATACACTTAAACGATTATTTAGGAAGCTGATATTTTACATCTGTGTCGAATAATAGTCCCGTGTGAATTTGCCACGATCGTAATAACAGATAGTTGACATTTTTTATTTCACTGGCTTGTGGCGGTTGCAAAGATTTTCACGATCTGACAATTCTGTTTTGCGACCCATAGTTTAGAAGCCTTGCTAATCCTCTCACAGTTTCTTTTCTAATCTTTCTTTCGTATGTATGTAAAACAAGATATCATCGACAAAGACCAATCTTCCAACTTCAGCAACTGCAATGCGGCGCCAAACAAGCACATTTTCGCCATTCTATTAAAAAGCAACTTGCAAATCTTTTTACGTTCAGTTTGTCTCGTCGTGCAAACAAAAGTTACGCCTTTCTTCCAAGTCTATTCGAATAATAAAACAATCGCTTTTCTAATGTGAAATTTCATTTATTCACACACAGATTGAGATTAATCGATGGATTCTTTAAATATTTACGTACTTTGTACTTCTGACTTCCAAGTCATACAATTTTTTTAATACAAGCAATTGCATAGAGCACCATCCGAGGAATTTACACGCTTTAGATCATTCTCAATATCGCGTTTTTGCTTTTCAATCTTTTATTTTTAATTTTTGCTAATTTTGTCGCATTTACAACTTTCGACCACTTACGAGTTTGTTAATTATGTCGTATTCTATTTCGATGATTAGAATGCTATTAGTTTCGTACTAAATTCTTCTGATTACAACTTACTCGATCGAATCAAGGAAAGAATAGGTACGTTGTATATCAATATTAGTAAAATGTAAGTGTTGGAATTTATTGAATCTGTTTATTCAAATTTGATTACGGTGACTGATACAGCAACAGAGCGTGATTGTCGACGGTCGAAGTAAAACTAAAGGAATTACGAAAGAAGGGTGTTGTTAAAGAAACGGAGTAAAAAGCTTTTATCGGTCAGATGGTTGAACCGACACTAGTAAGATACAGGGTGAGTCGCAAATCGTGCTATAATCGGGTACGGGGTGATTTTACATTAAAAACGAAGTCGGCAATATGGAATAAAAAATCTCTACATGTCGCTTTGTCTTCGAGGAAACCGAGTTTGGAAATTTGTCAAGCATACTTAGACTTGGCCAAGTATTGACCAGGTATGAATAAGCAACCAAGGCGAACTTATTATACATGTTAAAATATGTACAAAATGTAAAATAATATTTTTCCGTTTAAGGTTTCATTTCCAAGAAAATAAAGTTGGAACGGTCTGTTACGAAAATTGTGAAATGGTCTGATATACGCGCATGATATATTTTCAAATTTACTTTTCTCGGGAAAGCGAGGCACCCTATGAAAAAATTTTACCTTACATTTTTGACTTATTTCCACATGTAGTTTAAGCTCCTGCCGATTATTTGCTCTTCTTTGATCCAGCAATCAGTCAAATTTAAATATACATGTCAAATTTTCAAACTCGATTTTCTCGGAAACGAAACCTCGAATGAAAAAATGTTAAAAGCATATTTTTCTTATTTTTTCAGGTAGAATCACTGTGATTTCATATATATATTTTTTTTTATTTTTGAAACAAGGAAAGGTATCCACCGCTGAAAAATACCACGTTCGGAGCTTCTACTGTGCTTTTCATAAAACGCATAATTTGAAAAGTTCTTCGTAAAACTTGAATAGCTATACGATATGTACATGTGTTAGTCGCTAGCTACGAAAAGTTGCCGATAATTCGAAAGGAAGGAATTGGTTTGGGAATATTTGCAGGTTGGTCATCGCTGAACGGAAAAGTTTCTTCGTATCGGTTTGAAGGTGACCTATCAGACTGGTTGTAGGAGGCGAAGCCTCGTTTGCCTAGGTGAAGCAACATTTTGCATGAAAAGTAGAATGGTATCGAGTGAAGTCGTGGACAGGCCGGATGAAACGATCGTGGTCGCGTATCGTGAAAGAGCGCGCGTGGGATGTACTTGACGTATTGCTCGAGTGATCGGATATCGATTAGTCTGCCGCACGGCTAGTCCACAACACCCTCCATGAGTCGTAACTTGCACTCGAATGCTATTCCACTAATTACCAAGGCGACAGGGACCACTGTGGTTGGCACTTCTGACGGTGGATCTTGACGGTTCCACGCATATGGGCCGGGGTGAACTGGCCAGATTATCGGCTAGGCGTATGCGGTTAATCACTGACCGATCGTTAAGGTACATTATCCTCCTTCATTATGCAGCGGCATTATCATTATAATCTTCCTGAATTTTCAGCTAATTTTATACTTGCGGTTCATGCTCAAACCTCCCCTTATCCGCCACTCTCGATTATGCTACGGCCAAGCTGAATCGTTTGTCCTTTATAGTTTGCGCATCGTTATCATGGATTATATGAATTATTATCACTTTATAACTAGGTCTCGCGCAAGCTTAAGAGGTTATGCCACCTTGATAATATCGAAACAAAGGTTACCTCCACAAACTCATTATTGCAAAATAATCCATCTACTTGAAATTAGTATTTCATCGTAAATGAAACACGCGATATACTTTGACAAATTTCTGATTCTAAAAATATTTTTTACTCCCATCGAAATGACAAAAGCTGTCTTTTACGCTATTTAACACGTAAGTAAATATCCTTTGTATAAACAACATATTTCTTACTCGAACGCTATAACGCTATAAGTAAATGTACACACGGTGTGCATTTATTCTTGCAATCTTTTTAAAATGATTCAGTATAGTTAATGTAAACAATCCCAATCTGGAAATTTGGAAAATTATGAAATTTTTGGGATATGTAGAACATATATATATAGGTAACTATAACGAAACGTTAACTCCAAGAGCCCAAATTGGCAATTCCGCTATTTTTAGATTTTATGTTACAATTCACAAACCGTAAGAGATAGAAAAAAAGTTTTCAGACAAAAGTTACTTCTTTTAACGAGGACGGTCATTTGGTCAAAGCCTTGCCGATTGTGTATACAGTTAGAGAAAAGTAATAAACAAAAATGCACAATAATAAAAATATTCATAATAGATCCTTATAATCAGAACGCTAATAAAGTATGTACACATTTGAAACGGAAAAGGGCATCCGTTACTGAGAAATATTATGTTCGGATAACACAACATTCGCATGCAGGGTATTCGGATAATGGGTGTTCCGATAAGGACGGCTCTACTGTAAACATTCTTATCATACAGAGACCGCATTTCGTTCTCTGTCTGTTTATACTGTTAAGTGTTGCAGCCAGATAGTGATTGCGTACGTAGACTTATTGCTATTCCAAATAAGATGCTAACAAGTTGTCTGCAAGACATAAACAGTAGTATTTACATTTCAGTATTTAGGGCAAATACTTCTATCTTGTCTTTTTCCTATTTGAATATATATTTATTATTTTTATTTTCATATTCCAAAAGGATAATCTCATTCTACTATTTATTAGTTACAGTCGGACCAGTTGTGTTCAAATGACGCCATAAACTGTGTATACATATCTATAGTTTAAGAAAGAAATTTTACTATTATACTTTACTTTTACATTTTTATAAGCAAAATGTTTTTTAAATACACAATATAAAATATTTATAAAAAGTAAAAGCTATAAAATATATTTCAACGTACTAAATATTTCTACTATTATAACTAAGAAGATTCTTGAAATATTTATTTTATTTAATCTTTTTTAGTTAAAGTATAGTTTCATTATTGCTGGCTTTTTAAGATAAATTTACTAGTTTGATTTCGGCATGCACAAGTCGAAGAAATTCGTTGGAAATGAGAGATTATTGTTGAATTCTGATAATAAGAATATACATCAGTTGTCTCTTGCGTCACATATTTGGGTTGCGTTGCACAATTATCTTGCGAGTGCAATGCTTATAATCGTTCCACCTCTAATCTTTAACTTTTTCATCCGTCATAATAAAACCAACTATAACGAAGAAGTGGGAAAACTTCATTCAAAGTTACGAAAGATCTTGGATTAAAATATCTGCTTTATTCGTTCACGACTTGATAAATCAATTTCACAATATTTAGATTAACTTTCCGCTTCTACACTTGGTTGGGCTTTGCAGATTTATTGGCTTCTTAGTTCCAGTTTCGCTATTCCTGTATAAAATTGTAATTACGCTCCTGTGTTTCAATTCCTTTCTGTTTCATAGAATTGTTAAATTCTGATGAACTTTGGAAACTTGTTCCTAACAGTATATAATAATTCTGCTCCATTGAAAATTAATAAAGGCTAATCGACAATCATCGGCTTTAATGAACTTGAAATCGGTTTCATTGAAGTGAAGGTCCACATTGTGAACAACTTTTTCCTATACACGAAATCTTCGTTATCGAGATATCCTGACGCTAGCATGACTTAATTTTTATTTCATCCGATTTTCTAAATGTGTCGTAAATTCGATTGCTACTATTTATCATTATTTTTATGCAGGTCGTTTCCTTTTTGATATCTTCGTTGTTTTTGCGGATAAGGAAACATATACGGGGAAAAAGTTATTTGGTTTAGAACGGCGAATATCGTGTTTCGTGTTTTTCTTTTCCTTCAAAAATATCTTGTTTCGACGTTCCAAGTTCATCGACCATTTGTTTCATAATAATGGGATATTTCTAATTGACAGGAAATGAATTTTAAACATATGGATATGTTGATCTTGAAACAACCTTGAGTAGACATTTCATGATAATTGTGAGGGAAATAGGAAATTTCCTTATTTTTGCCTAAAATTGTTATTATTTTACAAGAAATTCTCGATATAGCCTCCGTTATTTTCAAGACATTTTCCTATACGACACACGAATGATTGATCATTTCGTTGCACGTTCGATCATAGTTGGAGAAATGATGTAGTCGCTGTGCATCTACAGAATTCCTGACGGCTTCTCCATACATTAGCACCATTTCAATTTTTTCTTATTGGCCGTACACGTCGACGTGAACGAAACGAACAAGACGAAAGAGTTTTTCACTGCTTCAATTAACACGTCGACTCAATTGCGTTTCGATTCGTAGGATCTTTATAATCGTTACAGATAGTAACACCAGAAGTGTCATCAAACAAAGTTGATGATACTTAACAATACAATTTATTGGAATCTCGAAAGCAAGGCCAGTCGAATTTAACATCTCCTGTAAAATAATAAAATTTTGGTCAATGGTTAGAAAAAGTTCAATTTCTTACTTTTCAAATTACCACAAAGTTTCTATCAACGTCATCTCAAGGTAGCATGTTATAAATCCATTATTTATCAACTAAAATAATACAATGATAAAAATATGCAAAGAACTATTTTCTCATACATTTTTTTGTATCTGCACAAGAAACGAAGATATATGTGTGCTACTAAACATACTAGCTCAAAAACTAGGAACTATACGTGATACATATATAGTTCGTATCGATGATTGCGGAAGGGATGCAAGTGTCATGGATGAAGAAATGAAGCAGACAACGAACTTCCGTAGATTAAATTATAAGCAAACGAAAATTATGTCCTGATTATTAAACGGCAAAATTATTTAATCGCGCATTTGTACTGGCCGTTGCATGTACTTTTATTGACATGATGAAGTATCAGGTTTTAATGAGCACCGAGCCAACGCTTCGACTTCCTAGACATTTAACTTGCACAATTTCTGGAAATTTTAACTATCGGAAAAACAGTGAAACTTTGTCGCGCTTCCTACCTTCGGTAATAAAAACGAAACTTTACGTTTAGAATTTGCACGGCGTTAACGGAACGTTTGTTCTTGAGTTCTTGTAAAAGTTTTATGCCCATTCCAGTGCAAAGTGTATATTTCCTTCTCCAATAGTTTAAACGGATTCAAACATAATAAAGTTGTTATCCTAGTTATATGCTGCTACATATTGATTTATTAATTTATTCGCGCATTCAACTTTCAATTATTGAAAAGAAATAAATTTGGTTTGCAAAGGTTTGCCGATCGGGAGAATGGAAATTACCACGTTCACGTAGATACGTATGCATTAGGATATGGTGAATGAGAAGAGAAAAAGTCGCAGAATCTTAAACGTTATAATAATATATAAGGCGTCTCAGCTAATTTTAATAGGTGGGGACGATTCGGAGATTTCAATGTCAACGTCAGCTGTAGTATTTTGAATACAACACTGTATTTTTTATATCAAAGCATGGGAAGATGTTGAATTCCAAGTAAAAGAGTATTGTGCTTTACTAGTCCCAATACGTTAATGTCGTTACTGATTCGTTACTTAGGGAGATTTTCCAAGTGTCGATAACCAATTAACCAAATAACCAAAACATTTGATTCATATTTTATTATATCGATGATATTCAGAAGGCGAAAACAGGCCTCAAAGTAGGGCTGGAATTTTTCTTAATACCTCGGAAACTTCTTGAAGTACAAAAAAATATTGTATACAAAAATTATTTGTCTTTTAGTGGCAAATTTAATTACGTAAATTGTTTTTCAAAATGACTACTTACATAAGCATTACACCAAAAGTTAATATTTTTTGCTTTTTTCTTTGTTTGGTAGTAGAGGACATTTCAAGATACAACATTTCACCTATATCCTTGTAAGATATTGTATAAACTTAAGAATTTTCAAATTTGAAAAAGCTTAAAAGAAAGCTAAAGTTTAAGCTCCAAGTTTCAATGAAAATGTTAAAGTATTTACTTTGAATTTTCTCCTTGACGAAAGGCCTTTGATCTCATCAGACGGATACATTATATAGAAATATCTAATCCGAACGATGAAAAGTGTTAATCGCGAGTATTAAAAATTCCTAAAAGTACGAGTATTTTATGAACTGCTCGGTTTCATAAAGCTACCCAACGTAGCGCAACCTCTTAAATCATCCTGTCGACGATGGTAGTAATTATATTTGGATCACTGGCCCGTAACAACGATTTTCCGGCAAGAGGTTTCTAATGAGAGTAGCAAGTAAGTTGGAATTTATATTGCTCAAGTAATCGGAGAAATCTTTGCTTAAATCATTTTATGGTCAAACACATGAAAGTGTTTGATACCTTATATATCTTACATTTTGATAATTCGAATAGTATACTTAAGATTCAAGGCGAGATCAAAGAAATAAATGCAGTACAATTTAAAAGCTACTGTTGAAGTATAATACTTGCATCTGATCCTCGCATTCATTTCTCATTTTTCTGTTTTCACGTCTTCCATCAATGATTCCGAGTAGTAGAAATGTAATCCAATGATAATCCAAGTATCGATTATGGAATTTATTTAGTACTTAAATTACAATGTCCGGCAGTTGAAAAAATTCATTTTAACCATTTTAACAGGTTCTTCTTAGGACACAATTTCACTTTCAAGCTTTTAGTTCTTTCTATAATAGTTTCTCATAGTCTTAGTTTCTGTGTGACTTATCTCACTGACTTGCTACAATCTCGTATCTTCTTGATGATGAAAACTTAAAGACTGGTTTCAACCAGTCGAAAATCGCTGGTTTCACTCTAAAAACCTAATTTTTAAACGTGTCCTTTGTGACATACAGTTTACCCATCGGTACAACTATCCACGATTTATACACACAGGATGTCCCAGCTAAGTTTATCGCTTGGAATAATCGTATAACGAATATATCGTTCGTCCTTGATAATATTAAAAAAATATTTCAGCAACGAGACGAATGGTTTCGAGGTGGGCATAACTTAATGTGATTAGTTTTTGTGTAAGAGAACGCGTAGAGGACATAAAAATGTCACCGATGTTACTTCAAGTGGGATCGTATATTTTTTAATACATCAATCCATTCAACAGAACATTCTGTACAAAAATGCTTTAACTTATTTACGTCGAGAAGCTATTAGTTTAACAGATACGTCAACTTTACTTTGTCAAATTCAACGCATGAAAGACAAAGACAATTCCTATCTTCCGTACATTAAAGTAATAAATAATGCGATTAAAGTGTTTATTTGTTTCTATGATCCATTTTCCGTAAGCTCCACTTCAATCATTCACTTGCGAAATTTTCGGTCCAAGTCATTTTAACACATTGCTTATCGACAGCCTATTAATGGTCTTTAAAACGCCAGCGTTTATCGACCAGTAGCTTATAAATTGGCATTTTGTTGACTTCGGTTACGGACCGGTAGACTATTAATCCGCTTTTTCTTAAATCTGCCAGAGGCAGTAGTAGAAAAATTGTTAAACACATGCGCACTTGCGTTGCCAGTAATTATGCTGCTCTACTTGTTTCCTCAAAGTTGTTACAATAATTTTGACCCTCCAAAATGAATCACAACAACGAAAGTGAGGTACTTTTGGATCATTAGTCAGAGCATTCGTTCGATCGTCAAGTGCTCGTTGGATGTTCACTTAATTACCTCTACGATATACTGACTTGGAAAACTATAATGATACGGATATCATTTTGGTAGGCGGTCCAAATTTTTGCAAAGGTTTCTGCGATGCTTTGGGAAGCGCAAAACGATGAGATAAAGTTTATGGAACATGGTAATCTGCACCTTAAACGAGTGCCGTTTTACGTACTTCTATATCGAGAGATCGAAGCTGTACGGGAGGAGGGAGAATTGAATCTGATTGATAGCGCAACGAACTTACCTTTTGCCAAAGACAGATGCTCGTTAGCTGGAAATCGGCGTCATACAGTACTACTGTATCGATGTGTTCGTTGCAAGCAGCGTTGCTGTTATTCGTTGATGTGGAATACGGCTCGAAGGAGCAAAAATGATGTGCGTTTGTAATATTCACTCAAAACTCTTATCACTTATGCACTTATCACTCGGCAAACGAATATTGTATGTATGTGACTTGGTTGATTGTGTTTTGATCTCACTTCCTTTAGTGGTAGAAAATACAGATTATTGAAAAGAATGTATTAGCAAAATCGAATGACTCTGAGATGATAGCCTAATTTATAGGCTAATTTCATCCCTCGAATACAGAAACTTTACTTGCTATATATCCCAATAATACACAGTTTATTTAGTCAATGATTGAAATTAATATTTATATTTTTGTCTGAACAAGCCGTATTTAACGAGAGTTCATCGATGCCGATCATCACTGTTTTATTAGCTAGTAATGAACATCAACCACCGACTTTGATCTCTGGTTCATTCGTATTTGCTGTGTTTATTTTTATTAATCTTAGTTGGGCTACTTCAAAGAACTGGCGAAAGTAACGGAATTGATATTAATGGGACATTAAAGTATGACATTTATTACATAATTAAGAATGGATAGTAAATAAAGCACTTAAGAATATTTATGCACATTTCCCTTCAACTGTCTCCAAATTCGTGGTACAGTCGGTCGGGTGATGACGCTAAATGCAAAATTTAATACTTAATTTCTGGAAAAAGAAGGAGAAAAAGTAAATTTAAAAATCCTTCAGGTACCCGTGTATTAATTGCAAGTTTCGGGACGTGAAACTTTTGTTTCTGCTCGGGTTTGTATTATTAAATCCAAGGTGCACTCCATGAATAGTAATGAAGTAGACGAATTAAAAAGAAACATCGGTTTAGCGTTCGAAGATTTACACAATACACATAATTTACTACAAGAGACGCATAATAATTTAGTTTAAAGAGCAGACAACATTTCCAACACTTGTTGCATTAATAAAACGATTCTTAAAAAGTACTAATCTTACCCTTATTTATGAAACTATTCCAATAAAATAGAGAATAAGGGAAATTAATAGGACAGACCTATGTGGCGGAAGTCAGGTTATAACGCATATATAATAGCAATCATAGAAAGCAAATCATGGCATTGCGTATGTTTAATAATACAAACGTGAAAAAAAAAAACAAAAGTTTAATACCTCGGAAGCTTTCCAAAGCGGAGTTTTAAATGAATAAACGTTATTCTTTTCACTCGGTCGATTGAACCATGATTTTCGGGAGACTGTATTTTCGACGTGTCATCCGATATTTTATTCTATCTTATTCACGATATTAGACGAATATATGGATTATTTAATGAAAATTCAGCGGTGAATGTTGACTATGAAAAGTGATAATACGCAAGTTACACGTTTCGAGAATGATGGCACGAGGAACGATTAAAACGACAATGGTGAATACTGTAGATAAAAGAAGAAAGCTAAAGATACATAGCTTATTTTCCGAACTAATTTCCTAGCTCGATCTAAGGATTATCGCGAGCCGTGTTAAACACATACGTAGCTACTTTCCCGAGATTAAAACCCATTTGCATCACGAAGCGGGATATTTCGCGAATAATGCTTGGCCTGTATTACCAACTTACATACTACAAATCGCGGAATAATCCGCGGGCAGTGACTGACCGATATCTTAGAACAGAAACAGTTTCTGAATGGGATGTTTGCTACTGTTAGGCCCGCAGACAACGAGCCTGGAAACCCCCCTTGCTCTCGGAGAAAGCAACGAAAACCTGTCAATAGCTAGACTCTAGACACTCTGCAGACATGGCCAGGTATTTTCTAACCGGTGTAAAAACGGCCACCCACGTCTAGTGCAATAAATCAGCTACGAGTCGGACGCGACGCTTGAAAATGCAGGAAACCTCGAGAGCCCGATCCTCGAGGGTTCTTAGGCGTGGAAGTGTCGCGCCTCGTTTACATTTCCGGTGCCTTCCCACGCCGCTGCAATTGTGTTTGCATTGATGTCTTGATTGTCTAGATTTGGCCAAACTCGTGACGCTGTATGGGAAACAGTTTCTTTTTTCCACACTTTTGTCATTCCGGAGACGGCAGAGGGAAACTTCCCTGAAAAGAGACGCGCGTTCTAACCGAAAATCTTCACGGACATCTAAAAACGCGTGCGTAGTAGGGATATCGAGGGGCAACAAAGAAAGAATCCGTTTGGTTTCGAACCAAAGATTCATTCTGCCCCGAACTGCGAAGTGCGAAAGGTTTAGTGTCATAGAGAAGCAAACACAATTAGAGATACGTGATTATTGAGTCTTGATAGTTATTCGTTAATCGTTAATCGTTAATTGTTGTTGATAGTTAATTGTTAATCGTAATAGTTGATCGTAAATTGTTGACCGTTGCTTGTTAATAGTTTAATAAACTTTTGTTGAAAATCAAGAGTATTTCTTGTGGGCATCTTCACCAACGACCACCTCAGACCACTTTTTTTCAAAGTTACAGCAGTTCAGATACTGACGATTTTCGAGTCACGATTTAATGATCCTTTAATTTTATGACATAGCGTATATGTTAAATGATAAATAGTATAGTATTAAACATATTGCTTTTTAACTTGAAGACTAAAGCCATGCAGCGGTTATACAGACAGTCGATAGCTTTTTTTAAATTGTATCAAACGACTTGAGCTTTTTTTAGAAGCTAGAAGGATTAGTTCGTTAAATAATGCGTAAGAGAAATGTTGAGCAAATTGAAATATCTAGGAATGGCGATTACAGTAGTAAAAGTCACCTTGTATATCCTTTTTATCCGAGCCTGTAGCGAAAATTTAAAAAACGCGTTTTGTAGATTTATGCCAGTTGTGACAAGTGACAAGCATCGAAAGATGTAGAGATCTTAACTTTAATTTGATTAAAAATTAATTTTTATAACGTGTATATATTTTGATACGAGTGTTCAACATTTGTTACTTCAATTTTTATTACAAACCGAAATAAACAGGTTGTGCAAGATGACCTTTACTATTTTCTTTTCCATATTTCAAAATTTCTTTTAGATATCATCTGGTGAGCTTACCCTTCCAGATTCTTAAAAAGGCTCGGATCGTTTGGTTCAATTTTAAGAAAGTTATTCTATTCTAAACGGTGTACAAATACTTGTCTAACTATGTATAGGAACAAGTTATTCAGAGTGTTGACTTTCGCAGTATATTTCAGGGTCGTTGAGGTCGGCGAGGTCAGCTCTTCGAATTTATACTAAATAATTACTGAATTGAGGAATTCAGAAAGGATAGTCGCTATATGTATATATATACTGGCGGAAGCAGCAACGGAACAGTTTGCTGTTTCAGGGTTGTTTGAGCGCTCGATAACGAAAACTAAACAGAAAGGGAAGGAAGAAGGCTGTTCGGCGGCGACGTAACGCGAGAAAACTGAAGAAAGCGTCGGGCGACACGACTCACCGGAACGGGAGCGGCTGTGTTTGCAGAGTTAAGTGACACTAATTGAAAGTTCAATGTCGGCATATTGGTTATAGGCATCGAACACACAATGTCGGGTAAACAGGCGCAGGTAATTCAATCTCGGTCCAACGAGGATCTAATTCGTCCGACGCCTGACTACACAGACCAAATCCTACCTTACATTTCCTCGCGTCGTTAATCGTCTGCGATCCAAAATAATTTTTCTTTCTTTCATACAGAACAGTGGGTATAATTTTTTTTTTAATTCGTTGCTTTAATTATACTGAAAATGAATACAGTATACAAGGTGTTCGATCAAGTCGGGACCAGATTTATACTACGTATTCGTGAGTTCAAGTGGGTAACAAGAGTTGACGATTTTTGGCATGTAATTGGAGTAACATGTTTATACGAAGATGTTAATAGGATGTTTTCAAATTTTTGCAATCTTTCTCGTCCAGTTGGTGATAAATCTGACGTTTCAAATTTGGCCTCCCCTGTTTTATACAAAATTGGACTTGCATCACTTTCAAAATAAATCATTATGCCATTTCATTTATCAACGCAATTTCAATTGATTAAAAGAAAGAACATTTTAAGATTTTAATTATAAACTGTTTATAAATGAAAAGTTCACGTTGAAGCGCATGTAAATTTGTTATTTTCCCCATTTTTCTGTATTTGATTCTGTATAACAAATCTTAAAAACAACTTTCCTCGATATCTTTGAACATTTATAATTCTTCGATAAAGCATTTTCGGACATAATATTGCACGTACTTCTTTTGTCTACTTGACCTCATTAACACATAAGTTTGTTCCGATCTGTCCAGACGCGCTGTAGATATAAACGAAATATGTATATCATGTAAATCGAAAGGGAAATGAGGTATTTATAAAGAAATATCGCAAACGTGTATAATAACTTTGCTGTTTGGTAGTCGAAACAGCTTAATACAAGTATACATTTTTCTAAAACTAATAGAATTTTACGCTATTGGCCACGAGACCAATTGTTGTGATAATTGACGTAAAAATGAAATGATATTTTTAGAAAATATTTACATGCATTTGATGAATATTAAGGCATATTAGGTTCGTTGGTTTCCTTATACCAAATGAAAATAGAAAATTATCTCTTGGGGATCTTTTCCATTTAGCTTTTAATTCTAATTTTTTAAAATTCCGATGGTAACAACTCCCATTGTTCTAAACTTAACCCTCACAAAAACCGCATTACTTATGTGATAACCTTATTTTATTCGCAGGTTTATATTCGCCATTTAAAGAGCCATCTTTTCTCTGAATTATTAATGGGGAACAGTTAATTAAGATGCTAATTCCATTAAATTACTTCTTAGATACAACTGTAGAGCAAATTCTCGGTACTAATCTTAATTTTCATCTATGTGTGTAACAAGTTGTCGTGTACTCTAGCTACATTTCTGAAAACAGGCATATTCAGGAATTTTCTTGTTTCCACGGACACAATAATTTAGCTGCCACATCTTTACGCTTCTTTCTGAGTATTGCTACACCTTCGTACCTTTTTTACATTGCTATTTCATTTACACTGTTTAATTTCGCAACAGTTTCAACTACTCTAAAAGTATAAATTAACACGTTTTTTTATGTAATCTTGTAATAATCGAAGACAAAATTGATATACAGAATACAAGACAATGTACATACAGGGTGTTTCAGTAAACGTGATACAATCGGCAACAGGGTGATTGTATGTGAAAAAATAAGTCGAAACTACCTAGACTTTGAAACTTTACCAAGTATACTTAAACTTGGTTAAATATCGACTAACAATCATCTGGAGGTTATTAAATAAGTCAAAAATGTAAAATAATCTTTTTTTTTCGTTGAAGATTTCATTTTCAAGCAATTAAATTTCGAATATGTTTAATTAAGAACTGCTCTGATACAATTTCAAATTTATTTCTCTCGAAACCAAAACATCCGTAAAAACATTTTATTCCACGTTATTTACTTATTTTCGCGCGTTGTTGAACCTTCTGTCGATTATTTACTCCTGTTCAGTTCGGAATTAGCCACGTTTATATATATTTGCCAAAGAATAAGAGATATCAGAGAATAAGATAAGAAATTGCCATATCTGGACCTCCTTACGAACGAAAAAATATTATTAACATTTACTTGAAATGTGATGGGAAAGTTGAAAACAGCGAATGCAAAGGTGAGATGGTGACAGCAGTCAAACTTACCGATATTTTACACTTAATTCTCATTTTCTCTAAATTTCGATTCAGCTACGGAATAATGCATTCATCTATAACGAGATAATAATTCTTCAGAAATTCTGCTGATAAATCAATTGAAGTTTGAAATGGAGCGAATCTAAACTACCACCAGATTGTTGCTACGTGAGAACAATAGCCAACAACTGCTCGATTTCAAACTTTAATCGATTTACTAGCAGAATTTCTAAATTATTTCGCAAATGGATCAGTATCTAAAGAAAATAAAGATTATCTTCCCCAAATTCACATTCATTTTTTCAATTTTTCCATCACATTTCGGGTAAATATTAATAACATTTTTTCTTTCTTGAGCGGTGCTCTTAAATGTCCTACGAGAACTTTTAATTCGCAAGAAAGTCCAACAATGGCCTCTTTTTAACATCCTCCTTTCCAAACTCGATTTTCTCGGGAACGAAGCGTCACATGAAAACTTTTATTCTATTTTCGTCTTATATTTTGCCGTAGAAACCCTCCGTGCTCAATTGTACCGCAAGTTACGTATCACCCTATATATGTGAAAAAACGGCTATTTCTTCTTCAACCGTAGGAATTTTTCGTCCTTTCTGACAAACCGCTCATTTACTGCATCAATGACATAACTTATGAAAAATCACGATTTTAGATAAAACGAGTTTGAACTATCATCGTTGAAAGTTCATTTACAAAATAGTTCCAATAGAAAGTTTTTTTCCTTACCAATGTAAAAGCGACAAATTTCGTGATCGTTATTGTAACAAATTGGTTAATAGCTTATAGACTAATAATTACTAAGAGATTATTCTAGATGCGAAAATAAGTGAAAAATGTAACATTATTTTCAGAAGATGGTGTTTGAACGTGTTTAGTTCAGAATAACCCTGCTACGCTTACTTGATCAATTTTCAAATATCATTCTCGGAAACGAAGCGTTTTGCGAAGAAATTTTGTTTTACACTTTCCATTTTCCATTTCCTATCCAGACCGGAATTAGCCTAGTTCAGATATATTTGGCAAATATTCGAACTCGATTTTCTCGAAATTTTCTCCATGTTTTAGATGAAAAAATTTACTTTATATTTCTGATTTCTATTTTTATGCAGAATCACCCTCACCTCATTTGTACCATTAATATCGAGATCCCCTATATATATATATATATATATATATATATATATATATATATATATATATATATATATATATACGGACATTGATTAATGTAAATACTTAAAAGGATAAGAAAAGGTTTAAAAAATTGTGAAAGAATTACAAAGATATTTTAAACTTGGAATTTTAAGCATATCATTATTACGTAATATGTTATAAATATATTACTACTTGTTCAAACTGTTATTAATAGCACCTGCATTTATATATTTTAAACATTCTTTGCGTTGGCGCAATTCTTATATTTTAATTTATGCTTTAATATTACAATATTCGTTGTCAATAATATTATATTACTGATAATAATACTTTTAACTCAACGTTCTGATATCTTATTGTTTTTAACATCTGTGTTAGATCGACTTAAAAATCAAACTGTGTATAAGCGAATCGCGAATGATAAGATCCACTTAGCTTGTCCACGTCTCTACGTGTACAGGTAGATGTAAATTCATTGTACAAATAATCCACAATTCGTTAAATTTCAATTATTTGAAATTTGTCTTATGCTTTGTTTTGTCTTATATTTTGTTTGTTTGTAAACATCTATACGCTAAATAAATTAAAATTGTTGCAATATTATTATGTTAAACTGCAAGAAACATACCTGTATCGCTATCAGACCCTGTTGTTATTATTTAATATGTGAACAATTTGCGAAGCGTGAGTAAAGGAAGACATTTTGTTGAATGCGACACATGATTCCGCGATGGCGTAATAATATTCTATTGCCCCTTTTTTTGCTACTTTTACAGTCCAAGTTAATCCATTATAAATAGTTAAAGAATTATAATACACAGAAAGACGATTAGATGCATTTTATATACAGTTTAACTCTCGACTTACTTTCCACTTTTCACTTGCTTCACTTTTCACAGACCGGCAAGACGTGCGCGAACGAGTCGACTAACGTTCGTTTACGTAACAACTCGAAATACGTTCATAAACGCATCGCATATAAAAGTTGCACTGTGCCGACCAATCGGGCGACGTGAAATAATTAATCTCAACAGATTCTAATGTTAATACGAGGTTATCCATTTAGAAAAGAAAACAAGATAACAACAATATGTAATATTTCCGTCAATTTTAAGTTTGCACATGGATACGGCCCAATATAAATGTAGTTAGTAATACTTTAAATGTAATAATAATAACATTTAATTATAACGATTTAATTTAATATAATAATAATGATAGTTTAATAAATGTAATAATAATTTACGAGTACGTTATCCAATCGCATTTAAACAATTTGTTCACAATCGTACATGTAATATTATGTTAGATACCAATATGATTAACTATTTCACATCACCTGATTGGTCGGCACAGCGCAGTCATTTAAAAAGATGCGTTTAAGGACATTAACCGTCAAGCAAAGAAAAACAGTTGCGTGTATCTGTCTGTCCGTGTGTGCACGAAGAGTAAAAACAGAATGAGACTGAGAGTGAATTGAAAGTTAAATTGTGTATAAAATGTGTCAAACTGTCGTTTTATCTAATATAGTTATCTAGTTTTATGTATTAGGGTAAGCCAGTCTTATTTAAGAATAGTTCGTGATAATAGTCAGTGAAGAGACAGTGAAATATTATTGCATCATGGCGCGATTACGTGTTACTACCAGGAGGATTTTTTGCTGTATTCGCACGCAACAAACAAAATTTCAATCGATTAAAACAAACCGATATCTTAAGATTTAAATTATTAATTGTTTATAAACAAAAACACATTGAAGTAAATCTCTCGTTTCTTAAATTAAACAAAAAATGGATTTATTCCATTTTTTAAAATAAATTGTCCATTGACGAGAGCTGTAGGTGATACACACAACAATGGCGACCAACTTCCTTTGGATATATTTCATCTGCCTTAGTATTCGAATCATATCTAATTTTAGCAAATCACTTACAATATCTTTAACAATGAATGCGTTTGTGGAATTTACGTAGCACCTTGATAGAAAGGACAGAATGCGTAAATTACGCTTATGCAAGTACAAAATTAGCAAATAATTATTCTGTAACAGTAATATCATATATATGTAAAATTCTAAACCTTATTTATTAGAAACGAAATTTCTAAAAATGACAGAATTTGAATTAATTGATAAACTATGTTGTTTCCAAGTGTGTTATTCACACGGGTACAATCTTTCTTTAGTTTGCAATGTTGCGATGTATAGAAATGGGTTTCGTATAGATACAGTAGCAACTCTAAAAAAAATGGCTTGACAATTTCACCTCTAAATGGGACAGTTCGTTACAAAAACGACACGCGCGTATAGATTGGCGCACGAACGAAGGTTTTAGCCCAGTCCAGTAATTTTCTGGTCGGCTTAATCGTACCTGAAACCACTTTGGCAACGTTACTCGCACATGCGTATACAAGCGTAACGTTGGAAAGAGATGTGGGTAGTCGGAAGCCACCGTGATATAGTGGAAGAACGGAGGGAGATCCGATCAACAACAATAAGAGAATAAGAGTAGAGTGGAAGAAATATCGAAAGAGCTACGAAAATAGAACATGTGAGAAAGAGAAAGAGCGGTTCACATGCGTATGAAAGAGAAAAAGAGTGGAGGAAGAAATAGAAAGGGAGGAATAAAATTCCACGAGTGAAACACAGAAGCACGAGGTCAGGAAGAGGTGAAGAAAGAGAGAGGGAAATAGACCAATATAAGCTGTTAGCTTGCAGCTGTTTGTGCAAACATTATCCAGAACCACGTTCTACGTTTCGTCCCTTTGACAACAGGACTACAAACAGAGGCTAGGTATCACGTGGTTGCGGGTCATGGAGATATGTTTCTCAGTCTCTATCCCTTTCTCTTCAATGCGAATTTACACGTGCAACTGTGTATCTTCTGAAGTGCTCAATTCGACCATATTGAAATCAGTGATTTCGGAATGATGAATATTTAAAAAAAAAAAAAAAGCTACAGGAAATTATCTAATTCTTCAATGTCTCTTATTTTACATTCATCTTTCCCCCACTTTTCAACTTTGTCTCTCGACCGCTACAATATTGTCAAATTTTCTAACGACAACTATCTGGTTGCAATATTAAAAATTTTTAGAATATTTATACTTTCTGCACGCTCGGCTGCCTAGTTTCTGGCAATGTGAAATTTGATATTGATCAGCATAGTTAGGTAATAGTTTCCTCCCTCGCTAGGAAGCAACTTCTCAATCGAGCAATAACTGTTTATCGAAGGTATTTTCTATTGAAGAGATATTAGCGCGAAGGAAAGAAAAGGAAACTGATCTTTACAATTCGTGGTTAATAAAATTTCGACTTTAATTACTTTAAGTGAACAAGAAGACACCAAAAGAAAATATACAAAAATAGGACCACATTGAATAAGCGGGGGACGAAAATAAATCTAAAGTTTTTACATTTTCCTCCATTATGTAACGTTAATTTTTCAACGAAACGAGATAAAGGAATACTTGAGAAATACAAGGGTTTTATAACAATTTTAGCCGAAAAACGTAGGAGAAGCAATCATTTTATACAAAAAATTTATTATCTTTGCAATGTTATGTTTGTATGATTTACATTTTCGTACAATAATTTATTAATGTTTTCGAAAAGAGAAAAAAACATAAAATGAATATAATCTTTTAGCTTTGGTATTAAAAAGACAGTGATATACGTATAACGAATATTGCTATTAACCGATTGCGATGATCTTGTTTTCTTATTTGCTGCACAGTATGGAAACTATTTCAGACTTTTCTGTCGTTGCATAGATATTCATAGAATGCACGAATATTTATGTAATCTTGAAACGTAACATATTTATAGGAAATAAAAATACCCTTCATTAATTAAGGAACAGTGTGGAAATGATTTTAAATATGGAATCGTTTTGTGCATTGATCGAATCAACAGACTATTTTTCACAAATCAACTACTTTAATTCTTTGTTCTTTTGGTTCGAAAAATTTGGAAGAGTAGTTGAGAAGAATCGAAAACAGAATATAAAAAAGTTCATGAGTCGCACAAATTATAATATTGTTATGATCGTTCGCGGAGAGACGCGATCACGAGGAAAACACGTCAGCGAGAGGCGTAAATTCTCGCTACGATTCGGATAATCGACGCCGCGAATTAGTCGTTCCTCTGTCTCGATTAAGAGAACAGAGGTAATTCAATGAGTTTAACACTGAATTAACAGAGTTAATTTAAACTTTTTAAACTAAAAGCGTCACAAATTATTTAGCGATGAATACCATTAATGTGTTACAGAAATTCGACCCGACTTTATGATATCTCTTGATGAATTCATTAGACTAAGCGACTTTAATTTTATTCGTCAGAACCTCTCGATGAATGCCGTTTGAATTCTCAAATGATACTGATGCCCTTCGATCTTTTCTTTGTCTTCTCTCGGAGACGACCCCCCACTACGCTCGGGTCACGCCACCGTCGCGCCTACGTATAGGATCACGTATACCACCTTCTTTGTGTGGATAAAATAACAGACCGAAGGCAAATCGACGTTTCTAGAATTCGTTACCCGATAACAAATATGCGCTTGTCGCTACATTGCATATATTTTGCCGGTTCTATAAGACGATCTGTTTGCGACACTGTGGTACCACGAGCGGCGGTTAGGAACAGGGACACGGCCTATGATAAGCCTCGTGGCGTAACAAATATTATAGTAAAATATGTAATAAAAAAAAAAACAATTATACTGTATAAGTTGACAAAAGTTACTTGGAAACAAAATAGATTTCAAATCGTTTCGGTCATTCTTTAAATCAATGTTCATATTCAATGTAAATAAATAGTTGTCAGATATTTTTCACTATTCCACTATTTAATTCCTTAGAAATTGATTCTAAAATAGATTAAATCCAAATTAATAAATTAAATCTAAACTAGATTATCATGGCAGCGAGTGAAAATTATAATAAAATTTCTCTACTAGACCGAGCTCGTATTATTAAAAAAGAAATGGAAAAATCGTTTGATGCTTAGGGAGGGTGTCACGCAAACTCTGTGCATCTTTTTTTTTTTTTTTTTTTCATGCGTGGAGAAATCCTCATGGACACTCGCTGTTGCACGCAACAGCAGAGTAGTGTCGGACTCTTACCGACTAAAACTCCACGGTGGTCGTCCTGACGTTTGGTAGAAGCGAAGCCTTTTTTATAGGTAGAAGCCTTTTTTATTACAAATAATATGCGAAAACATTACGAATGAAAGTTGTAGAATTTAAAGAAATATGTAATACGATCATGCTGGTTTCTTGACAAGTGGATGCGTACAATTGTTTATATCTGATTTCGATATAACAGCAATACTCTTCTGAGTATAAAAGTACCAAGGTATATTTATTCTAAAACTTACTGTTTCTGAGATATTTGACTTTGTTCGTTCCATTACTTTCGTTATGAAACATGTTCAAAGTGTCGACCATGTGGATCGACAAAATCGATGGCTTCCTGGCCAACTACATCACCAGACTTGACACCACTAGATTTTTTCTTCTAGGGAATACTGAAAAATATTGTATATCGGGATATACCGAGTTCGCAACATATGATGCAACGGATTATTGGCGCATGATTCTATAATAGACTCTGCGACGATACGAGAAGTAAGGAACGAAACGGTTCAAATATTACAACGTTATATCGGTGCACATGGTCGACGCTTTGAACATGTTTCTTTCAAATTCAAATTTCTTAGAAATAGTAAATTTCTACATCGTACAAAATGCAATGTCTCTCTGTCTGTCTGTTTGTTAGCTTATAACTTGAGAACTAATGAGTAGATTCTCGTGCGTTTTTCTTCTCTACGTAGGTACATTCTGGTCAGGTTTTAGTCTATGTTTGCTTAAAATTGGTTTTTACGGAGGCGACCAGTGAACACAATGTAGGAGAAAAGACTGGAAACGCAGATACAACTAAAGTATGTATGAGAGACGTGTATATCTTGAATAATTCTATAAAAGTGTTCGCATACATGTTTATTGCGGAAACCTGTAAATCTATATGTAAGAAAGACTCTGATATTGTCTTGTATAGGTACGGGGACAAAGACTGGCGCCAACATAGTTTATATACATAAGCATTTAAAACGTGTTAGAATAGATTGTATTATCGCGAGAATATGCTTCTCTCATAGCTAATATTTCGCTAATACTTTGCGGGTTCGCAACACCTCTTATCGCGGTACCTTTAATATAATGGAACGAGTACGTACAGTCCCAAAATATCCCGTACTTTATCACTCTGGAAATATCTACGTGAAAATTTGAAAACAGTCGGCGTTATCGACTATATTAAACGTTGTCCTCAACTGAAAATCATAATGCCAATAACGTAGGCCACGAGGGCGATTCCGCGGGCATAACTAGTTTCAGGATAAATGTATCGCAGTGCTTTTACGCTCAGAATTCGCTATTGCGTCGAAATCAAGTATAAAAGTTAAACATCCCATTTAAAAGAACAAAATTGACCTGTACTGGGTGTTTCCAATTTACATGTCAAAGAACGTGTAGAGGGCCGATAAACCAAGAAAGAAAGTCTTTTAGAGATTTGCTCATTTTTCTTCATTTTATTTATTCACTTATTTATTCATGTTATTATCTAGTTAATGATGATGAGATAGGGTTGTAGCTGTACTGCATCAAATATCACCGGAGCAACGTCTGGCTGCAATTAGAGCGGTCATTGTTAGATGTTACGCTTGCATCACTGCAAGAGGCCAGCGTTTTGAACAGTATCTTCATTAAATAGACGGTAACGTGAATAAATAAGTGTAAAAACGAAGACATTTTTCTTTCCTTTTCCACGATTTTCTCCAAAATGAGACAAAAACGAGGAAATCTCAAATTTCCGTTTTTTCACTTATTTGTCTACAATTACTTATTCGTGTTATCATCTGCTTAATGAAGATGAGAGCGAATCGTAGCTGTAGTGCATCAAATATCAGCAGGGTAATGTCTGGCTGCAATTAGGGCGGTCATTGTTAGATGTAACGCTTGCATTACTGCAATAGCTCTAGCATTTTGGACAGCATCTTCATTAAATAGACGATAACACCAATAAATAAGCGTAAAACCAAAAACATTTTTGTTTCTTTCTTCACGATTTTCAAGATTCTTTTTCAAAATTCACGACTTTCCAAAATATACTCGTTATTAAAGGCATAAATCTTACAGCTTTCGGTAGTAAACTTTTTGGCGTATTTGGAATAACAAATATACTTGAGGTAACAAAGTTCTCTTTGGAACAACAAAATGTATATTAAAATATGAAAGAATTGGTAAACAGAAAAAGGTGAAGGTTGAAATTCTGCAGTAGTTAAAGTAAGGTCGACTGGATAGGTTTTTCGAAATACGCGGATCGAAATTCGTTTCGTAGCGACGCGGAGAAAATTCATTCCTCGCGAAAGTTGGCTGGTTCGATTCCCCGGAGTGGATTCGCGAGTTCTCGGGAATCAATCGAAAGTTCCTTTGGTTTCGGAGGAGTAGAGCATCGTGTCCCATGGCTTGCCAAAATGCCGTTACTCGCGGCTCGTTCAAGCTGTCTCGTTTTATTTCCAATTTCTGTCCGTTCGCTGAAACGCAGCCGATCGATCGACGAAACAGCCCTACCGGCATTTTACGAATTCGACGTTGCACGACACCTCCAGGGAAATTTCTGTATTCTTCATTTCGTCGCGAAACCATTGCGTCGAAACGTTTCACAAGCCTTCTTGAAAATTCACCCTTTCTTTCGCATATTTTACATTCTTTCCGCTCGTTTCATCGATGCAACGCAAAGAACAATTTTTTCTCCTTTTTTAAAGCACGTTGCAATTACAAAGCGTGACTTCTATCTTCGATCGTATAGCTTACTCTTGAGAAATTACCTTCTATATCTCTCTCTCGTACGTAATTCTTGAATATTCAAGGCGTATTAAATAGTGAAACAAAATTCTAGATCTAGTTAAATGGAAATAAAGCTAACAAGTAAGTAAATCGATACATGCGAATGACAGAAAGAACACAAGAGAATATAAGTTAGGTGAAAATGACTATGTAACCAAATTATCTAAAATCAGGTTTACAAAACTTCAGTTTAATTTACGTTACGATTACGCTACATTCCCTCATAGACATACTTTAATATAATATAATATAACAGACTTGGGTTGGATAATTTTAATGCTAGTGTGAAATAAGTTGAGGTATCAAACGATAAGACAGATGCGATCCATATTACGCTTTATAATGTATTATGGTCATTCGGAATTGGAGATATTTCAAGCGCGATATTGAAAAGTCGACTATTCGGTTACCAGAATCATATTCTATCGTCGAAAGAGAAACTTTTTATTTAATAATTACCATGAAATTTTTTAGTTTTCGCAAATCAGTATTATTGGACAATTTCAGTTTTAGTATCACCCGCATCAAAGTCAGGACGTTCTACATCGGAGCCGTCTTTATCTTCAACGATTCTTAGTTCTCTTCTCACTATTTGAATTGTCATAAAAATTTGAACAATCTGCTTTTGCATCTGATATAGGTTTGCCATTAGGTGTAAGATCCGTAAAAGTATAATGTTAGAGTATCACGAGTAACTTTCTTTAGATTTATTATTTCAGAAGGATCGGAGAATTCATTTTGCTTGAGCATAAGGAGATATGGTTCTTTCTTTTCTATTCTTATTGATTTTATCGTTAGCCAAGTGGATTGAAAATTTCTTGCAAAACAGAGATCGCAATATTATGCGATTCGTGCAACGTTCGACTAATTTTTTGCCATTTTTAAGTTTGGTGAGTTTCTTGCGCAACATGGTCCAATTATAAACATAATTGATAAACGTGATCGATGAAAAACTTTAATCTGAAAAGTTAAATGGTGCACGGGAACTTGGTGAATAGTCAAAATAGGGAAACGTCAAAGTCCAGGAATATAAAATTGATAGGTACATTTCTATGAAAATCTCTTTATTATAACGTATACTCGCTATCTATTTTTATAACAGCCCTTGAGAATCTATAAAGCTGCGACGTTTTGTTTGTAAAACGTAATTGGTTTTGAAACGGGCTACTCTTTGCATTATTTTGTTTGCAGTGTAGAGTTACCGCTAAACCCAAAGTCCGTTATTCACTCTTTCTCGTCTCATGCAAATCTCTCTGACATACTATAATGTTATTCAAGTTTCGCAACTAGCTTCTCAGGTTTGTTTCAAACGTAATTCGATTTTGACTTTGAAATCGTTTGACAGTTTCACACTTTGATTTTTAGTTAAATAAATCATTTTTTACATTGCCCTATATAATGCCGTAGTTTCTAAAATGGAAAGACGCATGAAAATATTTCATTACATCAAAGTATTTCTCTTTATTATACAAAACACGCGTCTTAGAGGACTATATATGATTTTACGTATGTATATGGACAATAAGATTATATCTACATTTCTCTCAGTGCTATTTCTACTAAAATAATTTTCAATTCTTTCATTGCATACTAACAAAACAAATATACATGTATTAAGAATAATATAAATATCGTGTACTTATATTTACGTGAAAATATGTAAATTGCAAAATGAATTTTGCCAATAATACAATCAATTCCTGATAATTCATGCAATCTGATTTTTATTGCGACGTTAGCAGGATACGAGGCTATTTTTATAGATTTATTCTGATGTATTTATACGACGTGATATAAATCGCGATACCGAGTTTGTTTCATTGATAAAAATATAACATTAAAAGGTGATGTAAATGACGTTATGGATATCACTGTTTGAACGAGTAATAACAGAACAAGTTCGTTTACGATCAGTTGAAATCGTTCAGCTCGTATTACTAAAAATAAACACCTGCTAGACTTAATGCATTAACCTTTCATTCGGCCAACACCTATTTTTCTTGGATGGACTTTTTGGACGATGTTTCTAGCAATAGCAAAGAAGGCAATTCTTTAACGATTACGAGGTAAAAATGGAATAATATTTGAATGAAACTATAAGTCCGAGATTTATTTAATCAATTGGAGAGGCAGACAGAAAAGTAAGCAAAGTAAAAATCGTTGAAAATATACGATGTTGGAAAAGTGATGATCATAGGCATTAAAAAATAAAAACGTGATATTGGAAATTATCTGATGCTAGCAACGGTAGAAAAGCCTTAAATATGCCGACGTAATGAAATGATTTCATCGCTGTAAAGACGATAGTAAGGACGATTTTATAGAAATGACATTCGGAAAAGAGCTATAATGGTTCGAAGTACAAAGAGGATGTAACTCTATGCAGTTACACCCCTGTTCATAAATCACCGGACATTTAATAAAATGAAATAAAATTGGCATTAATCAATTGTTTATAATTTAAATAATTTGTAGATCAAATTGTATGTGCAAAGCCTTAACAAAATATCTCATATATCTTTTTCATCCACCGCCTGCCAATATCACCGCTTCAAATAATTGCAGCATTTTGTTGATTATGTTTTTAACAAAAGGGGATTCGGCCCCAACACAATCGACCTTGACATATGTTGTCAAGGACGCTCCTCTTGAAAAAGCTGGTTATTTCTTGAAAAGCTATTAATAAGAAATTATTATGGTGAATTCTGCCATTCTTCTATAATTGCGCGTCCGCCGCAGTATACGCGTCGGTATTGGTCGTCGACCGGGTGAAGTAACCTCTGATGCAGACCGAATTCTTATCTTTTGTTTGCAGTTTATCAAGCGTATCACGATTATACACTATTTTAACCGACTTGGTGTAAGAAAATGCGAAGCTTCGAACGCTCGGAGCGGTCCTCTGAAATCCAGAGACGAAATCCGTCACCCCCGTTTCTAGGAAGAGATAGCGGAGTCACTCGAGGCTGCCGTAAATTATGCTCTCTCTCTCTCTCCCTCTCTCTCTCTCTCTCTCTCTCTCTCTCTTGCTGCGTCACGGGCTAGCGGGCCTTAACGGTTTCGCGACTGCCAGGCCAGCGAACGGAACCGATTGTCCTACGCGTTTACTGGCATCCTGAGTAAACGTAGCGTCTCGGATAAATCGGAATGTGTTCATATAAATAATAGATTACATTTCCCTAAGCACGATACGATTATCTGTACGGCTTTTTCCTAATTAACTCTTTGAATTTGTCATCCGATCTTCATCGCCATTTCATCGTTTTTCCGCGTTTCTACGTACATACACTACGTACACTACGTATACAACACTTTGATCAGCTTTTTCCTATACGTGTAATTGGCGGGCTCTTTTACTTTTCCAGATATTCGCACAAGACTATCGTTATCGGTACTTCCTATATCCATATGTGTCTCTGCGACACAGCGCAAAATTAGGTTACCTTGAATGCACAATTATGGGAAGAATTCACTGTGGTGGTAACGGTATATTTTATTAGTAACTTTTAAAGAGATAACTGGCTTCAACTTTCTTCCAATAATCGTCATATCTGCTTTTTCACTTTGGGCAATCTTGCCCGAAATATTTCTCAAACAGATACTTACGGATGTAGTCCATTTCTAAATGCTTATCCGGAGGATCGTATTCGTGTTGTACTATTCTAATAACCATTTTACTCAAAATGAGTAATTTTCCAATGATTTATGGACGGGGGTGTATACTGAACATGATTATGCAACTTGGCAGCCAAGAAGATATGGGATGTATAAATATTTGAAGAATCTGAATCGTAATTTGAAGAAACAAAGTTTTATATGGGAAAAGTGATTGTTATATTGTCCGAAAATTGCATTATCCGAACAATTTTAGTAGTTCGGCACTGTATGAACAGAATTTTTACGGAAGAGCAGGACAACGCGTTGCGGATAAATTGAAAGGTGCGAGGCGCAACGTGTAGAATTCTGTCCTTTGCAACGTCTGACTTAAAAATATTCTGCAAAAGAGAGGATGAAAAGGCAGCGATGGCTCGCAGACAGCGCATAGCGTGCTTCCACGATATGTTC
Organism: Bombus hortorum; assembly: GCA_905332935.1. Taxonomy (NCBI): domain Eukaryota; kingdom Metazoa; phylum Arthropoda; class Insecta; order Hymenoptera; family Apidae; genus Bombus; species Bombus hortorum. The sequence continues at coordinate 4,825,756 of HG995204.1, forward strand.
TTTTCGTTTCAGTAGTAGTTTCTGTGATACTGACTATAGTCCTCCACTCGGTTGCATAGCCGTTCAGCGTAGCGTAAACAAGTCAATGCGCGTAGTTGCATCCTACTCCTGCCTGCTCTATCTTCCTAGTATTGCATCGGTTTCGCTCTGCCTGGCCAACAGGACTTGCAAGCAAACGTTGCCCGATAAACTCCTATTGATTGAAGTCTTATGCGTTTTATTTCGGACCTAGCTACTCGTTCGCCCTTCTATTTCTATTTCCGGGCCGAGTCACCGGCGGCATCGACGACGCATTACGTCTGCTGTCAGCACGTTCCTATAATTGATAGGGGATGCTACCCGCGCTCTCTCCTCCCCGCACCGTACTCTGGAAGATACCGGTTATTTACATGCGAAAAATGTGGCTGCTTTTTCCAAGAGACGAGGGAGTTTAATCACCGTTTACGCTGGAATTTAATCTTCCCCAATTCAATTTATCATGCTGTTATCGTTTAATTATCAGGCACTTTTCTCAAGTACACTTTAGTAATCTTCCTGTAATTGTAACTCTTATGTTTACTGAAAATTTTACGGTAATTTGGAATTTAACATTTTTAATACAGGCCCTGCCTTTTTGTGTCATTAATTATACGATTTATATTACTATATCTATCTTTTATCATGCTGCGAAATATTTCCATACAATGAAATTATATCGTGCAGGATGATTTGAAGAATCGGCTCCAGTTGTAATTCCGTTTCGAGCGAAACGAGACAAAAATTATGTTTTGTCGTCTTTAATAAGTTCTATAACCATGTATTATATACGCAGACTTGGAAAATATACTAATTCCTCGAATAAAAAGTACGTACAACTTTAGATTACTAAAAATGCACTATCCTAGATGTTTTGTTACACGATAATATACGGGATAATTGTAAAATCGTGATACGCCTGGAAAGGATGTAATTTCTTATATAATTGCAATATAATTTATCTATATTCGTATTCGTTAGATTGCTATTTACATTTACGTATTTAAACCTAATGCAAATATTTTAAATCGCTTAATAACCAGATATAGAATCAGGATAGACAGGTGAGAGATTAAAGTAGCAAGTGGATTAATCAATAACAGGTGAGCGGTCCACAGGAAAACAGAGGAACGTCGCAGCATTTCTCAGAAAAGGAAAATTTATTTTTCAATATATAATAAAACACCTTTGTATTTTCTCAGTGATATTATATCGAAACAAAATATTTTATTCCACGTAATTTTCTACCTTTACCTAATAATTATAAACTCAAGCATTCCTTCCTTCTATCTTGCATTATTTCTTCGAAATTTCCAAGAAATCACTATTCGTGCCTGAATATATAAAGTGGAAATATTTTTGTAAAGAGTAAATTGAACGCTACAGAATATCAAGAGATGTTATATGGTGAATTATTGCCTTTCATAACTGAATAGGAGACAAAAAGACAATTTTTCGTCAAGGCTTTGCTTCTATTTATACAGCCGCCACTACGGAAAAATGGTTTCAATATTTTGGAATAGAATTATTACCATGGCCAGTATTGAGTCTTGATCTGAACCCGATCGATAACCTGTAGGGAATTCTAGCAAGAAAAGTTTACGATCGCAAGAAGTCACCTTAAAGAAAATATCGTTTAACCTAAAAAAGGAATAAAATACGCGTAGGTGGATATTTACGACGAAACTTTAAACAAATCTGTGGATAGCGTGCCGTACAGATTATTTACAGAAATATTGAATGAAGGGGTAGCGAAATCAATATCGAGTTTATATTTTGTTCACAGCCAAAAAACCAATTTTAAGAGAAAATTTAATTGCTTCTGGACTTGAAGGGGATCAAATTTTTGTTTGTCGTATCCTCAGTTTTCTTTTACATTACGATATGCAATTATATAAACGATCTTGTCAATTTTTGTTTTAATAGTGTGAAAAATCTAAAAATAGAGTTGAGTTTATAATTATTCGTAAAAAACGAAAAGTATCTTGTACACCTTAATATCTTAAAACTACTATAAAACAGAAAAATGTTCGTTCAAATTAATACGACACAGCCAATGACGAAGAGCACGAACAGGAGCACACGAAAAAATGTTAAACTCGTTAAAAAATTCGAGATTCGTTAAAATTTACACAGCCCATTTTGCCCGTGAACCCTTCGCTTGTTATAGTTATTATTATTCCTAGAATTATACATAAATCCTAATAGAGTCGCACATCTATGAAAGACGTTGCACGATTCTTTTAAAAAGGAAACTAACAATTAATCGTTTCCAGCGATTTTTCGATACGTACAATATTCATCGTAATACTCTGTACTTCTGATTACCTGTAATACGTTATACGCAATCGGCCCTTGCAGTTCTAATTGTCGAGTAGCTGACATACTAGCTTTTACGTATGTTCGTCATCTAGAACAAAAGTTAGAATCCATGAGAGGAGTTCCTGTGTTAGACCGCAGGATACCCCCGGGGTCAGGCAATGTTCTGACAGTAGTATTAAACTTGTCGAATATTGATGTCTCTTTGCAACTGTGTCAGTTCACTAAGTCCCGTTGTACTTTAGCAACGTAACATCAACTTAGCACGTAGATGAATACTTGTTCGCGCGTTTTACAAAGTAAAATAATGCTGGAATAGTTGGAAAGCTCCATCCGATTTGATACACTATTGAGAAAGAGCGAGCGAACATTTTTTCGTCCATTCTTCGTCGCTCAATTTTAGAACTGAATTTCGTACCGAATGGTAGCTTATGGCGAGACATCGATCACGGGAAATTTCAAAGTTGAGCCGGCTATTAGGTCCTGAGATGTAAGGGATCAAAGAAGCCCATATTCGTTAACGCGTCACTCCGTGCGCTCCAATGCGTGGACTTTTATATTGATCGAATAATTAAAAAATGTATTCCGACGGATTTTACAATTTTATGAAACCAGCTTTCGATCTTGCCTCAATCTTTTATGATCTATCATCCTGCTCTCGGTAGTCGAGCGTGTCATAAACGTGGTTACTTACGAAGGTTAATTTAACTATTCTTACGACACTTGTAACGATAACTTGAAAAAATTTCCACGATCCCTACCCAATTGCTCGAAGCCTCGTTCATCTAGATCTCTCTCACTCTCTCTCTCTCTCTCTCTCTCTCTCTCTCTCTCTCTCTCTCTCTCTCTCTCTCTCTCTCTCTCTCTCGGCTTCGGGTACACGGAAGTACATGGAGCGACGTCTAACGAACACTCTGATTGGGCCTTTCTTGCGCTCGATGACCAGCCACTCAGCATACATATTTTCAAATTCTCGCCCGAGCCTTGCCAAACTCTCGATCGAGTCGAGCAGATCAGAATTGCTGCATCTTTCGAACAGAGCGCTTCTCTCGCCGTTTTGCAGAGAATTCAGAATCGCTTGGTCTATCGAACAGTAAACGCCTGTCATCGTTTCGAAGAGAATTTAGAATCGTACCGAGAACATCAAATTCGTTGATCGTCATCATTTGTATTTCATTGTTAAGAATCGTCTCGAGATAGAACCATTTCGTGCTTCCATTTTCTTGCACCAACGATCGCACGTTTGCAAGTTTTCTTGTGAATAGTTCATCTTTCCGGAGTTACTCCGCTTTTTCAATTAGTCATCTAATATTAGTTCCGCGAGTGATAAGTGCAATGTCTCGAGCGAACGTTACGAACGAACACACACAGAGTTATAAATACATCGGAGCCTTTACATTGGCTGAAAATGTCACAGTGTACGAAAAAAGTGGCAGTTGCCACGTACGTAAGTAAAGGGAAGAATAAGAGACATTTGCAAAAATGTCACGAATGCCAAAAGTTTGTTTGCAAAAGTCACTAATATCATTAAATGACTTTGATAGAACGCGGCTAAAAGATTTTTTAGAATAAAAGACATAACATATTACTACACTTTCTCGATCCTTTAACAAGGAAATAATTTACACGTAAGGCTTAGTTTTGTTTCCAAGATTTGAAACGTGTAATTGAATGGAAGATCGTCGCAGGTTTAAAATACCTGCCTTCTCAAAATCAGGATGCAAAATAAATCTTTTCATAAGCTATCGAGTCAGAGATATTGGAATCGTATGATACGCAATTTTATATATATATTTCATAAAAATAACAATCGGTCGAACGAACAACGGCTTAGTATCCGATAGAACGCGTCAGTATCAGCTAAATATCAAAAGTGCATGGTTGCATCGCGATTTAAAAAAAATAAATAGTAAATCAAACTTCAGCCACGAAAAATTTAATTCCCAACGAACAGAAATTACTCAATTACCTGGAAATTTGGTGGAACCTAAAACTTTTGTGCTATTTCGTTCTATTTGTTTATCACGAATATACTTACAAGTTATTGTTATAGATATTTGCCACTTTACATTATATTTATTATCATTTATTATCGCAGAATTGTACCTAATTGTACCACCAGTTAGACCAGGACACCCTATATGTTGACATTCAAGAATAGCGTATATTTATTTAAAACAAAGATGTACATACATGTGTATGCAACAGAGCGCGATTTTTTAAACTAAATACCAATATGCTTGCATTTATATTTATCGGAATATTAATAAAAAATATTTTTCTCAATATGGAATAAACATTTGGAGAGTGCTACATGGATAAATTAATTGTAAATTGTTCAATTTATTTGAGCGGTGTACGTTATTTTGAAATGTTTCTGTCGCCGTAGGTTAAATATATTTGTCGGTTATCGATATCGAGAAGATGAGAGAAGAGGGAAAACAATTTGAAAATAATTTGTGCCGTATATATGTAGTATTTCTCTAAAAATAATACCTTTTATCGTACACGTAATATCTTTGGTGCACGGCGATTCAATCGAGTATTCGTTGCTTCCTTCGTCTGTGCCTTTCCTTTCTTTTGTTTCTTTCTGGTGATTGTCGGGCCAATAGCGTGGCGTCGGCCGATAACGACAAAGGAGTTGGAGTATCGGCTCGCTGATGGAGCGGCCCGCTAAGAAATCTGATTGTAAAGGACGACCGAGCTAACGCTTCCATTTTTCCCGAGGCATTGCCTGTATCCCACAAAAATCTATTTCTCGCTTTTTATTATTTCTTATTCCGGCGAGTCGCGCGCCGTCACGGCTGTTTCGTTTTCGCCTCTCAAAGAAATATCACGACTATTTCAATTCTCGCTGATATTGCCGGCCGATAGACGAGCTGGAGCTTGCCCGAGGCGAACTCGAGTCATCCTTTATCTTATACGAAGCCATGTATCCATATAGCATTCCGAACCCCTTCTACGTTCTTTCCTTTCTCCACTCACCTCTTTCCAAACCTTAGATTTTAGAACGCGTATCGTTTCTCATACGTGTACTTATCAACAAACATTTTTCCTTTCTTCCCTGTAACTTCTTGGCGCCAGACGGATTAGCAAATCTCCTGCGCTCCGATGTTACGCGTACCAACGAATAATCCAAAACTTCTTTTTCGTTTTCTACAACTTTAAGCCATCTTTCAGGCGGTTGATCAATTCCACTTGGAAAGGATGTCGTATATTTTCACGCTCACGAATATACGAAAGCGCGTATTCGACAAACCGTGTTGTATCGAGTGAAAAAAATTACAGTTTGAGGCTCATTATAATGTGTTTTGTATCGGAAGAAACGCGTGGTCTGGCATTATGGTGCGGCAATTTCACAGGAAACCCAACTCTCTTCTCTCGAAATCTTTTTCATGTTGCGTAGACGATCTGAAATGGTTTGTCGCATTACACCTAACTGCTTCGCAAACTGTTTTTGCGTTTGGCTGAATTCTCAACCAGTAGTTGCTCCAAAGCGCGGCTTGTCGATCAAACCGCAGTCGCCGCTTTGAACCAAAATGCACACATATCATATGATTCGATAACTTCACCGAGAAAGTGACAAATCAATTCGCTTGCATTTTTACTATTTTCCTCGTTGGAATCCATGAGGAATACAGTGACGGATATGCACTTTGTGCATATGCCATTATTGACGTTTATGAATTGATTATTGTTTCAGGATTATCTTGCAACAAAATGTCCTTTTCAGTAGTAACGTATCGACGATGCAGACCCCAAAGGGCTGGAGAATCATTTCGTTTTATTATCAATTTTTCAAACCTTGAAAAGATATTGGATTATTCGTTTGTTTAGCTAGTACATTGTCAATCTGGCGGAATAATGACATAATTATAAAAAAAAGATCTTTTGTATTTTATACTGAAATTTGTATAATGTTAGAATCGAAACAAGTTTTTTATCGATACTATAATAATTGTATGCTGTATAACGTTATACGTATATCGCATTTTAATATTCTGTCGGATAAAACGATATTAAAAATTCGTTGGTAAGATTGTAGATTCAAAGATTACCATTTTAATTAAGTTGCAATGACCTAAAAGATAGGTAAAGCGAATGTCCTGTCTTATTGTGTATTTTCGATTACCAAATATAAATCCACTGAAACATTCCTTGTCGCATGTTCTCTGATAACTTAAATTTATAAAATTGTTTAATTTACTGTAATTTAACTTTGAACGAGAATTAAAACTTAATATCAGCCAACGATAAAAATGCGAATAACAATATTTTATAGCTCCAAACAAATGATAAGATTAAAAGTCTGTCATTAAGATGTATATATTAATATGGATTATTTGTACATAGAGTTTTTATTTTTTATGTATATTTTGCTATTTCTACGTATTTTATTCCGGCGACGAATATGAATTCGTGCAAGTATTGTTTTCAATCAGGAGATAGTACCGACCATAGATATTCCACGTAAGCAAATAATCGGAGAGCTTCGAATACCATCGTCCTTGCGACCCTCTTACCTGAAGGTATAAAAATTCTTAATCTAAAACCAATTCAGGAGAGCGTGCTAGGGAAAGCCATGGTTTTTATAGGAACACACTCACCTTATGTAACAGAGAATTGGCAGAAGGTATTTCCTAATATCGAACCATCGTCCCTTGAAAAAGAATGTTGAAGTGACATCGCAAAGAGGGAAACAGGAAGGCAGCGAAGGCAAGAGAGACGAATGAAAAGAGACGGGAGCACGAGAGAACGAAATGGCAAAAGAGAGAGAGAGGGGGGGGAGATGAGTGTCACTCCAATCCCTCTTACTTTTCTATGGAGAAATCTACCAAAACAAAAGATTCCTAAATTCTTTCGATGAGGAAAGTAAACGATGGCTATAAGCGGACTATTAACTTCAACGAATCAAAAGGAAGATGTATTTCAGCATCATAAAGTCTTCAAATTTAACGGCAATAGCCCACTGTTGCAATTAGTCGTATAATTAAGGGGTCATGCCTCGCTAATTTCGGTAATTACGCGGAAAAGCGGGCCCTAGCTGCAATTTTGTTGAATTTCGGATACGTTGTAACACGTGCTTCGTCCGAGGCGTGGCTTGATCGGGACCCTCTACAATTCGAAATTCAACAAAATTGAAGTTGCAGTCCCCTTTTTTGCCCAAGTCGCATCTTTTCCTTTTTTTAACTCTCATTACCTCTACTAACATCGAGTCTCAGGCCCACCTGATAATAATTTCAATATCTAGCACTTAAATAAATAATTAACAAAATACATTTCTTTGCACAAATATCCTGTATCAAACTGTATTAAATCTGTCGATATGGATAAAAAGTTGAAATAAGAAAGATCTGCGCTGTGCCCAATGGCCCACCAAAATGTTCGATGCGTACAATTGAAATTTGAAATAAGGAAAGCGTCAAGAGAATCTAAGTTTTGAAAGCGATGTTATAGCGAGGCAAACTTTAGCACTCAACGCTTTTGTTTGAAACTTTTGACGAATGAAGTACCCGTGTTAAATTGAGACGTTTAAAACTAAACGATATCTATAGCAAGGGCAGTTACAAAATTATACTAGTAAAATTAGGAAATAAATCAAAACACACACCGTGTGATTCTCAACGTCAGATTGGTGAAGATTCGAAACAAAAGGTTCGAGCAAAATGGACGTTAACCTTGAAATTCAGGCTCAAATTTCTTTATTGCATCATATTCTATTCATCGTGAGGATCGAAAAATTCCCTGTCCCTTCGGTACAGTGCTCGCCCTAGAAAAGAGCGATTAGATCGCGTTCATACAGGTTTAAACTGATTTTATTCACAATGTGCTATAATGTGAATGTGTTGCACTTGTTACCGGAGTAGAAATAGAACCAATAACGTGGTTCCCAATAATTCTTACTCACACGTTGGTGGTGAAACGTCTTTGCTTAAATCTTTCGTTGTATGGGTATTTTTGTTAGCTCTGACACTTCTTAAATTATTCGTCGCTCGTCGTCCTGGCTTGTGACTGATTCTTACCGGACGAACTGTTCTATGTAAGCTCATTAGTCAGCGAACACGAGCAATACCAATAATCCATTTTTCTTTACGCCAATGGATGCGGCGTCGGTCTGTTCTTCCATATGGATTAAAACGCCGCAGTATTGATTCGTGATTACCAGATTGTCAATCTAGAATGAAAATCCCATTGTCTTAGAGCTTCTTCTGCATTTAGATGTACCTATTATTTCCCATTAATTTTCAAAAAGTAGCATTTTGCGAGCTAATCTATATTTTCTGCTGCTTTGTCAATAGCGTGCTATATATCTTCTTACTGCAATTGTAAACACATTGTGAACCTAAACCCAATTTAGTCCAAGAATGATCGACAAGTCGACATCTTTTGCATGAAAACGGTTGAATTTAGATCCGTCATTCCTTTAAAACTCTTGTCCCTCGTGATAAATAGAATATAAGGTCAATTTTACACGGGTTTCTTTTTACAAATCTCCACCGATTCAAAGCTATCGAATCACGCTATGATGGTTTTACCTTCTGTACATATGCAGTTGTTTCTTGATTGTACAACTGTGCAGATTAGACTTGTTTCTTTGATCGTCGGAATAATACTATCTCGTTCGGACGTGCGAATAAGGCTCTTTTATTCGAATATCACGATAAAATATCTAATAATATCTTTTTCTTCAAACAAGAGCGGCTCAGGGAAGAAACGCAAATATAGATTAGAAGATTGGCAGGACATTGGAGATTTTTATAGGCTATAAAGCGAATCTAATATTGATGGAAGAATGGACGGTAACAGCGGTAATTCTATGTCGGAAATTCTATGTAAAAAGAGATGAACCTGGGTTAGGCAGCGCTTAACGCGAAAACCACTATATTGAAAAATTGAATATATAGAAAAAGACAAATTCACGTTTCTAGTGATAGTAGAGCGATAGATAAACGAAAGGTACCTGGTCTGTGGTTACAGACAGCGATTTCCGGTCCGTTTTTATGACCTTATACCAACAGCACAAAGTATAGAAATTTAATCGTGTCTTATTATTAAATGAAATTAGTATTAACAAAATACCTTGGTCTGCTGGGCCTCACCTTGCCGCGATCCCGTGCGGCACAGTATAAATAAATTGAGTTTTCACCTACGCAGTTACCTGCGTCATCGAGGTCGTAACAGGACTTAAGTTAAAGCTGAAGTTAAGGTTGAACATTCTTATTTTTTCCCGAAATTTTTATCATTTTACGAGAAACGTTTGATGTTCGCCGTTCTTAACCAAACAACCATTTCCGCGTACATCTTTTTGTGTCTGCAAAAGTAACGAAGATATTAAAGTGGATAAGATAAACGAAGCTTTGCTGTTAAGAAATGAAACGTAGATTTGAAACGAGAGGAAAAGGAGGGAGCTACGTAACAACAAATACATAATTTTAAATAATAAATAAATTCCCTCAGTTTTTAGAGATACGGATGAATATGAAAAAGATATAAAATCCTTATGTGGTACTTTTCTATACTTTCTGACTCCCTCGTAACGCATCTTTATAACAAATGATACGTAATTTATATATGCATACATACGTATGTAGAGTGAATTCCTCGCTAATTAACTTGAAGGGAATGTTGTTAATTATGCTATGTGATAGTGGCATCGTAAGATACGTTATCATATCGCGGGTTCATATCACCCACGCATCGAGATGGTTGTTTTTATGTATACATAGGTAAGTCCGGGAGGGATGGATCAGCGGGAGAGACGGACCTACGTATATAGTCTCGAAAATATCCGCGAGACATGCGTCCTTTGAACGAGACGTATGGCAACAAGAAGATTTAATTATAGCTGTTTTAATTAAATTTAATTAAAGACCCTCCAGGTAGTAACGAAGGAGAGCTAAATGTTTCGAAAAACAAAAGTTAATAATAAAGAATGCGACGAAGGCTACAATGACGAAAGAAGATAAATAGATCGAATGTGTTTTCTGATCTGAAATTTAAGATCATGTATAATCATTGTCGCAAGAAAGAAGAAAAGACAAGTATTTAATAGATATTTCCTATAGTGTGCAAGAATGTTTTTAATATATTTTGCAATTTTGTAATACCAGTAATAATAACGGTAGATGGAAACGGAAACTCTGTTTCCTCATTAATGAAACAATTTTTCCAGTGAAAATAATGGTTGAACTTTACTCTAGAGGGCCAAAAATTGTAGCCGATTCGAAACTGAGTAACTTTTACACAAAACATTTTTTATCAGATCGTCGAAAGTATACCCATTTTCTTCCAAGTTCCAATTACGTCTATTTCGTTGTCACCAGAAGCTGCTACGTATTTCTTAAATTTTGCCTGCATCGAATAATTACAAACTTCGAAAAATATTAATTACAAAAGAGGGGTAAATTCATACTAAATATAGAAAAATTTTCTTGTATTTAGTGTTTCATGCAACTTATCTGTAATTGATTAATCTGCAATTATTAAAATTAAAATATTTTTCGAACGAAGCATTCTCACACCCAAATGTCTTAATACTTTCGTATAAAGAATAAAAGAACGCATCAGTTGATGTATAAAAAGATATAGGATTCCATTTGGAAATATACCGATATTCTCGAAATCTCGTGAGAAAATGACTAGAGAAAAAATTCTTCCATCTTATTACTCGTGCGCTTTGAAATAGTTTGTCCGTTTAAAATTTCGTTATTCCGTCTTCAGAGCTGCGATTCCTTGGTATATTTTGAAATTTCAAAAGTTTTACTCGACGAATGCGAATCATTCCTGTATCCCGCTATGATTGAAAGATACATATAAATCTAGTAGGAACGTTTAATATCGAAAATTGGCGGCTTTGAATTCTACTAATCGAAATCTACGAAGAACTTCTTGTGATGTTCGAATCTTGTGACTTTGCGAATCGCGGATAGAGATCTTTAGCTACGACATAGAATGCTTATTAAATTAATAGAAACATCTAATCAAGTAATAGCTCTCAAGAACTATTAATTTTTCCAAATTTTTATTCTGTCGCTTATTTCCTTACCTTTAAATTGATTTTTAATAACGGATTTTATTTCGTATATTTATTTACAAATGGTAGAACAGAAAACTAGGATTATTTAACTAAAACTATTTCTTAATAAATTAATATATTGGAACTAGAGCAACTAAATCAATACAGTTAATCGACTGGTGACGACCAACGACGCTCACAGCTCGTGTCAACCAACGAGAATTTCAGTTTGTACTCTTTACAAGTTTATCGAATTTTGCATGATTATTTCACGACGCTACAATATAATCTACATGAACGTACACAGTAATTGGTACAGATGAGGGAGCAAATGCACGAATGGAGGAAAGTATCGTAGCTTTTGATTTTATAGCAAAGTCGCAATAATGGAAAAGTAATTACAACGTGACACAGCATTTCACGGTTCAAGTAATCAAACACAATACTACACAAAACACGTTATACCGAACATATTGATCAAAGTAGTTTACGAAATTAAGCAGCGTGTTTGTTGCGTGACGAACAAACCAACAAATAGAAGGTGCCAAATCGATCGCATTTTTAGATTGATTCATATGCGTGTACGTAAAGTGGTAAACATGTCAATATTGTTATTAAATACACGTTTGTCTTCATAATTAGCGCGGTACATGTAGTATTTATTTCTATATGAATATCATTATGTTGTGGGACGAAATAGCATATATATAAGGAATAACTTTCTGTTGTCTTGTCAGCGGAGCAAAGTTATCGCAAATTTCTGTTCACCGCAAATGAACTAATTGGTCATGATCACGATATTAACGTACGTCGATAAACAATCAAATTATAAGCGGAATTATTTATTTTGCATCTGAGTTTCGAGATATAGTTTGTTTGACACTTTTTATGTAATAGAATGTAATAAAAATTTGATTTTGCAGGTCAAAGTCAATTTTTTAAACTGATCTCCATCCGTGCAAAGTTGTAGAGTCGCGAGTCTAACTAAACCATACATATACTTCTTCTTCATGCACGCGTCTATATATATATATATATCGTGTCTGCCGATAAAACGTGTAATCTTCAAATAGAAATTTTCCAATGTAATGTACAAATGCATATATATATATATATACACAAATATATAACAAACTTTTGCATCGTTCCACAACTTTGCACAGTGATTAAAATATTCGAGCATTATGACATTGTTAGTGCTAGTGCTTCGACATTTGATTTTAATTATTTGATCGTTACATTTTTGAATAAAATATTCTCTTCCGCGTTCATAAATTCCATCAAATTCGATCAGATAAAAATTGTATTAATAATTAAATAACGATTGAATATATTGTGAGGGGAATTCTTGTTACTTTCTGTTATGAGAGGTAAACAACTAAGCTTATCCATGTTGTGCATATACTTGCAGAGAATGTTATAGTAATTATCGCTACTTCGATACAAGTAAATATCTTGTAATATTCGCGAAAGTTGTTCAATAGTATAGACATGTACCGTGAATTAAGAATATTAAAATCAAGATGAATTTTTGAGAAAAAGATTATGTTATATCTGAAAACACATATATTATTCCGATTTTTTCTAGCTTCTATTTATATCCTACATTTTTCTATATCTTTCCATACGTGTATGAAAAATGTATAGGATTTAGGTGTTTCGCTCTCGCATCGCAAGTGAAGTGAGAAATATACGAATTTATAGAATAGAAAGCAGCTAGTTTCCAGCTATTGTCCCACTTTTCTCTCTTCTCTGTACTCGATATTTTCTGTACTCTTCTCTACTATACTTGCCTACTATATGTATAGTACTGCAAATAAATGCTAATACGTCATATATGGATGACTTCTATAAGTGTAAGTGCCACGTAAAATAAATAATTTTTTAGCTGACAACATTCGTTCGTTACGGTTTCAAACGTTTAGTATTTCGCGCTTTAAATACGTGCGACGATACCGTAACCTACGAGAACTTGAACTAACAATAAGATGACGAACTGCTCATAGTTTCTACGATCGATGTTACATGACCTCGCTTATTAGATTATGGACAAACTGAGAGATGCGTTCTGTAAATGCGACAACGTTGATTTGCACAAAGTCGTTGTAATAGAAAACAGATGTAAGAATTTCTACTTGTTGCGTTTGTAATAGCATTTGTAAATCTCTAGCATTCAGTCGGCGTTTCTATGATACGTTAACTGCTCTGATCATTCTCTGTCGATATACTTTGGTAATTAGAAAACGAAACTTTTTCATTCAAACTCGAAACGCGATCGAAATAAAGTGTTACGAACGCAAGGGAAGAACGAACGACAGGTTCGTCTGTTTGATGATATTCGACAGAGATACAGACGATAGATAGATGAGGATGAAGAAAACAGGTGGAAATTGTCTCAGTTTTTGAAGCGTCAACTCGAGATACGCGTATATATAGGTGGACGAACGTTTGCCAACAGACGGGATAAAGTAAGAGAGGGCCAACAGTGCGTGTTTAGTTTGCGTGTGTAGAAGGCTCACGATGATCGAAATTCGAAGGAAGAGGATTGTGCGGGAGGAAGGTGAAAGGCAAGATTCATTGAAAGGACGTAGCGGTGCGCGTAAATCCAGCTGAGAAGCAGGTAGCCGGAGAGAAGAGCGCGATGCGCATAGAATTTGGTAGCGCGAAGGCGTGCGCGGGCCGATTAGAGGATGCTGCGCGGCTTTCGCAAGCGTACAGAGCGATCCAAGCGAGTCAGTCAGTCAGCCGCCCCGTCAACCAGCCACCTCGGTTATCACGTAAGAGTCGTGAGTGGGGCTTTTGGAAAAGGCACGCCGCTGCTGCAGGAGTGGCTTGCTGCTTTCGGTAGTGGGGAGACTCGACGGCTCCAGACGGAAACAGAAATAGAAGGGTGGAAGCGGACGAGATAGAGGGACGCGGTCGGAGAGGAGAGACGAGGAGAAAGAGAGAAACCGAATTAGATGGCAACGGGCGAGAGGAGATAGGTTGTCGGCGTTGGACGAAGAGAGAACAAACGAGGAAAGGAAGAAAGACGGGGCGAGGGGTGGCAAGGGGCGAGGGTACGGCAGAGGCGGAGGGAGAGAATAGGATAGAGAGGGTGGCAAAGCGCTGGAAGGGTGAAGAGAGCGGAGGGATGGAGACCGTGAGAGCGTGAGAGGGTAGCGATTGTGCTACAGTCGCACCGCGACACCCCCACGAGTGAAACCGCGCGCGTGCCAATCTGCCCCCTTAGCCGTACGCACGAAAAGGGCCCGCGAACAGTGCTATGCTTTTAAGGCTACGGCCAAGGATTTCGTCGTTTGCCTCGTTTTCGTCGCTTTCGTCGCTTCTCGAGCGCTTCTTCGAACGCTTCCTCGAACCCATCTCCGAGCAGCTTTTAATCGGGTAAGTGGTTACATCATGACAGCCGGATCTTGTCTATCGAAACGCGTTTCCACACTCGCTCGATGACTGTTTCGCTGGAAAACTTGCCAGCGAGGTTTCTATTTGACGACAAATCGACTTCAATCGTGTACGGTTTAATTCGCTGGGAACCTGTTGATGAAATTTCCTCGGTCTCAAACTGACCGCGGTTTCCTTCGCTTTACTAGCCTCGGTGCCTCCACTTTCGTTTGTTGTTTCCATGTGCGACGAAATCTGTAAAATACACGTAAACGATCGAGAAGTGCGCGTCAGTTGTGTGACCAAGACAATCTACGTTTTGTCGTTCGAAGAAACTTACGTTCTGCATTGTGTTTTCCACGTGATTTTCGCCGAGAGATCTCGATCGTTGAAAAGTATGTCTTCGAGATCCGTTTTGACAAATTCTTTTACGTTGTCCCAATTAATGAATTTAAAAATGTCGACGATGCCGTTGATTGCGAAAAGTTTGTTTCAGTTTGCCCCATCTGTTCATCCGTCAAGTGCTTTTATTTGCTTCGTAGCAATAAATTTACGATTCGATTTAGATCGACCAGTGAATGGTGATATCGTGAATTATTCGATACTAAACTAATAAAATAAATGAAACGATTTGCTTCAGTGTGGAAATATCGTCGTTCATGTTTGTTGAGTCATAGTTATGAGATCATAGGACCTTGAACTTGCTTGAAAGTGTTTTAGAGAAGAGAAAGTGTTGATAAATAAAGTATCTGACTGATACACGACACATACCTGTTGAAAATCCTTCAGGTTATTCCAACGATACGATGCTTTCGTCGCTAATATCGATTATTATATGCTTCAAAGTCGGTTTGTAAGACTATTGCTTTGAGAGCGGAACAACAGAAAAGACCAACGGATACTAACCGGGAAAGATTATTGCTGCTGAACAACTTCGTTAATATTCGTGTTGCCTATCAGCCTATAAGCGGCAACTTATTAATCCGCTTGTTACCGCGTAATTATTCAATTGGAACAATCGATTTAAAACGAAAACTAAGCTATTCGCAATTTAAAATAGTATTATTTCTGTGAAGCGTAATTTGAATTTTGTATATGTAAATTTTGTAGAGAGGTGTCGGATAAAAGACTAATCGTTTGATCAAAAATACAGAAAATTCAAGTGGAAATAGCGAAGCGTGTGAGAGAGGTAGGTAATTCCTTTAAAGAGTAACTGCAGAGGTCTTCTAAGTGAACACAAGAACCTTGTATGCACGAATGCCGTAGACTTCTTTTGTTCGTGGCACCCTTTGCCAATTCATTCAGTAGCGACATATATGTAGCGCTCTTTCCCGAGCCACTATGCTCGTTCCGAGCACCTGTGGACCGGCGTCCCTCGTGAACTCTTCTTTGGAGAACTGCCAATGACTTCCGGCTGACTCGTAGAACCTGTTGATGATCATGACTGCTTTCACGTTTTATGCCACTGGATTAATTTAATTCTTTCACACCTTTCATCCAAATGTCTTCTCTTTTTTCACTTTTCATCCGCTTATTGCGACTATGAACATATCGCTTAGACACATACGTAAAAGCGTTACAGCGATAATTCTGATTTATCGTGTCGTTCCACTTACGTCGATATTCCATATAGATCTCACGAATCGGAGTTTATGCTTCCAACAATTTATACAATTTGGTTCGGTTTACTGACAATAAGCTTGGCTAGAAGACGTTAATTACAAGATATTACGTTTATAGCGTTTTCGTGGAAAAATTGCTTTTATTTGTCATTCGTCGAATCTCGAGTAACATTCTCCAGGAGAACGAAACGACTAACGTTCTATATTCTTTGTGTATTCTGTATGCGTGTGTGTATCCGTATTGTTTAAAATTATAATTGTCGTTCGTCTTATGAAAACGTTCTTGCCTGTTTTCAAACTGGAATTAAAGAATGAAGAAGTAAGAAATAAGAAACACTCGCAGTCGGCTACATCGGAGAATTTGCAAAAGTGTACAACATTCGATAAAAGTGGTTTTCTTATATGTTAATACAATTTGAGTAGTTTGTGGAATACGTGGAACATAATTTTATGCATCTATAGGAAGCCTGAAATTGCAAGAATGTAGAAGATGTACATAATATGATAAAATATGCGCAATATCTAAAGCGTAGTAGTTGCTATAATAATCATTTGCATGAAAATCCGCAGTCGATTTATTAAAATGTAAATTAACAAGGATAAGATAGCGATGTTTAAATTACAAAAGAAAACATATTTTTGATAGATTTCGTTGAGGTAATTAAACATTAAATTTACGTAAAACAAATTTATTCGGTAAGATCTACAAAATTGTAGCTCGTATAATTAACAAAAGTAAACAATCTGCAATAAAGTTAGTTAACTTTAAGAATTAAGTACGCCTCCTCTCATTTTCAGCAGATTTATTCTATCGGAAGATAATGTAACAGAATCGATTGATAATACAAATTTTTACAAATTGTACAAAAATTTACATACTTCGTATACAAAGTGATTCCAATTTTGTGTTTTAAAATTGTAAACTATGGGAGTATAATTTACTGTAACACGCAACAGAAATAACTAGCCACGAAGATACTTTTGTACAACATTAACCATTTATTCGCTGATATTTAGCAAAATTCTCAGCGTCCGAAATAAACCTCGTACTAGATCGATGTCAAGTTTATATTAACCTACCATGACGGCATTCTTAAATAAGAATTTAAGCACTTTGAGTAATTGCGTTTACTGCCGGTAATAGAGTAAATACGATCATGCTGTCTACGATGTCCTACGCGCATACTTACATCAAGCTACGTATAATATTCAAATCTCAAATATGCAAATCTCCGCGTAACAGTTGTCTTCTCGAAATTTCAATGTGTTAAAAGGGCTTGTTTGAAAAGTTGTTACTAGAAATATTATTATCGATAAATTCATCCTATTCGTTTTTCATTCGGCTAGATTTTCCAACAGTTTCGGAGTAACGCGGTTCCGGGCCTCCGATATTTCAACTTAGATTTCGGTAACGGTATTCAATTGGCGACAATTGTCGTATACGTCACGCATAAGTTGACTCCAAGGATTCTCGATAGGGATAATAAGGATAAGAGATGTCTGATTTTTCTTTCTTGCAGTCACTGCCTAGAGTTTCCAGGAACGTAAACTGTCGCATTATCGCCCATAAATGTACCCAATGGAAAACGGCGCGAGTGTGATAGAAAACGTGAGTCCATACGAGTACAGACGAACGCAGAAGTTGTCTTGCCGAATGCCGAAAAGCAAAAATTTACTAAAAAAAACTGTCTGATCCGTCCAGATTAAACTTCTTCTTATCTCAGAATGTTATCTAAATGAATGAAAATTAAAGGAAACAACAGTCTCCATACTATTTAGAATATAATATACTGTTTAAGCGTTAACTATTTATGTCGGTATGGAATATGCTAGTGTTTCTTGGTCGTCGCCACAGCCTTTTTCCTTTCTTTACTTTGAAGATTAAGCGAATCGTCGCGTTCCCTTTGTTAAGTTTACAGCTTCATCGTAAAGAACTCTTTACACGCTCGGTTTAAAGTGGAGGTTTCCCCTATGACACTTTCGGGGCATATTGATCACCTTTCGTGACAAATTTCTTAACGAGATAGTTTAATATCGTTATCGAATCGAAAACTGCGCAAGATCTAGTTGAATGAATTACGAAGAGGATGAATTTATTAATAACGTCTTAGTTTGTTAACCCTTTGCACTGCTATGTCGAGCGTGACTTGACATCGGTTTTTATCTCAGGAGTTCCTTTGTCGATTCCCACTCGACATTCTTTCAGTCCCACATCTTTTTGTGAAACGTGCGAAAGAAAACCAGGATTGACTTAAGGATAGCTTTAAAAATTACAAAATACAACAATAGTGTGAATAGAACTGGTATTTAAGTGAATTTGTTTCTTTTTCATTTATTTAAATTGTCTTATTTTTTAGTTGAAGTAAATTCCAAATAAAACACTTGAAAGCTTTGGGAGCTGCTGGTAACGAAATTGAAATAAAATTTGGAGCGCAAAGGGTTAAAGTTTCTGTTTCTCGGTAAGTAGACCTATTATTTTGTTAGGATCGAAAGTTGAGAAAAGTCAGGTAAATGTTTACTGTACAAAAGAAGACACTACATTCAAATGAAATTTTATAGAATTTCTCCCTGATTAAGCTAAATGCTGAAATAAATTTTAATCGAATCGGTTGACTAGTTGCAGAATTAGTTAGTAATTAGAATTAGTTCTTCGTCTATAGCTAGTGTTTCGTGCTGCGAAACTTGATGCAACATCATGCGATTAAAGAATTATTGCTGCCACGAACCTTTACACGGTTTCACGAAGAAATTGGAAAGATTTTCCGATTAACCGTTTCAACGAGTAACCAAGTCGAACAGAAACGAAATAGGTGAATTGGTTGTCAGTTCTAATCGCACGGCAGTCAGGGACAATGACATTTCAATTTCTCCGATCCTTTATGTAGCATTCTTCGTTTTCGTTACCAAGTCCAACTACTTTTTGTGTCTTTAATATAATCCATATTCTCGATTCTATCTACGAAGAAAAAAGAAAAGCATTAATAAGTTTACTTCCTACATGTATTCTTTCTTTCTTTCGTTCGCTCACCAATTTTATTCGATTACGTGTTCAATCTCGTAATACGTCGTTCTTTTTGTTATCATTCTACTCTGTTTGTTTTATCACGTCACTGCTAGCAAAATATTTCAATCGATGCTGGATAGTTTTTATTAATTTCTTAATATCGAGCTACCGCCTCCATCATTACAAGCATGTAAGGTTGAAACATGTACGTAGTTTCTGATTTGTTAATGTTTACTTTTGAAGTGGACGTTGCATGGAGAATCTACAGAAATATTATATGTGAATCTTAAAATCAATTTTATATCTGGCCTAATTGTCCATGTACGTAACATCAGTTGGCCAAGTTGTGTAAATGTTATGTAATTTTTCCATGTCTCATCATTTTTGAAAAATATTCACCGTATCAAACATCACCGTTCTAAACTTTCGTGCAAACTCATATTTAGCGTTGGAAACAAGATACGTTTCTATGCTTTCTAAATTATTTTTATCTTACTTCTTACTTAAGGTAATTTATGTTTCAATTGAAATAGATTAAGAAAGATTAAGAAAGTTACTAATACACGTATGAACTGGAACAACAATTTCCTAACACACGAAATCGAAAGGTGTAACGTACAACGAAGAATATCATTGTAACACTTACGCTGTGTTTATCTAATGCTGGTATGATTTTTAAATAAGAATTTTATGAAAAGGTTGCTTTAAATCTCGATGTTTGTACAGAGAAGAAATTACGTAAATAATTAAATGTAATTAGTATAATTTAATTAATGTAAATAATTTGCACGAGGTGCTTTATCTTGACAAGACATCACGATCAGCGTTATACGTTACACCCTTCGATTTCGAAAAATTTTATTGTTTCAACTTGTTTGCATTTTGAAGAAACTCTTCAAAGATTATACGCGTAAATAAAGAACACTACAACTTTTAAATCAACTTTTTTCCTCCGTCTTATATAGTTTGCTACATATTCATAATAATACGAAAAGTCAAGGTTGCTTTGTTCAGTTTTGCAGAGTCCGAGATTTTGTCAAATTGTCGATTTTTCGAATTTGTAAGTAGATTTCTTTGGGATTTTTCAATCAATGAAAACGCAAACGTTTTAATGTCTAATGAAACGAAGGAAAATGGACTTGCGTCACTTTCAAAATAAACAGTCCGATATTGAAATAATAAATTAATTTTTAATTCACACGAGTGGAACAGACTTCGATCGAACAAAGTGCTTCAAACATTAATGAATATTGATGTTGTATGCTACTTTACAATAAAGTGGCAATGAGAGAATTCAGACTTTGAAAGAATAGCGCAACTTTTATTTCACGACCAACTCAGAAATAGCTAGACCGACGCTTTCTGACAGTTAGTTGGTCGAATAACAGTTAGCAGTTGCTTCTGTCGTGGCCGAATGCCAAGTGGAAGACAATATCTCTAATTATTTTCTTTATCCCGTGCATCTGAAGATTCACTAGAGCGAACATTTTTCTGGGCGACATTTCATTTGCCTTTCTCCGCATTCGTCCGTGGCTCGAATTAATGTTCCGCATTTCGTTCTATCCGTGAATTCTCCGTGAGATTGCTCCAAATGACCTTGATGTAGCTAGTGACGGCAAGTTATGCACGTTCACGAGGCGTAGGTTAAATATCATTCGAGCAAATAACAAAAACAGAATGTTCCTTGCACGATTAATTCATTTAGACCGTTTACACAATCTTTTCTTCTCGTCTTTTCTTCCACTTTTCTATTCACGTAGGCTGGTAGCAACCTCAGTCAACTCCAGCAACTGAATGCTAATTATTCTGATTCTACGTTCGTCTACCTCGCCAACGTCAAGAAGAGCTGCCGAGTAGAAATGGATGGCTATACTGCCATCAAAATGGATATGCTCTTATTTGATAAAAATGCGCTGAAATTCTTTCACATTCGCAGTACGGCTATTGATAAATATCTCTAACGGAAAACAAAAATTCTTCAACTGTAATATAACGCAACACAGATTTTTGCATACTTCTTCCCATGTAAGTGAAGCATGGTGTTTTCTATTCGATAAAATTTATCAAGTCGTACATATTTTATATTTTTTATATTACATATTTTCTGTTTCCTCGATGAGCTTTATTATCCGAGCGTTAACTCATTATGCAACTATAGTTAATTACATTACAGACATTACAACGTAATTAGACTGCAAATGTTTACGCATACTTTATATTAATAAACACAACTAAAGAAACGAAATCTAATTATGATAAAGAGTACTTTGCTTTGGATATATCGTTGCACATTCTATGCATTTTTGTTTATATTTCCCATAAATGCGCAAACACCGCGAGTCTAATAATAGCAAATGATACCATATCTCGGAAAAACTTTCGTATAATTTTACATTTTCTGTATATTCTCACAGCTGTTACAATCATTTTCAAGTAGATTTAAGTATCAAAAGTATTTATTTATTTATTAGAATCGATCGAAGAAAAAAACAATTAGGTGCGAAAAGGAATACGTCGATTGAAAAATGTTGGAAAAATTGGATAAACAGTTCAACGCGTGTTTCGTATTTGATTTTCCTAAGTCGATGATACGAGCAGATTTTTACACCGCCGATTTTATAGCTAAATCAAGCAAAATAGACATCTTCGTTATATCTTCTTTATCTGCCATTGTGACGTAATAATAATTAAACACGCATGACTTTTCTTTTGCACTGATTCTCAAATTCAAAATAAGACGTATGAAACAAATGAAGGAAGAAAGTGAAAAATCGATATTATATTTCGCTTAAAAAGTTATTAGAAACATCATTATTAACATTGTAATCATCTAACATTTATATTATATAATAATAATAATCTGGAAAACAATGCTCCCAAATTTCTCAATGTTACTGAAATGCGTGGTATGTTGTTTGGGGTAAAACTTACTTGGCCAATATGACAAAACAATTATGAGAAAACATTAAATGTTTTGAAATCAATAACATAAATACACAAAGTTTGTACATGCACAAGCTTATAAAACACGCCCGGTATATAATTCGACTACATCCACAAATTTGAAAAAACTCGATCCAATCCGTAACGCAAGTCTAAGAATTGCAGTTGGTGCTTTCCACACCTGGTGCCTTGTTCTGCTTGAAGCTGGAGAATCGTTCCTGACGTACAGCAGAAAATATTCATGCTTGAAATATGCGATAAAAGTCTGTACCTCTAGAAACGCTATCATTTTTAGTGCAGTTCGTCCGAAATTCCATTGCTTGTGTTTACAGCGGAATCAGACTAACATCCTTTATCAAAGGGTCCGTAAATATCCGAAAGATTCAAAATATATTCCGATACCTATGAAAAAATCAGGACCACGCGGTTTATCTGCATGGACATTAATAACTCCATATCCACTAAACGTAGATACGTCTATTACGACGAATACATCTATGCAGGTCCAAAAACCATTTTGCGACAGCAGCTAGTTACGTTACCGGTGCTAGTAGCGTCAAATATTCTTTCGAACAAGCTAGCAACACCATCACAGCTGAAATATATTCGCCAATTTCACCACTCGACAATGTACACGATTGCAAGGAATTTCGGTTCATAATTTTCTGTGCTTCTCTTATCGCAATCAATGGTATGTAAGATTCAGAACGCGAAGCTGAAATGAACACAGTTGCTCCAGAAATACACCACATACTATTAATTTCCGGTAAAAAATTGTCAAAGGCTGGATCCCTTCCCACGAGAAATAAACACATTGGAAATGAATCAGGCTATCTAACGCCAAAAATTGCAACCACAGAGGAGCAGAGTCGGCTTCCCACACGCAACATGTCGTTTGACATAGTGAAACATGTTGAAGCCATATGCAAACAAAACTGGAACGTATTATGGCAAAATTGTAATAGAAAATCAGTCTCTGATTTGAAGACAAACAAAGAGTTCGACGGTACAGAATAAATCGCAATGACCAGGATAAGATCAGGATACACTGACTGAGACACATGTACATACTGGAAAATAGTCTTATTAAATGAGACCATCAATCACACGCACAATCATAGTGTCCCATATGTGATAAAGAAAGGAAAAGACATAATGTCGACAACGGTCTTAAAGATATCCTCTCATCGATCTAGTTCTAAGAAAAAGTTATCAACTTTTGTAAAGAAATGGAGATATCGAAGAGAAATAAATAAATGAAATAAATAAATAAATAAATAAATGGCTTACTTACTTTATTTTAAAAGTACCAATAAATCGTGCTGCCAAGTATCAACTTTGTTTGATGACACTCCTGGTATTACTATCTGTAACAATTATAAACACCGTATGAATCGAAATACGACCACAATGGAACGAAGATGTTAATCAAAGTCAAGAAGAAAAAAGAGGAATGGTGCTAATTTATAGAAATTCTGCGGATGCACAGCAGCGGCTGTAACTACGATCGAACGTGCAAGATCATTCATGCGTCGTATACAAAAACGTGTTGAAAATAATCGAGCACATATCGAATATTTCTTGCCGAGTGATACAAATTTGGAACAAAACTAAGATAATGCTCAATCTCTTACTCGTTGAAAATTATCGCGAATTCTACTCAAAGTTGTTTCGAGGTCGATAGATCTATATCTTTAAAGTCATTTTTTATCAGATACGAATTATTAAAAAAAATCGTCGACTAACTTGAAAAATCGAAGAAAGACAATCTTGACGGATAATAACATGATCACGATATTGGAGATTATAAACCAAAGATCTTTTACCTCGTACAGTTTTTGATATCTGTAAAAGTAACAAAGATATTGTTTCGGACAAGATAAACGAAATACTCTGTATATTTTTGTTGAATTATATCTTGTTTTATTGGACATATAGTCTATTTCGAAAGAAATTAACTGCTATACATTGATAATTTAATGGTATTCGTTATCGCGTACATTCGGCGAATAGTTTATTACTCAAAGTGCAATTTCCAGAGTAGAAATTGATACATTAACCCCGGCTCAATGAAATAATAATGTACTGGCGCAGGTAAAGCTCGTTTTTCTATAATAGTATATTGCGGTAAATAAGAAATATAAGTATAAAATACAATAAAAATATATCAGACGAGTAGAGAGGACTATTATTTTCAATAGCAATAAATTTCACGACAAAGGATGTTAGTCACAGCAGAGATGTCAACGCTTTGTTGGTGACATTCGTCCCAGCTATTTTTCCCTTTTATTCTCTAGACTCTGAATGCATTCTTTTCGGTTTGCTGATGGGCTCCGTCCGTCGTGACGACCATTAACCATCCTGACGCAATTTTCGCCAAGCGATGGAAAAACTTTCCGCTGGAGAATACTGTAGCCGAACGTTAAAACAGTGGCGGATTTATGTATGTGTAAGATGTATCTGTAACGACACATTCGACTTTGCAGATAGAATTTCAACTTTCCGCTTTCACATTTTCTCCTTCGTTTATTAATATCGCAATCGAATCCTCTCGCGATTAAGTAGATACGAAGGGAAAGAAATTCTGATCAGTTGAGTGCACCTTTCTCATACCTAAATCGACCAAACTAATTAGTTTCTAATGTTAATATCACTTTTCATGATAAATTAAGTTACATAAGTTAAAAAATACTTTATACGCGCGCTTACATGGCCATTCATACCTAAAATTATATTGCATTAGGAAATGGATCGCACTATTACATTTACGCAATATCTTAGCAGTGTGAACAGGTGCTAAAGGTGGAGATAGAAATTTGAAAGGACATATATCATGGGCAATAATCACGCTTATAATTTTAAATTCTACGACACGCTAAAATTTTTAACACTTTGCGCTATTCTCTCCACAGCACACACATAATTAATTGTTAGGTAACATAAATATGAATATAGACGTACCACATGAAATATTACAATCTATTATCTCCGAAGCTGTTATACAGGGTATCCCCAAGGTAAATGTGAAAACTTGGAAATGATGAGAAAAATCCATCAGAGATCTGCTTGTTTTTGTTGCATTTCCGTTTTTACTCTTAGTTATTTGCGCTTATTTCTTCCTGTTATCATTTGTTTAGCGAAGATACTGTTCAAAATGCTGGCATCCTGCAACAATGCAAACGTTACGCCCAACAATGACCGCTGTAATTGCAGCTAGACATTGCTCTGGTGATATTTGATGCACCGCAACTACGATTCGGCCTCATCTTCGTTAAATAGATGATAACATGTATAGTTAAGTGTAAGCAAATAAGCGGGAAAACGAAAATTTGAGATTTGTCGGTTTTAGCTTCGCTTTCGTGAAAATCGTGAAAAAGAAACAAAAATGATTTCGTTTTTACGCTTACTCGTTTACACTTATTTATTCGTGTTACCATCTATTTAATGAAGATACTGTTCAAAATGTTGGCCTGCCGCAGCAATGCAAGCGTTACATCTAACAATGACCGCCCTAATTTGCAGCCAGATATTGCGTTGGTGATATTTGACGCACTGCAGCTACGATTCGGTCTCGCCTTCGTTAAATAGATGATAATATGAATAAATAAGTGTAAATACATAAGTGGATATAAATATAAATTTAGAGAATTAAAAAGGAATGATTTATATTTGCAAACCTGCTAAAAGGTAGAAAACAATTTTCCTGATAAAGTATAAATAGAAAGCTGGCGAGCACGTTGTATTAATTTTGCGATTCAACCTATCGGATGATGAAATTTCTAGCAAAGGCGATTTTTTTATGATTACGAGGTAAAAGCGGAGGAGTGTTTGACTCAAATCATGAAGATCAGAGATTTATCTAATCAAATAGAGAATTTTTGAAAATGTCCAAATCCTGAAAACTTTCGAAGTAAATTAATATAAGCCTACCAGTTTTCGGTGATGATATTCTATTACTTATTTAACGACAAGCGAATAAGAAAATTATTTTCTTCCTTTTAGTATATTTTTAAATAAAAACTACTTTTTTAAAATTTGTTTACTCATATATTTTATCTTTTATTTTTTAGTTTCTAACTGTCATCCGACAATATATCTTTGAACATATTTTCTCGTACTGATAACAACATTCTTGGAGATATTTATGTACAAACGTTCTTTATCCCTCTTTTCATATCTTCTTTCGCTGTAGGCGTTCGGCTAAATATCGTAAACGGAATAAATAAATAGCCAACATTTTGAACATTTATTAAAATACATTTTCATCGTAACCAATGTTTATCTTAATCGTCTTCGACCCAGCCAAAAATTACTCGTAAAAATATTATTCTTTCCTATAACTTTTTAATTATGCAGAATAGAGAAAAAGTATTTCAGATAAAAGTTGTTAGGCTTGACGACAGTTATCGGAGTAAAGAAAAACTAATATACAGTTCCACTGAAAAAACATTTGCACACTACATTAATTTTGTAATAAATGCAGAATTTGTTACGAAACTCAAAAAGAGATGTAGGGCACAAAATTAAAAATTCTTTTTCATACATATTTATCAGAATTTTTCAGCTATCTGCTGTCTTGTTGTAACACAAGACTAACAAGACTCGTATACACAGTAATACATAGTCTGTAGTGCATAATAAAAATCATTATGCGTCAAAATTAGATGACCATTTTTGTGTTCGAGATGCAGAAGCTTTAAATTTACTCGCCTTCGTTTGGTATGTTGAATAAACAACGTTGAATAGACATATCTAATAGCACAACTGAAAAATGACGATTTTAAGGAAAACGAATTTCAATGTTCTAAAGTATTACGGTTTTGTAACGATGCAACAGCGACACAACTGCTCTTACGCGCAGACTTTTCCCAAAGTTCACTTGCAGTACTTTATCAGTAGAAAGTACGAAGAATACTTGCTTTTTCTATATCAGTAACTCAAAACAAATTTCGAGTTACGTCATTGTTGCAGCAAATGAGCGACTAGTCTTATTAATTCTTGAATCCAAACACGAGATGTTTGCAGAAATGATTAAACACGCTCGAAATTCCTGCAACGTGAACTAGAACCCGCAAAATTGTTTACGCAACTGAACGAATACAATTATCGGTGAATGCACGTATATCGGTAACAGTGAAATTTAATAATAACGAAAAGTAACGTATGGTAGCCTTTAATTGTGCACGCGAGAATAATTTTATGAGAGTGAAATATTTGCATACGGAAGAACACCCTCGTTTTAAAAATAATTACTGCGCTGTATGGATAATATTTTGAACGTTACTCGCATCGAAACTTATTTGAAGAATATTTTGATAATTAAGGTAGTTAATTTGAATTTTTATATTACGACAATTATTTGATTATAATACCCAGTAAAATACTCTCTCAAATCGCAGGACTTTGAAATATTTTGATTAAAAAAAAAAAAAAAAAAAGAGTAACGAACCGATTATTTAACCTAATATTATACGACTTTTATCTGAAACGATATGACAAATTATGAATAATTCAAGGTGACTGTACATCGATATATAGGGTGACCGAGTTCTTTTCCACAAAATTCTACCAGCATATTCTATAAGCAACGTTAAGGAAAAGATGTTGTATACATATTAAAAATGTTATTATTTTTATGATATTAAAATATATAAGTATTAAAAATGTTATAACAAAAATACGAAATGATAACAGACTTGTGTTTTATCGACACAATGTAAGAACACGTCGCCGATACCTATTTGATACGTTTACACAAACTGTAACATATACTTACTAAGGTCGTTGATTTGGTCAACTGATACGTCAATCGTTAAGTGACTGTTGCTCCCAATGATGGATCGCCACGTATCACGGCAACGAAATTTTACTTGTGAAGAACTGTGAAAGGAGAATTTTGGTCAGTGCACAGAATTCGTAGCGTATTTATTGCAATTAAGGAAAATGAACGAGAAATTAATAATATAACAGTTTTGAGATGAAATTATAACACAAACCGACAATCTATGCTTACGTGGCATCGAGCAAGGAAGCCATTTCGTATTTTTCCTTTAACCTTCGAATGAAGCATTTAGGAGCGTTCGTATAACATCTTTTTTCCTATTTTTAGTTATAAAATATGTCACAAAATATGTTCACAGAACATGTTAAATAAAGAAATAAGCTTAGTAAAATTGGAATGAGATCAAATATGGAATATGTGCAAAGTTGGATCCAAGTAAAGTAAACGTTATAATCAAATATCCTTTTGAAAGTTGATTCTGAATTACAGAACGTTCTTTCACCATGAAAAGTACAAATTACCGATGAATCCCTTTACTCTCAACGATTTTCACGTACTTTTGTACAAAGCATTTAATCAGAAAAATTGTTATCTAGGACGAACTACGGACCCAATTAGTTCAGATTACAGCGTTCCCTCGCTGTTACATTTGTTTTCAGAAAATCTCTCAGTGGATAAATCCACTAACTCAGATTGACTATCGATGTTACGGGCTACATGTACGTGTTCCACTGTCACGGAGATAGTACTATTTTAAAGATAAGTCAAAGGGTGTATTTAAATATTTATATGTATAAATTATAAAGAGATAGAAAAAATGATGGAAGACAACCACTTTTTTAAATCAAGCAACAACATAAGTAGATGGTACATCTAAAAATTCGTAATTATAAATATAGTGGAGTCTCTTTTACCTGAATCTCGTTAAACTGAAGCTTCCTATTATCTAAGGTATTTTCAGCTTTACCATAACTTCATTTTTTTTTTTTTTTTTTTTTTAAACACAAAGAGTATCTTGTTAAGGCAGTTTGAATGAATTAAATAGTCAAGTAAATTCAAATATGTGTACAATATTAAACTACCAAAATGTTTTTTTTTTCAAGTCACATTATTCGAGTTTTCGATTATTCGAGACAGGTTCGGTCCACATCAAATATCTATATCTGTGTTATAACTAGATAATTATAGATACTACAATATATAGAAGTAATGGAATAGAAATGTCAGTAAATAGAATAGTAGGGCTTAGCAGACTGTACTAGTTTACAAACGTAAATTATGAAAATAACAAGAAAAAGTAGATTACTTTTGTGTTTTGTACTTCTTTACAATGTTACTTTTGCCTTGAAAATTACATGTCTATATTTTATTGCAGCGTCACCCAACAATTTATAGCGGTTGTTGGTTCCTATTCCTTGCATCAAAATGAGGGATTATAACCAGCAAACCTTTTTTTTCGTAAACACGAACGAAAACCTGATATAAAGCGTTAATACTGTGCTAACTTTGCTGCATTTTATTTTATTCGATATTGTCTTATCTTTTCACTCATATTTCACTTGTATTTCATTCGTATATTATAAAAAAGTTTCAATTCTGAAATAACAATAACAATAGTATTATGAAATATTGTGTATCTACATAGGATTCGTTGTTACTTAAAAAATGTCAGTGTAAGAACAGTTAAGTATAGTTACGCATCTTTTATCGTTTTTTTTTTTTTTTTTTTTTTTTTTTTTTTTTTTTTTTTTTGGAGAAAAACGCTGTACGATAATAACGCAAACACCTTGTAAATACATTTCGACGTACAAACTAATGTACGCCTATAAAATACAAGCAAAAAGATGTAGTGTTAATACGTTTTGGATTTTCTGGATTAAACGGAACCAATTTTGTAATCCACGGGATCGTGTTGGAACGACGTAGCACCCGAGGCTAAGAAATATCAGAAACGAGTGGCCGATACTCCCGGTTTGCCGAATCGATCAGTGTCGCGGAATTGTACAGTCGATCTGTGTTCCTCGACTTCTGGTTTCGTGCAAAGCTTCTTTTCTACTCGCTGCTCTATTCGAATTTTTGGAAAAAACGTTTCAAACGTAACCATTTCCACTGATTGAAGGATGTTGCATTTCTTATTATTTGCCATTCTTACGATAGCAGCAGCAAATGTATGGAATAACTTTATTCGAAGAACTATGTATTGGAAATTGATTTCAAGTTTGTAGTTTTTATAAAACAGATGTGTACTTTAATACAGCTCCTTCTTTCCTCTTCATTCCTAGCAAAGCATAATAACGTGTACAGTTGTTTTATTCTCATAAATGATATTCAACGATAAATGTCTCTGCAGCTGCTGATCAAAATCGATATATAAACGTACTAACTATATCCAACTTGTTCTTACCTGCATATATATATGTATATATATGTCGGAGATGAAAGGACACCGGGCCTTCCCTTGGAATTCTTGAGAAAACTCCTTGATCGTTGTAAATGTCCTGATTATAATTGTTCGAGACTTGCGATAATGAGCTTGGGCTCGAGGCGACAACTAGTCGCCGAACGTAGCCGCGGTCACGGGATGCACGATTTATTTATTTAACAAAGATATAGAATAACCGGATAGCTCTCCTTGAAAGAAAATATTTCTAGCGGCACGTAATAGTAAACATTTCGATGGTCGGTGCCCCATGGCTCGCCACACACAGACTCTATTCTTTGGTCAAGATGAGTGCCGAATGTCAACGCATCTCCATAACATATACTCAGATAACTAGAGGACCCGCTATGAATCATAGGATTTGGTTACCTAAAGTTCTTCAAACGGATAAACAGCCTTTATCCTAACAGTCGCTAAATCTGTCACCTACTGCGGAAAGATAAAGGAAATCTGCTTCTTCCACGAACGACGCTTCCCGCTAGCAACTTTCTCTCAAGGGCGGTTAGCATCTTTCTCTAACCACCAACATAGATATTAACCAATTAACAGCAACGTCCATTTCCCTCACCTTCCGAACGAGGACCTTCCTTGACGAATCCGATGACCTCGTGCCCCTAGACACATCCCATCACAGTTTTCCTCGACAGCGTCACCGTGATGGGAATTCATTCTTTTTTTCTGCGCTCTGAGCAGTCAGTCAATTAGTGCCTTCAGTGCATAACCTTGTGTTACGGAGAGTACGCGGAGTCAGACTTAGACTTTGAGGTAAAGTACATCTATTATCCCGTTGACCGCGGATTCGTTATCGATCCTGAGGCCATTGTCGTTAGTGTCTAAACTATCGTCGCGACTTGTACCGAACACTTCCATCAATAAACACTATTTCAAGCGAGCAACGAAAATGAGTAACACTAACAACGATTCATCGAACGATCCTAACTCCATTCCTGACATCAACCCGACATATATATATATATACAGGGTGTGGCCAAATAACACGTACAAACGGGCACGAGGTGATGCCGTATGAAAAAGTAAGAAGAAAATATGGAACAAATTTGTTCATCCAAGGTTTAGTTTTTGAGAAAGACGAGTTTGAAAATTTATCAAGTATACTCGAACTTGTTCTACCTGTAAAGATTCGGATAATATAGTAAAAGGAAGTATTAAAAAATTTCAATAGCTACAGTAATGAGCAAATAAGAAATTGAATAAGGAGAATTTATGGTCGAAATGAGTTGGCAATGCAGTGCGTTAAAAAGAATATATAAGACGCGACCGAAGAATGCTGCTCTTTATCCTCTTATACCACTAAGGAAGAAACATTTCCGTTTGGAGTGGAAATATCCACGGTACTTACAGTTCGAGTGACATACTGACACAGATATATTCGTTTAGACTTTAGACCACCAGACATGAGAATGTGATTCGCACATTCATCTTTTATATATGTCGTATATTGTATATATAATATTATATTAACAGCATATCTTTAGAATTTTTCTATATTAAAATTTTAATAAATATCCAATAATTATAATTAGATCGAAACTTTTGTCGACAAATTTGAAATCAGTTTTCTATGTGTAGCTACAATGACTTTTCAGATAATATCTTTATTCATTCGAGATTAGCACATATATTAATAATAATCTTTTTTATGCTAATAAACGTATAACTACAGAGTTTTTTTAAAATAAAGAAATTAAGCTGCGCAGTGATTCCATACTTTTAGCGATACCGCATTCTTTTTTGCTCTTGATCAGTTTCAAAGTTTCTAATTTCAAGTTTCTTTCACGGCCCTAACCAGGATAGTTTCGGATGATAAAAAAATAATCTGTGCAAAATTTGAGCTGGCTTGGGCAAGAGAAAAGCGTGCTCCTGGACTCTTAAAATTCAGATAATTTTTTATATACATATATTAAATAAGTCGATTTTACTTGATTATTTTCCAAACGCGTCAATCTTTTTTTCGTGTCACAAACGGTTTTCGAAAAAGTCCGGAAGAAATTGTAAAAACTTTCATTTGCATTTTGAGAATTTAAACGTGTTTCTTATTTTCAACCCTAGAGGATTATCTTTTGCAAAATGTAAGAAATTTCTTGAAAGATTCGAAAATTGCACAATTTTTGTAAATTAGCGGAATTAATAAATATTATATAATATCAGTTAATATAATGGAAATAATAAATTGGTTCGCATAGTCGTCTACTTTAAAAGCGATGTAGGTCTCTTCGTCGCCTTGAAAAGAAACATTGATCTAGTTAATTGGCAAAAAAACTATTTGTACGACGAATTTACATTTGCTTAAACACATAAAGATGTGGACAAACTAATTGCAAGTAGATCTTATCAGCGTTTTTCAGTAGATGGAAACACCCCAAGTATCTCAAAACAAAGGGAAATAGGCTTATGTTTCAAACATTTTCAAAACAAACGACTCAAGTAGAATCTTTTGATAATTTCTATGTGTAGTAAATAATAAGTAAAATCATTGAATTGTAGAAGATTCGCATTGCACTATCATATACTTTGGTGCTCCTTAAATATAATCACGACTGCGACAAGCTATCCTGAATCGAGTACTTTCTGCTACAAATGAAACGTTTACACGATCCTCTGCATCCACTTGATCTTCGAGAATATTGTACAATGGAAAATTGAAGGATCGAAAGATCTCCGCTGAGATAAGAGCCGCGGTTTGATTAAACTTCCAAATACCGATTTTAATTCTGCGAATCCGGGCTTTGCAACGACGTCGAAAACGGGTCAAAATGATCCAATGGATACGCATATGTATAGATTCCGTTATTCTTTTACCATTATTCGTTAGAAATAGATTTTCAAGCAATGTTACACCAAGGAAAAAGGAAATTGCACACTCGTAACATACTTATACGATAACTGCTATGGTTCGTAAATGCATCTTGTACATGTCACTTGGTTTTACTTTGGTTTTACTGTCGCAGATTTGCCGTTTTCTAGCGTGTTTAAATTTTCATCCTCTTTCGGCTTCCGTACTTTTGGTACATCGCTGCACGAACTACAAGTTCTTCCATCTGACGATACTTTAATGTCATCATCTTCATTTGCAGAAAATTCTGCAGACATAGAAGAACAAAAATTTCCTCACTGAACTTTCTCGTAGGCTGCATTCTACAGAATGCTGCTCCGAAATACAATTTCCAAGCGCATTTTTGCTCACTATGCCTGCCACTCTGGAGTGGATATTTCTTTGTTCGTGCTACAGCGATGAGAAAGGAAGTCGAGCACGGTGTCGCGTCGGGTCAAAACGACACGTGCCCGTGTTTGGCGGTTAAATTCCTGAAGAATAAGAAGAATAAGCTTGATTCGCACTAGCGACCACGATACGGTGAAATTACGTGAGGCAGCGCAGCGGTCAAAATCACTTGCACGTAATCCAATGAGAGCATCCACAGTAGGCGGTTTGGTCGAGTCAAATGAAAATCTATCGAGCGTAACGTCCATAGGGAACGGTGGCATCGCTTTGCTGGCGATCAAGACCGCGGTCAGCAACAGTCAGCAGCAGTCGAGAAGCAAAGGAAGAGCGTTTGATTGAATTTGTACGAAATTACGGCCAACTATATGATTTCAGTCGCAAAACATTGCGATACATCTCAAGAAATGAAATTGTCAATCGGGACCCTGTCTCGATTAGAAGAAACTTTGAAATTCGGCGACGCAATTTCATTGTTTCTGATCGTTTAGTGTAAATGCCATGGCGAAACCCTACATTTTGATTGATCGTGATCTGATCGTATCTTTGACCGCTAATGTAAATCAAGTTCAAAACTATTGTAGTTTCTTTCAGTATACTTGTTTCGTCTTTTCTCTCATTTCCAAATTTCTCTTATTTTATGGTTGATTTGCTAGGACGATTTCCGCTAGTAGCAAAATTACCAATTACATTTTTTCATTCTGTTATTAACAACAGTTTTAACTTTCTATGTAATATTATCCTCAAACTAATAATGATGATTCCTTTACTGGATTAATAATTTATTACGTGTTTAAAGATACAAAAGTAAACTTTGTCCTAGTAGTTTCAAAAATTAAAAGAAGCATGTATGCATGACTATCGTATATCCGATGTTTAGGACTTGATTCGTAATCGATATCAAATTTTAGATATCCCATACATATAATTTTACCAAATATTTTACTGGAGTGAATAATACACCTACTGGTTACATTTATTTGAAAACTATAAGAAATTTTACTTTATTTAATATTACGTTATAAGGCATATGTGTCGCGAATGAAATAATTGATTTATAATAAAATAGCCTGAAAATAAAAGTAGCAAATAGCATTCAATTTATACTCCTATCACATATCAGATATCAATAGGTGTCCTAAAGAGCTGGCAGTGTAGAAACATGATTTTGACATTAGCCGTGATCTCAGAATTTATTTGAAGCAGGAAGCATTGCTTTTGAAATAGCGTAGAACCTCAATTATATGAACTAATTAGGAGACAAAACTGTTAAAAGATGTAACGAGGTTTTCACATAACGGAACGACAAGCGGTTAGCACTCAATTTAATTTCAAATGTAATGAATATAATTTGTTTCTAAATCACTTTGCACATAGAATACAAAATCAAAAGGGCAATATTGTTTAACCCCCCTTTCTTTTTAACGAGATTAAAGAAATCGAATCTGTGGATTCCAAATCTTTATAATCACATTCCTCTCGAGTTCCGTTACTGCTGTCGCCGATTTTTTCTTTTCTATTCGCTTTTTGGCCATTATTTAAAACATTTTGCAATAACCTCGTTGGAAGAATACGCTCGATTATTATCTATTATTATCTATCTGAGTCGTAGCATCCTGGTATTCCACGTAATATTGCAATAACTTCATCTACGTCGTTTCCGCTTGAGCCTAACTTCTCATTTTTTTCTACTATTTCATGCAGCAAAATTTTAGCTTGTGCTCTCTTCGATGTTTCGTTTTTCATGTTTCACCAGGTATTTCTCACAATATTATTTCAGTCTTCTAAATTTAATTTTTTATGTATTCCAATTATTTTTATGTCTTCGTTCGTAATTATGTGCGTGGTTTTCATAAATCCCACACAAGCGAATGTATAAACGTTTTGTACGTTTACACACGGTATTGTAGTAGGAAATATATTGTTCATGTGAACGTCATGCAACGGGTGTTCATATGACGCAATTTCTACCGTGCCATTGATTTAGAGTACGCGAAAAAATTGTTTATAATAACTCATAGAGTTTAGTTCATTCTACAAAATTCTGATATTTCTCATTTTTGAATTAGTGTTTAAATTATGCAGTAAAACAGGGGGATTCACTTTTTATTTAAATATCTAAGGTAAATTTCAATCGTGTAAAACATCACTTGGGATCATTGGCAATATCTTCAAGTTTAAGTTAAGTTTATTTTATAAACTAAAGTGCGGAGTGAGAAACACGAGCAAAGACTTAATATTCTGTAGACAAATTTCGTGCGATTACTGACAATCTTTCATTGTCATTTAGATATAAAACAGAACCCATTTTGTCCAAAATTAATTTATTATATCCTTTTAAATAAAACGACCCGAGGATCGAACATGCAAAATTTGCATACGCTTATTTGTTGAAAGACGAAGACTATCCAATGCATAGCGGATGCAATGTAATAAACTGAGTGGAACAGATCGTCATATCTTGTTCGAAATATCAACGCGGGAGAGGATTGTACCAAATCAACGAAAATCCTAAAGAAGGGACCGGGACTGTGAAATCATGCTCGGATTTAGATCAAATTTTTCAAACGTATCACTATTTTGCACTTAATTTAACTTAATATACGTTCTAACTTGTAACCTTATGTAATTACTATTGTGTGTGTTATGTGTTTGCTAATGACTCAAATGGGTTGACACAACCAAGAAATAGGAATAATATTTTTATTCCATTTTCCACGCTTATATCAAAATGATCGGGTACTTTCTAAAATTTATTAATTAATCAAATCTTAAATTGGTCCCAAGTGGATAAAAATACGACTTTCGATATGTTCTTGATTTTTCATAAAAGAAAGGAAAACTATTACACGAGATGGCAAATTATCATGCAGGTATTATAAAGAAATGTAAAAATGAAAGTAGAATCAGATTTTTTCCTCAAACGATATTACGGTTCATTCTTAGCGGCTATAGTAGACGTGGTGTAGTTGAAATGTAAAAAAATAAAAAGAGTATATGAATAAATGTTTCCAAATTAGCAGCAGTGCTAAATGAAGATATGCAAGACCACTATATGCATAATCGTGTGCAGTGGACTACGAGGGACAAGCAGCCAGAAAAAGGTAGCCTTACATTAACGCAAAAAGCAGGATAGAAGATTTTAATTTGCAAAAGAGATATATGTAAAGGAACCAAGTTGGAAGATAACTTCAATTTTTTCGACAAAAATAAATATAATGTCCATAATTGTGATAGCACGATTCCTGACGAGATATATTTAGACAATTTCGAGAATAACGTTTAAGGAAGTTTAAGGAAGAGGGCAACACAGAACGACAACACGTCACCATCGAACAAATCCATAGATTGTCCAGCAACATTAAAATAGACTTCAATGTCAAGGGATACTGCTCGGCAACGTTTCCGGACGTGTCTCAGGCGTTTGATAAAATTTGGCACGTTGGCTTCGTAATCAAAATCGAAGAGTTTTTACCGCCATCGTTTAACTCCCTTCCAAAATCATAGCCCACGGACAGACTATTCCAGGTCAAAGTATAACAAACCATCTCAACGCTTTATCCTATTCAATCGAGAGTTCCGCAGGATAGCGTCCTAGGGCTACTACTATATACTCTATACACGTCAGACTTTCCAACAATGCCAAATACCACAACAGAAACCGTCGCCGGCGACACGGCTATATTGGCCTGTGAACAAGGTCTCCGTGAAGCTACAAAAAAATTGCAACACCATCTCAACGAAATGGAATTCTGGCTAAGAACATGCGGAATTAAAATCAGTGCTGCAAAATTCATTCATGTCATTTTCACCACCAGGGAATGTACACGCCCGCCAGTAAAATTAAGCAATGAAATACTTAACGGTTTGCAACAAACTAATGTTATACAAAATTATTCTAAAACTAACACGAAAACATTAGAACGATGGCAAAATAAAAAGCTAAGAGCTGCAACGAATGCGGTACATCTGGAACGAACAATTAATTATAGAAACTGGCATTTCATCTGTCAAAGAGAAAATCGCGCGACACAGCAAATTGTATCAACAGCGGCTAAAAACCACTAACCTGGCCACAAGTCTGCTGGAAAAACTGAAGAGATTTCATTTTCTGCAGCTGCTCTTCGGATTTAGCAATATCTGCTAAACGATGTCATTGTGCTACATCATTCGGTGTATTCATATTCCAGTCACTCTAAACCATCACAATCAGTGTTTGTTATCAAGTTTTACGTACCAGAATAGCGACCCGAAGTACAATGCATGGGTTGTGCAAAAACGTAGAAATATTTTACGACCATTTCCTCAATCATCTGATTATTAAAATTCATAGAGAAAATTAGAGCGCGTAAATCGGAAAATCGTTCGAAATTTAAATGCAAAATCGCAAAAATATCAGTTCATACGATGTCAAATATTTCAAAAGTATAATTTCTAATATGTCAGTGACAGAAGAACCTCGTAAAATATTAA
Source organism: Bombus hortorum (assembly GCA_905332935.1). Taxonomy (NCBI): domain Eukaryota; kingdom Metazoa; phylum Arthropoda; class Insecta; order Hymenoptera; family Apidae; genus Bombus; species Bombus hortorum. The sequence continues at coordinate 4,863,989 of HG995204.1, forward strand.
TGTTTACGTAAGAACTGTTATTTCAATTTTGTGTAGTAAAATGAAATATTTTTAAGAATATTTCGAATATTTTTTTACATGAAAATTAACTATTTCTCCACTTTTAATCTATTATATAACCCGTTACACTCCGTTGGCTCCGCTACGGGGACATTCGCAGTATGCTTTATAACTTCATTCGAGTGTAAAATGTTAAACAAGTGTACGTAATGAACAAAAAACTTGCACATTTTGTTATGTAAAAGTTATGCTGCAGCGTAACACATTACGTTTTTCTTTGTTTAATATTTGTTTACTTGAAATTCGAAGCATACAAATCAAATCTACATCGGTGTTGGAATATTTTTGTTTTAAACTATACGCTGTAGCACGAAGCAGAAACGGTTGCTATTAAAATACGCGCATTGAATATGGTTTGATACGAGTTTGCCAGATCATCGATTATCATTAGAAAAATATAGCGTTAAGAAATATAGCTCTTGTGCCTTTTATTAGCTTGCCACTAAACAGAGGATGCTGCGAAAGACGCGAGTTTGCAGCGTTTTGAAAACGTTTGAATGTCTACTACGAGAGTAAAAAATAGACGTATCCATTTAAGAATTTTAAAATCAGCTTTCCAGGACGTTCCAAGCCCGTAGCAAGATCAAATAGATAAAAGCGAAACATTTTTTTGCACCATTCACATTTTGGCAGATATTTGAGCGAGTCGAACATCGAGTTAATGCTTAAGAAAATTGCGAATCACGTTGGTTTGGCTCAAATACGAATAATGTCACTACGTTGTAACACAACTATGTTATAGTCGATTGGTAGTGATTGCTTAAAAAAATGATTTAGATACTAAAAATTGAAGTTTGATCTGTTTTAGAAATAGTGTTCATAGAATAAAAAGAATCGTGATTGTTCACTAGATGTTCAAAGTTGTCAGAACTACCTTCATAATTATTTCAGTCACAACAGAAAGATGTTCAATTTCATTTTTTATCTTTTTTTCCAAGTACTTGCATAAAAAAAGCATTTGTTATAAAATAATAACTTACAATTGGTAGGGGAAAAAGCGGCAAACGTAAATTATTGCAAATATTCCTATCAAATACGCATTAGTAACTGCGTAAAAATTTTTCTCACGGTTAAACATTGTTGCATCGATTATTAATGTTATTGTTAGTTATTATTGTAAACTTTTTTTATTCCTTCGAATTTGTTCGAAACTGTAAGATGTAATTGCAATGGTATTAGATCGTAAATTTTATAAGGTTTAAACTTCATGAAGTTTTCATATAGACGATATTTTGCGCACATTAAAAATTCATTACACGTGCATTTTTCACTGATATGTATTTTCTCGAATATTACGTCAAGTGGAACAAAAATTAGTAAGCCGAACTGCAGAACCATTAATTAGAAGTTTTCCAATTGGTAGAAAGAGGATGACGTAATGGTTGGGATATGGATTTTCCTGTAGTGATGGATTCGATTTAATCCTGGATGTACGAGTTGAAAATATTGATCAAACTCGCAGCAATTCTGCTTAATTTTCTATGTGTTAATGCTAAATATTTCAAACAGCTTGCTTCTACTTGATGAAATTATGAAAAAAGAAATACAAATTAATTAATCTACGCTGATATGATAGTTTATTAATATATTCTTACGCGAACGAGTCAAAGTTTTAAATAGTAAAACCCGAAGCTGCTACATTTATGACATACATACATATTTAAATATAAACCTTCGTATGTAGCGTTTCTTATACCATAGTCCATCGATTAATAATACTAATGAATCGATAACTTGAAAATTGTACGTCTTAAACTTCCCCTCTACGATTTTATAATTTTACGATATTAAAATGAAATGATATTTTTGAAACGAATATCGAATGAATGAACGTTGCTAACAATTAAATGATTTTGCCAAATTAAACACTAATTTTAAAAAATTATTTATAAATTGCAAAATTTAATTCCTTGTTTCATCGACAAACTTGTTACTGTCATGTACGAGGAATTATTAATACCAACAACTTGCAACCTACGGCTTATAAAATTTCGTCAAGAATATTAATTGATTGGCGGAAAAGGGCTGGTGTATCGGCATATGCACATTGATCGTTGAAGATAATTACAAGCATAAATAAACGATGGTATTTCGCGAGGAAAGGCATGGGTAGTTGGCTTCAATTCATCGCTACTTTTGTAAGGAGGAAAATCTTCTCGTCAGATAAGAGTGGGAAGGAGTTATGAAAGAGACGAGAGGAAGAGGTGTTCCTTTCGTAGACCAACGTTGGATGATTGCCAATGAATGCTTAAACGTAAGATACCTGTTGATAATCGCGTGATGCAATGTCTACTATGTCTTACTCCATTTTACACTAGAGCCTCTTCTTCTCCATTCTACGATATTACGCCGCTATTTTATTCGATCTACCTTGCAACTTGTGACTTTGACGTTTCGAAGGAAACGTAATTTTATGACATCGTTGTGCAACCGTTTCGAACGAAAATATTAAAAAATAATTATTTAGATATTAAAAAGATTAATAGTTGCATTTTTAAAATTACTCTTTAAATCTTCTTTTAAGATTTAACTCTTATCAACTAATCTAATCCACTAATTAATAACTACCAATTATTAAATGAATATCATCTTCTTCGAGGATAACTGTTTTATTGCTATTATCGTTTGTTGTTAAATTAAGCTAAAAGAAATCTACGATCGACACAAAAATCTTTACTTGTTGCATTTTTGCTGACGTGAAACATTCTATCGGAATATAGCGGAAAAATCTGATTCGACGTGTAAAACTTGACTTAACGATCGTAATCTAATTTCGCTGAAAAATAAAATGCTCAATATCTCGTTAAATTACGAGCGTCGACATGTAATTTGATAAAAGGATATGATAAGCGTTTGCAATGGAATCTTTGATAAATTGGATTGTAGTCGATTGTACCTTCTGACTATTAGCAGATGTAAATATTTCCAATCTATTCGCGCTTCGTAGCGTGTTAACGCATGTTCGTTAGCGCTCATTTCGTATATCATTTTCTCTGTTATAACTGTTTAACAACGTTTTCAATGACATGCGTTTATATGACGCTTTTTTTCTTGAATTGCAGGATATAGCGGCAACGTATGGGCGGAAAAAATTTGAACTCCCTGTACTTTCTGAAAACGAGTAATGAGCGTTAATGCATAAATTCCAATTAGTTAAAGCAATCGGACAGTTCTATTTAGGCAGACAGATAATTGATCGCAAACGCTTGACCACCTATTCGTTCGGCCTGAGCTGTTTATGTGATACTCGGTTGGCCAGCTATTTTGTATCATGGCGACATTCAAGTGCGCACTTTACAAAAACAATTATGCGACACCGCGATTGGCAGACGTTCGTTTCCATGTATACGCAACGAGAACCATTAAACGACCATTTGCCGCGCAAATAATAGCTGATGCGCCGATGCACTCGTTGTACCCTTTTTTCCTTCCCTCTCCCTCCTCTCTCTATCTCTATTTCTCCCGTTCCCTGCTTCCTATTTCCATCTCTTTCCCGCTTTCCCTTTGCCGCTGTGCGCTTCTCTGGGCAGCGCCGCCGTCGAATTTCAGATTGCGCTTTAATATCGGCGGCCGCTTAATCCGCGATGACGGTTTTTCTGGGATTTCGTCGCTTTATTACAAAAAAGCTTCGCCTGGATGGACGGCAGATGTCACGTGTGCTTTTTTTTGCTGGCTACCCTGTGAACCGCTTCCACCTCTAAACCGGCCGTGTCGTAACGCCTTCGTTCGCTTCGAGTTCTCTTTAAAATGTGTTCGCGGACCATCTCGCGTAACCGTGAAAACGACCAATTCGACGATTCGTTACTACGATTCTTAACGCTTCCCACTTGGCCTTTTTTTTCTCGGTAATCAAATACATTGTTCGCCGCACAAAACTCGTTACATTAACTTACTTTTCTATCGGAAAATTGCAAAGTTTTGTGGAAGGAAACAATGCCAAAGAAACGACACGAAACTTCAATCGGTTAATACAAACGAATCTTTTAAGATTTAAATTATACATTCTTCGTAGATAAAAAGTTTGCGTTAAATTATCTTTACCGTTTTCGAAATAAACAGTCTGTATGTCACAAAATAGATTGCAGCTCTTTTATTCTAACAAACTATGAAAATCAACTTTTATTGCCTTGGAAATAGTTGGTCCCGAGTTCAGGATACACAGCTGTATACGAACTGCCATTGTTCAAAACAGTTCTGCAACTTGTACAACTCTGTGGACGGAAAATCCGCTCCTTTGAGCATCGATTCGATTTTCGGAAATAGGTAAAAGTCACAGGGAGCGAGCTTTGGCCAATAGAATGGGTGTTCAGGCACAATGATTTTTTTATTTACTAAAAACTGCTTCACCGACAAAGCGTTGTCGTTGGCGCAAAATCCATCCGTTTCTTCGCACTTCGATCTAGTATCGCCGATTTACCGTTTCGCTCACTCGCTGTCCACTCTGCTATCGCAATACCCTTCATGTTGAAGAAAGCAAATATGGCCTTGAACTGTGAACGACTCATACGTGCTTTCTTCGTACTGGGAGACGACTTGCGTTGTACTGACTGTCGCTTGTGGATTTCATCGATCCAATAAAACAGAATGATGTTAAACAAGGACCGTTGGCATCGCTTGAAGTTAAAAATTAATAGAGGACCTTTAAAAGGTCCTTTTGTGTCTCCCGAGGAAGAAAAATTGTCTCACTTTCCTGAGAAACAATGGGAAAGTTGTGAAAAATGAACGCAAACATGTATATGATAGAGATTACTACTATCGATATTTCAAAAGGAAAATATCATTAGAAGAAGTGTCGCAAACAGTAGCAATTATTTTTCCATTATATCAAAACTAAACCTAAACTTAACCTCAAACTATGATATGAAAATTGAAAAAGTCGAATGCGCGCAATGACTCCATCCTTTTTATCTATTCGTTATTTCTCATTTTTTCTTATTTGAATATTTACTAATAAATACTAAGTTCTTCTGGCTCTTTACTATTCACTTTCAGTCATTTATTTGCGTTTATGTATATTCAGTTTTGAAATAGTCCTTTTCAATATACCGAAGTTTGAAAAGAATTGGAGATACCGGCCAAATTGGAAAGTATTACCGTAACGTTCAAGATACCTTGGATAATACGGAACTTGGGTTAAACGGGACTCGGATAACCAAGACTACACTATATGTATATGCCGTTGCTTCACTGCAGCTGGATTAGTTAGAAAAGGTTTATGTCTTTTAGCAACTGCAAGAAGCAAGAGATGTTTTACTACTCTTTGCTTATGTAGGTTGGGCTTAAGATTGCTTCTTGGGATGATATGTTGTTTTGTTTTAATACTTTCGGCCAGGAATTCAACGAAACTGTTAACTTTTGTAAATAAACGTTATTTGCTGAACTTTTAGCTTCTCGATAACTTTTTTCTTTTTTAAGTGAACAGTCTAGGATATTCCTGTGCGTTTTCTACGCACAGTGAACTACCTGCCAAGACAGTTATCGTTTAGGTTGCCTCGCCAGGCTCAAATTTCGGGAAATAACGACGCGATGAATTATTTCCTGTCTTGCCACTAATTTCGCTCGAATGAGCGGATGCTAAACCTCCATATCAGCGTCGCTTTCCCTTAAGATGAAGATTTAAATCGAGTTGTTTTATCGATTTCCCTGTTGCGAGCAATGAATTTATCTTCCTCTAATTCTTTGATATAAGCAGAGGACCACGAGAGTGGAATAAAATTTGCAAGAATTAGTAGAGAAATCAGGCAGTGTGCTCCGTTTCATTTAGAAGTTGGGATACCTCCGTAATTAAGTGTACGTGGTATGCACTCGCGTGTTTAGGTCTTAATTACCGGGTACTGTTGCTTTGTATTATTCTTGGTGAGTGTATTATCCAAGAGGTAAACTGAATTGTCTTTTCGCCCTGGTAACAGATTTCTTCGTATGCAAACTCCAAGTGGGTTTTTAGTAGAGAATTAATCGCAAGATCCTTTTCAACTTACTACTAATAAGTAGTTTTTGCGTCCTCGAATAGAGTTCTGATTATTCGACCTCCCTCTTTCTTCTGGAGAACATAGTTACGGTAGTTTTACTCTATGAGGTTTCCATGAACCAAATTTTTCCAGCGAATATTTCTACTTTGTTGAGAGTGTTTTGAAGCAATTGTTGCCATGTTTGGCGTACGGTGGTATTGTCTACAGATACAAACCATTTTACTAGATGATGGTTGTTAATTCAATAATACCTGGTTGGAAAAGAATGACATTTAAAGTTGATCCCTGCGGGACTCTGATTGACACTTCATGACATTGCAACAGGTGTCCGTATACTTGAACTCGAATATGCTTGATTCTGAAAAGGATTAATAGTTGTACGAAAAAGGGCGCACTTGGCCGATTGCAATCACCTTGAAGGTCAAGTCAATGTGCTGAACAACTTTTCCCTATACACGTTACATGTCATCTGGGGCTTTTTGCTTGGAACAATGCTATATACATATTCTACGATAGAATATATCCTTTTGCTTCGTTTAGGATAACGTTCTTAGTTGATAACAGTATGTTCCGTTTAACTGGAAATGCTCAAATATCTGAAAGAATACGAACGATACGAAAAAATATTTCAGGCAAAATTCATATGCAATACTCTTCTCTGCTTAACGTTGCGATAATCTTGAAACTTTGTTTATTTTGTGCCTTTAGTGCAGTTTTCTGTTAAACAGTACATACTGTAAGTATTGTGTTACTGTACAAGTTCAATGTATACTAAACATTGTTTAGTATTCTTAATTATAGTTTTCCTTCTCTATTCTATTCTATTTCTTTGCTATCGATTTTCTTCTTTCAAAGATATCTGTATTTGCTATTCTTATAATTGTTCCCTAAAAGTTGTTCAGATTTGTATATGTTTATGTTGCGTTATCATTGATGCGAGTGAATATTGGGTTGTCCTAAACGTTTCTTTCGTTTTATAAGAAAATAATATATGCACGACATTTTTTACTTTATGTTATTTTATTGAATTACGCATGATCCATTTTGTTCTGTTAAAATAAAAACTACAACGTTTGACAGATTAGGTTTCATGTTCGTGTAAAGCTATATTGTTGTAAAAGAAAGACGCTTTTCAGACGATCTAATAGTTAATTTAGTTTGACTAATTTAGTTTATGATTTCATGATATTTAGTGCAGTTTTTCTTTTGAAATTTTCATCTCTGGCTCAATATTGGAAGATTGAAGCGTGGTTTTTGGATATTTAACGATATTAGGAAATCGTCACTGTCATCTAGTTCAGAAGGTACTGACCATTCGACTAAATCCGACACATTCCTACTATACAGTGATAAATCTACAGAGCTAAATCGACTCTTTTTCGTACTAAAATTTGCGTTATCCCGATGTGTTAAGCAGAATTATTTGAGTTTGGTCGATGATCAATTTGTTTTCTTGTTTCTCGTATCAGTTTTATTAGACGCGGGAAAGAACCGTGGCCTCCTGTTGGAACTGTTGGAACCTCTGACAATTACGAACGTTTTAGGTAACTGGTTTATTATATTGACTATTTCTTGTGTATTGAAGTCGTATTGATTCGAAATGCAGTCGGTCACACGAATAATCGCGCGCCCTTTAAAGCTGAATAAGCTTTTTTAATATTGGACCAAACCATTTGATTCTGTTTGAGACGTTAAAAGAATTAATTTACTAGATGACATGTAAAAAATCTTTGAAAAAATTGCAATTTGTTGAAACAGTGAAGAACGAAGTAAAGATCGCCTTTTACGACTTTTTCATCTGTCAGTTTCCAACTTGCTACATATAATCGTCAATAACGAAATATTTCGTCTATTAAATTTACGAGTAATAATTATTATATTTTCATTCAAAATTTTACCAATTTTATCGATTTTTATTGTGGCAAACCATTTGAAGAAACAAAGTTGATCTTTCTATCTCTAAAACGCTCTCGCAAAGAAAATATTGTATACATATGTACGTGTATACGAGTGCATCGTATAATATGCTCCCATTCTTCCGAACAACTATAACAATTTTTCAAATAACGTATTTTTTAAGAATTATTCAAGTGTGCTATTTGGATAAAATAAACTACCTCACATAGTATAAAACACACGAGCCAAATTATATAAATAAAGGTATACTTATGTTTGTTACAGATTCCAGTGACTACTCAAGCTGTGACAATTGGTAAGTACTCTGTTTGAATTTAATCATGTCAATACGTATATAGCCGTAATAAAAATATATTCAAAGTATATGTAGTCAGGGTATTTATCAATATATATGTATATATGCAGAAGATCAAGTCCTTTTATTTTTTACTTAATATTTTATAAATTAAAAGGAATTTTAAATTCTTTTGTTACTTCCCTTTAAAAATACATAACTTAATTAATCCATGTTATTGCCTTTGTCATTTCTCATTTAAAGTTTTTGTAATTTGATCGACTAAAATCGACTTTTCTTTACTTCAATATTTTTTAGGAAAAGATATTTCATAAAAATTTACTTAAACACGTATCTCATGTTTCATACATTATTGCACTTTCCTTTGTCGATGGGTATATTATGTTATATACTATTTCTGCTATTTGTTTTCACAATTGATCTTATTTACATTCATTTCTTTAAGTTGGAAAACTGACATAATTGCTTGAATAAGATATTGGTGTCAATCACATTCTCGTCAGGATCATTTAACATACAGCAGTAATATATCCGCGTTCAAATAAGGTAACATGTAAAATTAAACAAAGTTATAATTTAACGAGTTATAGATTGCATCTAGATGGTATTTTATTTTGCAAAAAAACGGGATTAAAACCATTTATTTTAATTACTAGCCAAACACGTACTCCTATATGTATTTCCAATTTTACGCTTTACAAAATTTTCATATAAAATGAGAATTTATTTGTAAAATCCAACAAAAATATTCCGTTTTATATTTTATGCTCCTGCATCCTCTCTCTCGTCATCATATTTTATATGCACTTGATATGCAAATAGGAATTATGCGGAATTACGATTTAAAAACGTTGTGCTCTTTGATTATATCACGATTAATCTAAGAACTTGTGCGTAGTTTCGAGTATTAATTAGTGCCTTATACGCAAATTGTAAAACAATTTTCAAGCCAATTCACATTTGTTAACGATATTACGTGGTAATTTGCGGCGACAATGTGAGAAGAAAGAGACGTAGCTGTTAAATTTAGCGAAACAACGACAGGTCTTTCAGAAAGTAGAAAACTTGAAACTTGATTTTCAAAGTTCCTTTGATCTGGTGTTTGTTGCAAGAGTAATTGATGAAAGTTTTTGATCAAGTAATTGAATTGATCGAGAATCGAAGTTCTTTCATCGGTTAACAGCTAAATAGCATTTATCGCCACGAGCGATCGACAATCGGCGATCGCTGAAACAAATTGAATTGATTTTCCTGTTCACGAAATCGCACATACACGCATGATGGTACGATAATCCTGCCTTTCGTTCCGTGGCAGGTAAAAAATCAAACGTTGCTTGGAGGCTTGCAAAAATGCGTTCTACTCGAAACTTTGTAAAGTCGTTTAAAAACATTCAAAATTATATCGAAGCGTATAAATTTACATTTAACGTCCGAATAGCATCTTCTTGCATCCAAAGGTAACTAAAATCACGTAGGTTTAAATGTCAAACATCTAAATTAGCAACGCTGACTCAGGTTTATACGATACTAGCTGATATATACTCATATAATCTTTTTTAAAAATAACGTGGCTCACGATTTCGTGAATTTCTATTGGCTCTGCTTGCAGGAGGACCATATTTCCTCGCTGTATAGTCGCAGCGATTATAAAAAAACACGATCGCAGAGAAGCTTCTTCCTTACATTTTCGATTTCTACTCAACCCTTTACGGTCACACGATAGTTACGTAACTGAAGCTCGTTCGAAAAGTACTCTTTAAAACGGTGAAAACCACGTCAAAATTCGTCGAGTAGTTGTGAAGATTGGCCCGAATATACAGACGCTTACCGGGAACCTTATTATAGATAAAAATCTCCGTCCCATCTATAACTGTGCCAAATGCAGCAAATTCCTGTACTTGTTTCTCGATATACGCTACTTCATTCATCGTTGCTGACGTATTTTCATGCAGAAATTGAACTTTTATTGGTCTACAAAGTTTTCTATACAACGATCGCTGATACAAATTGCAGTGGAACAAATGATGTTAAAAAAATATCAAAATCTGATTTTCTATCAGCAGTAAATGTCTCCTTGCATATATATGTGTAATAACGTAAATCCTTAGGCTAAATCAAACGACCGATTCTGGAAAATTGAGTTTATTTGAAATAAAAATAGTTATATCTTCAAATAATTAAAAAAAATATATTTTAAAAATAAATAAATGTCTTTCAATGCCTGTTTGTAGGAAATAAATTTTGTCATATGTATCAGCATAAAAAATATTAATAGATATATAAATATATTAGTGTTAAATATCGAAATTAATAATAATGATATCCAAAACCATACGATATTTACTTGACAAATTTTCTTGCATTTTTCGCAGTCTTCGAGAAAATACGCTTGAAACTAATAGCGTAATTATCCTGCCATTATAAAATATGGTCGCACGACCAGGGTGGCACACAGTGGCAGTTAATTTTTGCAAATACTGAAAGATACTAGCGTCAACTACTAATCTGAACAAGATTTTTAGCCTGATATTCTGGAATACGCAACATTTACTCTGCTTCTCCGATATTTGTGCGTAGAGTTTTACCCCTCATTTATTATAATGAATTTGACAATCGTACAAGCTAACCAACTAAATATTCCACTTACTACTTGAAACCGCATCCACCTTGCAAAATTGATATTAATTAACTTTCGTTGAAGTTATATACTTTGCATTTTGTTCTTTGACATCGTACTTGCACGCATGAAAAATGCGTGACAAATGAAGGCAACGATCTTTTATCTGTGACCATTTCGCAGATACGAATAATAAAACTTTCTGTGGTTTTTCCATTGGCACATTATCGGAGTACCCAAACGAGTCGTCAACGTCAAAGTAGCTAACAATTAAGATGCCTCTAACGAAAAATCCATTTTTCATGTCTTGGCTATATTTAGCGATTTGGGACCACTGTGGAAGTATGAATTTTCCTGAAACGAAAGTTGTATGCTATAGAGAAGGATACGCGTCGTAGTAATAATTTTTTTTAATTTCAAAATCTCCTGTATCTTTTTAAACAGTTTATCGTGTTTCTTTTATCCTTGGTAAAACGAGCGATGTTGAGACGATTTCAACGACCTGTAATTCAAGGTTGTTCGACAATAGACGGAAGAGTATAGGAATGAACGTTTTGCATCGGTCGGACCATCGCATCGTGTTGATATCATATCACTCGTACAATGAATCCGGAAACACACAGATCAGTTATCCAATAATTCCAATGTTACATCGACGCAAACAGGCACCACTTTGAATATCTCTTGTAACGTCAGACGTCAAGCTCGCTTTTTGTGCCCTTATTTGTTATCGAGCGGCTTTATACGAGAGGCTGTCGAAATCGACGTTTAAACATTGTATACATTATGCCGAAGATAAAAAGTAAAGTAAACCACTTAGAAAAATAAAAGTGATCTTGAAATCTCCGAGAATGCTTCATCTGTAGAAAGATGATTATCGCCACGTCACGGTCCTCTCCATACCATACAACTTTTGCAAGAACAGTTTCTCTCCTTTAAAAATAACGGATATATTAAAGGCGATCAGTTATTATATCGCTCTGCAGTGTACAGCTCCGTTTCAATAAAGCTTTAAAGCATTAGATCATCCCATGAAAAATATCGTCGTCTGGTCTTGTGTAAGCGTCTGTATCTTGTTTAGATAAAACGTTTATGCACTTTTTGGAAACGTTTTACGTAATATTATAGTACGTTTGTATCAAATTTAAACACATCTGTGTTTAACATAAATTTTCATATCTATAGCATTCTCAAATTGCCTTTTTTTCTTATAGGAACCTGCAGTATCCAGTGATCTATTATCCGTTTCGTTATCCGAAAGTTCTGTTGTTTTAACGGAACAATACCTTTCGCTCATGCTCTTTAGCATTACATGCCCTTTTTATAATTTCATATTGCTTTCCTATTACTTTAATACGAAGTTAATATCCTGTGTCTAATGACGTCAAAAAGAAAATGTGTTGTATGAGGCGTTGGGAGGAGAGAAAAGACACTTGAAAAATTTTTAAAAGACGTGGAAGTGTTGTAAAAATTGTAAAAATCTACAATGTTAGAAGACCTATAATTAATGACGCCAGGAATAGAAACTCTATCTCTATATCTATGCTCTGTCATATATGTCGAATTATTATTGGAGTTTTGCGTTAAATCATCTTTTGAGTTGTGAGCGCGTACTAATTCCTCAGTTGGATTTACCATTGTTCAATTTAATTAAATTATATTACACACAATTATATTATTCCAAAAGAAATGCTCGATGTCTCTACATCTCCGACATATATATATATTGAAATTTGGATAAATGTTACTATTAACATTTAAAGTTCTGATGCAGAAAAAAAATGATTACGGCGATGAAACGCCTTCTTATTTTAAAACGTTCATGGCTGTTACGACCGTTCGCGGAGAGACGCGATCGCGAGGAAAACGCGTCAGCGAGAGGCGTAAATTCTCGCTACGATTCGAATAATCGATGCCGCGAATTAGTCGTTCCCCTATTTCGGTTAAGATAACAGAGGTGGTTCAATGAATTTAACACTGTATTAACAGGGTTAATATAACTTGTATATTTAACAATTGTTAATATAATAATAAGAACGTTACAAAATGTTTAGCAATGAATACGATTGATGTATTACAGAAATACGACCCGACTTTGTGATATCTCTCGATGAATTCGTTAAACTAAGCGATTTTAATTTATTCGTTACAACTTCTCGATGTATGCCGTTTTAATCTTCAGATGAGACTGACTGCTCTTCGATCATTTCTTTGTCTTCTGGCAGACGACCCTCACTACACTCGGATCACGCTACCGTTCGCGCCTATGATCACGTATGCCACCTTCTTTGTGTGGATAAAACAACAGACCTAAATCGAAGTTTCTAGAGCTCGACGTTTGATGACAAATATGCGCTTGCCGCTACATTGTATAGATTTCGCCGATCCTATAAGATGATCTGTCCGCGACACTGTAGTGCCGCGCGCGACGGTTAGGAATACGGTCTATAGTAAGCCTATAGCGTACAATGGCATTCGAAAGAGGACTTGGGTTTTAGATGGTTTCAGGCACAAACAGAATATAATTAACGCAGTCCCATGTATCAACATGGTTCGATTTAACAATAAAAACGTTGTAGAGTCCATAAATAATTGAAAAAATATTACAGTTGTATCGCATTTTTTCTAATCATTCTTGTATTATTGATTTTGAAACATGGAATAATAATTAGAAAAAGAGACGCGAAAATTCTCGTATCCGAGCAGTCATGTTTTTCCATTAATTCGGATATTGGAAATTCCGTATAGTACGATGCGGTATGTTGAAATTAGATCTCAGCCACCACTTTAAAGCATCTTCTCTTCGATTATTTGCGTTACTTTATTGAAATATAACGTTTTTTCTAGTTATCGTTGTTGCGAATTTTTTGTTGTACGTCAATTAAACGAATGTTACTTGTTACTAGTCAGTCATTTGTTCATAAATCTTTTCCGCATTTTCCGCGGTATTCAACTCTGGCAGAAACCATAATGCTTTCTCCGCCCATTTGTCTGTATTCCTTCCCTAAAATTGTGGAAATAATGTGAAAAGTCACCAAGCCCGTCTGGATTAAATCTCTTTGCACGTATAAAAATAACTGTCGCCATTTTTTCCCTTAACGAGTGCGTTGTTGTGAGAACTGTAAACGAGCTTTTTTATGTCCTCTGTGCGCATCTTTAATAACGGTCTTGTTTCTGATTTCTTCTGACACCTGCTGCTTCTACTATTTGCATACATTTGCAAACATCTCTTACTTTTGTTTTGAAACAAAATGCCTACTACCCAGCTATAACTCTGGTGAGAGATACAGCACATTCTCTTTCCTTTTGTTCCATTAATCGCTTAATTGATCGTTTCCAAATTTCCAAGAAATAACAAAACATTTTTGGATAAGTAGGGTAATTGTACTTAATTTAGTAGTTTTCCAGAAAAGCAAACGATTCTTTCTCCAATGAACGTAACGGTAAAATACGACATAATTGATAGATATTCGTACGTTAATAGTTGATTATGCGAATGTTTAAATATCTTGAAGTCATAGGCGAGTTAAAATTCGCAAAGAAGTTTCAAAAATCTTTATTTTCGCTATGAAAGATGATATTTATTTCAATAAAAAAGACAAATAAACAAATGTCTTCTATTTTGTAAACTTATATTGCGTTAATATGTCTTCTATGCGTGGAATACACGAATGACACACTTGAAACACGTTCTTCGTTATCCAAATATGAAGAAAGAATATCATCGGACCCATTTTTCACTATCATTGTCTCTTTCGTAATTGCAGGCACAAAATAAGTATAATTCCGTCCGATACATACGTATTTCGACAAAAAAAAAAAAAATTAGTGGTACAAAGAAAAAGTAAATTTCTTTTGAGCACTCGAAAATAAATATGTTTAACGTTCAAGATCATGCGAAAGTAATATTTTTTAACTTGCTTGCGGTACAAAATTTCACCATTTAATTCTATTCTCAAAAACACAGCATTCAATTATACTCGACGAGATATTTCCAATTGAAGCTCATACGAATATAATTGTCTTTTTTCATTTAATGAAACGTTTTACACTGTCGCTGGCTGATTTTGCCAGCTATTTCCTGAGATGTTGCAGTGTTATGAAAGGAAAATTTAAAGTTAAGTTGTACGTAATTATTAACACGTTCACTGCGGTTGTTGTTTCAAACGACATTCAGACTCGGCGGTACAGGGCAACAATGTCCCGTAGCAATTTTGATTCAATGGCCATATTGTATTTCTCTACGAATTCACCGGTACGTCACTATCCCTGTACTTTTCGATGTTTATTCCGCACTGCACTTGTATATTTGAAAGATTTATAAAGTATATTACAATATAATAAAGTTTGTTTATAGCAACACCGTAGAACTTTTCTCTATATTACGTTACCTCGCTCTGCAAATACTCAATTAGTGTTTATTTCATTGAGGAATGTGGCAAAACGAGGGAAATATCAGCTCTGCAAATAGCGGAATTTCACGAAAAAAGGGCCGCTCAGAAAGAAGATTCGTTGCGGGATATATATATATATATATATATATCCCGCATATATATATATATATATATCGATCGCAGTGGATGTGTTAATACATAAAAAAACTAGGTAAACCGACGATTATGTGTATCGTTTGACTACCCGAAATAGTATTTTATTCGTTCGGTATATCGTCGATACTTGCAACGTTTTCAATATTTTTTATTGACAGTCAGGAGTCGTACACACGTCGAAAGGAACTGCAGTAGCACTTAATTTCATGTAATATTTCAGGCAAAATAAAATAAGATGAATACAATTTGTTTCTAAATAATTTTATTCACAGGATAAAAAATCAAGAAGACAATAAAATTCGATGTTTGCTTCTTATCTTTAACAAAATTAAGAAAGCCAAACCTACGATCCTAAATTGTTTTGACAGCTTCAAATCGCGTTTCTTCTAGGTCTCAAACCACCCAAGCCATCTTTTTTCCCCTTTCCAAAGCTGCAAACGCCTCGGAACGAGATGGCACATCTTCGCCACTGTTATCGCCACTGGTTGCACGTTGACTACTCACTTCTTGGCCGTTGTTTCGGAGATTTTGTAGAGTAACTTTGCCGGAAGAATGTGCTTGATTATCTTATCTTATATTATCGCAATCGTTGCATTGGTATTCTTTGTAATATTGCAATGACTTGATCTACGTCGTTTCCTCTTACGCCTAGTTTCTCATTTTCTTCTGTTGCTTCGTCCGTTTTTCATGTTCAATCAGACTTATCAATCAGACTCGTAATTATGTTATAAATCCTATAGAAGCGAGTAACTGAACATTGTACATTTACATAGAGTATTGTAATAGGAAATATACAGCACGTTCACGTAACACAGGTTCTATTGTATTATAAATTTTCAAATAGCTCGTTATCGGACAGCATTGTATTGCATGCAAATAAGCGTTAAAATTAAAAAGCGCAAATGTTCATTAGATAGTATATACTAATTTCTTTCTTAGCGTTCTATGTAAGAAATTCAATAGTATTTTTTTTTACTGCCATTGTTGAAACAATATACTTTACGTTATTTTGTGCATTTGTGTGCATTTGCAACGTACTGTGCGACATTATCGTAAAGTACTTTATAATATGAAATTTTGTATTTAGACGTGAATACTTTTTAAACAGTTCCTCGATTAATCAATTCGATGCTTAATATAGAGATGCGTTATCTTTGAATGTTTGGAATAAATGAGAAAGGAACAGTTTGCTTGGCATGTTCTTCCTTTTTTATTTTATTTTATCAAGTAATTACGCTCTGATAAACATAATGTTATTTTTTATTTAATGCAAAGTTTATATATTTAATAGATTTGAAATTTCCTGCATTTTACTCTCGTATTGAATAGGAGTATCGGTTGGAAAGCTTCGAAATTCGTTTCAATATGTACAATTTGTCGCCGGATGTATGCTATCGTTCCATACGAAGATCGATTTTGTTCCTATTCCACGATTCTATCCGTTATATGGAATTGCTGAACTTTACATTTGCCTTGGATTTTATTCCGTTCGATTTTCTCAGATTCTGTGAAACTTGTGATAAGAATACAAAACTCAAAATAGGAAATACGAAATACCATTGATAACTTTGAAAAAACCGTACCAATGGCTTGATCATTTCCGTCGTTTTTTTCTTTTATGTTATTTTTAAACTGAGCGCTGTATATGAAAGAAACCTAGACAATTTTTCTTATACAATGTTTCAAATGCTTGAATTACTTTCATTTTAATTTATAAAAATACAGTTACAAATATTTTATACATATAGCGTGGAGTGTTAATCGAACAATGTAATTACTTTCAGGACTTTCTGTTAAGGTATTTGTATACTGGCTTTCTCACAATTTCTTTGAAACTTTGACGATACGTTATTTAGTATTTTATCTACACTATACACGATAAAATGAAGATATTCATAGTCGAAAGTTTTAACACGTAATCCTTGTAGTAAGCCGCTGCAAAAATGGCCTTTTGATTAATTACAGCAGAATCGTTCTTACAAACTTGTTAAAAAACTAATGTTCTGTAAAATGGCTGGAAGAATCTTTTTTTAAAGAGAAGTTTACCTACCATCTCATCGTTTTTAAATAACACTAATGTAAAATATATAATATCGGCGATTCCGGCGTCCAAAATGTTGAATATTATATCAAGTTCTATCTATTTCTGAATCGAGAGGTGTAGTTTAAATACTGGTCATGTCCAATCTAAACTAGTTGGAGATATTTGTGGATTTTAGTTTTTGAATATTAAAAGTAAAAATTTGGATATATTGTTAGCAAACCAGAATACTAACAATATTCGAAGGTAATATACTAAAGTTTGAAGAATATTATTTTTACAGTTTTTTAAATATTAATGGTACGTTGCTGTACGGGGAAACTTTTGACTCTTGGACGCGACCAGTTTTAATAGTAAAACAATTCCGAAAAAAAAAAATGAATATTCTAAATTCTGAAAATAATTGACAAAGAAGAATTAATTATTAAATCTTTATCAATTTATTTAAGTTGAAACAAACAAGAACTCAAATAATAAATAACATATAAATAATTCAAAAAGTCGATAAAAACACATGTTCTTCTTCTACACTAAATATAAGTTAAAGTTAGACATTAATATAAAATGAGAGAATTCTCCTTAATATTTAGCTAGTTTTACTTTAAAGTAAGTTTTTAAACATTTTAAAATATGGTTAAATTAAAGCAACGTTTACGTTAGTTTCCAGTCTGGTCTTTGATACAGCAAAATGCAATATGTGTCTCAAGATTTGTCAAAAATGGACAGGACGAATTTTGATACCATACTTTTCGATTGTTTGTTAGTGTTTAAATTAGTTAGTGTAGAAATTTCTTTCTAGGGAGAGCCTGTCAAACATGCATGAAGAATATGACTTTCGAGTCTCAACGTGTTTTACTTTTCAGAGATACTGTAGCTTTGCAAATACCTTAAACTTGAACAACTGCACCCAACAAACTTTTATCTGTATTTTATTCTCGAATTTTAGCAAGTCGCTAAAAATATTTCCCCCGCCTAATTTATTTTACGTAATATTTACAGTAATAGGTTAAAATAGGACACGCTGTATATAGAAGCAATTGACGCGACTTGGACTATACACGTACATATTTTACATCGATAAACTGACACATTGCCCGAGTAATACAATGACAATAATAGATCGTACGTAGGTACTTGAAGTCTGCGTTTTTTACACTTTGATATCTGATTAGAAACAAAGCTTTTCAAATTGACGTTCCGTTGAGGATAGGGTTTGATAGCTATAATTGACGAATCGTTTTTGATACCCTTGACTAATCATCAGTTACGTAGCATATCATCAGCATTCTTCTTTCTTCCGTTTTGCATCCGTTTTATAAATTTCCCCCCAACAACTCTTTATGGCACGTATAGAATGCCGAGCTAAATTCTTAACTCGAAAATAGCGTCTTCTTGTAACCTTCTTTCAAATAGCTTGACTTCCCGTCGGGTGTCGTTGCATCTATAAACCCAGAAAGTACTCGATTATACGTCAAGTACATCTAGAAAAACTCTGATTCACTGCCAGGTCCGACCGATTCTCGAAGAACAGGATCGAGTAGCAGCTATTTACTACTCATCGAGTTCGTTTACAGATTTTCACTTTAGTAACATTCTAACTACCCTACAGTACCTACAACGATTAACAGATTCTGGGCACCGACAAAAGACCACCTACACTTTGCAACGCTAAAACAGTCTGTAAAATAAGTTCCGCGAGACGCCGACGTTTCAATCTAACTGAATATTTCGTTATAAACAGAGAAAGATATAGATAATACGGTAGAACAGTTTAATACTCTAGTGCAGACAGGTATATGCAGACTTGCAGCAAAAAGAGTTTCTAAGGAAAGAAGGGAACGTTTCATAAAAGAATGTCTGGAAAACTTGACACCGTTTGAAGACACAGATTACTCACTTTAGCGAGTCATTAGAAAAGTAGGGCAATCAACAAGATCAGTTCTACCGATTAGAGCGGAAAATGCAGAATGGACTAGGACGGACAAAGAAAAAGCAGCAACATTTGCCAAGTATCTCGAAAGGGTCTTCCGTCCGATAAACGGTGTAGACACATCAACAGTCGAACAATTGAAAGAAGAGTCGGAGACACTGCTTCAACTCACGACTCGTATCAGGCCGTTTACCGTTGCTGAAGTAAAATACATAATATGCAAATCCCTAAACCCCAAGGAACCTCCTGGCCTTGATTATAATAACCGGGAGAGTTTTAAAGGAAACCATTACCCTTCTAACCGTCATCTACGACGCGTTACTGACAGTTATTACAAGTATGAATTAGTTTCGAGAGACTTTTCGGTGTAAAAATGCGTTAATTTCGAAAAATTTCGAACCACTGCTCTGGTAAAAAGGGGATGCCGCGATGATAAAACGATTTATCTTTGAAAATAATTCACCCATCAACAAATTTTTCCACTTTTTCGACACTTGAACAGTGTGTACCTTCAAACGTGTACTGTATCGACAGGTAGGTTGGGAGAGTACACAAATAATAAAGAAATTTTTACAGTTAAAGTTACTTTAACTAATTGCATTATATAAGACGAAAAGCATCATATTTTCTTAGTAAAATAATAATATGTAGGATTATCTTCTATTTACATAGCACTAAAGAAATATTAACACTTTTAATTACATTAATTACATACATTATAATGGATTTTCTTTTAATTGCAAGTCTCGATATTTAACGCAATAAAATTTCTATGAAATTGCTTCAAGTTATAACTCCGTTACCAATACAGTTACACAAAAATGTCAAAGGAGCAAGATGAATGGCTACCACATTCGTAGGACCATATTTTCTCTAAAAGTGCAATGCTGCATGTGCAACAACAATTGCATTATTTTTTAATGGAAATGCATCTTCTTTTATATAGATGGATTCCTGTCGCCGTTCTACGTGATAGAGCGTTGCGGTACAGTGGTAAAAGAATGATTAGTTATCGAAATACTTTTCAGAAATATCTTTTATTGAAGAAGATGCACAAACGCTGTATGGCAAGTTCGTTGTCGACGTTGATGTGTGTGGTCACAACAAAAACATATACGTATTCGTTAGTTGGAAGATAGAGAAAATAGCGTTAAATGTATGAATGCCAAGTATAAGTTAAAAGCAATGCAATGTGTAATTCTCTTTTCATCTTATTATATCAGAACATACATTAATATTAAAGGCTGTTTTATAATTTCGCAGTATACTCATCTTTCAGCATGAGTTCATAGTTTATTCATAATTTATCTGTTCCGTTTTTGGACGAAAATGTTTGCTTTTCGAGTGAAGCACTGGCGTCAGCCGTTTGGGCCCAAGAGGGTCAATAGCGAGGCACGTACACAATTTTGTCAAGCAGGAAAATGTCGTATTCAAGCCGGGAGTTGTCGGTCTCCCACATAGCGGGAAAGTTACGCGGAACAAACTCCCTCCACGAACCCCTAGCAAACATGAACGATATTTGCATATTTTTTAGAACAAATTATCTCCGCCGATGCAGAAAATATTCCTTAGTCTTCTGCGAGAATCGAAGGCAAGCACGCAAATTGAAGAATAAAAAAGAATCCACTCAAATTTCTGTAAAGTTTGGGCGGTTCAAGGACACATTGTTCGCAACTTCATCATTTATTTCTGAATGTAACCGGCAGAGTTATCATAGAAGAGTAAGCTCATTATAACTGAAACGGAAGACCTAATTTATTTAGAAAATCACTGGTGTAATGATCAAAGGGAATGAAGCAGAGTTTCCTCAAGTCTTGGAATCGAGTTTCAAGTTCAAAACCTGCTTTTCTCTTTTCTATTTTCCCAGGGCTTGAAAACATTAAATTACCAGGGGTAAGTGAATGCAAACTACTGCTTTACTGCTGTAAAAAATTTAGCATTTTAACGGTGGAATATATGTATATGCGAAGCAATCTAAAATATCTCCATTATTTTACACGTTTCTGCCGTTTTTCCGCATAGCTTTTGTTTCTGCTGCAATTTTAATTGCATTGTGTATTAGATACTACGTTTTCGAAAATATATTCAAATTCGGAAAAATGATCGAACATCTCGCTCGTCATAAAAATAAGAAAATACATGCTATTACTATTATTATTATTGGTAGTCTTTTAAGAATCAATGCAGGTATTAGATATTAATCCTTCAGTTGGTCAAATATTAATCAACTATCATTTGTTAAAACTTTTAAAGATATTACTAATCTGAGGGTAATATAAGATGTCGATAACGTTTGTTATTGTAAGATACATGGAAAATGGAAAAATATCCGACGCCAAAGTTTCCAACAGACTATTAGTATCATCATTATGGACGCGAAAAGTGCGTTCCAAGCGGGGTAAAAAGTATTTCCTGTCTCAAGTAATATCAATCTAATGTCAATATCCGACATCGTTAATAACAATCTTTACTTTTTTGCTTCAGCAAATTAGGCATATGTTCGCGCCCTTACTAAGCTGCAAAATATAATAATAAAATGTAATAAATAAATTATCGAGGAATATACAGGTGTTGTAGAAAATAATGGAGACGACTCTTATACAAGGTGTATATTCAGTAAGCTACAATTCTAAAATTATCAAAAGTATCAAAGTGAAATTCGTCGCAATTCAAATATACACTTGGCGCGTTTAATCTCATCGTAGATTACATACAGGCTACGTTGAGCAAACGACAAAATTATAATAAATCTACATTTTCAGAATTCCGAGTTTGACCTCTTTAAAGCCGTGTGGCATCAAAGCGGAAAGTAATGAATGTGGTAAAAGATCACACTACATTACGATCCAAATATTCAGTTACCCATCTGCAAAATTTTTTAGTTATGGAAATACTTTTACAAATGGAGCTTTACCGTGTTTGGGACGCAACTACGCGATAGTGAGATTTATGACACGCTATTTGCTATTGAAACAAATAGAGGCGAAAGCAGAAAATTTGAAGATGCATGCAATTTGTCGAAATTACCGCGAAGCCGCATATTGCTATCCAGATGGTAGAAAATTAAATCTATTTCGCAAAAATAGCCAACCATCTGGCTTTCTCGTAAACCTCGTGACACTTTGAATCTTCGTGTTGTGAGAATTGTTCGGCAATCGAACAAAGGTGAATTTTATTTTTTTTAAAGGAACCATATGCTTTTAACAGATTAATCGGTCTATCATGACATCCTTTATAAAAAGTTTAATTAATCAAATTATTGAAATTATTAAAATTTAATTAACAACCAGTTATACGTTTAGTATTGTGGTAGAAAATTTTTTATCGTTTCAACATTAGTTATTTATATTAAAGATATTTTAAATCATAGAATCGTATATTATTATAATATTATTCTAAATTATCGCTATACAAAGCCAAATGACATTTCAAGCGGGTGGCAGGTGATCCTTTAGAAGGCTTAGTTTTCGAGAAAACCAACTGTGGAAATTTGTTTGATATATGTGAATTTGGCTAGTTACCGTGTTCTCTATAGTATTATATAGCACTATAAGTTAATAGTATTATAAATTAAAACGTCCTCGGTTGGAACTCCTCACACGTTCTACCAGCAAACTGACGTTCAGTCGCGTACGATCGTTCTGCACGTGGTTATAGCACCTACATATTCCATGTACTTTGTAGTCGCATGCGAATAGAAATTGTGGCAAATTTGACAATCGATTTCGCAGTCTCGCGACTAGTCGCAAGTGGAAATGTCGACTGACGGTTTTATCATGATTGGTTTTGTTCCATTTCAATCTTCCATTGATTTATCATCTAATTTACCAAATAAATTTTTCAAATGCTTGACGGAACGACTGATAAGTTTCCAGAATCAGGCAGTTTCAAGTCCTGTGTATACGACTGTGCTTTAGTTTATCGGAAAATGATACCAAATATCACACTGACTTGGCATTAACATTTCTATTTTTATATACTAGTACGAAATAGGACCATTTATTTGAAAACTGGAAAAGTGTGTTCATTTTCCTCTGTTTCGAAATATCAAAGTGTTTGCGTTCCCATCGATTGAAAAATCCTAACAAGGTCTACTTGATCTGACTGGATTCAACTAGATCGATATTTTTTTTTTCTAAAACTAATGAATTGTACAGTTCGTTAAATTTTAATCGTTTAAAATCGATGTTTTATATAGTTGAAAATAAATAGAATAAAAGGAAATAAATCAAAATTATTATAACATTATCGCGTTAGATTGCAGTAAACATACTTGTATCACTATCAGATTCTGATATCAATGCAAGGTTATACACCGTGAAAAGAAAGCAAGGTTATTTATTTACTAATCAATGTTTAAACGATTTAAGTACATAATAATAATAATTTAATAAATGTATTACTGAATCGCATTTTAACAACTATCATTTGTTTTTTATTATTCGTGCCTCGACTGTTTGATCAGGGTACAGATTATGCAAAATGAGCTTACGCCGTTTTTAAAATAAATGATTATGCGATACCATTCATCAACGAAATTTATATCGATTAAAACGAGGCAATATTTTAAATATATAAATTATGGATTGTGTATAAATAAAAAGTTTACGCTAAGGTATATGTAAAGGTTTCGTTTTCTTAATTTTTTCAAGAAATGGACTTTCGCTACTTTCAAAATAAACGGTCCATTAATTAACGCACGAAAGATGAAGGTAATTTTTTCAAAAGGTAGTAATAACTATTAGAAAGTTTCTAAAAGCAATTTTATAAAGCAAGTATTTTTTGAAGGTCGGATGAAAATATAATTAAGTAAAATATTATAATATTATACACACAATTTCATTAATATTACGATGGCTACTTTGTACATTAGTAATGATTGTCGTAATTAATATAAAATCAACGATGTTTACCACGGAAAAATAAATAGCAAAACTATTACCATTGAAAATATTGTAACAATTTGATAGAACATGCATGAATATCTAGCGATAAGCATATTTTTGCTCTTGCTCAGCTATTCCGTCCGTTAACAGACACCAAATCGTTGAACTTTTACATCTGTTCCCGACAGTTCCTCCTCCGATTCCATTCCATTCGACTTTCTCGACTCAGTTTTCATCGTTCTCTTCCCTTCAGCCGGTCGTTGTCAGAGCGGAGAGCGAGGTAGCCGAAGAATACCGCGTGAGAGCATGCAGAGCATTTCAATAAACGACAGGAAGAATAGCACCGGCTGCATTCCTTCCCTGGATCGTCCAGAATGGTTCAGCCGGTCACGCAGTCTGAAACTTACTTACGGTTTTCTAACCATTTCTATCTACTCTCTGGCTGCTCGCAACTATTATTTCCGCTTTAAACGTAAACCTGCAGATTCGACGAAGAGACGTGTAAACGGCCAAGAAGAAGATAAAGCACAGATAGTGTAATTTATCGTTGTTTCTGGTCAACAGGCGGAAAGAAAAACGACGGGGAATTCGTAAATGTACAAGCAACGGAGCAAAAATATGGCCAAACGGTGAATAGTATTTGCACTTGGTTTAATAACTACCAAATTCAAGTATTTTCCCTTTCTTTCTAAAAATACGTCTTGCGCGTTAAGATTATACGTATTGGGTTTTACTTATTTAACAAAGGATAATAATAAAATGTACAATAGCAGCTACTTTTATAGTCTAATATTTTGTATGTTAATAGAAATTGTTTAAATTGGTTTTCATTTATGACGTGGCGCATTTTTACACATTTTCCCAATTTGGCCCAAAGATGTTCGATGGGATTTAAATCTAGGTAAATCTACAATGTACGTTGTAGGCTTGTTGTTTTCTGCGATACAAGGTTCTCTCCAAGAACTCATTTTGTACACTTTTTGAAAGCTTTTCTTTTAAAATATTTAAACAAATGTGTTTATCCATTATATCTTGAATAGAAACGCCTTATACGTTCTTTAGATCTAATTCCGTATTATATTTGAATCTACGTTAAAATCAGTTTGAAAAAACCTTTTTCCTTTGCAACATAATCTCTAGAAAACTTTAATCTCCTCTGCTGATTAATTTTGCTTTCGCTTTGCAATTCGCGACCGATATTTACGATACACGACAAATACATTTTTATTTTTAATGAACGTTCTTATTGAAATCGTTCTTATTAATTGTTACCGCGATCTCCGAGGAAGATGCAGCATGGTCATTTTTCACTCTATCAATGATTTTCCTCTTTTCTCGCTTGGTTAACTTTTCTGAACGACCAAGTCACGGAGTATTTATTACATTCTACGCGTTAGAAAATCGTTTAATTACACCTCTAATGATGAAACGACTTCTTTTCATTGCATTCCCAATAGCGAAATATGAATCTCCTTTTCGAAACAAATTTATTATTATTTTTCGTCTGCAACGGTCGTTTCTTGGATTTTGCGATTGATTTCGTACTTTTTCGTGTTTTCTTTCAAGAACCATAGGTATGTACTTTGTATTTAAGAAATAGAAGTCCAACTATAAAAATCTATAAACATTGTATTTGATGTCTTCTTTATCAATTTGTTAATTGAAGTAATTCAAGGAAAAATACAAACCATGATTAATATTATATAAAGGTTAATATGTAATAATAATATAATACTGACAAGTTTATAAAATTATAATTGATATCTTTTACACATATTTTTTCACGCGACTTTAGCAATTCAAGGTAAACGAAACAGCCTGCATAAATTTCTGTTTACCTACTTAGGAAAAAAGTTCTTCTCGCGTTTAATACTTTTTCTGTTAGCGAGGATGAAGTAGTGGAATACAAGCCTCACAGTTTCCAACTTAAAGAAGATTTCATTCGAGATCAACGGTGCAGGCGAATAACTTTTATAGGTTAAGAATCATCTATTCACGACTGGCAATTAGCACTACCCGAGTTCGACTACTTCTTAAGTATTAAGTAGCTTATTAAGTAGATCTCTGTAAGGTGAACTTCTTAAGGAACTCATTCGCGAAAGAAGGAAATTCATGCAAAATTATTAGAACAGTGATAGCCTTTAAAATCTCAAGTATGTTTTACTACGTTCTATGCTGCTCGGCACCTGCTAACTTTTATATGTTGGTCCTTTCATTACGCGCGCTTCAAAATTGCGAAAGACAGTTTATCCGAAATTTTATTCTCCAAAGAGTTATTCACACATACTTTTTATTTATTTATACTAAAAAGTATCAATTCGAAGGTGACTGACAGACTTTTGAAAAGATCTACTAACCATACGTCGAAAAAGATGTCTGACGAAAGAAAGCAATAGAAAGTAATAGAAAATATCACGTTATTAATGCGAGCATATAATTCTGTATATAATTGCTGAAGCAACTGGTTGAAGAAAAATTCTACATCTTTATTTATGTATATCCGTGACCCGGAGACTGCTATTACGCAGAAATATTCTAAATAAGGAGAGGTGCATATTATTGTACCCTTGAATATGCATTATGTTATGGGTTACAAAGGAACTAATAAATAGATTTCAATTTGCATTCCCTGTAGCCTCTAGCCAAAGCTATAAGGTCAACTTTTTTGGTAATGTCCTTTTGCTTCCTATCATTCCATTGTTTAGTAACGCTAAGAGAGTGAGGATCTGAATCAGCATAAACTTATACATTATACTTATCCTTATACTTATACCTTTAATTATTTCAATATACTTTTCTATTACAAATTCATCCACTCGTTCTTCAGTCAGTCAACCTCAACCTCAACAATAATGAATGCATGAAAATTTACATAGAGTATAACGATTAGATTATAGCTTTCTTTCGAGATTCGCGCGTAAGAAAAGAAAGAGGAATAAAAAGTTCAATTGTCTCTCTAAATAATTTTGTTAGTTATGCCAAAGAGCGAAGAAAGATGAATATTTTAATATTCGTTTAATAAGTATAAGCAAGTGTGCAGTTAACGTAGACGTTATGTGATTAAGTATACTAATGTAAAGTGAATTGCTACAAATGCGCTTAATACGTTTGATCCCAGTTGGATGTAAAGCTTGAAGGAAAACATGAAAGTTTGAAATAGGAAATAACGAAAGTCGCTCTGCCAAGGTATCAAAAACAAATTCATGATATATAAATTATTTCCTTTTTTCCGTTATCTTGTACAAAATTTGTATTAAAGGAAAAATGTAAGCGAGTGAAAGGTTATTCGTCAGAATCGATTTGTTAAAATGTTTCGCGTATACATCTACGTTTGTAATAACGAAAAAAATTACAAATATCCAACATGGTAAATTTAAACTGGGCGAAATATGTATAAAACTTGTTTAAAATTATATCGTTGATATATTCGAGTGAAATTTTTTAAAGAAAAATCGATGCAAAGTTAAATTAAACGTGAAAAATTGCAATATTTGAGATATTTTAATTAATACTTTTCATCGAGACAGGAATTTGAAAGTTTTACTAGATCGTTGACGCGTAGTGGAGATTTTAGGAGCGGTAAATGGCAACGAAGGGCAACGTATAACTATAATAAAAAATAAATAAAGAAGAATAAAGGTTGGCGCGATGGACGAGGATGATGAAATTTAATTAATTGGTTTTCGATACGAGCTCGACCATCCGTATCGCATCGATGAATTTCATGTGACCGTCGCGTTGCGTTACTTGGAAAATTGTTACAACAGCTGCGACTATTATATCGTCTCTAATGCAGCAGAAAGAAAGGAGGAGCCTGTTCTGAAATCGCCAGATATCCAAGACGACACGGATTTCCGGCAGGCGATAATCGGCGATGCATTAAAATCATCGAAACGGCGCATCGGCAAATCTTGCCAATGCGTTCGCCATTCGAGTCTGTGTTGCATTTGCACTGCAATGCGATTGTGTTAAACACAGAAGCGGGCCAACGTCGGAAAGATCGCGAGGAAACTCTTTACGCGAGAAATGCTTTTAAAAGCGGAATCCTTCGGGCGCTTGATACGTTCGCGAAGCGGGGGAAGGTACCACGAAGATAATACGACAACTCGTGGATACAATGCAATGTCGTGGCATGCACGTACGCCGTTCTTTCGTTAAAAGCATCGACAATGCGCGTAGTATCGACGAGAAATGTAAGATTTTTCAAAATATCACATTGGATCTACCTTTCTCATAGTTCATGATTTTACAATATTTTGTAGATTGTATATACATCGTTTTATTTACGAGCAATTTTGGAACAATTGCTTAATTTTCGGTTGACGTTTATCTTCTTAAGATTACTATCCTTCGTACTATAATTCGTTCGAAATTTCTGAAAACCTTACGATATCAAATATGACTTTTAACCCAACTTTCGTATCATTCCTTAGCAATTTGGCCGATATCTCCGATTGTTTCCAAACTTCAGTATATAGAAGAGGAGTGCTTAAAGAGGTAAAATATACCTTAAACATTATTATATTAAAAGTAAAAGATATAAAAAGGCGTCGCAAAGAATTCCAAGTATTTTTAATTTTATATTAAAACTACACCTGTCAGCATCTCCTATGGGTCTAAATAAGAAAATGTTATATAAATATAGACCGTTTAAAGCCGTATGAAAAAGTTATGGCAAAGGTATAAAATATACTGGCAACGTATGGCTGTTAAAATCTAAGACTCTCTGTAAAAATGCAAACTAAAATAAACAGTAAACAGCTGAAAAAGAAGTTTACTCGAATGTTTGTCGCTGATAAATTCAAATAACAAAAACTAACAAATAAACGAACGAAATGGAACTTAATGAATATCTGGGTCGCTTGCTTGTACTGTTTCTTTTAACGATATTGTACCTTTTGAAATATCGATACTCACACTTGTTTCCACACTAAACAAATTTCTAAATAAAAATGAGAAAATTCAACGCTAATTTTAAGTTTAGTTTTAACGCAAGATTCTTAGTAACTTGGAGTTGTTTGCGACGCTTTTTTCAAATGATGTTTTACTCTTTTACATAATCCCCTCCAATATATTGAAGTTTGAAAGAAATGAGAGGTACCGACCGAATTCTAAAGTATTACCAAACTTTACTAGAACTTCATTTCTTTCAAAAGTTTAACACAAAGGGTACGAAAGTGTAAATAGTCAAGTACTACCAAGGCAATTAATCACGATTTTAATCGACTAAACAGTAAATTTACCTGAAATACATGTACAATATTACATTTCCAGAATGTTTTTTACAATTTTATTGCGCTATTTATTAACAGCCATGGATCGAATTTTCGATTACAGGAGGTAAATTCGGTCCACGTCACGTCGAATAATCAGGATACTACTCCAAATATAATAAAATCTTAAAATGTCTAAAGAGAAACATACTGTCGTCTAACTATGAGTAGAAAGCAACAGAAATAACAAGGCGCATGCAGATTTACAGTTTTTTTTTTGTTATCGCCAATTAGTAGACCTCCAGAAATAGACTTATTGTAATTCATTAATTAGTTCACATGAGATCCGCGGGCTTTGTAGTTTTCAGCCGCCTGTATCCTGGTGGGTCGTTGATCAAATTGCTGACTAATGAATTTGGCTGCTTTTGTAATCATTTTTTGTGCAATTTCGATTGATTTCGAATGAATTCCAATCCATTTTATCTGAAATTTTTTATTGAAAATTGCCAGCACTCTCAGAGCTATAATTGAATTCCATATGATCATATCGAGATTTATATATTAGCAATTTATTGTTCAGCGAAAACAGTGACTTACGCCACTTCAGTTCAATATCTAGTTGCTCTGTTTGTTTTTAAGTGTTGCCTTCAAAACAGTGTTGCCGCTTGTCTTATTACTTGGCTCCTTTGTAAGTAATGTTTCGTTAAATATAGTGTACGTAGACTTGGAAGCATTTAATTTGATTTTCGGTCCTACCTCAAATTTCCTCTATGGACATTTTCAGAGTTTTTGTTGCTTTGTCTAAGAAAGAATTGTCGTCAGCATACTTTACTAGTGCATCGCTGGTCGTAGCGAGATGTGCTATAAAAATTTGGTACAACGCAAGTCCCAAGACGCTGCCCTGGGGCATAGCAGCTCGTATGGGGTATAGTTTGCAAAAACTGCCATTGTAGTTCACACGGGAATATCTTTCAGGTAATAGAGATAGTAGCAGATAGTAATTACATGGCAGATGTTTGATTTTATATAGTCCCCTGTGCCAAATGCGATCAAAAGCTAATGTCTATAAAGGCAGATAAACGTACCCTGTTTTCTTCAACACTATTTCGTTTACTATCCGATGTATTTGCTTCATTATAATGAATCATCCTATAGGATGTTGTTATCAGAATTTCACGATGTCGAATGAGATTACCGGTTTCAATCGTTTTAATAGAAGGTTTTGGAATATTTTTGATAATATTACGAGTGGTGAAATTGGTGTGTGTAAGGATGTTTCATTTAGTGATCTTTCTGGAAAACTAGAATGTGCGAATTTCCATTGAGTTGGAAAATATCAAAGTTTTATGACTGCCTTATGTATTTGAATTAATTATTAATATAACAACACCTTTATTTATAATTTATAAATTGACAAGCGTTTATTCTCACCATTCTCTGTATTTATTTAATCTATTTACACGATAACATTTATTTATTTATACTTTTATTTACAGTGTTTTTATTTATAATGTTATGTAATAACATCATGCAACAATAAATTTTTGTCGCAAGTGACCTACGTTTCGTCCTTCTTTGAACACATTTTAATCAATTTATTTCAATCCGTCGTATTCATTTTATATATTGATGACTTTGGATATGTAATTGTGCATTGCCATCATGAAAATACACGTTCAAATGCTCACATACTTTACATACCTTCTATCATTAATATTATTATACTAAAGCCAAAATGTTTCGTTCTGTAACTGAAAGTAGCTTCTGTTTGTTTCTCTTCTTCTTGGTCTAGTCTCATACGAGCTTGAAGCATGACGCCTCAAATATGCGTAAATAAACCTAAACGATGTCTTTTCTTCTCACGCAGCATGTTAATAGTTAAGCGTAGTATGTTATTTATGTTCGATACCATTTACTGTGGTAAAGCTCGATTTGCGCTAACAGCTTGGCAGAACAATACATTCACGATTCTCTATCGTTAGAGTCACGGTCACTGTTATCGGTTTTCATACTACGTGTCAATCATAGTACTGTCAAGAAACAATCACGGCTCCGATAAGAATTATTTCATTCGTCAATGTAGGGAATACTGGATTAAAATCTTTTTTAATACTTGCGCTAAAGAATTGCTATCAGACAATACATTTGCATTAATTTATACATAACGTTATAAATAGAATATATAAACAGGACATGTTTGCTGTGGCATTTTACTATAATGCTTATGATGTTTTTATCCCGACTATATTTATTATTCGATATTTATATATTATCTTATTGTTCAGATATGTATAATTTCATGTGCTAGATTAGGTTAGATGCGTAGTAGTACTACTTGTATGTGAATATCAGTGTGTGGAAGTATGCGTGTGCGCGGCGTCTCGAAAAAAAAATGAATGTAAATTGTTCAGTCAGTTAACAGTCGGGTATGGAAGAAAGTGCTGAGATGCGTGCAAGTGTGTATCGATGAATATCTTTGGAAACATTTATCAAATAAATATATAACTATTCTAATATAAATTCCAAGTGTAAATTTAGTGTTTATATACCATTATCTCGGCTATTAAGATCCGAAATTCTCAACACTTATTATCCTCAAATTGATGTATAAAAGCTAATGTATGATAGCTAATATCAAACTGAATACACCACCTAATAGTCAACTTTAGATAAACGACAAATACCAACTTACTTTAAAAATTGAGAAAGTGAAGAATTTACATTTTTATTTATGAACAATTCACAATTTCAATATTAGAGTATCCGTTTAATCAATTGAAATATCGTTAATAAATGGAATTGCATAATCATGTATCCTGAAAGTGCTGTAAGTCCATTTCCTGTAATCCGCAGGAACGCCCCATGTACAATTTTGTATGAAGTGGAGCAACTCAAATATGAAAGTCTAAATTTATTATCAACCTGATGAGAGAGACCGCAACAATTTGAAAACATTACATTAATACCTTTGCATAAAAATGTTAGACCAATTACATGCGAAAAATATAAAGATATAATGCAATTATTCGTGAATCATGGTTAATTCAAAACACTTTCGAGTCACGATCCAAAATGAAAAATATTAATCTTACAGGCACATTATTGCAGTAAATAAATTTATTATATTTTTAGTAAATTAGAAGCAACAGTACTTTGTTTCCTCTGCTCTTATTTATAAACAAAAGTGGATCAAAGCGTAAAACATAAATTCTATGTAATTAAAATTTAATGAATTATACAATGCGCTAATTATGGAAGTAGTGCAAGTTGATTCATGACCTTGAAAAAAGGTGGGTCTAGTTAATTATTAAAAAACTGTTTGTATAATGAATTTACATCTATTTAAACACTTAGAGACGTGGGCAAATTAAGTGAACTTCAATCGAAGTAAATCGTATGTACATCTGTACAATATGCTCTTTTTATTGTTATTAAAACCGCACGTACGGTTATGTTATTAATACCGCAAGCAAACTAGCATTTTCGGAGTATCACTGTAAACGGAAAATATAAAAATAATGGTTCCATTAATGCATCGAATTAAGTGAATTTTCCGTTTCCGCGATAACTATAAAGCACTATGCTTTGTTTACTTTTGTGCGCAGAAATAATTATGAATAATAAGAATATCAGTGAAACATATCAAAAGTACAGTCTGAAGTAAACGATGAAACAAAAATGCATTTTTCATATACTGAAAGGAAGGACTGAAAATAACCTTCTGAATATCCTAGAAAATGTTTTTAGTTTGTTCGCGGAATATTATGCATAATAGGATTTTTAAATTTTCTAAATTATTATACGGCGAAGGTTACTAAATTAAAATTCCACAATTTCTGATATATAGTAGACATGAACACTTTAATGTATATTGGAATGTTGAACTTCTGAATTCCTTCTTCGTGTTTCACATACCGGTTGGTCTTGCGTAGTGAACAGCTTCCTCCAAATTAGTCAATAACATCTTGTCTTTATTCATTAAGTATTTCTCAAGTAACTAAAATTATTTAATATTTACTCGTACTAGATGACAATCGAAATTTGCGAAGAGCATGAATTAAATAAATCGATAACTATTTTCTTAAATATGAATATGCAGTCGATCCTGCGGTATCCGAATATCTATTTTCCGAACATCCAAACGTTTCGCTGTCCAAATGTTCTATTATTGGAACAGTATTATTTGAACTTCAACCGCTTCTATCTCAGTCAAAAATTTCGGGATATAGGATATCGTTGATTGAAATTAAAAATAAATGAGCAAGGTAAATGAGCAAGCTGTTATTTATTTTCACTTTCGTGCGTCTTATTTTTAAAAGGTTTGCAATAAATATTAATGTATTTCCATAGGAACTTTTTTAGAATATTGATGGTTCCCTTCCTGCATATTGTCATATGCTTTTTCGAAGTCCATTGGTATTAGCATTGGTAATTTGTGAATGTTGGTTATTTATGAAGCTGTCGTCAATTTGCGTTTCTATATCGATTAGTTGGTCCATTGTAGAGTGAAAGGGTCTGAAGCCACTTTGGTAAGCGGTTATTATGTTGTTAGTTTCGAGTGTCCACCAAAGTCTGTGGTTTATCATCTCTCGATTGGCTTGCTTTTTAATTTTTTATCTAATCCGTGGATTCTGTTCTTTATACTTCTTTCATTTAGATGGAACCAGATTTTCAGCAGCATGTTGATCTCCAATTACTCCAATTATGTTTTCTAGGAAGCTGGCTAATCGTGTCTAGTTTCACTGGTTAAATCAAGAAATGATTGAATGAATTTCGCGCCTTTTCCTTTCCTTGTATGTTTGTTTCATTATTTACATTAATTGAGTCAGTTGTGATTGAAGTTGCTGGAACTATAAAGTTGTCATTTGTGCTCAAATCCGCGTGTAAATGTGGAGTGTGTTCTTTTGTTACCTATGGGTTTGGGTTTACTAATATATTGTGTGATTTACGATTGAAGTTGCAGGCTGGTGAGAGGTACTTTTGTATTTGCTGGGTGTATTCGTGACTTGTTTTCTTTCTGGTTTGGTAATAGCTATATCTGAAACTGTTCTATTGATACTACATTGCACGGCTACATGTCTTTCCTGTTTACGTAACAAGTAGCTGAGCATCTGTATGCGTGTGAATAGACGATCTTGACTGCTGTCATAGTATTCTGCAACGTTAACCCCTTAATCTACGATTTACGTTCGAGAATTTTGGGCCGAAAACGTAAAAAAACTCGTGCAGCCTTCGAGCCGTTCGCACGACTTGTGCAGTACGATGGTCGGATTGCAGATTATTAATTTTGTATTAGTGATTTTTGTATAAATAAACTTTTTGTAGTACTTGCATCTGCCACAATTATTGTTTCAGGTTGTAATTACTTATCGAATATTCCACAAATATTTATAACTTTAGGAGGGCGCCGCTGCTAATATTTATATTTGGTCCGATCATCTACTACGGACTATGCCCGTAATATTTACGTTTGGTCCGATTATCTACTACCGGCTATGCCTGTAATATTTACGTTTGGCCCCATTATCGTACTACGGGCTATGCCCGTAGTTGTAGGTTAAGGGGTTAAATATATTTTCTGAGCTTACGTACAGTTGTTTTCCGATACTCATCGGTGGTCTTAGGTAGGTCAGTTTCGAGTAAACTTTAAAGCTATTCTTAAGTAAAGAATTTTTCTATATATTCGTTGAAAGTACATGGAGGCATGTTGGATAGCATCATTCTTCTAGACCGGGAGATACGTAGCCTGATTACAACACTGATACTCTTGACAGTAAGTGAGACGTGATTTGACAGGAGTTGATAAGCTGTTTGTTTGCAATCTAGATATACTCCTTAGTTTTTGAATGGCATTGAACAACAGCATGTAGTAAATTATGGTTGCTCCTTCGACACTGTTGGCTAAAGTTGCTGCTTCTTTACCAGGTTGTGCGTTGCTTATGGTTACTCGAGCAGATGACGATAGTACGGGTTTAGGCTTTTCAAGATTCGCTATGTTACCAGTGAGGCTACTTTCCAGACTCCTGTACTCAAAGGTCTCTGCCATTGTTTCCTGGCTTGGGTTCATTTGATGGTATGGTCAGTCATACCGCGAACCCTTAGGCACGATGATCGCACCAATACTAACGGTAACACTAAAATTCACTCGTGTAAGCAGTTTGCTGCCATAACGTCGTTCGATGTCGTTTGCCACTCGCGATTAATGGAATAAATATATCCGAGCAGTTTGATGGCTCGATGTGAACTGTAGTTTCATAAACTGGTACAATAAATATTGAAAATGTAGTGTTTGAAAGTGCGTGGATTTGGCGAAATAAGAATACGCAATAATATACAATTTCCACTAAAAATACATATTAAAATATTTAAAAATATTTATAGAATTCTCCGAATGGAATCGGTAAATCTCGAAATAACGTGTAGCACTTGGTACTTCTAATTGGAAACATGCATGTCATTCTCACCGACTGTTTTACAAAATTCAATAAACGTAAAGGATTACGAGATATTTCAAAGAATTTATAATACAGTCATATAAAAAACGAGAAAAGAATAGCTTTACTAAAATTAAAATTGAAAGATTCTGATATGAATATTACCTGGTTTGCAATGTTGAGTAAAAGTTACCATTATTTCACCTGTTACAATCAACGGTCTGCTGTGTTTTCATCGCTCGTATGGGTACACGCCGACTCACATTTACATTTCTAGCTGTCCAGGATGAAATGTAAAAGTTGACGAAGCTTTACAGGCCGGTAGAAGCATTCCTTGTAACGAGAAAATGCCAAAGGTAGATAAATTGAGATTTTGTTAATGCGGAAGAGCAGGATAATTTAGTTGCGCTGCGGTGCTTGCCTTTGGAGAATTCCGTAATCGTACTACGTGACTTTTACAGCGTGAAGCCTACCTCGTGATTATGTAATATACACATATACATACATATAAATATATATCCGTCTGAATATTAATGTGGCGTGGAAATAAGACGATCTTTTGTTAGAAATCTATTGTACAATTAAACGTTACTGTCAGGGAGAAGTTGCTTGCGTATTTTCAAACTACAACAAGTAGTTCGTATTCTCTTCTATTGCCATTTACACAAAACAACAAATGCAGAGATGATATTAGGTCCGAATATTAATGCGAGTAACTCTGATAAATTTTTAGATTCTATGGAAAACGAAGTACCATAGAAAAAAATTTTATTCTATATTTTTAAATTGCTTTTACGTAGGATAACTTTATCACCGATTGTACGTATATTGATATAGATGTAGATATCCAATGTATTTTCATTTCAAAATTAAAAAAGGTCGGTTATTTTTAATCTTTCAACAATAGTGTAAAATGTGTTAGATCATGTAATGTCTCTATAGTGATTCATTAATGTAATTATATATTCAACTTATTATTATTCGATCGAACAACGAACAACGAATATTACATGCTCTAATTCTGTAAAAATCTCAAATTTACAAAATTCGATACATTCCATTTAACAAACACATGTTTTTAAAAATCAAATTTTCAATTAGACAATTTTCAATTGCAACATGAACCACAATTCGTATAGTTCGGTCAATTGCAAAAATTTACATAGAAATTTATTCAAGGCTATTGATGAATATGGAAATTCAGTAAGCACTCTATTAGGAAATTTAGTTATTCGTTGTTAGAGAGCATAAATGAACATTTAACAAAAGTAAAAATTTGTTACTACGTTTAGGGAACGTAATTTCAAAACTATGTCCATTTTAAATCAATGGGATTTTATGGGTTTTTATGGATATTTGTAAATTTAAATTTTTTAACATTTAAAGTGAAAATTTGGACCTATTATGTGCAAAATATAACTTCACTGTTAATTGAAATTATTATACAGATATTTATTATTATTATTATAGATTATTTTTATAATTTTTCAAATACTAATGGTAAATTGTTATAGATGGTAACTTTTAGTACCGGTCCTTGGACATTACCGGTTTTCATAGCAAAGCATTTGGCCAGTTTTGTTACTAACTTACTTCAGGATAAATCCAGAAAATAATTGATGATAAGAGTTAATTGCTAAAGTGAAATCTTTATTCGTATATTTAAGTTGAGATATAAAAATATTCAAATAGATATAAAAAATTGATAACGCAAAGTACAAATATAATGCAAAGTAAGAAGAGGAGTTTAGAACAGTTGGATTTTACTCGCCTTCAAAATTGTGAATCAAATCTATAGCTGCACTATTAAATACATTTTTATAATTTATAGCAAATAATTAATATTTCAAAAGTCGTTATCATAATGTCTGTCAAAAACTGGTCAACATTGGATAATTTTTCATTCTTCACTGTATGTATCAGTGGTCTGGTGGTGATTCTACACATGAAAATGAATGGAAAAAAAGGAATAACATTTTTCTGTTTGGGGCTTTGTTCCCGAGAAAAATATATTTGAAGATTCGTCAAGTGCTAATTGTAAGTTTCGAGGTGTCTGACTTCTCTTTTCGCTCGGGTTGATATTTATAAAAATTGACAACATCAGGATTTGTTTTCCATCAATACTATTACCTTATTTTCACAGTGTCCGCATTAGGAGTGGCTTTATGACCAAGGATAAGAGTATTATTTCTTGAACATCATTTTATTAATGTAACAAGTATTTAAATTGTTGACAGCGCTGCTGTATACATAGCTGGTCCAATTAAATTTTGATCAACGATTAAAAAATGTTATCCTTTTTCTTTCCCTTTATTTTTGCATGTAGGATCACCACTCGACCACTTCTACCATGATTTCGGAAACACATTGTATGCATGTCAGTTTGACTCGCATAAATCAAATTTACACGAAACGCAGTGCGAAGCTAGTTCTACGAATGTCATAAATGGCAACTTTTGAAATTAAGTTTCGAGTACTGCATTAGCACTGCTGCAGCATACGGCAAGTTTTAATACGAGATGGACATGGCGATTCTTTATAATAAATCCGATTTTCAATCTATATTCCTTTCCAATCGATTTCCAATCATATAGCCTTTGGTGTAGTAAGATCCAGAATGACAGAGAAGCAAAAGTGGACATGGTAAGCTTCGACACTATAGCTCTCATTGAAGAAAAACGAAGCGACTGAGTTTGTTGACATAATCATACTATCGCGATACTGCTCACAAGTGTTAATTGCACGGCGAGTTGTTTCCAAGAGATCTGAGTCAATTGTACCTAGTAGCTATATATAGTCATCTCCAAGGACAAAAGGCAAATTACGAAATAATAATTCAGCAATAGAGAAACAATGGGTGGTGAAAAGCGTATGCGGCGTGAGCTGAACGAACGAGCGGTGAGAAAAACGCTGGTGGACCCGCGCTGAAACGTTATAAATTGTTCCATATGCACTGCATTAGAGTATAACGCGGCGGCTCAACCGCGTACCGGACGTACCACGTATTTATTGCGATAGGTTTTCGGGGGCAAAATGCTGCACCACCAAATTTATCGTCCCGCGTACAAAAACCACTTCCTCCTCTCCTCCTGTCATCACTTTCCATCTCCTCTCCTTGTCCTTCTTTGACCATACGCTCTTGTTCGCGTTCTTTTTCTCTCAAACATTTCCAAGATTAGCGTTTATAGTCTGTACGCACATACATACACAGAGCGCAGTCGAATATACAAGCAAGCGCGAGGCAATTCCTTGTGAAAAAATAGGAAAGAAACGCAGAATAAAACTTGAAATATATTTATGTAATATACTTATGTTTTTAAAAATTTTTAAGAATTTTTCCAACTGAGTAATTTGCGTCTTTACATGCATTCATTTCGCTATATCTTAATTACTGTTTATAAGTCATACGAAATATTTTCTTCTTTACGATCTATGAAAAGTTACGTCGATTTTATAATCGATTTCGTTACCAGTTACTCGAGTTATATATAATATGAATTTTATCTTGTACTTATTTTATTCGTTTCGATATAATGAACAGCCATACATATGCATAGGGATTAATACGAAATTTTAATATGTCGGAATGATTTTTCAGGAATGAAATGCATACGTGTGAATGATGGTACGGTAAACACTAAGCAGATTTTTTTAAACATTAAAAATTTCGATAAAAATATATATTATATATTGTATAATATATTATACATTTTCGATCATTAACTCTCAAAAAATATCTCAAATCCATTTTGTTAAGTAATTAGACGTGATTATTACGTCAAATCATTTTCAAATAAATGTAAGTGACAAAAAGAAATTTGGTTTCAGAAATTATAATTTCCGTTTGTAAAATTGCTTAGGTTTAAATGTAAGAATAAGTGTTTCAAACTCTGTCATATAGTGTGGATCTTTAATAATTGCGAAAGTTATTTCGAGAAACTGTGTACAAGTTCGTACGTATCCTATTTTATTAGTTGAAAAAATAGGATTGTAGTGGAATGTACCTGCGTACGACAATTTGATACAACTTGTTAAATGTCTCGCAAGCTTTTTAGAGAACTTTGATTTCTTTGACAATTTGATTTCAGCATCGCGCATTGCTAGTCATTGATGGCTCAACTGTCGTTGGATCGATATTGTTCTTGGAAAGAATATAGTCATTCATCCTCACTCAGTGCACAAGAACAATGTGTTTCGTTTGAAGCACCGGTATCACGTAAGCGTTCGTGTTCGCGTTCGTGTGCACGACATTTTTCCAGTAACATTACTAACAATAAGAAGCTCACAAACGTTTGTAAAACAATCAAAAAGGAATTCATTTTCCCACGTTGGACAACGAGTCAGCGAATGACGAACAACAAGTAATTTCATTCTGAAACTAAACTTAACTCACTGCTATCATCTTTAATGTAAGTAAA
This sequence comes from Bombus hortorum, assembly GCA_905332935.1. Lineage (NCBI taxonomy): Eukaryota > Metazoa > Arthropoda > Insecta > Hymenoptera > Apidae > Bombus > Bombus hortorum. The sequence goes on from HG995204.1 coordinate 4,904,319, forward strand.
AAGAGATGGAGAAATCTATGGATTACAATTAACGACTAACGACAGATTTTGCAAGTGTATCGTTAATTCGATTATAATCGCTTGCCATTTATCATTATTTACGCACAACCAAACGCATCTTTGCGTATAACTCAAAAATGAAGGCCGTGCGTTTCACGTTACCACCAGGTTACGGGACGTGTATACATGTTTGCTCACTCTAATCTACTATTGTTAGCATGTACGTGACAGGCAGACAAACGAGACACAATGTGAGATTTCCTATAACGATAGAATCATTGAAAATTACTTTACGCCTAATGGCGGTTGGATGGCTCAAGCCATGATCCATCATGGTAATTATTCGCAAAAGTAATCAGCTCGCCGATTTCGATCATCTGGAAATATATTCTCAAGAGCAACATCCTGGACAATTTTTTTCTATACACGTTACTGTCGCTTGGTTTTAGTCTTCGAGGTATTCGCAAAAGTTTCTGTTTCGACGACAGTATGATTTTGATAATCGTCATTGCTCAAGTGTTTCCAATTTCCAATAACGATGATATAATACTAAACTTAATATATGAATTGAATTTCTCTTATTATTTGATGCTTAAAATTATTTCACAGTAAAGTTATAATTATCTAACCCAAACCTAGCCCATTGACTTTTCGTTCTTACGTAAATTGAAAATGTCTATCGAAAATGAGTTTCGTTGGATTATATAAAAGTACGAATGCTATGAGCTGTCGGTCTATGTCAGAATGAAGCGTAATCGTAACGGAAATTGAACTGAGGTTTTTCGCGAATATGTCGGAAACTAAAGCCGAGCAATGGTAACATGTATAGGAAAAAGTCGTTTAGAATGTTGACCTTGACAACATATTTCGAGGTCATAAAAATCGGTCTGCTCCTTCTATGCATTTACCGTAAGTCTATATTATATACTTGTGCCCATACTTGTATCCACTAAACAATAATATTTTCTACAGAACTTGTGAAATTATCTCTGTCTCTTTTTACGCTATTTTCGTCATATTTATTTTAAATCATCTTATACTTTCATTAACTGAAAAAAAAGAGTACGGTAGTTTGTAACGACACTTTTACAACTACAGTAGCATGCAAAATTAAAGGATCGTTAAATTTTCAACGAGGAATCGTTGATATTTCAACTGTTACAACTTTGTAAAAATAAGTCATGCAGCAACCTTATTTTAAAGCGCAAAGTTTTCTCTTCCAGAGCTCCGTGCTCATTTTCTTTCCAAAGATATTTTCACATGGTGTAACAGGTAGGAAAGTGAGGATATTTTTCCTTTTGGAAAATTTTGCAAATTCAAACGTCTCTACGGACATTGCGAACTTTTTTCACGATTAGAATCAATATGGACTCGAAGATTGAGGCCTGCTCTTAACAATCACCCCCTAAAACTTGATGTACGATTTTTTGCTCTCGTCTTATTAAATTTTGAATGAAAAGTGTGCCGCCGGCATTAGCATAATCCAAGGAACACCGCGAGAAGGTTGCACGCTCGAACTTGTACCACACGCGAGAAGAAAAATGATTACAAGTTATGCAAATTAAAGAAATTCCAGTAATGGATACCTTTTTCCATCATATACAATGTGTTCTTTCTCTTATTTGATCGAGTGAAAGCTGATTATAAAAATTCACTGTGAAACTAGCAGCGTTCTAATTACCGAAACAAAATACGACATAATTAAAAAATTTGAAAGTGGTGTAATTGGAACAGAACTAGCAAAGTATAAAAACTGAAAAAGCCACAATCACAGACATTAAGAAGCAAAAACGTGTTATTGAAAATTATGTAAAGAACGTAGATTCGCCAGATACTGGCCACGCTAGAAGAGCCTTAAATGTGCTGATCTAATGAAACGCTTTCATTGCTACAAAGGCGATAACAATGGCGATTTTATGGAAATGGAAACAGTAAACGAAAGTGGTAACAGAGGGGTGTCTTGTCATGTCGAAGCAATCGTGAAAGGGCTTCGACGATTCTAACTTTAAAGGATCTGCCAATTAATCTTAATCTGTATTTGAATAGATGAAATTTCATACCAAGAAATTCGCAGCTTTTTTATCTTTGTCTATTATTTTTAGCTTTGCCTCGCTAGTAGTTCGCGTTAGGTTTGTTTTTGAAATTTTCAAATTGATCCTTAAATTCTGTCATTTGTTCCAAAGAAGCGTGTGTGCGTGGTGTTTGACGCAAAGAAGAAACCTTGTCCGATTCTTGTTGTTGATTGTTCCATGTCTTTGCGCGTTCCTTTCGAATAAAACATTTGTATCCTTACACGATTATTAAGAAGGATTGCGCGAGCATTGGTTGTAAAAAAGGTATCTTCACCGACGCAATATCGTTGTACGAGAAGAGTAAATAATTACAGATGTGGCAATAAAGTGTTAAAAAGTCGATCGAGCCTTTTATTTAATCTGCTCGCTTTTCACATTAATAGGTAGTACCTACCTTAAACAAAGGGAAACAGTTTCTTCCAATTTCCATCGAGTTAAGTCGTGTGCTAATCGTCTTTTTTCAAGAACGATTATACCTGATGGATACGATTGAGCACGCTTCACAGCGTCGTGCCCCTTTTCCATAGAAAATGGAACGAATTTTCTCTTCGATGCTTTTAACGGGCAAAATGCTTTCAGGACGCTCTGTTTTATATGTACATTCTCCTTCGTCTTTTTCCGCACCAACGTAGTTTCACAGATTCAGATAATCGGGATAGCTGTTATTTTACGGAAAGATTATTTAAAATATTTTTACGTACACTAAGCGTTGTTGGAAAAACAATTAAATGTTTGGAAAATTCGCGTGGAAGCTGTTGATAATCTCGAACATTGTTGACTGTAAGTAAAAGATATTCCCAAGAAACAGTGGAATCGTTACAACCCAGTTAGTACATTTCCCAACAAATAGCTTTATTGTTGGATTTATTTTCGCCAAATACTTACGTGGCATGAAATGCACCGCTTATTTTCAAAGCGGTTTACTTCCATTTTCCTTTCTTTTGACATATTGAAGTGATTGCGTTTCTCTCGGTTGGAAAGCCCTGATAAGACCTGTTTGGTTTGGTCACGTCTCTATATGTCTAAGTAGGTGTAAATTCATTATATAAATAGCTTTTTTTAAGAGTTGATCAATATCTCTTTTCGGGGTCATGATTGCACTTATACTAATCTCGAGGTTAAAGAATTGTACGATTCGTTCAATTTTAATTTTAAAAATTCACATTTTAAGCTTTAATACGCGTTTATTTATAATTAAAAGCAGAACAAATGAAATACTGTTATTTAATTTCAATATCATTTATTTTTGATTTATTGCTGCCTGGACTGTTTGGACGGGCCAGAAATTACACCAATTGCAGGAAATGGATTTACACTTTTAAAATAAACGGTTAAACAACTTCATTTATTAACAAAATTTCGATTGATTAAAGTAACGGAATATTTTCAGACTTTAATTATAAATTGTTTATAAATAAAAAGTTTAAACTAAAGTATATGTAAGTTCTCGCAATGTTTTCAAGAAATGGACGTACACCATTTTCGAAACGAACGATGATGTAACGTAAATACATACAAAGAAACCTTGCGTTTAGGAACCTTGCGTTTCAATGCTTTTTCCAACGAGTAGAGTGTAATGAAACTTTATTTAAACGAAATTCTCAGGGTGATACGTATATTGATCAAGTCCCTCTTCTATTGCAGTCAAGCATTCGTTAAATTGATTTTCATTCTGATAGAAAGATCGCTGCTTTAACATCGGAATGTCTGTTTGTTGAAAATAAATAAAAATGTATCATTTCTGATTTGCTTTTCTGGTTTCTATGCTACGATGAAAAATATAGAAAATAGTTGAAAAATTTGTTAGATATTTAACATTTAACTTTAAACTCTTCGTAGCTTTAGACTCTGATTAGTACATTCTTCTCGAACGTTGCTTTTCATAAGAAAAATTATATCAACCGATGACGGCATTGTATCCTTTACAAACGCATGAGAACATTTTCTATAGAGACAGAGCAACAAGCTTTCTTCTGGATGCTTTTAGTAGCTAAAAATGCTTTCAGGATACTTGATATACGTTCGTCTACTGGTGTTCACGCGTACATATCAACTTCTCTCCTTTTCTATATTTCTATTTTGCCGGACAATAGAAGTTGCTTGATAAAACACCAACAGCCTCTCGTAATTTTCCAAGCAGACACCTCGAATGTAGGTGCGCGAGTGAACGTGGCGGAAAATTGAAGTGTAATTTTGCGAGAAAAGAAGCAATTGCGAATAATTAAATCACCGCTATTTTCCAACTACGCCAAGGTTCCTTGTAGCCAATTCCACATTGCGAGTTATAAATAAATTTGATGACTTTGTTTAATGGCCTGAAGACAATTTTGTTAGTTTCAATGTACCTTGAATACGATAGATATAGGATCGTTATTACAATATTATATGTATATCAGTTGTTGAATCTGGTCATCAGATTTAGCAGCGTGTATTTTTTTAATCTGTATGCTTGGTTGATTCGGACAATTGTTTTATATGACGTTTGCTACACTTTGTTATCTTTATATATCAGCCTCCACTTATCTTTTAATTAGCAAACTAATTAGCAGAATAGTTTACCGGTTTTAGATGTTTTACTGATTCACTTTGCGAAATTACTGTTATTTAGCATGTCTGCTGGACACGCCTTCTTACTTAAGGTAAAATTGATGCGAATGGATTTGTTTTCGTTCCGTTGCAGTTCTCCAGCCAGTTAGCTGTATTGTCTAATCGGTCTTGTCAGTTTTTTATGGCTGTCGATGAGGTGTCGTAGGATGCAAGAATTACGGTACATCTGCAAACTTCGTTGTGATCACTTTTTCTATAAGTCTATAAATTGCCACACAATCTAACGTTTTAACAACTGAAATACATTATGGGAATATAGAGGCTAGTTTATTAAAAGTACCACTGGGACCCTCAATTTTCAGGCGAAATTTACTTCGAGATTTACTGTGGAGAGATAATATAAACTTTATGGAAATAAATATAATTCTCTTTAAAATTGTCAAGCTATTGAATAAAAAAAGTAAAGAATTTAAGAAATACGGTAATATTTATTATAATTTAATAAGTTCTTGTTAAATCACTCTTTAGTTGAACAACTTTCTACTTCAGAAAAGTCTGTGCGATATATATTGCATCGAGAGCATCTATATCATAAAGTTTAAATAAAACGGAAGAGTTTGTAAAGTTTATTAAACACGCAGGAACCTGATTAATAGCCGGTACAAGAAAATGCGCTAAAACTATTCCAAATAGTTTTTTTGCGACAAGATCCTTGCGATCATGTCTTTCACTTTAGAATTTATTTCAACCAGCTTCAATTTTCGATTGCAAGTTAATTGATCCTGTTGCTGCACCGATGAGTTATATCAGCATCCGGAAATTATTCGTGTTCATCGTGTCATTTGTATTCGTCAAATAAATTGCTAGGCTTTTACTTTTGTACGCTTAATTGGCGTGTTGAATTTAAGATATTTGAACTCGTGGTCATTTGAAGATCGTAGTATTGCAGTTCGTTGAACTCGTTTCGACATCTGCTGCAAAGCTGCGAAATCAAAAATAGATTATGCTATTTAAGAAGGTCAAGGTGATCGTGACTTTCTATCGAAACAAGTTTTTTTGGCAATTTTGAATGTTGCAGTTTGCCGATTCGAAACTGATCGACCTTTGTCCGAAAATGCTTGAAAAATCGTGTACCCCATTTGGTCGAACACCTTGTAGATTTGCTATGCATTAGCATATCGACTTTCTTGCCGCAAAACTACGAAAAATCGTTGATGGATTTTGTTCTACTGCTATTACTTGCTGTTTACGATTCTACTACTTTTGTTATCGTTCACAATGAACGAGAACTTATCATTGGATATTGAAAAAAATGTTTGGAATGTTTTTTAACATTGAAATCCGAGTTGATTCCAAACACTTTACAGCGTTATGAGAGACAGGAAGAGTGAAAGATAGATACGTTTTATAGTTGTAACTTTTTAAGTTGCAGGTATTAAATGAAAATGTTATAAAAATTGAAACATTTTTTAACATACGGATCGGTATATTGAATTTGCCATTGTAAATTTTGAAAATTCAAGTTCGAACTTTTTAAATTATCGAATTGACATAAAGTCCGTATGTCGTAGTGTATTGGCTGACGCGTTAACGTATTTTGAATTCTTCGATCTCCCATATTTCAGAAACTAATTGCTGAACTTGAAAATTTATTGTGATTGATGTCTCACCCAAGGATATCGTTTGGCGCGAAATTCAGTTCTGAAATCGTTGGATCAAAAAGAGGCGAGGAACCCCCCGTGTCTGGCCCACGCCGTGCTAGATATTTTAATACATAGTCGGTTTGAATTGTTATCGAATTAGCCGCCATTAGAGCAATAAAGCTTATCGAATTTATGGTACGAGTATAAACGACAGGGCATTGAGAAAATCTTTTTGAACTGGTTGACAGGAGGATTTCAAGTGGGCGAAGCTAGGCATAGGAGGGGGGAAGGGCCAGGGGGGAGTGTGTGTGTGAAATCGATATACCGATAATATTCGAGCCAGAACCGTATGCCCGTTCTCGAAATTCAAATTCCCTGGTCGGCTGTGGCGCGGCCGATTATCGGTGGCGACGAACTGGGCTATATATATATATATATATATACATATATATATATATATATATATAGATATATATATATATATATATATATATATATATATATATATATCGGGTGATTAATGAGCATGCCGATAGATGCGCGCTCGACCAGCCTCTCGCACCCTTCTCCGATCGTCCATGGTCGACGGATAATTTATTAAGATTCAAAAGGCGGCAACCGAAACGCTGCGGGCTTGCTGCCAAGCCACTGTTGCTCCGGATTCTATGGTAATCCAAGTTCACCGATGGATTCCCGGATAATTATGTTCGACGTTTCGTTGATGTAGCAAAGATCCTTGAACTAATGCTGTCGTTTAACGAGTAAAGCAATGAGATAGAAATCCAGTCCTTATCGACGTCCCTGCGCACTAACGACGACAATCTCAAATCCAGTCGAAGCTTTATACACGGTTTACTTTTATTAGTAATATTTATTTATTTGCAGGCTGTGCGCTCTATTATTTATATATATATATTGATACGATAAAAGAAAAGGTCAGCGCGGAAACAGAGAGAACTATGCCCGAAGATCGATGCAATTATGTGGACCGTAACGGGTTCGGTGAAATTCTTGGGACAATGTTTAATAGAAGACCGAGACGTCCGAAGATTGAAGTGCCTTGAGATTTCGAGTCAATTTATTAAGTCGTTTGGAATTTTGCGCGCAAAGAATAGGTTGAGCAGCGGACGTAGACAACGAAAACGTGTCGCTAAACGTAGGAATCTGTATTGCATAGCTTCCAGATTATTTATGTGATAACGATGTTAAGGTGATCGGATAACAGAACTCTAAAGTACTGTTGTATAGTTTCATGTTTCTGTTGCAAAATGTCGAATGAACTTTGACAATAAAAATCGTTTCGTGTCATCAAGAATGTTACCAAACGTAAAAGGCACGTGATCTTTTTCATGCAAAGAACTGTCACGTGAGATACTTAGAAGAAATACTTAGAAGAATGTAACGAATCTTTAAACAGGCAATTTTTATTTATGTATTATATTATGTTTTACGAATTTTGAAACGTTCGATAGTCGCGTAAAAACCGGGATTCAAGAGTTGCAACTATACAAAGGCAGAAATGATTCTTTTCCTTGAAACTTGGATTTTAGATGTGGAACCTGGAAAAGGACAGCGTTAATGAAAGAAGCATCGGGCGAATATTAAAGGTCCGCGATAAACTGAGACCTTTCATTCAAAAATCAAACTTTTAAATCTTTTATTCCTAATGAATGAAACTTTCGCCAAAATGACAACAATCGCGTTATAGTTTGGAGCATAGTTGCTTACTTAATAAATGGTAATTCAAAAAATATCAATAAGCAAATTCAAATTATATCGTGTTTGGTTTCATTTTAATCAGATTACACAAATACGTTTACAAAAGTTTAATTTAGAAAAAGTGGCAAATAAAAGAAGCTTTGCTTTTAAATTGGTACCTAGTTTCGCGGTGGGTCTAGGGAACCTCTGTCCTCCTCTTCTTCTTCCTAGTGAGGATGACTGTGCAGTTATCGAACATTCCCTGTACCTATACCGAAATCGTTATCGAAATCGTTACGATACATATTGTTACGAATTACCAGAGCGAACGAGCTGTAGCCTCCCCTAGATCTTAGTTTTACCTAGATCAGCATCTGTCTTTCGTAAAAAATTCACTGACAGTAGCAGACAAAGTTAAAGTTCGCGGATGAAAACCACGTTTAGTGCAGCTGATCTACACTATCTGGGGAGAATCTGGAAATATAGTTCTAGAATATGGAAATAGTTTTCCATCGAAATGGATTCTCGTGTTTCTTTTTATCTTCGGACCTACTTTTTATAATAAAACCTCGAAATCACTTTCAATATCCTTACAAAATTCCTCCATGCAGAGCCATCTTCTAAGCTTCTTTCTGCAAGAAAGATAATAATTAGATTACGGATTTTTATGCGAATACATATTTATGAAAATCGCTTTACCTGCCAAGTATTATAAAAAACATCGTGCTATGCATATTTTATATACCTTTTCGTTTTATGTGCATCCTGTTCAATTATGTTCTTTCGAAATTCCTTTAAATGCATCAAAATATGCAATCTACCGATCACCTTCGACTAAAAGTCTGTCTCCAAAATAAATTTATAATTGTCTGTTTCTCTCGTCAACGCGTAATATAAGTTTTGCCTCGAATTTTTCGAGCATCCTGTATATTCATATTATACAGAGCATATTTACCGCGGAATCTGTCACCCTCTTTTCTAGGATTCGGTACGCAAAGTGCGAGCAGAAAGCGTAAAAATTGTCGTTAAGCCTGCGCTTAGCCGCATGAGATAGGGGATTCGATAAGGTTCAACTATTTCGATACACAAAACGCGGGACAAAACTGGTCCTGAGAGGTTCTCGATCCGTCATTTGCGTCCTGTTTGAGCAGTTTCAAGACACTTTCCGGCTTAATCGTCAGGTCGGCCGTTCAAGGGCACTCGAGTGTTAGAGTAGGTAGTTCTGGTGCTGGTACTTCTTCGTGCTCAACGGCTGGAAACAATGGATTTCGTTTCGAGGACTACTCCTGCATTACAAAAGAAGAAGAAGAATGCAAACTGGCAAAGGGGACCACACGTTTTTTTCACGCATCTGCTTCTCTCTGCGTACGTTCAATTCCCTATTTCATATAATCAAGTGACTTTTCATTGTAAATTGCAGTGAAACCACTGCAAACCTGCTTATCAAGTTTAACTTTTATTTAACAGGTCTAAGCAGAATTATGAACGTACTGCGTTAATGAAAGATAGATACCAACATTCGTATATTCTTGGTGACTAACCCTTTTCCATTTTTTTTTTTTTTTCAATCTACTAAATGCTTGCGTAGATTCTGTCAAATAGGATATTTAACACTGGTTATGGCGGTTTATATGTCCCTTGAAAGCGAATACACCTACTGGTGTATCGCATCGTTCTAGCTCTTCTTCTTCCTCCAAGGTGTCCAGGAGATTCAATGCGAGACCCAAGAATGCCGGTTTCCTTGTAGATTTGGCGATTCGGAATATACCGCTCTGCATTCGTAATGGTCCTTGGCATTTCGTTTTGCCATATTGTAATTTTTAAATTAAATTCAGAGACAGCGATCCATTATAAAATTTACAAATTTTTGACAATCTCGAATACTATTGATAGAAAATGGTTCGATAGAGTTGTCATCAACGACATCGCGTCGTACGACTTGGCAAAGCCATTTCTCATTTTTAATATTCCAATTATGCATATCACGTACAGGGTGTCCATTTAAATCGATTTAAATCCAACATCTTTGAAACTACTCAACCGGGAAATGGTCATTATTTACGTTAGCACACGTCTCATCGAGTTTAACGATCTTGAAATGTGTTACAAAGGTCACGGCTATATAAGCAGATCTCGAAACTCGCTAGGGAAGATCGTGCGAAAATTGCGTCCTAAAAAATCAACGTGGAAGACAAAACTTCTTGTCTTCCATCTTGATTTTTGGCAACTCAACGTTCGTATTTCTTCTATACTTTTGGCATATGAGTGTCCAGACCTGTTTACATGATCGTTGTCAGGGTCATCATTCTAAACAGTTTTTCGCGCGTGCACGTTACCACCATTCTGCCTTAGTTTCCGAGATATCCACATGCAACTTTTGTTAAATATAGTTTCCATTACACTTCATTGTGGTATATAGATTTCAGCTACCTAAATTTCATTCATTGATGCTAATCCCCACGATTTTGTATTATTTCTTTATACCACCAAACATACTTTTGTGTATAACTTAGAAACTAAGATTGTACGTTGTTATCCATTTCGTTATTACTAGGTTGTGCGTTTATATATCTACATATCTGCTGACCTTCGCCATTAGTAGGTGATTAGACATGATGGATAGACAGATAAGATGTAATGCAACATTTCCTATATCGATAGAAATCGACGAGATCGCCTGTATACATTTTTCTTAAACGTTCAACGTCAGAACCGTGTTTTTTTGAAATGTCCAATCTATCATTAACACATAATTTAACATATAAATTGATCGTCGTATGTATGTAGCTACTGATTTAACAGATGACACTACTCTTTTTGTAAAAAGAATTATAAGATCGAGGTATAGCATTTGCGCATAAATCTTGTTTGTAATTCATAAGTTGTGCATACAACTAGAAATCATAATTCATTGATAATTTGATATTCAGTGTGCGTAGAACGTGCCCGTATCGCTTTCAAGTGAAACATCTGCATATTGATGTCAAATTGCAACTGACATGTCCCATTGTAATGGATTGCGGAAAACGAACGGAGGACACGTAATATGGAAAGCTACACTTATTATCCTGCTTTACTATTCATAGTAAATATTATGTTATGAACGTATAAATACATCGGAACACATCTACACATGGACCGTTCATTTTGAAAGTGGTGCATGTCCATTTTCAGAAAAAATTGTGAAAATGCAAAATACGCATATACTTTAATGCGAACTCTCTGTTTATAAACAATTTGTAACTGAAATCTTAAAGCATTTGTTTGCCTTAATCGATTGAAGTTTCGTTAATAAATGAAATTGCATAATTATCGATTTTGAAAGTGATAGAAAGCCATTTCCTACAGTTACCTGGCCAAACAATCGATGAATCAATAATCAAAAACAACTAATAGCGATTGTAATTCTAATCTCTGTATCTGACATAATATTGCATGTACGGACGTGAACAAGTTGTTTAAATGCGATTCAGCAACATATTCGTAAATTGCTATTATTAGATTAACTTGATATAATTAAATGTGGTTACTATTACATTTAGAGTATTATTAAATTAACTACTTTCATATCCAAGATCGAGAAGAATATTACAACATTGGTGTTATCTTGCTTTCTTTTCTCAATTTCTCAACCTTGCATTAACATTAAAATCTGCTAGTAATGCGGTCTAACATAATATTTATTTTGGTTTTCTTTTTTTTTTAATGTCTACTGACCCCGGAAGAAAATATCTAGTTAGTTCTCAAAGTACTATAAATATATTTGGTAAAAGTTCTGCAATTTTGTTTAACAGAAAAAGGCAAGCTACTATTGCCAGATTTAGAATTACGTTTGCCAATCCAAAACAAAATTTGTATGAAAAATTACGATATTGCAAGTTATTAATTTAATTGAAACATACATTGTATCGTATTAATTTAAGTTTAGGTTAATTGTGCTGTATCCTGCTGTGATTGTACATTATTGTATATGATTTATGTTCAAAATGTATTGACGTATAGTATTAAGCCAGTTTATAACTTCTTTTATTATTAAATTTTACATTTTGCTTTTCGTATATAATACAAAATGTTTTACGCGATTTCAAATAAAATAAATAATAATAACAAGGCGTCCGCTGCTGGGAAATATTACATTCGAATGATAGAAACTTTATATTAATTATTAATATAATAAGATATTTGAATAATGTTTAGATAAGAAGGGGACGGGGGGTGCTGTACTGCGTTATGAAGTTAGGAAATTCTGATTCTTTGGTAAAATATTTATTCGAAAAATTAACATTGATCGTTACAGTGTGTTATAAAACGATGATGCGGATTCAGTATTCTCCGTTTTGCGCAGCAGAGAAATCGGAAAGAAAGTCAAGTGCTTTTTCGAGGTTATTCGAACCGACCGAAAGCCAGCCAAACCTCTTTTGACCCCTCTTCTGAGGAAAGCTAATCCCATCAGAAGTTTTCAGTATGTTTATAATCCACTAATCGCTCGCCTTTCCCAACACAATTTAAAACTTTCCTCCGCGGCGTTATCCAACCCGCTCTCATTTGCCTCCGCCTCTTCAATCTATCGCCCTTCACGGATCCTTCTTCTTAACCAGACTTCATTTTGCGGCTCATAGATCGCCAAATTTCACAGAATTTCTCATCCTGCATTCTGGTTCTTCGATCTCTTCCTTTTTCCTTTTTTCTTTATAACTGGAATACATTACAATGAGTTTTAATATTTGGTAAACATTGTTTCTCAAACTTGTGTCAACCAGAAAACACAGAAAAATTGTTGTGTAGAAGGAGGGATGTATATAGTTTCGCGTCTATGTTTCGTAACTGTTCAACTACCAATGTGATTCGAAATTTATCAAGCAGGAATTCTATGTGTAATATAATTTACGTTTTGATTCTAAAGAATATGAATTATGTTAAAAAGTGACCAAGATCGATATCGTAGTAAAAATAAATTATAGGGTATCTACGCTTGTATCTTTATTTATTTAAAAAGTTATGACTGTACATTACCTTCATTATCCAAGAAAAGTATAATATGCCAATATTTCTAATTCTAATTCTAAAAACATGCATTTTTAACAGATATGAAAATGAAGGTCATATTTATTGTTGGAAAATATTAAAAATATTATTTTTTACTACATTGTTACGGAATGGTCTTGGTCGGATTATTAAAATTCGTGCGGTGAAAATGATACCAAACACGACTATATTTGACCAACAATTTGTTTAACTTAACTAAAGAAACTTAGAGTAAGAAATGACCTGACTGCAGTACCTTATTGTACGTGCGGTAGAGTGAGTACGAGTCGGATAATTTGGCCCAGTTTTTGGAAAGTTACCTTTCCGGATATACGACCACCTCCGCAAATCCTTTACAATTTTCCGTAGAACCATCTAATGCTATACTATGACGCATTTCACAAAATTTTGAAAAATGTATCACGCAGAGGTGTCTGTAATAAATTGTAATAAGAATAATAAAATCGATACGAAGTTTTATAGAATTTTATTAATATGATATATTACCGAATTCAAAAATATCAAATTCACGTCAAATTAAATAATACAACAGCATTTTTGCTGAAAACGAAATTACATTTTCCACACTCCAATAGTATGAAATATTTTATACAGATACTGCTGGACAACAGTAAAATCGGATTGGAAACCATTCTTGCATACAATGTGGGTGCAAAGGTGGTGTTCGCATGTAGCAATGACGTTATGGTATTTTGGTTTTGCTCGATTCCAGGCTTCAGTTGATTCATCTGCTGATTTCCTCATTACCTACTTCCAAGACGGTTCAATATCTGAAGAAAAATAACGCTATCGGAAGAAATATAACGCTTAAGTTAGTTCGATCGCTATCGTATTCGCATATTTGCATTCATTTTTTACTACTTTCCCATTATTTTTTGAGAGAGTGACGATGATATATTTTGTCGTTGAGAGACACTATTAAAGGTCCTGCGTGAATGTTTCAATTCGACGCAATGCAATTCTTAACAGAATTAAAAATTAATCCTTGCCAAGAAAGAAAGTAACAAAGTTCAGTTAGGTATCTTTAAAACAAATTTTGTTATCAATTTGCACTGGAAATTAAAACGAGGAAGAATTTTGTATGAAAAGCTACAGTGTCGAATATTATTAGTTGCAACGTTTATCTTTTTTTCTTGAGAAGAATAACTCTAATCTACGATTAAACCGATTTCTATGTCAATTTCACCTCAGTGATATTAAATTATCTATCCAGTGAATGTAAACGAGGAAGAATAGCTGCGTATAGAGGGGATATTTGCTGAGAAGCTCATACACCTGAAATGGAAGTTTACTCACCTGCAATAACGAGCCGTTCCCGGAGGGCATTGCGAGTACACGTGAAATTGATTGAAAGTAAAGATAGTTTCACTTGCTATATAAAGGGATTTAGCAGATATATAGTCATTCAAAGACTCGATAATTTAATAAATCGTGACCATATTTCGATGCGATTTCACGAAACCTTACTTGTTACTATTTACATTTATGTTTATTTCCGTTGTATTCTTTTGCTGTTATTACGTTGAAAAAAAAAAAAAAAAAAAGAAACTTTATAAAGAGTGGTCCATAACTGATAATAGGGTTGAGTACAGGCTGATTCTACGAGGAAAGACGAGACGAAAATGCAGAATAAAATTTTTTCATACGACGTTCCGTTTCCGAGAAAATCAAAGTTGAATATTTGTCAAGTAAACTTAAACTTGGCTAATTCCGGGCTGAACGTGGGTAAATAACCGGCAGGAGGTTAAAATTCATATGAAAATAAGTCAAATACGTAGAGTAAAATTTTTTTACAAGGTGCTTTCTTTATAAGAAAAATACATTCGAAAATATCATGCACGTGTACCAGGCCAATTCTTAACGAAACATGTTCAAACTTTATTTTCTTCAACACGAAGGTTTAAAAGAAAAAACTTTGTTTTACATCAGAGCAGATTCCCAGGATAAAATGCTGTGTTTACTCGATTGCTCAAAGCATATATAAGCAAAATGGAAGTCAAAGTTACAAATTTGTTAATTCATTGTTACCCTCACTTGCTACATATCGATTATTACAAATCATTTCTAACGTCATTGCATTGATACCGCGAATACAAAGACATTATCATCTACAAACGTTCCTCTCCAATACGAATTTCTCCAATTCAATTGATTGGAATGTCAAACTCATTGCTAGTTTCAAATCCAATAAACTCGCGGTTTATCCCCTCTTTTGTAATTTTGTACATACAGGACAGTTATTTCTTACAATTGTTGCAATGTTTCGATACAGATATTGAATTTTTCCACCTATAAGACAACGCGTACAAAGCGAGCACGCTGTTAGTTTCCAGCGTTTTTTCCGTAAACGATAAATATTCGAAAAAATGGAAGGGGGAAAGAACGAGTAGTTCCAAGTGAACTACATACGATAATATCCTTTTTGCAAGTGCAAAAATGCGTGTGCATTTTGTAGTTGCAGTACATTTTGATATGGAAACCTTCCTTTTTTTGCATGTCTCGAAACCTGTCGCCATTCTACGAAAAAAAAAAAAAAATATATATATATATATATATTATGGCGACATGGTCTAAACCGATTAGTTTACAATATACTTTAGTTTTAATTTTGTATGATTTATCATATGTCAAGACGATGCTATCCTTTCCTTTTGGATCAAAAAGTGTACATATGTTTCTTATTATCACTGTTTCTTATTATCTTGCGTGAAATGTCTCAAACTAGGACATTTTTTGAAATATGAGGTTATCTGTTTTTAGATTCTTGTCATTTGACGTTTCGAATAAACTTTGGAAAAATGGTTTTTCGGAGCAGCAGCTATTTTACACGCGTAATTGGCACAAGACTGACTCTTTTATATTTGAAAGTTTATATACTAGTTTATATGCTAGTTTCCACTAATAGACTGTTTATTGAGCTCGATCGACAAGCAGCTAACCAAATTCGGAGACCAGAGTGATGAATAGAATTTGGGCGAGTAGTTTCTTTGCTTGAACCATTAACAATCGATCCGTAGTCAAGTTCAGACATAATTAATGATTACACGTGTGATTGACATAATTAATGATTGTACGTATTTGTGAAAATTTTTATATCTGCATCCCAGTATTTGGCTGCAAGTATTTTCATTCTTTTGACGCAGTCTTCCTCTGGTATCCCGATATGTTTCTTCCAATTGATCTTTTGATCGAAGGTTAATACAACTATTTTCATTCTGGTAGCTTTTGTAATTGGTGTGTGGCTCAGTACGAGTTTCAGATTGTTTGTATCTTATTCCCGGCCAAGATTATGCACTCGGTTTTGATCGGAGAGAATTTAACTCCGGTTTCAACTGTAAAGGTCATTTAAATTTCTTCCGTTACAGAAGATCGTGGAGTCGCGAGCAAAGAGGTTACTCTGCATTAGTGGTTTGACATAATTGACCATATTGTCAATTACGGTTACAAACAAGATAATGCTGAAAAGAGAGCCTCGTTCTACGTTTTATGTTGCAATTTTGCCAGATAGAAGACCGTTAATTTGATTCAGATAGACCTTTATCTTGAAAAATTAGAAAAAAGCGAGTATTTTCCATCTTATTTCCAGTTGGTATGGTACGCTAGCTATTCTTTTACATCAGATCAGTTTATACATACCTTTTTTAGATCAATTTTAGATACGAGTGCGTTGGTAATAAATCTTTCAAGAAAGACGTTGATCCGTTTTAGCGAAATACACTTTGCTGCAGAGCGATTATGTTCTGTTCTTTTAAGAATTTTTATTAATTCTTCTATTCGGGGATAGCTATGATTTTAGCTCCTTTCCAGATGTTAGGAATGTGTGATAAATTCGAAACCCTTTGCTTGTAACTTTTTGAGGATTAGTAATTGAGGATTTTGGTTGGACTAGGACTTCAGGTTTTCCACTGTTGAAGAATGGCTTTAATCTCGTTGGACGAGATGTCACTGTTGAATGTAGTGTCTGTCATCTCGTTGATACTGAAACTGTCTTCTTGGTGTTTTATTTTCCATTGTTTAAACTCTTCATCTTATTCATCATCGTTTCAATTTGCTGCAACCGTGTAGATTATATCATTGATGAATTATTCCCTTTGTTACGAATTAGATTAAGGATTAGGGCAATAGAGATTAAAGATTTGTATATATTATATCGCCTACTAAACCTTTTTAACTTATCGTATATTTTTAAGAGAAGAATATTTTTATTTAGTTCAGAATTGTATTATTGTTTTAATTATTTACTTCGAACAGTAGAATATTCATTGTTCTACCAAGCAACTTATTTTCTATTGGCGTTAATTTCAATTGTGGGAATTGCTTTATTAGCTGATTGAGAGTAACGCAGACTCGGTCATCACATTGTTAATGTCGTGGTTGTTCAGTTTACTTTTGTCAAGCTGATCTTTTGTTCGGATTAATAAAGTTGGTAATTAGCTGTTTCAAAGTTCCATGAAATAGCTTTTGGAAAAACTAGGGTAATAAAAAAAAAAGCTAGGCTTTCTGATCTAGAATTTCTGTGATGCTTAACGAGGCTATAATTAAATCTATAGCGCCTTTTTCTTCTCCGTTGTACATTGCCTTGTCATTTGGTTATTATCTAACAAGACAATATCGTCGAGTTGTTTCGATATATCTTCTTCGCTCCTTGCATTAGTATTTTCTCAGCCCCATAATTTAGCGTAGTCATTGAAATCTGCTGGAAGAATGAAAGGCTTAGCGAGGTGGTTTATTAATTGTTTTACGTTCGATAGTGAGAAGCTGAAGCTAGTTGCAAGCTATACGAGCCGTCCCATCTAACTTGTGCATCTCAAATACCTCTTATTATCGATGATACGAATAAGTGTCGGAGGGAAAACGTTATTTGATTTCCAGAAACAAATATGTTGGTAATCGTGAAATTATTCTCAAAGCCATTTTTTTGTATTTTTGTTTGTTTATTTCGGATTCACCGGCCACGAAGTGGACTTTTTCGAAGTAGCTTACTCGTCCTTTACCTCGTTCTTTATCTGTCGATAAAATATTCTTAAAGTCGCACTTCGCAAGATTTCAAACTCACCGATGTTCCTTTAATGGGATAATATTTTCTTGTCATCATGACGTAACTAAGATCAAGACAAATCCAATGATCCATAACACCGTATGCCTTTAAAGTGCATATTCTTTTGTATTTGTTAGCGAGTAGAAGTGATATCTCTAGTAAACACTATGCTTACTAATTGGTAAATGTCTGTCATTTACTTTTAATGTTTTAGTTTAGAGCGTTTGGCGTCCACCTTTCTAATTTCTTCCAAAAGGCGTCGGAATGTTTGGCAGTTTGCCTCGAGTGCGCCCGGCGTAACTTCTTTGCACGTTCTTGCAATACGCTGCCACACACCTCGTGCGGTAGTTGGTACCGATAATACTTTAATTAGCGGAGCTCGGTATTTATAGTACGAACAATGTTTGAAAACTTTTTGTGCTGTTCGTGCGAAAGAAGATATAGAAGGCCAATATTTTTCCCTTCTTTTTCCGAGTTTCAGTATCCTTGAAACTCGCGTTGGAAACTAATCGTAATTTTCTAAATATTACGACTCGCCTGTTTCGTTGGCATCTGCTTCTTTTATTCGGCAAGTTGATGAATCGACACTTTGTACTTTTTTTTTTAAGTCTCCTTCCTCTATAAATCAGTTTCTTCATCTGTAGAATTTTTACTGATTTGAGAAACTTATGTTACTAACATTCATTCGATCCATTCATTCCGCCTATACTTTTGTCTCCCTCGCTTTCGCCAGTGTCGCAGCAAAGGTACTGGGCATTTGTCCACTGGATACGATCTACGTAATCTCTTGGTAATAGTATCACACAGTGTTTCATGGTCGGATTTTGGCGCGTGTTGATTCTAATGCAATGTCTTCCGTTGATGGCTTTAGGAGTTTGTTCGACTGATAAGAATGTCTGTTTTTTATTATTGCTATTATCATCCCCCGAACATCTCGTTCTCAATAATTTCGATCGTGCAATTTTCATTTTCTTTCGGTTGCCTTTTGTAGCTGTGCTACAGAGAGGTGGCCCATACGCGCGTATTGGTTTAATCATTGTAGTGTATAGTGTCCTTTTATCTATTATCTTCAGTTTCCATTTCCTCCTGATTAGCCAATACGGTTGTTTCGTGGCGGATACTATCTTCTTTGTTATGTGTTTTATGCGACAGTTCCACGTTAATCTTTTATCTAGTACAATTCCTAAATATTTCGTTTCCGTTGTCCGTGGTACGATTGTTTGGTTTATAAATACCGCCTTTTGTTCTTGCCGATTTAATGCGAAGCAGATATTTTTACTTCTCTGTGGGCTGATTGTAATTTTCTTTTGTACCACCCATCAATGTAGTAGTTTTAGTTTGTGCGTTAAATGTCCTGTTGTAGTAGAATTGTCTCCGATGTCGTAGACTATGGAATCGTCTGCAAATATCAGCATTGAATTCCTCATTTCTTTAGGAGGGTTTGCGGTAAAGAAATTTAAGAAATGTAAAGAAGAGCATAGGTAACTCTGCTTTATATTCTCGTTGCCTATTTCAACTTGCAGGAATCTATCATTTGCGCAATATGCTCACCAAATGCCGCGGTAGTTTGTTGCTGAGACGTTTTTACTAATTCGTAATGTGCTTATTGAGATATGTATAATTTTATGTGCTAGACTGGGTTAGCTGCGTAGTAGTAGTACTTGTATGTGAATATCAGTGTGTGGAAGTATGTGTATGCGCAGCGTCTCGAAAACAAATGAATGTAAACTGTTCAGTCGATTAACAGTCGGATATGAAAGAAAGTGCTGAGACGCGTGCAAGTGTGTATCGATGAATATCTTTGAAATCGTTTATCAAATAAATATATAACTATTCTAATATAAATTCCAAGTGTAAATTTAGTGATCCTGTACCATTATTTCGGCTATTAAGACCCAAAATTCTCAACGGTGCTATTTTATCAAAAGCATTGCCTACGTCCAGGAAGACACAGTTTCAACTTTCTTTCCTCGTGTAGGTTCCTGTTATTAAATGGACTAGCTCGTGGATCTAGCCAAACCACTGGGGTGGAACAAGTTCATCAGGTGTCCTAGTGTAACGTTTTTTAAAATTTTGCAAAGTAATGAGATCCATTGCGATGGCAGGTATTGTATTGTTATTGTATTGCGTGCCTCGTTGAACAGTATTGTTCCTTGGCGTTACGTTTTTTAGAATTTTCCCCAGGATCGAAACGTAACCAGTTCTTTCTACGCTGAGGTTCTTTATCAGCGTTCTGATTTCTTTTCAGCTCGTCCTAAATTCATTCGGGGATCGCACTGTTTGTATCGTCTGTATTACATCATTGTTTGTGTTATGGATCTTTTTGCAGATGTCCTTTGGCTAGTTTGTTGTTGCCAAGTATATTTTTATTGCTGCAGTCTGTGCATACGTTTCTTTTATTCCCCGCATGGGATAGTGTTTTATTCCTTTGCGTACTAGAATTGCTGGCACTCTCCTGATTTATTTGAAATAGCTGAGCACCGTTTTATGTGTTTCCTGCAGTAAGCATACATCTATCTTGCGTTGGTCAGTATGAATTTGTTTCGAAACATTTTCAACTGTCTCTTTTTTTTCTTTCATTTGGAGTCGCACTTGGCTGCGAGAGTTATTATCGACTGTTGTCTTGGTTGGAACAATGCACGCGTTATTCTACTTTCTGCTAAGAGCTCTGGTGCTCTAAGACCTCTGTTATCGACACTAAGCGCTAAAACTCTAATGTCTGAAAACGAGTAACAACGAGCTTTTAAAACCATAAGAACCGCGCTGAAATAAACACAATGTAATTAAGAATAAATCGATTTATGACCGTTTGTCGATATTTCCATTCGAGAATACTCGAATCTTATTTTGTAGAAAATTTATTCTAGAAAAATGGAAGAATATCTGCAAGTAATTTTTTCGCTACAATCGATAAATAACGCAGTTACGTAAAGTTTCGTTTTAAGCTGATTATTGCGCGAATACTTTCTATGGCGAGTGAAATTGTTTCGTACTCTCAACACGGGCACAAAATCAGATTTTCGAATAATTTGTTACATTGCGTTCGAACGTGTTGCTATAGAATTTCTATGCAACGTGCAGCGCGTTTGTTATCACATTTGTTTCGCATATCAAATCGACGTTATGCTTTCAATTTCATCTGCCCGTTACCCAACAGCTCGTATCTCTCTCTATCCCTTTCTCTTCCATCATCTCTCATCCCATCTTTCATGGTTTCGTTTCAGCCCTGAAACTTACAGTTTTTCAGTTTTTCAGTTTTTCAGTTTTTCAGTTCCATCGTGTCCAAAAATTGGCCAGACGACAGAGGTCACAAATTTGTGAAATCTCTCGCACCAGTACTCGAAAAAGGTTTCCAAACGAAAAATATCGCTATGGTTTTTAAATCAAATATTAATCGTTTTATTCATATTGACATACATAAGTAGGCAGTTTTGGTGTACTTTGAAATTTCAAATATCGACACTAAAAATATTATTATAAAAGGAATTTGCTCGCGTTACTAAATCTTGAACGCAACGTGTTCATTTCTCGTTTAAATTGCAATTTACTTACATAATTTATTCTTGTCTAAACTTGTTTATTCGTCAACTAGATAGCTTCAAGATTTGGTGAAACATTTTTCTCGTCTAGACGACTAACAACAATTCGTTTCTCATTTTTAAACTGACGCTTGTGGAAGGAGCTTTGTCTTCGATATTGATTTGCATGTAACAACGATTAAAATAACTCGAAGCTGTTTTATTATGTTTTACGGAAGAAGATAACTGTTACTTGTAAATGGAAATTCCTGCGCAATGTTATAATCATAACGTTACCTTTGCAAAACGTGGCCTCTTTTCGTTTAAGTAAACAATTTAATAATATTCTCGCAATATCGATGCTCGCATAGTGTTAATCCTTTAGATATCGTAAAGGAGGATATTATTTCAGTTAATATTTATTTGAAATGGTAGCGGAGTGTCTGTAAATGGATTTTCGAGTGCTGTAGAATTTCCATTATACGAACTAATTGCAGGACAAAAGTGTTCGCGTAAGAGGATTTTCACATAACAGAACAAGCGTTTAGTACTCGTCCGATTAAGATTGCGGACAAACTGAAACAAAATAAGTACAACTTGTTCGCAACATTGAATACAATTAAGTACAATTTAAATACAATTGAATACAAAATCAAAAAAAAAAAATTGTTCAGTCCTCCTTCTTTTCAATGAAATCAAAGGAAACAAATTATCCCACATTTTCTTGCCAGTTAAATCACATTCTCTTCGATTTAAGTCGAAACACCTCGAAACAGTAGTATATCTTCGTCTCTGCTATCATAGATTTCATCTGGACTGTTCGCTTCTTCGCCATTGTTTAAAACATTTTGCAAAGTAACTTTGTGGGGAGGATGTGCTCAATTATTGTAATTTTTGTTATCGAATCGTTGTCACTCTGTTACACTCGGCTTATCTCGATCGTTGTATCCTGGTAATTGATGTAATATGTCATTTTCGCTTGAATCTAATTCCTCAGTTTCTTCCATTATTTCATGCAACGAAAGTGACTTCGGTATTTTGTTCTCTACGTTCAACCAAGCATTTCCCACCATATTATCGCAGTCTTTTAAATTTAACTTTTTATGGACTTTAATTACGCGTTCGTTTTTAATTATGTCTGTAGTTAGCAGAAACCTTACACACGCATCTACGTAAACACGTTGCACGTTTAGTAGTAGTTGAATGAGAAATATACCATTCGTATAATAAAACATTCAAAGAACAACACGTTGCTATAATAGAACGTGGAAACAACAAAACGTTCATAGATTGAAACGTTTATTTAACGAGCGTTCATCTAACGGAGGTTCTACTGCAATTGATTTCGCACGATGCCAATGCTTTGTGATGGCTGACTGAAAGTTGGCCTTGGTAGAAACAGCTTTGCTCCACACAGAAAGTCACGAATCTCGTGATAAAAAAAATTAGAGGCCGTCTGTCTAATTTTTGGACGACGCAAACATTTCGTTTTAAAAGCCGCGCAGCTTACAGGCTAGCCGCTAGTATAAATAGGCAACTAAACTGATACGGAAATTGAGATCCGCAAACTATGCAACCGCGACTGAGGCATTGATTGCGCCGTGCTACGTTCCGCTTCGCTGCTAACGTTTCAATGAATAAAGTTAACCAATAAAGCATCGAA
Organism: Bombus hortorum; assembly: GCA_905332935.1. Taxonomy (NCBI): domain Eukaryota; kingdom Metazoa; phylum Arthropoda; class Insecta; order Hymenoptera; family Apidae; genus Bombus; species Bombus hortorum. The sequence goes on from HG995204.1 coordinate 4,927,544, forward strand.
TCGTACAGCGTTTGCAAGATTGAAGGTATTCGCGCGCTGCAACGAGTTGCGTTTCGTTAAAATTAATGCCACGAATCGTTTTTACGCATCGTTGAAATTGCGGAACGATATCCACCGAAACAGCGAGTTTCATTCTTCAAAAACGAAACTGTTACTCCGCCAGGCATTGATTTCTAACAATTTCATTTGAAATTTCTACAGCCTTTCGCCTTTCATTTTATACTTGCTTCGCGCTGGAGACACGCACAGACACGCGATCAGAGAAATAGCTTTACATAGCCTCGACAAATCTCTGCGTTTTTACATTTTTCTGACATTTTACAACTAATGTTTGTATACTAATAGTTAACTATGCAAAAGTTTAAGTAAAGTCATTGATCTTTTATCATTAAAGAATATAGAAAAGGCCAAATGCGGTGAATTAGAAAAGAAATTTCTCTGAGAAAATACAAATAAATAAATATCTTTTATTTTTTTAATTTACGCTATATTCTACGCTTCAAATTTACGCTATATATATCACCTCTTAGACTGTAAACGTGTTTACGGTACCCTCAAGCTGTAAACGTGAGACTTTCATATTCAATGCATCTTTCAGTAGGTAATACTTGTTAAAGTGCCAAAAAATTCATATAGCATGTTCAAACCTCCTAAATTAAGGCCATTTTAAAACTTTTGTCACATAACCTTTTGCAGGTGGGGCGAAAAAAGGTTTTCTACTTACTTGCGAGAAACTTAACCCGGTCGAAGTAGCCCAGGCATGAAATACTTTTACAGTTTAATTTTTGTTTTCTTTTTTGTTTGCTTTTACACGTTGAACACGCGTATGACGCATCTGAAGCACATTCTTCGCCATCCCAATGAAAACAGCGAATATATTGAACCCATGTTTCGCTATTAGTCTTTTGAAATTGCCGCTACAAAAATAAATATAATACTCTCAACGTGTCCCACATTGGATACGTACGCATTTTGACAGTAAAGTAATAATTGTACCGAGAAGAAAACAATTCGTCCCTCGAAGCTGCGTTCAACGACAGATTTCCAGCATTCTTTTGCCTTTTGCACTTAACGAAAAGTTTTACATTGTTGCCGATTGATTTTGTTAGTTACCTGTAGAGATATTGCAGATGTTTTTATAATAATTTCTGGTATACACAAACGAGAAATAAAATATTTTCAAATAGAAATATTTTTTAATAAAATATTTTTTTTAGAAATAAAATATTTTCAAATAGAGATATAAAATATAAGCATTTCGAAACAACGCATGATAGATATATTTATAACCAGTTTATTTCAATTGCAATTCTTAATTAATTAATTAATTTAACATTTTTAATACGGTGGTTACATTGGTCTTGTTACAAAAGAATTGGAGATAAGCTTCTCATTCCTCTTAATTTCGATCTAATTGTACATTTAAACGTGTAGTTTGATAAAGGCTTTTTTTGAGTGCTCAAAGAAACGTTAACTAACGCATTCGCGACATTTACTGCATATGACGAACGGAAACTAAACAAATGAAACATTTAAGACTGCATCTGCGATTCAAAACTCGCACGAAAAAAGCAATTGAAAATATAACAGCAAGGAGAACAGAACAGCTGTCAGTGCTCCGTGATATGCCTGCTATGTATATGAAAAATAGCAACTATCGAAGAGGAAATACAAAGAAATGCAATGAAACATAAGGACAGGGTTACGCAATATCCTATCAACCAGCCCTGCCGACGTACAAAGATAGATTAAACGAATGCTAAAAATCCTGCTGACTCTCATGGGATACTGTAAGATTATATCCTTCTGGTGATAGTCACCCACGTGATAATTTACAGTTGCAAGAACTTACCGACTATCCAACAAGACAAACCCTAGAGAGAAATAAGTGAATCTTGGTACAGCGATTTATGTTTTAAATGTTTCTATTGCAATTTCCATTCACAAACTTGCAAAAATATGCAAATGTTTTATAATAAATGAAAATGACTGAAAATTTATCGAAATAAATTGTAAAAATTAAATATCGAAAGAATTTATAAAGGAAGATATAAAAAGAAACAGAGGACCATGCGCTCAAATCTTTTCGGAGCTGTTTTACCACCAATCTAAAACATCCAATGCATATACAGCCACCTTTTTCTGTTATCTGTAATGTTATCTGAAAAATGTTTGTAGTAAGCATATTTAGATCAATTATTAAAGTATGAGCGATAAATGCAAATGTCACTGATAAATTGGAAAGTTTCAATTATGAATCTTTAAAATATACTTTTAATAGAAATACTTTTCATAGAAGGAAGGATTTTATAATAAACTGTGAAAGCTGTAGTACATATTTTACACATAAGTATTTAGCAGGAATTTAATATCGGACGATCCATTGTTCTGTAACTATATAATATAGCGGCAATTATCGAACTATTGCAAAAGATTTCTTCTCTGTACGGTTAAAAACATTCATAAAGCATGTTGTAAAAGGAACGTGCAAAAGGAACATGGGAAAAATCGTAAGTCGAAGTACATTCAGCATGCACGTACTAGGCGTTTTTTATAATGGAATTCCTGGCATCTCTGCACCCGGTTACCAGGTTCACTCGCTACTGAAAGTTTAACGAGGTATGTCGGAATCCGTGTAGCGTTTTTGTCGCACTTTTGTAACATGAATTTTGTCGGTTCGAATGAAATTTTCAACGTTAACGGCAAACGAATAAAAGCAAAGAAGATTTAACGCTTCACTATGAATGTAATTCATCGATTGAATTTGACGTTTGCATCAGGATATCGCGTCCTTTATAACATTCCTAAATATCGTTCTTGTGACAAAAAGTCACACTTTTGTTGTAAAATGCTGAATAAATTTTAGACATAGTTTATTATAACCATGTACACGCTTATACGCTATAGTTTAGTAATATGATTGACAAACGTTCCGGTATAGACACGTTACTGCATTACCTTTCGCCTTTGATCGTTTAATTTAATTCCACTTGCAAATTATATTTTTTATTTCTTAGTTTCTCACGGTATTAAATAACGTTATGTGTTTATGCATAAAAGTATGTTTGATGGTACTTGTAAATAATAATAAATGATAGTAATCGAATTTACGATATATTAAAAAATTGCATAAAATAAAGATTCAGTTGGTTCGGCTGATGCTGGCGGATATTAATTTACCAACCCATTAATTTATCTCTGTTTGTTTATATTAAAGATGATTAGCATCAATGACTTAAGTTTACGTTGGGCTATATAAAAGTGTGATGAAAACTAAATTTAATTGAAATTTTGTAAACATGTCGGAAATGCCAAGCGACGATGACATGTACAAAAACTCGTTAAAATCGGCGAGGTGTGCTCTTTTCTGTATAGTTATAATTATTTGCTTTCACGCTATAAACATGAAATCAATACATCGTCAAATAGTTCCCGAAATAGTCGAAAGAAATATTTCTTCGTGCAATTTTGATTCGTACAAAAGTTTCAAACGATAGAGAAAATTAATTTTGGTAAAGACAAAAAAAAAAAAAGGTAAAAATATGAGACAATCATATAAAGGAGAAAAAAGGATAACGTTACGTTTTATCGTGTCTAGATTTATAGTTACACTTATAGTTATATTTTTAATTAAAATATACGTATAGTTGAATGTATATCTTTGGAAGTTGATAGAAAAATAGCAATAACGCTTAAATGGCTTTAGTGGAATTTTTCACATTCCATTGTTATACTATCTTCGCTATATATTGGAAACTTAAACAATATAAACTTCCGGGCTGCTGATACTCTAACTGTATTTTAATTACACATTCTACTGTACGTGATAAATTCTTTCGTTTTAATTGAATTTTCATTGGCTATCGTTTCTCCACAAGTAAAATATGGAAAAGTCAGAAATATGAAAAAATATCTTGAATTAACAACTACTGATGTAAATAATGCAAAGTCAAATGTGGAAAATATTAAAATTCTTATAAAGTATATTATTTAATCGATTTAAAAATTTCTCTATGCCTGTCTGTTATACTCCCCTTTACAGTTTCCGAAAATGGGATACGTTACATGCGTTGTCTAGTGTCTAAAATATTATTTAGACGTAAATAATTAAATTCTGTGTACTTTCATGTAAACTCGTGGATAATATTTGACAATAATATAAATAATAAGTAAATAAATTTTACGTTAATCGAGTTATGGTACTTTGTATTTGTAAATTAAAAGCTTTTCCCAAAAATACATTTGAAGAAATTATACAGGATCGCCCGCATAAAGTGCTTTTTTAATTCTTTTAATTTTAACGATACAAGAGGACTGATATTTGAGGAACGAGAGATTTAACGACTATTGGAGAACACGAGAGGACAAATGTTTGAAAGTGAACGATCACCGTTTTGAACGTTTAATGAAACGATTTAATAAAAGAATTTTACCTGACGGTACGTCTATTTTAATTACCCTTTGAAGTCTCCCGCAGTCTTCCTTTAGACCTTTCATTCGTCATAGCTCTTTAGCACGTTTATCGCCAGATGTATTTTCACAGAACGCAAGCGTATTTCCGCTAACATCACGTACGTAATTTTTACAAACGCCTGGAAATATAATGCGAAATAGGACGATAATGCGAAAGATGCTGTTGGATTAGTGCAGGAAGTGAGTTCGTGTGTAACTGTCTAATATTTCTGTTTTTCTTTCTTTCGTTAGTAACTGTCAGTTTTTGAAGAATAAATCGGAAATATAGAGGTGTCTTCCTCGAATAGAAATTAACTTAATGAAATAATTATTCTAGCGAGAATTATTAAATCTTATAATTTATTGGCTTTAACGAACAGATGCTATGAAATAAATGAGAAAAAATTCAATTGAGAATTTGCAAAAGATCTTACAAAGAAAGTAACCTAATTCTGTGAAATCTCTACTGGCAACCTTTACTATCGCTTGCTATACTTTATTGCGGCTCGTCGTAATATGTCCATGTAATCTTTCTCGTAAATAAATGTATCACATCTTCTACCAATATATCTTGTTTGTTACGCTCTTTTACGACTGTTAACGAATAATTATAGTGTTGGATATACGTAAGTAATTACATGTTGTATGTATTTTAAAATATTTTTCACGCGTCGGTCACCTGTGGGACACATTGCGTAAATGGGAAGCACAGCGACAGTCACCGGTGACCGTCATGTCGGTGAATGTATTAATTACGCAAAATAACGAAAAATACATTAAGTAAATGTTCAGAAGAATCTCTTGTTCCTCAAGTAATCAGTTCTCTCATATCACATTATGTGTACCACCCTACGTACATATAATAAACTAAATGGTATTAATAAAAGAATACCAAATAAATAAATTATACACAACAGCCACGTTAACAACTTCTTCAATTTTGGAGATGAGGAGAAATGTTTACAACGAGTTGTGTAGTTCCTAGGGAGCCATTACACGGTGGACAGAATTCGCGAATGTGCTTGAAAGATTTGAAGGTTACCTATGATACTATAGCTCCTTTGGGCTACGATGTAGTTCTGATGAGTGAAAAATGAAAAGTCACAATGTATCCTCCTAAAACACGATATTCACAGCTTTATCGGCAGGATCTTATTCGGTGAATTCAAAAGGCATACGACTTTTGTCTCAAACATTTTTCCGTATCTCAAAAATTGAAAGGTATTCGCGTAAATCTATCGTTTAAGAATGTCGAAAATGCGTAGCGAAGGAATCGATTCGATGCATTTCTAATCGTCGCATATGGACGAGTATTCGTGTATAAAAGTTGAACGAGATAAAATCCACGTGCTCGGGAAACAGCTCAATACAGGAATACCAGGAAGAAAAAGGAGTTAAGTGAATGGCACAAGCACCCAGGAGAATGTGTGAAGCTTATTCAGAGTAGAAGCGAAATCCTTCGTCTTTCGAGAAAGTGTTGAAGATGTCGAGCACGTAGCTTGGTACCTGATCATTGCCTGAAGCTTACCATGGGAAATATATGAGAATGCTGACGCAGGATCGTCCAAAAAGTTTCACGCCAACTCGAATCCCAGTTATAAATACTTTTCGTGACTTTTTTCTTGATTTTTCAGGCACGATAGCTGCACTGTAAACGCGTAAAAGGAAAAAGGAAACATAAAAGGATGGAAAATAACGTAAATCTTCTTTTCTAAGGAGATTATATTTTGTCCTTAAGTACTAAAAACTCGAGGATTTTTTAATCATTTTTTCTTTAAATTTGCCTAAATAATTACAACATGTATTGCAATTTTTAAAGTACATCTCTCAAAGTTTTTCAATAATTCTGATATTATTTCTTCCCTAAGCCCTGATTAAGCAATACAAGTTTCCGCGTTTAAAAGTTTCACTTGTCTAGCTGCGTATTTTACAACGGTGAGTTTGGTAATTAAGTTGCTAAGAGACTTCGTTCGATAGATCAGCAACTATTTAAAAGCTACTCGAGTGCTAAAACGACAAGTTTCACCTTTGAGACCTAAAGTTCTATTATTTATTAAGGGGTCACGTACGTACATTCATTCTTCTTCGCAACTACGTGTAGGATCTATAGGTTGATCGAAAGTAAAGGCATGTACACCGCAAAACACGAAATGTACAATATTTAATGTGTGTAAATTTAATTGAAAAGTCTTAATCAACGATGTTTACGATACTAACTAAAATAGCTGTTCCGTGCCTGCTCTTCTGCTCGTACGACGCATATTCGGCAATTTAACGAAAAATTCCAAGATGAAGACATTTTACAAATCTATAGTTGTCAAGAAAAAACGGTACGTTTGAAAAAAAATGGCAAAGAATCTCACGGGGGAAAATTAATTTCAGTGAGTTTGGCATTGTATTAACGGGATAGTTGATATCACAGAAGCACGTGTGCAGGCGAAACATAAGCTGATTCCAAAATCATTTGTACAATTTATCTGACATCCTGACTAGTCGAAACATCGACGTAACCAGACTGAAGGGCCGTGATCGTCCGCAGATAGATCGTAGCGATTCGATTGACCGATCAACTGGAGCACACGCAGTTACGGCGTACCAACCAGGAATCAGCTATTGGAGATGAAGGGACGCGAGTAGAGAGGACGTTGTCGGGCAACGTTCCGCTCGCTACCAGTCGAAAGGGGGTAGGAAGTTGGGGAAGAGGAGGCGTGAGAGGAGGCGGCTGATGTGGAGGACGCTCGAGGGGGTAACAGGTCGGATGTCCGGCAGTCCGTCACCGACTATCCCCCAGTATCTCCGGCGTGGTCCACCGCGTCACAGCGACCGGCCTGCAGCCATATCGCCAGCTACATAACAAGTCCTGAATATGCATATATTCGACTACAGAGGACCGCTTCACTAACCCCGACACCCTTGTGTACACGGCTTTACTTACACTCGAACCGTGTCTCTTGTGTGCGTACACGCAGTTGCTCATACGTTCGCGAATCTCGGTATAGCGACGCGCGAGCTGATCCTCTTCTCTTCTCTTCTCTTCCTTCTAGCGTACACACGATCCTATACGCTTCCCGACATCCTATATAATATATAGATCTCATTCTCTGTATCCGTGTTCGTCCTCTCGCGTCCAGACACATATCACCCTTACCCTTCTCGGCCGCTCGATCGCGTTCACCCGTCTCTGTTCGTCTCTCTAGCTACTTGATTTTCTGCTTTGCTCTGTCAATATCGTCTCTCTCGTTTCCACTCGGTCATCGACGAAGCACCATTGACGCCAGTTCACTGCCTGCCAACGCAAGAATTTATGACCGTGTATGCCGCGTCAGCTCATATATTCACGGTCGGATTTTGACATATCGCGTGCATTACGGACATTCTAATTACCTGCTCTCTCGTAGAAATACATATCTTTGGCCTACATAGAAAAATTTCTCTCCCCTTTTGTTCTGCTTTCTACCTTTGTCAAGAAAATCACGACGTTCGTGTATGCTAGGTGCGTACATACCTAGAAAACTTGTTGATCCCTGATATATAGATTAGGTACACTTGGAATACCCAGGCTGTTCAGTAAGAGTATTAAGCAGGAAATCGATAGGTTCGTATTAAAACTTTAAAGACGCGTTTGAAATTGCAAATGATTGTCATTGGAGAATTGAAAGAAGAAAATACTTTGTTTTAAAAGGCATTCGAATAGCCATCGGAACATTCTCAATGAAAATACCGCATTTCTCAGGTGCAGCTTCAGCTTCGCATCCAGCCTTTCCAATCGAGTCAGTGGCGTTCACATAACAGAGCTGCGTCGACGTATCGTCTTTGTACGCTGATCTGACTCTCTGCCGTCCCTTTGATGCAATAGCTTTGCCGTCTTTTTAAGTTTCCTAGTTTCCCCACTATGCCCTTTCTGCCCCCTGCCTCCCCTTCGACGCCCTCTTTCTCCCTCTCGCTACCACTTTCTATTTACCTGTCTAGGTGTATCACTGTTTTTCTATTCATGTAGCTACCGCTCTTTCCTCGTTTTCCTTTCTCTCCTTTATTCGACTGCTCGCCATTCGGCGCCGTTTGACACGACGATCGCGAACCATTTGAAAGTTACCAGAGAAAAGAGAAAAGAGGAGCCGTCCCTGCCTGGGCCGTATCAGAGAGGGGTCAGACTCGATAAAAAGACTGCAAGTTTAATGGACGTCGAGCCATCTCGAATGCAGACTATTCCTAGTAGCGTGTCTGTGTCTCCGTCACTCTTGCGCATCCTCGTTTTCGCCTAACGCGTTTTAAATCATATTAACCGCTGAAGTATCTTGCTTTGAAAGCATATTTTAAACGATAAATTCGATTAGTGATCTTTTAATGCTGCCCGATATTAACAAAATAGCAAAGATCCTGCAATTGTAATCCCAATTTCAATCTATTATTCAGGGCGAGTCCAGAAACTGGGCCGAACGATAATTCTGTTCCTATTGCAGATAAAAAAGAGAACTATCATCGTGCTGTGCGTTTTTTTTTTTTTTACGGAAGTATAGCGATATAGTTGCAAAGTGTAATTGCTTTTTTTTTTAATGGAACCCAATTGTTCGAAGGTGGACAAAAGGGATTAAAAATATTAGGATAAAATCACTAAGAACTCGACAATTTTCAAAATGTGTAACTTTTCTTTGGATGTCGACAAGAGCTCCAGCACTTTATCACTACGTTCTAACATTTTCTCACATTTTCCTTTATGTTGTTCATTTATTCACCACTTACAATAAGTACTTAAGTAGTTTCTTTTAGTTCTTTTTCGTAAAAAAGCTTTAGAGAAAATGTCAAGGAGATTTAAACAAGGTGAACGCGACGTGCAAGACGTCGGACTGTCTGTCCCAAACCATTTTAATGGCTTTTATTTAGCTTACTTTTCTGTTTGTCCGTCTGTCTGAGTGAAATTTTGTAAGCGAAATTTTCCTCACTTCTCGACCAGCCAGGAAGCTTGTAAACGTGCTTATTTTATATCAGAAGATATTAATTTCTAAAGAAAGAATGTTCGATTGAAAACATGAATCCAAAATTGATCTAACCAAATAGAGAGTCTCTGAAGGTATTGAAATCCTAAAACCTTTGCAACTACGCTAATATGAGTCCGCCAGCTTTTTATTTTATATAATTGTCGCGTGTGCTTAACATGTACAGTTCTCGCTATATATTGTTATTACATTCAATTACCTTGACGATACCTCATTGGAAAAGTCATTTTCTTCAATTTTTTTAATTTATATATTTTACTTCTCCATATGTTGATGTTAATTGATTTCAGCTCTACACATACCAATACGCATTTTTAAATAAATATTATCTAATATTTATTTTCTTGTTCCTACATTGATTAGTTTTGCTTATTTTTCGCAATAAATGCAAAAAAGCTCTCTGGCATTCGGGAGATTTTTGTTCAAAGTTACCAACCTCGAACGCGTTTTTATAGATCGTCGCTGTACTGCCTTACAACTTAAATCTGTAATTGCTGCCCTATTCTTTTGTTGTACTCTTATTATCTGACTCCTCCCAAATTATATCTTTTCTTTTCTTTGCTACAATGGACATTGCACGTGCTTGTAAGTTTCTAAATTAATAAATAAATATATCTTTTTCAATTATCTTTCAGAAACGAATGAAAAATCTAAAGATAAAGAACTGAACTTTGAAAATCAACCGCAAGTTTCTTTATTAAAAAAAATTCAGTTATGTATATATTTGTTTTGGATTATTATCATATGTGTAATATTAACGGCCTTACAATTAAAGTTATCATGCAAAGTATTAGTTAAATGCACGGATACTCGATCAATTCCGAAAATCAATTGTCTAACAAATTGTCTAAAAAATTGATTTTTCTGTCATGAAAGATACTTTATCGTTTCGATTTATCTTCGGCCATGGAATGACTCTTCCTTATCCCACTCGTGCCACGAATTACGGTCCACTGGGTATCTTCAGAAATCCTCTAATTCCTATTGATCCAATTAATGAAGACTAGTTTTACAAAATTTGCTGACCAACGAGCGTATTAATCCATGCCGTATCGGAGCTTTCCAGCGCAATTAATTAACTGTCAAAATAGGCGTCGCTTTAATTCCTGTTCAATATGGCTAATTATGCGTAATGCAACCGAATATGGATGGTTTCATGAAAATTACAATTATATTAGTGACATTTACAATATAATCGCTAACTTGTATCCCTCACATAAGAATATATGTTTCTAACGTAAAAAAACATTTACTACTACTTAAAAACTTGTACAAATAGCTGTTATGGTAGATATTATCGACTGAAACTCTATTTTTAAAAATTATTTCAAGTTAGTTATTATTTTGAACTTTGACCTTAACAATTAAATATAATATTCCAATTATCGATTTCTAGACAGCAGGATCCCTTCCATTCGTGTAATGTTGATATTTGTAGCTGAAAGTTCAAAGACAACAAACCTTGCGCTTTCTAATTTTTCTCCTAGTGCTCCTAGAATATAAACAATTCCACCTACATTAACATTTGCATTATTATTTTCCTAAATATACATATCGTTCCGCCCAAAGGAAGAAAAGCGCGAGGAGTTTCGTGGATGACTTACGATGCTCGCTTTCGCAGTCGAGGCGCTATTTTACAACGGTACTTTAATAGCTAAGACGATTCGTGACAGTATTTTTAATTTGCTATGCCTCATTCTAGTTCCAACAGACGAGAGTGACGTAAACGTGAGTTTCTTGGAAGGATAATTGACGGATTTTGACGGTTCGAAGCCTCAGACTCGTCCAGGTATCGATCACGCGCTTCCCGCTAAGGATCCACATTTGATACCACACTTGGAGCGCATTCACGCAGTAAACGACGCCTTGCGAACGAATATGCCGATTGGCGATTTTCTTGAAAACCAATCGGCGTGCGAATCTCCGCTTTGGGCCTTGTTGGACGCCCGCTTGAGTCTCACTCGGCATCGTTCGAGTCGTTCAATCGTGAACATCGATCAGAGAGTTAGTCCTTCGAATCGTTTAGCATGAAGTAAAAAACCGTTTCAATCTCTCAGCGCTCTTCAAGCGCTCGTGCAGACAAAATCGTTTCGTCAGTTGTAACGATCGGTTGATGGTCTTCTCAGCTGCCCTCTTTGGTTCGTCAACATCTTCAAGCGTGCATGGACATGGCTGCAAGTGTTGGTGGAGACAGAGTCGTTCCATCAGGCGTGACGGTCAATGGACAGTCGTGTGCGAAATCTTCAGCTGTGAAAAGTATCTCTAAGCACGCGTGGAGGAAAGTATCGTCTTAATGAGCGAACGATTGGTAAACAGTGTCAGTGCGGGTGTTTCAAATGCGAGCAGCATTGACACGCTTTCGCGGACGAGCGTATCGCCAACTGTTCGTATCGTCGTATGATAGTTTGTTCAGTCGCTTCGTAATTTCGCCTTAATCGTCGAAACTTTCTCATCGCTTGTTCTTTGCGCATTGAGTCACAACTCTCCCTCGTAAATCTGTTACCCAGGTTAATTAATAAAGTTACAGAGCGCGGTATCATCGATATCGGACACGTATTGTTATTTCGTTAAATTGTGTCAATATTATCAGCAAATAAGTAATAATAAATTATTCGACTACTTCAATATTGATTAAGACACTTTTTTAAATGTCGTTAAACTCGTTAAACATTTCCTACTTGTGTAAGAGACATTAAATTGATTCGAAATAGTATTTTACAAGGAACTGATGAAACCAATGAGTTAGATGTTTATATAATTAAAACTCACTTGTATTTTTTAATTTTACTTACCAATATGTTAATTTTGACAATGCGATTTCGCTCTACACCTCCACTGCTTTTGATCAGTGCTGGGTTAAATTTATAGGAAAAATATATTAAATATGAAGTAGTATTAAAAAAAATAAAATATCTTTATTTTCATAATGTGATGTATAAAATAAAATATTCTATCTTTGTATAGTAAATAGTGTAGCATTGTGGAATAATCGGAAGAAGAAACTCGCTAGAAGTACGAATTACGATGTAGATAGAAAGTGGAAATTCCAATGGGCCATGTGGTCCTTCGGAAAAGTTGGAAAAGGCGCACGTGACCATCTCTGGTCATAGATGGCTGCGGAACACGTGCCTGTGGTGGGAGTACGAAAATTGTGATAAGGGGATGTCTTGGTGGAGAAAGTCAGTTGTCGTTGTTCATTAGTTGCGGGTTAGTTGCGAGTTGTCGATTGTAGTGAGTTGTGAGTTGAGTTGTGAATTGTCGCTCAGAAGTTGAGTAGTTCTATAAATTTGGTTGTTTCAGTTGTATTACATTAGTACATTAAACTCTAATTAAATAATCATCGTTTTCCCGTGTCAATCGTTATAAATAAATCTATGAAATAAAGTCAATATACAAGTATTATACGTATATATGGCGTTTGAAAGAATACAAAAATACATGTACGATGATTCCCTGCGCGCGGCGGAAATGAAGTCGAAAATGTAAAATGACATATTTTTCGCTTTGTTTTCGTGAAAATCAATTATGAAATTCCCTCCACTTGACTTTACAGTCCATTTTTTTGAAAACGAAGCCAGGCAAGATTTTGCATATCTTTTATATTCATACATTTTTGTATGTTTTGTAAATATTTTTTTATGCCATAATATGAAATAATAAAACAAAATACCTCAGCTAACGCTCATACCGCGCTGAATGTACTCGTTCTCGTCCGATCACGAAAGTTTAAGCAGCGCTGGGCACGGATAGTACTTGGACGGGTGACCGCTTGGGATCTCCGTGTGGTGTTAGCATTTTTTATTTTGGAAAAAAATATATTTTTAATACGACTGTCACCATACATTGTGTCATTCTCGCGAAGAAGTCACGTTTCTTGATATGCTGGAATTTGGTGGTATCAGATTGGTGTAAGAAACTGTCAGTCTAATTTTCGATTTCTGTTGCACTGGAAATCAAGTACCACCGAACAAAGTACCCGAGCACGAAGGAACCGGCTCGATCGATTGTCGTTACCTGTACTTGATACAATTTCAGCGTCGATTTTCTTGAAAACGTAGCCTTGTATCAAAAATTGTCAATCCACATTTTCGATTTACTTTTGCACGAAAATCTTCCGCTTCCGGCTTGTACCATGATTTTTGGTACACCCCATTTTGAAAATGCTTGTTTAATGTATACAAATACAAGTACAAATTTCCTGATAAGTTGAATTCGCGAATCCTTACCACCTACATACTGCAAGAATTCGAATGGCTTCGAGGACTAAGAAAACTAACACTAGAGATGTAGAGTTTTCCTAGAAGTGAGAATCACTTCAACACGAATAAAAAGGAATTATGATCGGGTTATAGGCTGGGCTAGAGTAGCAGCCGTTATCCGTGTGTTAGTCACATACATAGTAATAATTAAAATCAGTAGTCATATATATACAGCCAATCTACGAGTTTGACCCACTGATTTATTTATTTTTTTATTTACATTAAAGATGATTAGCACCAATAAGTTAAATTTAGGTAAAAAATACAGTCACTTGTGTGGCAGAATTATAGAAAGAGTAGAAGGGTTGTATCTGTACATCGAATAAACAAGAAATAAAGCGGATATCCAGGAACGACTCATCAGCTATGGAATCCAAAAAACTAATTTTAACTTGAAAAAATGTTGCCTTTCTGCTTGTTTGTCTGTTCGTACTCGCATCACGTAAAAACTACTGAGCAAATTTCGATCGGGTTTTCTCTGTTATACAGCGTAGTGTCTTGGAAAGAAAATTGGATATGTTTCATCTCGACCCGTTTTGTAGAAGCTGAGAAACAGCCTCGCATTTGAATTGTATCCGCTCCAATGTTTGATCGTCGGGCAACGATGGTTATTGTTTACGTCGTGTTTGTTCCGAAATCGAAACTTCTTCTGATTTAATATTTCTTACTGCGGAAAATAATTTCGTTCATATTCGTTTCGTTCATAGAAATTCATCTGCTTAAAAATTGTTCCGTATATTAATTGTGCGTATCGAATATTTTACACACGTTAAAAAGCTATGGAAAAAGTTAATTGTTAAATCAAATAAATTAAATTTAATCGAAGTTTTCTCAGAACGTTAACATATTTCGATATCATATTTCAAGTTTATTGAAATCGATAAAGTGCGCTATTCTTTTCGAATAAAAATGCCAATAATATCGACTTCGAGCCGTTGTAGAACACGGTTACGGCGTAAATTAAGAGCATTTCAAACTTTTCCTCGTTACTCTAACTCACGATGCTACGTGTTATTCTTCGTGAATTGTCCACGTACACGCTATGCAGAAGATAACACGAGAATATTAATATCTTGTGTACTCTCTGAATGGGGTAGAGGTATCAATAATAAATGTTTACAAACATTCCATGAAGTACGACCGTACAGTAACACGAGAAAATTTACGAAGATGTAACATTCAAAGGAATAGCGCGTATCTTTCAGTTTGAGCACAGTTACTGTTCACGTAAATGTTCTCATTCCTCTGTTATTATGTAGAGTCATACAAGCAAAAGTTGAAAATATGGCGGAGAATCTACTTTAATAAAAGATAGAAAATATCAAACATCGTCAATTTGCAGGTTCTTAAAAATAACGTCATTTATGACAAGCACTAGAACAAATTCTGATAAATCCACTAATAATGAAAATATTTCGTATAGCAATTATGAAACGTAGACAAGACGTTAGTAGATGAAGGCGTTAAGATTAGGCGAAGAACACTTGCGTTTCTTTCGATGGATTTGTACAATTTATTGTTATTTTATTATTAAACACTACAAAAAACAATAATATAATATTATTGTATTAAAGGATGCAGTTCGTTATTCGTTATACGAATACATCGAACGAATACATACGAATACGAATTTTATATACATTGAAAAGTTATTGGTTCAGAGGTAGTAACAGATTAAAAATAGCATGAATGCATTTAGTTATTCCAGTTTTTTGAAATAAATGATGGGTGAGAGTAATGAAAAGAACCGAACCACATGCCACTCGTAATTTCGATTCGAAGCACAGCTATGTACAGACGTTTCGTTTATCGTGTCTGCTTTTAATATCTTCGTTACTTCTACAGATACAGAAAAATGTACGAGTCAAAAGTTATTTGGATTAATACATATTATTGTGATTCGTGTTTTACCCTCAGAGCCATTTTTTTTTTTAATTTTCAAGGTCATCGACGATTTTCCGATAGCAGTAAAATTGTATTATAATTAATGAAAAATGGATTTCGGACACATCAATGAAATAACGTAAAGTAAAGAATTCATGATAATTTGTAGCGACATGAGAAATTAAGCATTTCCCACTCTTTCGCCCAAAATTTTTGTCATTTTGCAAGCAATACCCATTACTTTTGACATTCTAATAAATTGTGTTCTTAAATGTCAATTTCGTTTGATGACGCTTCGTTTATAACGATTATAAACAGCATACGAATCGAAACATGCTCACAGTCGACTCAAGATGTTACTCAAGATAATCGGTTGAAAATCATTTTATCTGTCTTGTTAACAGTCAACCAACTTTGCGGTCACCTTCATCCAGCGGATCTGTGGCGACGTATTCCCCTTGAGCGGAGGTAAAGGAGTTAGTCTCAGGGTGGACAATGGTTTGACAACGGGGCGGTCCCGCCATCTCAAAGATCCTTCGGGATATGACTTTATGATACTTTCCTAGCAAGCAAACGAACTATGATCGATATCTGACAAAACGAATCTTTACCAGGTGTCTGCTTCGCTGTATCATAAAGTCAGCGCGTTGCATTCTTTAAAAGTTTTAGTAGCTGAAAATATTCACATCGACGAAGATTACAAATTACGAATTAAAAGAAAGAATAAAAATTGAAATATGCAAATTATCTGGTTTGTAGGAAGATGCGTGTGCGTATTTTTACGTACGCAATACACAATAATGATTGTTAGCTGGGTAATTACTGTTTTATTGTTGGCAGTTAATAACAAAGTAATAGGATTCTTAGAGAGAATGATTCATCGAAACTATTCGTTTGTACTAATTATTCCATGGAAATCAATTGGTTCCAATTGATTAGCACGATCAGTTGCAACGATTCAGCTACCTAAGCGGTAAATGGGTCTATCTGCGACATATCACAATACATCAAACGTGTTTGGGGATACATTAATTCAGCGACTATGAAAATAGCTGTGTGATTGACCCGTGTAATATGGTTAATTCGCATGACGATATGGACCGTATGAAAATTCAAACGCGCACCGTCAATGGGGTTTAATGGGCCAAAACCGGAAAATAGCGATGTTATTGCATGCCAAAGTGCGCTTGCTGCGGCGATTATGTCAATACTGGTATTGTATCATATGCTACATGGTATATATTTATCAAATAGGGCAATTTTTTTAAAAAACCGACTTTATCGGAAATTTAGTCTCATTTTTCATCCGTATAACGTTGAACAAAAGTTATAAGTCAAAGATTAAGAAATTGTTGGATAATTTGATAATTGAGAAACGGTCGATGACTGGTACGAAATATTAGTATAGAAATGCACATATATATACATATTTCTACATGATACGAAAGAAAAATTGTTTGACAAAGATCGAAACTATGCAACAAACTCTCTTTATTTAAGTATCCGTTTTTGAATAGAACTAAATTTTTAAATAGTGCCATGTACGAAGCAAAATATAATAAAATAAACGCAAAAATCAGGCCTTCGAGTGTAATTACGTTATAGTAATGAGAGATAATTTTATTGTAGTATTTGTGTATTATTATGTGAAACCGAATTAGGTACTTGGCAGAAACTGATTTAATCTAAAGCATTTGATGAGTTATTCGTTAATCAAAATATTACATTTTCATTTCCACGAAATTATTATCAAGGATTATTTATAGATATCTGTCGTAGATTCTTCCAATGAAATACAATTCACAACAAATTACGTCACGCGCGTGACAATTGGCCACAAATCAAGCAGATAATAATCTGCCGTTGTAATCTACTATTAGATTGGAAACTACTTCATACTCTGGTAAACATTTGTACACAGCGTGTTCATTTGAAAATGTCCAATTATCTCGAGAACTACGCATTTTAGAAAAAAATGTTTGAAATAAAAACAAATTTAATTTGTAATGTAATTTGTAGGACAAATGGAAACCACACTTTTTTCTGATTCTTTTTGGAAAAAAGAAAAAGCTTTTATAAGAAAGACTTTTTATTATCGGACTTTGTCTTAAAAGAATATTTGTTCAACTTTTATCTGTACAACTTTTTTGATCAACAAAATATCGGAATAAAATGTATTTAGAATGTTCTCACTTTTCCTAAAATTACCAAGATTTGAAGATGAAAACATTTTATAATGCTTCGTTATTTGTGTATTTAAAAATTCTTGTGAAAAAATCGAATTGTCAATGATTGTACACTTTAATCTCCTTCGCTGCTTTGGAAATAACAAAAACTGAAATAAATGTTTATCTGAACAAATACCCTTTTAAGATGAAGTGTGATAAAGAAATGTTTTCTATACAAGTTTCTTCTCTTCTCTCGCAGAGTAAGAGGCTGTAAAGAAAAAATATGATCTCCATTTTAGAAGACCAAGTTGACCTTTGAATGACTTTAAAAAGGCTAAAAAATTAATAACGAGCAGCACGGTTGCGCTTCCTCCTCGGAACTTTTGTTTCAAACATTTTTTTCCTAAACTGCGTAGTTTTCGAGATAGTTGGACATAAATTTTCCAAATGAACATCCTGTGTAAAATCCAGCGCATATGCATAGTACAACGTTCAGAGTCTATAGAAATTGATATATTCGATTCAAGAAATCCTCTATCACTTTCTTTAGATAGCCGGTAGTAATTTTTAATATTACGATGCAGTAGCAAACCTATGCAGAATATCAGTAGCAAAATATTTTACTTGTACTAGAACTTTTCGAATATTAAATTTTCTTTCGAGTTGGTATAACATTATCAGATGTTCTAAAATATCAATACGCATTTTTAACAATTTTACGATTATTTCAACTGTTGTATGAAATTTTGTTTTTCATATAACAATCTATAGACAGGAAGTTTATAGCTAGTTATATTTTTCGACGAATTATTAAAATTTGTTACTAGTTGAAAAATATGCTACATTTGTTTCTAAATGCGAGGATACGATATGCACAATGGCCTTGTAAGATTAAATCGTTTCTTTAAGCGATTTATGAAAATTTGGCAAAGATGCGATCGAAGAAGGTATACACGTATATGTACTTCAAATGCAATGTACTTAATGGACGAATAGCGAAACACTGTTTCATGGGTTTACCGTGAAAGCATTTTCGAAAGCCCCATTACGAGAACCGTAGCTTGAGTTCTCTCAAAAGCACCATTAATGGACCATAGTATATCTTCATTTCATTTAGGCTAGGTTTCCAGGAAAGCTACTATTCACAATGTATTTATTTGCAACATCTGCTCTACTTTCTTTTTTTAATTTATAACAATTCTCTTAAAATTTCCATCACGAAAGCATCCATCTTGAGCTATATTTACGTTGTTTCGTGTAGATTTTGTTATAAAGCACAAATGATCGCAAAGATTTTATAATGTTATTTTTGAAGTTTCATAGAATCATAATGATTAATAATTATTTAATCGTGTTGAAACTATCGCAGTGAATCTTATTACAAGTATATGTATATATGTATATTGCAGTAAGTAGCTCGCACGGCAGGAACATTAAACAGTTTACCCAATGACCAGGGTAAGAGTGGTCTCGTTACCCTGCAAAATTTTCGATATTATACTGCACGACACTGGCTCGAGGAAAAATCTTCTCCCTCGTGAGACTACTTCAAAATAGTGCATTTTCTAATATTAACCTCAAGTCGAAAGACTGCAATCTTATTTTTACTGACGTCGTCTGCATACTAGGGTGTTCAAGCTTACGCAGTTTTTTTAAGGTTTTTATGTTTTAAAAGATCCCCAAAAATTCTTGGACAGTCTTCCAAGTTTCTAGAATGTCGTCCGGTAGCTTTTAGTTGCCACACGTCGCCATAAATTTTTAAGTAAATCTAAATGTTTGGGAAAATTACTTAAAATTACTGGTTTTGAAAATGCCCCAGTATGCAGATGGGTCTTAACAAAATTTATCGATCAACCTGTATAAACTGCTTTGCTAAACGTGGATCGAAAATTCAATTACTTTGAAGCGATCCTGTATATCAGGAACAAATGATTACGATATAACATCTGCACCTCGATATTAGTTTTTATACCCCGTACATATGCACGTATGTGAAACCTTTCTACACAGTCCGAAATTCTTTCTCAAATTACATTAAACTTATTAAGCAATTTTTCACGCGGTAATCGTATTAACTTTGCAGAGAGCATACTGGCGGGTACTATCCTACGTATGTAATTCACTTTACTTTTATAAGTGATATCCAGTGAATCCAAGCTACTAGTTAAATAATTTAAAAGCAATTAAACAAATTATTCCTTAGCGTTATTTTCCAAATTCGATTAAATTACCAGAACGTGGTGTCATTCTGATTATTTTATTTCTGATACAAGACATTGCACAAATCGATTCTGCGTATGAAATATTTTTAAATTACTGAAATTCACACGGACCATTTAATAAGAAAAACTTATTTCGTTAATTGTATAGAAAAGAGGACACTTTGTTTTTCAGATACTCGCAAGAAACTCGAATTAAATTTAGTTTCCATTTTCGCTTTGTTCTGGTAGATAGGTGGCCATTTTTTTTATATAGCGACCGATCTAAACTTGGCTCGGTAATGTTAATCATTTTTAAACACATACACGCACATTCGCGGGCGTACGTAGTGTCCGGATATATGGTCGCCAATCGGGGGCGTGCTTGGTCATATATTCGGAAATGCGATTTTCCGAGAATTGGCCCACGTTATCCGACTCCTGTTCACTGTGCCGTGAGTGCATCAAGGGCATGAGCGACAAGTAGGCTGTGCGAGCGAGACGGAATAGATGGAATGTAATAAGATACTGTAGAATCAGGTCATTTCTTATTCTCAATCACCTATTACATATGTGTGTAGCTCAATTAAAAATTGTAAGTCAAACATAGTCATGCTTGGCATCATTTTGATCGTTTGAACCTCGATAATCCGACTAAAGCCATCTCATCACGATATAATGAAAAATGAAACGTATTTTATTTTTCTTATACATTTTTTCATTATATTTTCTGTTGAAGTGGTCACCACTTCTAAGAAAACTTTACACCTGGTCTTTTTAGTTTTCTCAAGCACTGAATCCATCGACAGCGTATAGACAAAAGACTGGGACGAAGGCAAACCATAAACAGTATAACACTTCTGTATTAAAATATATTTTCTACTTTACAATTTATCCACGCGTTCCTTTGTTCATACATCTAATAACCTTGACATTTTCAAATTCGAGACCATGTATCCTATATGAGTACAAAACTACTGTGTACTACCAAACATATTCTGTGTATAACTCAAAAACTAAGGCCATTCGTGTATTTTTTTTTTGTTTTATTTACAGATTATTAAAAATGGTTCTAGGTTGGATTATATCCTTCCTTAAATTTTTTAAAGCGCTACCGCCGGTTTCAAAATGTAGTGCAATCGTAACACAAATTGTATCGAAGCTTTTTGGCGGTGTAGGAAAAAATTGTTGAGAATATGTTTCAAGATTGTCAAAATCTGCTCTTTTCTGCATAATCACAACACTAAACAAATTCAGCATGTGGCATGGTTAGATTTACATTTAGCTCTATCGTTCGGTGCAGCTAGTTATAAAGTGGAATTAAAAGTACCCGTAGTTGTTTGCTACTCTTTTATCGAGATATTTTGTTTATTTAAATAGCCCGTTTCGATATAAAGTACATGCTCGCTTACTGGAAACTCCTTTATACGAACTAGTTTTTGTTTACGTCGATAGCTGAGTTTCTATTATCCAAATTACGTTTACTTAACTTGATTATTTTCAGGTATACGAATGTATATTCTGAAATTATACACGTCCGTGTGTCTCGTCTAGGCTGGCATGAAATTTAACACAATCTGCGTCAAAATTATTGCTTAACCTTAGTTATCCTGTATTAACTTCTATCATAGAGTCTCATAGCATCGAAAATATTTTGTCTTCTACGAACTTTTACGCTATTGAAGTTTGGAAAAATTAGAGATACCGACCACATTGTATCAGCCTAAATAATAATGGAAAAAAGGAATTTCAGTTTGTAGATTTTTAATTAATCTACTGCTCTGCTCATCATTATTACAGCACATACAGCATTACAGCAATTTGACATTGTAAATTTTGGCCCGCATACTATAGTCGCGCTTTCCAAATTGGATCAAGCCTTTTCATCGTCATAGGCACTCACAATTTTTTTATCCAATATTTTTACCATCTTTTTCTTTTTCGCGATATTTACAGACATTATTTGTACTGTTTCTTAGTTGTAATAGTTAATTTCAGCACGTTAATTTTAAACGCGTAAAGGTGTAAGAAAGTTGATCTACGCTACAAATACCTTAAAGCAAGATAAAATATGAGCATTAGGTAGCAAAGTTTCCAAAAGTTCAGACTAAAAGAATAAGCATAGTTCTAATTGATATTTATGACATTCTTATAACTTTTAATCGCGGAATTAATTATACGTGATCACGTCTCGAACAGAGTGTACTTTCGAAGAAATTGTAGGCCATTCCGTATGTAGTTTTACCGTATGGCCGTTCTGCTGGCCAGAACCATCGATCGCAGTTTCTCCAAAAGTGCCATTAGTGGGTTAGAAAGTGCTGCAGAGCTGTGTGGAAGAAGGTTGCTTCAGGGCCATTGCGATTTTGAAAACTTGGACGATTGCAATAACAATTCAAGGAAGCTACGGTATTATACCGAATAGTCTACTTCTGAAAGTAGTAGCAATGGCTTTTCGCCGAGCGGAAATTCGGACGGGCTTCACGAAGTAAATCAGGAATTTACACTCGCGAAGAATAATGGATAATACACGAGTAACTGAGAGGCAAAGTCGTTTGATAAATGGCTTTTTCATGAGTAAACAAGATAGCGGTTGGGAAATAAACCTTCGTGTAAAACATAAGACAATTATAAAATGGAAATTACCGTAAATACATTCCTACGTAAGAAGAGCTTTCTACGGTCAAGAACAGAAATTGAATGTTATTGATTAAGTGGCGATAATTGGCTGATATATTTATTAACCGTTTGGAAACGAAATGAACATGTTGAAATAAAGTTTTAATACTTTGCGGTTTATGACTATACATTACACAATAATTGTACATTAAAATTGGTAATTAACGCGAATATCGTCGAAATACGATTAATGTTAAAAGGTTCGATATGCAATATCGATTAAAAGAATCTCGCTGAATTTTCTGCTTCCTGCATATGTCTTTCTGGACGGTCAGCAATCGATCATTTTCCTGGCATGATATTATTAACTTTCTATTAAGATAACGTTCACACTTGATAAATTTTTATTCAAATAATTATTTAAATAGAGAGTCATTTGTTATTTAAGAGTTGAAGTGAAAAACAAAAGTAAATTGTTTGTTATTTGGCAAGTATAAATACACTACATAATATAGTGAAATTAATTGTTATTTACAAATAGAATTCCATTTTTTATTATTAGGACAGGCAGAACAAAATACTGTTATTTCATTTTGATAGTTATTTATTATAAATATTTAATCTGCTGATTTTTATGCAACTGTAAGAAATTTCAAAGTGCAAAATTGTACACAATGCACGTGAAAAAATATATAGAATGGGCAATGTATATTACTTTTTATGATACCTTAAACATTTTTTAAATTATGCTCTCAAAAATATGAATTGGCATAAAAATCGGCAGTCTACTTATGACACACGCCAATGTCAGGCAATAGTTGTGTCGTATAGTATATATGTTTGTGTGTTTTCAATTTTTTCAAAAGATGGACTCACTCGAGTTTCGAAATAAACGGTCCATACGTATCATAACGCGGTTCGGATCGTCTACCGAGTATCCGCCAACGAAATTTAATTTCTCAACTTGTGTTACTTTCTGACAGCTACTCTCACGAGTGGATCAGGAGAGTCTTATGGCTACTATGCTTCTTCTAAGCGATATGAAATTTGGTTTTTCTTGAAACTCATCAGTTGTCGTGGATGTAAAAGTCGAAACGATTATATTTTGAATGGCGTTTCGTTATTTGTCCATCTAAACAATGAAGAAAAGCTTGGTAGAATTGAAAAACGGAGAAGATGGTGGTATTTCTCAAGAGGAGTGTAATATGTCATTTCTTATATGCAATCGATGCGCCAGCTGGCATTTGGCGCTTCATACGTCGTATATGAGCGAAAGCACTGGTTATGAATACATCAGCGAATGTTTTGTAATGACGCACAATGCTCATACATGTATAAGAATGAAAGAGCTTTTGAGCGCACGTTGTGTAAGAGAGTGTCGCTAACGCAGTGCGAAAGAGCTCGTTCCCTTTATCCTTTAGTCTCTTTCCCCTTGCCGTTTAACGCGTTTTAAGCGTTTACATTCCCGTTTCTGGCCGACCTGCCGCGTCACACTGCTACGCTTTACTTAAATACGTGCTTTCCACCATGCAGACGCGCCTTTATTAAAATCAAATCATTGGTAATAGGATAGCGCTGTGAATCAACGCAAGCACTTTATGCTCCTTGTTACATTGCTTCATTTTTCTGGAACGTATTATAAAACTGGACTTGTTGAAGGTCAGAGAATTTGCATAATATCAATGTTTGGAAGCTGCTCCGAAAACAAAAAGTTCACAAATTTCTACACTGTGCAAATAAATTTACAATTCTAATTACATTAACACATTCGCTGTCGACGGTTCTGACGCGAGAACCTCAGCTGGTGCCGTCTACAATTTCCATAAGTCCATAGCTGATTGCCGCCAGGTTCTGCTATTAAAACGAGAGTGAATTTTAAAGTACCACTCTGCCATAACATGTTTGTAATCACTTGTCCTATTCGACGAATTTCCGTTGCGAAAAAATTCGTTTCTTCTATAAAGCCGCAGCAACTGAAAACTATCTGCCTCCCTCGTATCTTCTGCCTTCGATTCTTCTGAATCCGTGGTCAAGAAACTGCAGATGAGTTTTCCCACTCATACACTTTCTATGTGTATATAACTTTATATCCCAAGAAAAAACAGCTCAAAACTGCACAACATATTTCGTGGCGAACTAAATCCAACAAATTAACGAGCAACTTGTATTCTTTGATCAATAGGATATTAACAGTATTGTGCAATTATAATATAAAATTATATCAATTCCCATTGCCTGACTGTTCATTTTCAACAAACAAAAACCGTTGAATGATAACTAAGCGGTAGATGAATAAAATTTACAAAATGGTGTGAATTCACGTCAGCAGCGACTAGTGATATGGAGTACAAGAAATCGTGTAAAATCTGCGAGGTTCTGTGCAGTTGGTGAGAAATTTTTGTCTCTTGAAACAAGAAAACTATATTCAAGAAGAATAGCAAATGGCCACAAAATTACATCGAAATGTCACCAATATCGAATTTATTAATCTCTGTTAAGCTGTCCACGTAATTTTTTTTTAAACGCTAATGAACAAATACGTTAACCTGTAAATTTTTCAGAATCTACATGGAGCAAGCGACGTGGCACATATACGACATCGCACAATTTCTTTAATTAAAGCTAATTTTGTAAAAAGGAAGTAGTTGATTATGGAATATATGAAGAATTCTAATTTTAATGTATTTATTTTTGCTAAATAATTTTTTCACATTTGACGCATTTTATTTTATAATTGTTAATTCTGGAAATAAAATGTCGCAGCTTTATTAAATTTTTCAACGACATTACATGTTTTGTATAAAATTTTACTACTATATTTTTCACAGTGATACTGTTATGCAATTTATGAAGTACAGTCTACTTGACAACGTAACATTTGTTAAATGAACCTGTGTATCCGTTCTGATATTTTCTTTGTACTGATACTTTACTTTATAATTTACATTAAACAGAACGCTGCGAATAGCGGCGAGGCTGTCAGGTTTGTCATTTTAATATTCTATTTTCGTATTGCAATTATTTATATTACCACTGATTATTGTTATTATTATTTCCATAATATCACACCATGTTAATATTTACCATTTATTAACAAACTTCAATCGACTAACATAATTAACTAAAAACTATCTTACGATTTTTCAAAATACGTTCGCACGTATAATAATTTGAAATAAAATGCTGTTTTGCGTTTATCGTTACAAGGAGTGAAGTTACAACTTATTGTCAGTTGGCCATAACGTTAAAGGGATGATACCATTAAAAGTTGAAACTCTGAATGATGAATAGAACATGATACTCTGAAAACTTTCACTTGCTTCGCTGTGTTCTGCAAACTATCGCTTTTAAATATGTACGTTATCAAATTTGACAAATTTGTATTCAATTTATAGGAATATTTGTCAAGAGAAGAAGTTTTATATTTTGCTAGAATTGAAATATTGTAAATAATTATAACATGATATGCACGCACATACTGATTCATTTAGCTGCAGTTACACTTGGTATTTACTGTAATCGTTCTGTTTTCGCATTAGAATTCTTGTCCTCTCGTACACGTAATTACACACAATTTCTGGCTACAATTTGCCAACCTGAATTCACTCTATTATCACATTTACGCAAACCCAATTTAATTACTTTTAATAACAAATGATTAATAACATAAAAGACACTAAAATCAATGTCAGCTGTTACTACAGTATCTACAAATTTATAAATAAACTATAAATTGTTGTAGTATACACATACAGCGTGTCTCGCGCAATTAACCGTTGCGTTGTATGTTGTAGATTTCTGCGTTGCTTGTATGTGTTCTTTGCATTGCATTATGCATTGATGCAGTTGCAAAGTGCATTCTACATGTAAAAATACTAAGCTAGGTGATTCAATTATTAAATAATTTCTACTCTCTTGGTCAAATAGATGAATAAGTATTCTTTTACATACATATCTCCGAGTATGAATAGTACTTTAGCTATACAGAATATTCAACATCACCCTCTTCATTACACTTTCCATCGCATAAATCTTCGTGTCATTCCCCAGCAGTAATATGTCAGCTTGCTGTTTGCACGTTTGCAGTTGACACTACAGGATGTCACAAAATATGTGGAAAGACATTTCTAGGGTCGTTTCTAGGCATCGAAACAACGAAGAAAATTTATGTTTAAATAATAACATCATTTTTCAAGTTATATACGATTTCATTTTACACTAGAAGTACATGTGGCGAATAGCTGCCCTAAGTCAATGAATTACTATCGTCCTTTGTTCTGTATCTTCAGAGTTAGAAACATGAAACATGGGTGAAACAGAGAGCAAAATTTATCAGCTGGTTTATCGATAGTATTTCCATGGAAAAATTCAATTATTTATAACTAGAAAAATAAAGTTTCACCAACGTTTCGTACACAAATTATTTTCTTTATGAAGATGTCCAATTTTCAGCAGATTAATAGTTGATCGACATTGGCAAATAATACTTGTAATACGCCAATACGCACGAAAAGCTCGTGTATTTCGTTCACTTTAAGCTCGATGAATGCCTGCAGATATGTTAAATAAAGATAAGTGCAGCTTTCAACTTCAGTACATCTATTTTTTACTATTCTCACGTATTATCAATGTTTTAGATTAGTTTTATTATTTATTACTATTAATAGTAGAGAATTAAAGTCAGTTTTATAACCGACTCGATATTAAAACGTTTTCTGCACTTTTCAAAAATGGTATACTTTCTCGCCAGCCATTGGTACCCTTATTTATACTCTCTTAATGAAAATACCAACTTTTCGTACATCGAGTAAGACAGTTAAAATTATATCAATAGACTGTAGTGGAATTTTTAATATAAATTTTATTTATGTTCAAAATTGCGCAAAATATAATTTTGAGTAACGGATCTTTTATATTACGATATTTACTCCTTCGAATGCAATACCACATTTAAACGCATTTTGTAGTATTTGTATCTTTCAGCTTTACCATTAAGTTTCATGAAAAACATTAGATAATGTACACGTATTATGTACACTGTATATTTAAAAATTTTTCAAAATACAGTAGATCGCCCTCGTCCAAACATCTAATATCCGAACGTTTTATTATCGGAACATGATACTTCCCAGTAACAGATGTCTTATTATTTATTTTATTCAAGGTCGCGTAATTAATAAAATACATAACAAGAATATACAAAAAAACAAAATGTAAAATATAATAAAACAAGTTACAGTAAAACAAGTTTGTATATAAATCACATACAGTATAACGATATACAATGACAGCAAGATGCAGTGCAATTAACCTAAACATAAATTAATAGGATATAGTGTATGTTACAACCAAGTTGATAGCCTACAATGTCATAATTGCTGATACAAACTAATATCTTTGAGAAAGTGAAGAAGATTTACTTAGACATGTTTGAATATCATCTGGAAGATCAAACTTTGTTTTGTGTTGGGGAAAGTTACTACAATTTATGAAGATGATCTGTAGACAAAATACACCTACAGTGTTTGCACTTGTGTGGTTCATTTTCAGTTATAAGACGAGAGCGCGTCAGGTTAGTATGACTAATTCTAAATCTGGTCAGAATAACTTGCTCTTTCTTACTAAAAAGAAGTTCTGGACTTTTATCCAATACGTTTGTACGTATCTTACGTATGTTGGATGAAAATGCATTTTTTAAAAAATCGTATTCAATATTTATTTATTTATATATTTGTTTCAACCTTAATTATTTTATCATTAGGATGTGGATAGTGACCGTTGAGGCTCATTAATAATGAATTGATAGACTCTCCCCTTTATTCGATTGAGTGAATTCTGATTGTAAGAATTTAGTATGAAACTAACAGCGTTCTAACCATCGAAACCGAACATGACACAATTAGAAAGTTCTAAAGCGGTGTAAGTGCAATAGAATTAGCAAAAACACACAATTACAGATATTAAGAAACAAAAACATGATATTGAAAATTATCCAAAGCACGTAGATTCTGCAGATGTTGGCAACGCTAGAAAAACCTTCAATATGCTAATGTAATGAAATGGCTTCATTGCGACAAAGACGATAACAATGACGATATTATGCAAATGAAAACAGCGAACAAAGGTGGTAATAGAGAGGTGGCTTTTTACGGAGAAGCAATCGTGGCATTCGGAAAAGAACTTCGATGGTTCGAAATACAAAAAGGGTGCAACTCTATTATTACGTTGAAAAAATTGTTTGATTTAGCAGTCGAAAAATGATGAGGCCCATAAATAATCTGAATGAAACTTAATCTTAACCTGCAATTCGAATCGCCGCGTTCTTTAAACGACGCGTGCGATTATCTCAAAGAGGAAATTTGGTTCGAACCCGGACGACTACCAAGTCCCTAGTGTGTGCTTTGCAAAAGTGAAACAGATTCCTTGTTTGACTCTCACGCCAGTACTGAGGCTTCTACTTCAGAGTGCCATTGAATTTAAAACATCGATGCGGTTTGTCGCTTGTGTAATATCTATTCTTCTACATCCATTTCTATCGTTAAAATGATTCCCCTTAATTTGCCCAGTTTCTCCATTTCCAAATTTCCCTGGTCCCTACCTCTGCTTTCCGCCGTTTTTACTTCCCTCCTCTCCCTTTTCCTATTTTTTCATTGGTGGTGATCTACCTTTCTTTCTTGTCATTTGCGGCTTTGTCCAGTTCTCTTTTCCTGCTTTGTCTCTTTCCCGGTCTTCCCCTTTTCCCTTAAAGTCTTCAATTAATGAGCATTCGCCTTTGACGCTGTACCGTCCTATCCTGTTCCGTCGAGGTCGATCTTCCTCTCCTTTTTGAATCTTTTATTTTGCTCATTAGTCCTTCTGCTCTCACCTAGCGCTTTCTGTTGCTTTTGGTTCTTCGATTTCTTGCGTGTCCATCAGGTGTCGAAGGTTACTGATTCTGTTTTCCCTCGATAGGTGTCGCTGCTTCCTGTGACCCACACGATCGTCATCCAGTAGATCCGAGTTCTCGCTCTAACCTCAAATCCCTTTGTCTTTTACCTTCTACTAGGTGTCTCTCTACCTTCCACCTGTCCTCTCTCATTTCGCTACTCCATGTCTTTGTCTTCCCCTGTCTAGAATTTCTCCCGTCTGTTTTTAAACCAGCTTCAGAGCTTCTCTTGTCTATTTCTAACACTTAATCGTCTTTTCATATTCACTCTCCTGTAATTACGCGCTGTTCTCATTTCTCACATCACGCTACTCCCTATAAATCTATATTTATGTGGTATAATTTACACTTTGGTGATTGCTGTTGCGTAGACGTAATTTCACTCTACCGGCCATTATCTGCCGTTGCGACGTGTCATGCACAGATTGCGAAGAAAGTAAGTTTAAAGAGGATCCTACATTAAATTCAATTCATTTTAAAATCAAAGTTTAACCTCTTTTATTATAGCGTACTGTGCTCATCACGAGAAACAACAGTCTGAAAGGCACCATGGGTCGCAAATGATGCCTTCTGTCGGTCCACAATGTTAAAATTTTAGTAATTTTCAGTAATGAATTAAATTCTTTTTTGCAAATTTACATATAATTCTTCGCTCAGGCTTCTTTCCATTAAGCGATTATTCTCATAGATATCCGTAATCGTTAAAGAAACGCATATTTATTTTTAATCATAGGCGACGAAAAGCATGCTAAATTTGACACTATTGTTTTAATTGAATTTTAAACTACTGAAAGATATCTTTCACTCCGCGAAGAAAGAAGTGGAGCGGTGGCGAATCTGTAAAGTGAGGCGGTCCATGGGAAGCGATTCATCCTGTTCACGATAATATAAACGTTTCATTGAAAAATCGGCGAACCGATCGACTATGAGGCGGAGTGTGAGCAATCATGCGTGGATAGATAGAGCAGACACGTGTGCTTTAACTTGGTGTAATTTGCTACAGAGTCACGAACGTAAAAGTCGCAAATATACGCACTTGTTATCGATGTAGGCACATAATTGCTGCCCATTCTTGATTAAATGCCTCGAATTATTGCGTGCGCTTTTCCGCGAGCACGAAATGAAATCCTGGCGTTTGTTGATCGAGGATGCTACTGCATTCGTAACACGATCGGAAAAGCATAGTTGCAGCGTAAGTATCGTTCAATGGGAAAATTCCGCCGAGTGACATATCTATTTGGAGTGCTTAAACGCGAATTTTATAAAAATGTAAGTTCCCTCTCGTATTCGCCGCATTGTCGTATGATTGATTCGATGTCACCTATTCTATGTAAATTCATTAGTAAATGCGCATGAGGAATGGCAATAATTAATCTTCTTTAGGAATGCGGGGCCGATTTAATCTTTGATATGGATTTAAATGTCGCAATATTAATTCTTGATCACGAAATTACTAATTTAGTCGCTGAAAATCATATCATCACGCAACCTTTTCTGCACGTAAAGGTCTTCCATTATTTCAGTATTCTGATATATCTGTAATTTGTAATATTGTAATTTTTAAATGTAAATAAATATTTTTATGCTAATAAAGCCAGTTAACGAATTATTAAAACTTTAACATTGTTGATCGGCAGAAGGAATCATTTGTACCCTTTTCTTCACCCATCCGGAAATGTAGAATTATACTACGATCTTATTTACACTTACTTCCTGCACACCCTGTACATGTAATACATATCCAATTTTTAACGTTATTATGCAAGTGATTTAAGACCTCAGACTTGATGTTTGTCTGTTAAAATATTTCTATAGCTTTTATTCCTCTCAATTACTAAAAGCGTGATGCTTTGCAAATATTTACAAAATTTACAATGACTTTCTGTTTCTACTGTTGAGTTAACTTGAATATCGTAAAAAACGTATAAAACTAATAGCGAAGAGAGGTGTGTACATAAGTGCGTTGTGAGACACACGTGAGGTCCACTTCGAGAGACGATGGTACACCTAAAAGCAATGAAGAAGATTCACGTAAACACATGCTGTATCTGTGTTCGTTTGATAGGTATAATAAATTTTCCGTTTTCATTTCGCGTTATCGAATTACCTTCACGGAAGATGCTCAAAATGATCACCTTTCATTTCAAGGCCAACCTGTAAATGTCATTTCATGGACCCGTTTACACTTGACTAGTTCCTGGTATTCCCGAATTTCTCTATAATTTTGTCCTATTTTGAACCTTAGTATTTCAACATTTTTTATAGAATTGCTCTGCTTAAGTAGAGCATATGTTTATATGAGCCTTCTCCATTCTTTTTGGGTGTACAATCAACTCCCAAAGTGGGTCTCACGTGTTCTGTTAGGCCCTGTATACTGTCAATAATTATAGCGATGATAGATCGTTAGATAATACGAGTGACATAATTAAAATGAATTCGAAAAAATCACTTGATTGATCTCTTGAAATATATAAAATCGAATACACGTAATATGTGAATATATTTTGTCAATCTACAAACAATCTATAAACAAATTAATAGCAAAGAATTGAGATTAAAATGAACGGAAAGTTTAATGGAATTTTAGTCTTTTGTTCTTGCGATGAATACATTTTAATAAATACGCGAATGGAAATGCTCAACGAAAATAAAACAAATTCGTGTCTTAATATATAACCTCATGATTTTATAACCTTCGGTGAATACGATGCATCTGAAACATGTCTGAAATCCGTCGAGCGAGCAGTTCTTCAATCAAGTGGTATGAAAATTCCATTGATTGATGAAACATGCAAATTCGTTACATGCAAGAACGTGTTGTCGCATATGCATACATTGGACAAAATTTTCCAGCAGCTTGAACAAAGAATGAATTATATGGGAAACTTTAGATTTAGAGATTATCTCGCTTTCTTAAATAATTTACATACAGCTCTTTTTTTTATCAAGTTCAAAAAAAGCCCCTTATAAAGAATTATGTACCATAAGAGGTACGTTAGCTTTCCATAGCTACTATTTCTCCGGGCGCATGAGATTTTAAACGACAGTTTAACTTAAATTGGAAGAAAATTTAAACGTGCAAATTATTGTGCACCTTTTAAGAAAATAAACGCGTTTCAATATCTTCGTGTTCAATGGCGGATACAGCTTCTATTTTCTCAAATTCTTCGTTAGACCAACTCTATGAGAATTAAAGTATTGCAAGGGACTCTTCCAGACTATTTGTTTTAAATCCTGCTTTTGGAGAAAAGTAGTAGCGATCAAAGGACAAACTCTCGTGAGTTTAACCTTTATTTGCGAATCGTGGTTTATTATTGTCTTTAAAATAATATACGATATACAAATTACATTCGTACTTAAGTGATTCACGAAGATCATGTTTTAATTAATTTAATTACCCAGTACATCCATTTGTGATGTAATCCAAAAATTATTTACGCATTTTTCCTTAAATTCATTATATTTTCTTTTAATTTCGAGAATACAGAAATTACGATAGTCTTTGTATCTACTTTTGAATTATGCGGGAAAGGCAGGAAAGAACACTAAGGGAATCAGTAGAAATTTCAATGAAGTATAATATTAATGCAGTCTGCAAAAAATATGCTTTTAATTCAGACTGTTAATTCTTTGCAGATGTAAGCTGATTTTACAGTAATTGGTCTTGGTAGTTTTGCTTCTATTGGTATATGTTATATGTAAGTCATCATTTAATAAAAAATTGCACATTTTGTGCAAGTTTCCAATTTCAATATTTATAGGAATCGAGGTAATTCTTCTTTTTAAGTTCACTTTCCTTATTTTTAGATGGTTAAAGGTGTTTTACTGTACTATTAATTTGCGTAGCAGTTTCAGAGGGCTTTGGTCAGGAAGCTATTACACAAATATTTCGTACGGTCCCTGGAAAGAGAAAGTTTTGGCTTTAACAGAATGTTGTATCTTTTCTATTTACTTAATATCATTAATATCGATGAGAATGGAAAGTAATTGGAAAGATATATTACGGTTAGCCATAATTTTTCATCGGCGGAGCTATCCGCGTTTTCTGGTTTTTGATTATACGTGTCATTCTCAGATGAGCAAAAATAAACCAATGTTTAGCTTCGCAGGGTAGGGGCCCAGCTAGATATTTTCTACTTTTTCAGTAAGTTGGTGTAATCTATTTTTGGTGTTTCTGTCTTTGAGTAGGTGATTATTATTTTTGAAATCCACAAAGGCTTTTGTAAGAGCAGTGTATTAGTTAGCAACAATGATAAAATTACTGTTTAGTCGAACGTAGTTTCTCAAAACTCTGTTTCGACTCCGCGTTGCTTTCAACATAAGGATGATCTCTGCTTTCTGTAGCAGTTTCATTCTTAACATCAGAGAACATAGGGTCTTCGCTATCAAGATTGTCTGCAGAGATCTCAGAAAATACAGATAAGAGTCTTTTGTTGCAACGTGCTCCGGTTGTCCTGTTGTTACAGGTTCCGAAAAACTACGGGAGTGTTTGTGACGCTGTTTGTCGTTAATATTATTGTTACTGTTATTGTTAATGATGGAGTTGGAGGCTGAAACATTGTCATGTGAAACAATAAGATTGTCGGCAGCTGTATCTTGAGACCTGTTATTAGTAGTATATTGTCTTGCTACGTGATTTTTTTTTACAAAGAGAACTTTGTCCGTAGATGTAAACGTGTATTCGATATTATGTATTACCAAGGTTAATTCAAAAAAATTCTGGGAGTTTTTATATGTCTTCTAGATTGACATATATCGTGGCTTAAAACTTAACGCTCTGACAGCCGCATATTTCGCCATTACGGTCAATCGCGAGCGCTTTTCACTCAGTCTATTATCGCATAATTACCATCATGATTGAATTAATTATTGAATTAATTATCATCGTTACTGAATCTTTATCACGCTATTTTTATTTATTTTCTACACTTACGCGTTATAGAAATAAAGAAATCGGGATTACAATCATTTGCTGACCAATCACTTTCGCTGGGTCATTAGACTCACAAACTGCCGGTCTTTTCAGTGCATTTATATTAAATTAAAAAGAAAACAGAAAGAATAACTTCACGTAGACACGACGGCGGCCAACAACGCAACATCACATTTACGTGACGCTGCCGTCAAAGTGTTAAAACGTGACTGAAGCTAAGTTCTTGTATAGCTGCTGTTAAGCAAGTAAGCTTAGAGGTAATTTTGATGTTTCTTTATGCAAAAAAGTTCTCGATATGTTCGTTCGAGATGCGTGGCGCAACATTTAAAAGTATAATTCTCTGTGAAAGCCCGATTAAGGCTCTTATTGCGACATTGGTATCCCTGGAAACAATTGAAGACTGTTTAGAGAGAAGTTGATGCTCGGTTCGTTTACTGTTTAGATATATCCACACACGGTCGTCAGAAATTCGAGAAATGAAACTGCTGGCCACCAGAAGCTCCTTCAATACTGCCGACAATGATTACTGCTTCTCTTTAGTTAAGCATATTGGCGGATATTATCGGGTTTTCTTTGCTTACCTCGAGACTCCTGTACTTCCAGACTTCCTGACTCCTTATACTTCCATGTTTTTTAAAATATTTTTCTATTAAATAATATCAAATAACAAAACCGATTACTTCAGTCAACGCTCATACCGCGCTTAATGCACTCGTTCTCGTCCAAACATTTTGCTCAAACGCTTACCAAACAAAATACAATGGTACTACACAGTACTCTTCAACAATGCGCTAAATAACACGTATTTCCCCAGAAAATGGAAAAAGCCAAATAATAATAGTCATTACAAAAAAAAAAAAAAAAAAAAAAATAAAGACGGTTCATCACCTGCAAACCTATGACCTCTAAGTCTGCATCAACATACAGATTGCATACAATATGGCCCTCCCCTAAAAAGATACAGATGACAATCATAGAAAAAACATAAAAAAATATTGGTGGATACCGAAGCCATAATAAAAATAAGAAGAGAAAGAACCACAAAGCGGCAACTCTCAAATCTCCCACCGTGTAAATAGTGTAAATATATAAACATTATAACTATTGTAAATAATTTTACAGGACACCCTCTCGCCCACCGTTTCCCACAGCCCCACCGAAACCGAAAGCAGACTACCGAACTGCCCTGTTTTTGTGACCAGGTTTTCAAGACAGAGATAGGAAGAAAAAAACAATATCGTATATAAGCACCGCTCTACAGCGACTTAAATTCAATTATAAATTGTAACGCTAAAAAAATGTAATTCCGACACACATAATATTGTATGGCTGTGTCGTACCGTCACGTATCGGTACTTTTGCCTAAACCACCCCACAACCGAAATTCATTGTTTATTGTGAATAACGTACACATGTAATATTCATCTTCTTGGACAATAAATGTTATAAAAAGAAAAAAAGCGCTCGTTCTCGTCCGATCACAAAAGTTTAAGCAGCGTTGTGCACGGATAGTACTCGGACGGGTGACCGCTTGGGAACTCCGTGTGGTGTTGGCTCTTTTTGCTTTTCCAATCTTTTTTACTTTTCTGAATAATCTATGATCGTATCCAGGGAGGGAGAAATATATTTTTAGCATTACACGACTGTCACCATACGTTGTATCATTCTTTTATACACGTACAAAGAAACTGGCACACGTTTTAAAACTGAAAGAAATAACGTCTCTTGGTATGCAGAAATTTTATGATGCCAGATTAATATCAAAAGTTATTATTTTACATTTTCGACTTACTTTTGTACGAGGAATCACATCTTTTTGGCTTACACCATGATTTTTGGTATATCTTGCATGTATTATCGTATGTATGTACTTACACAGCACAACAAAGATAGAATATCAATCCGTAGGGTTGTTGGAAAAGTGCTTGCAGCAGAGGTGTACCCAGAACACGAATGTAATTTAAAGAGTTTACATAAACACATATTCAACATGATCGTGTTCTTAAATATTTGTGTAAGATCAGTCTTGAAAATTAGTTGAAGGACTGAACAACCATTAAACTGAAATCTTATTTGTTTTTAGGAGACAGATTTGTTATTAGTTTGAGGTTTTAAACGTGCGAATTTGTTAGCCTGTGAGTATTTCACGCATAATTTTTTAATTCCACGTTATTAACCTCTTAGGTACGACGCGCCACTATAGTGGCTCACTTTACTGACTCATTCGTTCACCGTTTGAACTAAATGGCCTTTTTCATTTGTCTTACTTCACGCAATGTTTTATAACAGCGTTAACGATATACAGACAGAATATATAGTCTTTGTTTTTGATACGCCAGTGTCTTGCTTTTGTTAAAATAAATATACCATTATTAGATGCTCTTTTTAACATGCCGATCCGTATCCTTATAATTTTTTAGAATCTTCAATCTCAAAATGTCGCTTCAAAATGAAAAA
The DNA here is from genome assembly GCA_905332935.1 of Bombus hortorum. NCBI lineage: Eukaryota > Metazoa > Arthropoda > Insecta > Hymenoptera > Apidae > Bombus > Bombus hortorum. The sequence goes on from HG995204.1 coordinate 4,964,430, forward strand.
CGAAGAGCAATTTGAAAAACACTATCGCGCTATGAGTGTGAAAATCGCGACGTGGTCTATGTGTCGTACCGTACTTTAAAATATGTCACACACAATTGTATTATTAATTATTAAAGTAAATTATTAAACTCAAAGTATATGCATCATATCTTTAAGAAAAATTATAATTTAGTTATTAAAAACTTCATACCAATGTGCTTGCGCAGAGAACAGCACCATCCGTCACATATTGCAGTGCCGTATCGTTTACGCGTAATTCGCGTCAAACTCTGCCGTAGAGAGAAATAGCTCCGCGCAAAATTCAGCCCTACCTAAGAGATTAAACGTCTTCTATTACCTCTACATAGTACAGCTGATGTAAGGTATCTTCCAAGATGTTAATTCTCAAAACCGTCTGCCATTGTTTTATTTCCTGTACTGTTTATATTATGTACATTTTGTATTTATTATTTTGTTATACTTTGAAAGAATAATTTCTAACTGGAATTTATCAAGTAACTCTTTTACGAAACTTTTGCTGTATCTTCAAATAACGGTTTACGCATCAAGTTTATTCGCGTCAGTGTTACCTAACATTTATGAAGTAATTTGTTTGAACAATTTTGTAGGCGTTACGTAATAAGAAATTAACCTAATTTTCTTATTTGATATTTTATGCTCCCACCTACTTCGTCAAAAATATTCTAAGCGCTTTAAACCAAGCAATATAAACTTTCTCAGGAAAAGAGAATATGTGTATACTTCGTCGACTTCGTCTATATACCTGAAGATGGATGCCGGCTTCATCAAAATTAGAGCAGGTATAAACTTTAAAGGACATTATAAAAATGATCAATGTTGTTCTAGGAGACGGCGAGGAATGAATTTTATAATATAGAATCTGCGTCGGTGATGAAAATTTACGTAGGAGAACGTTGGGCGGAATGACGTACTATTTCTTAAATATATTATTTTTTTATGTGTCAACGATGGAGATTTGACAGTTATTGCATGTGATTCTATAACTTTTTAGCAATGTAATGCGTAGACGATACGACGAGAAAGGTGGATTGTTATTTTAAAAATTCAGGTTATTGGAAAAATAATCAAAATGTTAGTTTCCTCACTCGTAGTATAATAAATAATTTTACTGTAGAATTTAAACTTTAAGAAAATAAAAAATAATCTACACTGGATAATTTATACATTAATGTTACCTAATCTAGGATTCCTTTCATTTTTCTCACAGAGACCAATCACGCAATTTTCCAGGAGGAAAATCCGAAACGTATTACACATTTAATTACTCGGCGTAAGAGCGTAATGTTGCGTAAGATAGCTGACGATTAAAAAGTTCTAATCATATTACGTTTATCGTGTAACAAGTTCAGCTTGCAAGCGTACTTTCGAAAGGACGATGATGGTGATACTAAGTCAGTCATACTTGTCATCTTGGTAAGATTGCGCGGTGTGTGGTTTGCTTTTCAGTCGTCACTTTCGCAGCACCAGTGCATTCACAATAGACGCGACGATCTCGAGCACTGGAGATGCAGTTACTATGTTGAGAGTGTAATTATGGATGGCAGTGGAGGAAACCTAGAGGGTTATTGCAACCTAGCTAGTGCAGTTTGCTGCTGTGTGTGTTAACTTACGTGTGCGGTACCTACCACACCATTCACCGACAGTTCACGAGCTATGCATATCGCACTAGTTCGTCGTCAATTTTTGCAACCACGTTCTTATAATATTGTTTCGAACGTTACATCGATTATACGATTATCCGATTGTTTTTCAATTATATGAAACGTTATAGTAACAATGGGATTTATTCAAATATGTATATACAGCATTATATATAATATTGTACATGATATAATACGATATGTGTGATTGCAAACATTTCTATAAAATGCTATCAAAATAATAAGTAAATATATATATGTTATATATTATATATATATATATATATATATATATATATATATGTCGGAGATGAAAGGACATTGGGGCCTTTCTTTTGGAATGTTTGGGAAGGTCCCCAATATTTTAGTCCAGACTTTCTATTACAGCTGTATTTAAATAATAAAACTGAGAAATAGTTCTTTATGATTTAATCTGAGTATGGGTGCCCGAGATTTATGACAGTGGGCTTGGCCTCGAAATAACATAACGGATCGCTGAACGTAGCCACGGTCACGGAAGGGACGTGTACCTAATAGAGGTATGGAGTAATTAAATAGCTCTCCTTAAAAACAAAGATTGACCCGAGGATTACAGAGAGGTACGGAGAGGAGTATATAAGGGTAGTTCCACTTGGACTGAGATTCAGTCAGATAAGTTCTTGTACTGTGGACAAGTACATTGAGTCACACCCGAATCGTGGATCAGTAAGTTGAGTTCGACTAAGACTGTGGAAGAAATCGCATTCGTCATCTCGTTGACCCTGGATTCATTATTGAGTCTAAGATCATTGCCATTCACATCCCGAGTATCTAATTACCACGGTTACTTGTCAAATTCTGTCATAATCATAATTGTGCTAGTAAATATCTTCGCTCTCGCATAACAACAATGTCTAATCCAAAGAAAGATTCGTTACACGCCCCTAAACCTAATGATAATCCGACATATAGTATGTAATTACATTAATAGTAAATCAACGGACACGTCTGTGTTCGCAGTTACATATATTTGCTCATAGACAGAATACAGTGTACATGGTAGTAGTAATATATTTTTGTTAATAACTTTTGAAGAAATAACGGACGACGGCTAACAGCTGCATGACAAAATTCTACGTCAAAATCAAGATGATCGAAGCTGGCTTTCCTTTTACCAATATTTACCATAAAATGTGTTGACAAATTTAAGCAAATATAACTTAAATCTAATCCAAACTCAAACAAACAATGGTATTGAAGTAATAAATGTATACAGTAAGAAGCAAGAGCGCAGAAAACTATAACTAAATAAATATGTCGTCCTTTTTTAATGTGACAAATTAATTTAAATTTATCAATACCTACTTTGTAATTGAGATGAATTCCTTTTTGAAATACAGAGGCAGTGGTGCAATTTTTAACCCGTGTTATAGGCGGCCACACTGTACATTATTTATTAAATTAATAGTGAACCAATATTTAAAATTATGTTTGGAAAAATGTACATTCTCGTTACAAATATAATTTGCTTCAGTGTTTTGTTTATCATACGAAATATGAATCTTTAAAGTAGTGCAAAGTAAGTCTTAAAATATATAGTCCCTGTAATGATTTCCTTTAAAGCCTATAATCTATTCAACAATGACAAATTACACTGAATTAAATATTGCTGCGAGATTTAATTCATGAACAATTAGCATTAAAATTGGAATAAACTAAGTACACAGTAAAGACATAATGAAATAGATTTCCATGATAAAGAAACCATACGCTACTAATATATTAACGACTTTAATCAAATTCGCAATTTACACCAAGCAATTAACAATTTTATTAAAAATGAAAGATAAAATTTTCATGTAGTAATGAGAAGTGGATAATCATTTTCGAAATTACTGCGCAGATAAAGAGTGTAAGCGAGAGAAAGAACACAACTGAATTTTTCTCAAGTAAATGAGACAATAGATTAATCGTATAATAAAATTTTTAAACAGGGGGAGGGAAGAACAAATTTTTTGAAAATAAATTTGTATATTAAAGATACAATTGGTATGTTTAAGGAGGCTTATATTTGTTTGAATTCTTTTTAGATAAGGAATTCTTTTTAGATAATAGGAAGAGCCATAACGTAGGCAACACCATTCACTACCATAAAATTGTATTTCCAGTTCATTTTCTTAATCAGTTTGCGGCTTAAAAATAAATTAATTCTCCAAATTTATTTAAATTTCTGGTCCTTCTACGTATATATATTTCAATTACAATTACAAGTTGACGACCCAGAGTGTGTTACTTTTTCTGTTCAATCTGTAGGGCTGTAACTTACAATTAGGAGGTTGGAAAGAGTTGTAAGAAGGAAGGTAAAAAGTATTTCGTCCGAGACCTGCTGGAAGACCCATCAGTAAGGCTATTTATCTATTTAGAGAATTTTGTTGCCTTTTATGTTGATCTTTTAGGACTCAACTTTCAGACAGTTTTCCATAGCGAGCGTCGCGACCTGTTTATATAATCGTGCTTTAGATATCAGGATAGAAAAGGTCATATTGAAAATTGTATTTATGGGAACAGGTAGACGGGACGACCGCCTGTGAGAAAGTGTCGTAGACTTCAGATGGCAGAGTAGGGAGTGTACCTAAATCTCACTTTAGACGAGAAGACTAACTTTCAGTTCCCTGATGAGTTATGCACTGCTGAAAATTGAAGTTTATACAGGTATTTTCATTTACCGTTACGGAAGTGTTACTATTCAATCTATTTATCTTCTCTCAACTGAAATGAATTTCAAGACAACTTTGTATAGTCACTAAGGTAACAGGATGCTAAGCGAAGAAAATAGTAGTTCGAATTTATACTACTAGGCATGATTCGTATGGTATTGTGTCTGGATTCATTTTCAGCAAAACATCATGATATATCTATGATAGCTTTCTAAAAATGTAATCGTCATTTATTTAGAATAGTTGACCGTTCTAAACGTTAATTCACTTTGGATATATTGATTCTATTTCCTGCTGAATACGAATGATTCTATTCTCAACCCCGAAAATCTACGTATTTTTAACATTACTGAATATTTTCGTAACATTCTTTTTATGTTGTTTTTAGACACCTTAAGAATTGATGATTTTCATTTAAGGAAACATTATTTCGAATTGTTTGGGAAAGAGGTCTATTTGACAGAGTCAAAACCTACAAAAATGATGAATGCGTAAAAAAAGTTTCTTTCTGCAATTCTATAAACTATGGCATAGATTAAAGGAGCATACCAGTGTTTCATTTATATATGTATCAGCAGACAGAATTAAACTTCGGTGGGGGCAATCGCACAGTGTACGATCATTTTAGGCATAAAATTAAGGACAAAACGTTACATGCAACATGAACACATGGAGTAATGCAGTAATATCAGTTATCGATACGACAACTGAACATATCCATAAACAGACAATTCGTGATAACAGATAATGTTGAAAAATTTAAAAATTTCTGGGCCGGACTCTCTTCTCGCTCACGTCGAGCCTTTCGATTGGACATCCGTAATGTGTAACACTTGCAGTAGAGTATTAGAAATATTTTAATATTAAACTCTAAGCATTGAAATGAAGTATTTATACGCGTATGAAAAGAAGTCTTCGTGTTCATTGCTGAGGTGAAAGAGTACGGTAAGAAAAGAAGCTGTCTTCACTATAATTGTGCGTATATTTTTAGGCATTAGCTTAAAAGATAATGATTCGATAGTCGTGAAACGTGTATTCAGTTGCACGGCACTCTTAAAGTCGTATTACGTATATTTTCAGAAGCACATGCCGCTCTCAGTAAATAGCCAAATTTCAACATCCGTTTTCTCTCGCTCGTGTTCTGCTCCCAAAATCGTTTTAGACAGATTTGACAAAAGCAGACAGACCAATTTTACTCGGTTGTAACAACAACACCCAATGGATTCATATTCCTAGAGAAGAAATTTGCCAACAAATAAGCGACTTATCGAAGAGGGGGAGGGCATGTCGCTTGGTATGTCGCTTAGCTTTGTTTTTCTCCGATCCATTAGATAGATTACTTTCGTGTGTCCAATCGGAATTACGACCTTCAAACAATTTTATATTCTGTGCTTTTTCAACAAGTTCCTACGTAAGAAATTTTACATCAAAAATCCTTTCATCTTAGCGAAGAAGAAGGACCTCACTAAATTGATTGTTCTCACTATTCCAAACGTAGGGTTCAAGATATTTCTCTATATGCGTATTTTCATTTAAACATCGTACATAAAAGAGGAATTATGTTGTGTCTTTATTTTCCTTTATCTGGGAAACTAATTTCCAGTTTCATTTGAAAGTTTGTGGTGATTGAGCTCACATCGTTGCGTGTCATTTGACCCAAAATTCAGTTCCAAAATCACGTGACCAAAAATAGATGAAAAAAGATTTGCTATGGATGTTGTAATGTTGCGGGCAACGTTTTTCGGATTGTATGATAGACAACCTGGTTTCATGTCGTGATTCTGTTTTTAAATAGCTTTCATCTTTTACGTTTGTTAACAACCACTTAATTCAAGACAGCCAATTTATAATATAATATAATTTCCCGATCGGTGACATACATCTAGTGGTGAAATTCGTTTATTAACAGTTTGGAAATGACATTTGTTCCGTCTGGAACACATAAAATAATCACGCGGTGTCTTGGTCGGTGAAGCTTGTAGTACGATTTTGAAGGAAGGTTATTTTTGAGTTTAAATCTTTTAAAGTATTATCTGCTCAGAACTTCCTCCGTACTTATAGGGATGTTTTAGAAATTCGATATTTCCAAAGGGTAATCTAGGAACACGTACCAGTTGCCAAGGTTTTTAACCTGGAGGAATACCAATGCAGGTAATGCTACACCTTTAGCGCGAAAAGAGCGTATAGTAATCGCGATGCCAGAGTACCATGCATTAGAATATCAGTCTTTTGAAAGCAATCGATCAATATGTATTCTGAGCATACTAAAAAAATACTTGAACTTTCCGGGCAAAATACACACGTTCTACAACGTTCAAAACATTAGACTCTCTCCAGTTTACGAAGTGTTGACATTATTCAACCCTCAAACACCAGACATCCTTAAACATCCATATGGTATACATCTTCAAACATTCGAACGTTACACATCAAACACACTTAACACATACAGTAATACACACACAGAAGATCTGTTGGGGAATTGACAGAGTCAATTTAACGGTAGCGGCGTGTCGACCGTCAGTTGATGATGATGGTTATGGTAACAATGAATACGCTGTATATATATCTTTCTCTTTTCCTCCCATTATCAATCCTTGGATTTATAGTAATAAGGTACAAAATTCAAGGGCTCGTGTTTATGATATTTTTATAGTGAAATTCAGAATGAAACGGAGTAATTCCGTTATCTTAAAATAATGCAACATTGGATTTTCCAACAGCTTTCCTTAAGTAAAAATTTTTATTCGAATAATTTTTTAATAAGATGCTGATATAATGCATACAATATTGAGTAAATTAGCTTCGTTATAAAATTTATCATATCCAATTGTACATTTTATAAAAACAAGTTGGTGCAAGAGGTAGTCTGAACATGAAGAAAAAAATCAATTTACTTCTACAAGATATTTATTTGCTGTAAAATACGTACAAACTTTATGCAGGTCTCTTACTGTCTGTAATACAGTGCTGTTCATTGCCATGTTCTCTGAGCAATATCGCACGACAGGAAGATATAAATTAGACAATTTCATAGGAACAATACGGCGATATTGCCACAAGAAGCAATAATGTGGTGCACAAGTAATTCTACCTGACCGAAATACATAATTCTACCTCTCTAAGGTTAAATTAGCATTCTATGTGGAAGTAACATGATTCGTACGTACAATGTACAGGGTGTACGAAAGTAGGTGTCAGGATCACCATAGCGTGATTCTATAATCATCGTCCGGGGCGGTGAAGATTTATTAAAAGAAGTTGCATCAAAATTCAATTGTATTGTACTCGTCACTGTGTTAAAATTAAAGAAGAAACACCGTTAAAGTTCCATCGGCTCTTGCACCGATGCTATTTATAATAATGTTTATATTTCGCAGTCAGATAGAAAGTAAATAACGTGATCTTAGCATACTAATGTGACATGAGACTCTAATTATTAGTATGCAATTATTTAAAATTGAGTCACATGTCTAACCTAATGATACTCACGGCTTTACTTTTTCAGTTATACACAAAAGTATTGGTAGTATATATATAAATAGAGCCTTTTTTAGTACAGTTATCGTGAACTTGTCAATGAAAATGCACACAAATTAATTATAAAAGATCGAGTCGTTAATTATTTGGAAATTAATATACATAATTAGTTGTAGAATATATAAAAATACGCAACGTACGTTTTCGAGAAACTTAATTCATTGCTGAGAAAGACAAAGCTGTTAAACGTATAGTATCGTCCAATTTCTTTGTATCAACAAACACGTCTATTTAAAATATGTTTCGAAATATTAATCTGCTAACTCGGAAGAAAGCTCAATTACAATATTTTGAACTCATTACAATATTTTGAGAATGACCTATGTGAGATTAGCTTTTTTATTTATACGCTTACCACTGCCACATTTCAACGGATTTCTGAATATGAGATATTTTATTTGATAGGGATTATCTAGTTTAAAGTATTTAAAATGCAGTTGAACGAAATATAATACTAAATATTTATTGCTAAATCATTTGATTTTTAAGTCAATTACATTTATTGCATCGTTACTAACACTGTCCTTTTTCAGGTTAACGATGAAACCATCAATTTGAGCCATTCAAGGTGCCAACGCTAGCTAGTACCAGTGGTGAGTAAAAATGAAACCTTTTGCATTATATAACGTCGTTTTATTAATATTTTCGAAATTATAAATGTATCGCATATTTGTAAACAGTGTTGGGCAAAATTTTATGTACCTCTTAGATAATAAAAAACAAGTTAAAATAACATTTTGTTTGTGAATGGGAATTAAATTTCGTATTTAAATAAAGTCATTTAAACGATGTCAAAAAAAATTTATTTCCTATTTCTTATTTGCAGGTGAAATTTTATTTTTTAGTTGGATTTGATTGGAAAACAAATGACAACGTATAGATAAATAGCTTTTAGTTTTGCCTTATCCGCTTATCTAGCAACTTGCCCGAAAGCTTATTTAATTCGCAGTAATGTTTTTGATTAAACCGATATATTTGGATAAAAATACATTTGTCCAACTTCTGATAAATGATGAATGAAAAAATAAAATTAATTTCATAATTTTAGGTAATGTATTTAGACTTGTCTAAATAATAAATAATTGGACAAACAGTTGGTAGCACTCTGTATCATATTCTATCCTTACGAAGAAATAATTTTTAATAAATCAAAAAGTATACGTCTGTGCGATAACAAAGTTTGTAATCAGTTGTACAATAGACGAAATTACGTAGACTTTCTGTGATGTTCGTTTATGACATATTGCAGTTTAAATGTTGTACGTGCAGATTGGTCGCTTTACTGTTTAATGTCTGCAAAAGTTTCCGCTCGTTTATCTTTTTAGGCGACCACTTAATTTTCATTGAGTTCGTTAAATTCATTTCCAGCGAAATGCTTGATGTTCTAGCTCACACTTGGAGCACATAGTTACATGTGTGCGTATCAGAGCGCGGTATGTGCTGATATATTCAGCTGCTCTCTTCCACTGAACTTCGTTTGAATATAGTCTAGATTCATTCTGGCACGAGTGGATGGTTCGGAGATTTATAGGGGAAGGTTGCACCATTGACGAAATCCGCGGTAATACCCGTGCCGGTCCATAGATACCGGTTACATAAAAATCCCAGAGCGTAGAATTTCTCTGAATTTAGATTAATGACGCCCGATATTTTGATAAATCCCAATAGCGATCCTTAGTAGTTTGGAAATACAATTCCCTATGCCGCAAACGGTTTCTGCCTCTCGCGTCTACACGCGTATTACAGAATAGCCACGTAACAATATTTTTCAATTAATATATTTAAATATTAAATATTACCTTTTAAGATTATCGGTAGAAATACGGACCGAGTCGGTATAAACTATCGCCTGAAATAACCCATTATCTATTGATTTTATTAAAAAATGTTTAAAGTGAAATTTGTCGTATAATATTTAAGGAGGTTCGTCGACTTTTCAATGCCTTATATTTTTTGAAATGCTTATTAAGGCGACCTTGGATGTTTTAAACGGTACTTTGTATTTTTCATATGATTGGTCGATCCAGTTCGACAAGAAAATACATACCTAGAAAAAGAAAAGCAGTACATTATTCCGCTTTTCCTTGCCTTTTATGCAGTGCGTTTGATAAATTCAATACTTTTATGCTTGCAGTGCAAAACCTTTTTTACTTTGTATGATACCTTTGTTTACGCTAGAATAAAAGCTTTTCTATTTAAACACAATATCATTAATTACCGGAACTAATGTAATAGATAGGACCAAGGTTTCAAAGTAACCGATCATAATGGTATGAGCTATATATTTTTGTCAATAAATACAAACGATGTTAAAAAATGGAGAATTAATAAATCATCTGCTCGTTAATAGAGTTTGGAGGATTCTATTATTAGAAAATACATGCAGCTGTTTCATAGAATTCATGACATAAATAATCTGTGTATACTAAGAATTTATTGCACTTTTAATTCTAGCAATTGATATAACTCGGACCTTCAGTTTCTCTGATTCAGGTGTGTGCGTACTTATTAGCTTGAATTAATCCAAAGTGGCGCTACAATTCTGAATTTTATTATTGCAAATTTCGTTTCATTAATATATAGGGTGTCTTGCTTAACTTGAGCATCTTAAGTATCAGTGGAAAACAATATCTGACTGAAAGAAGCAACAGATTTTTAAATGCAACTACGTATTTTCCAACCACCTAAAGCGACTATTACGTGATCTTGAGTACGAAAAATTCACGAAAGTAGGGCAATTAATGGAAATATTGAAATAACTATGATGATAACAGAGGAAAATTTACTTTAGCATGTGCTCGAATTAAACGATTTTCTGATTTTTCTTCTAACTTTCTCACTGGTATTAGCACGTGCAGTTTTAATACGTTCCTTCGTATTTCCAGCGTTTCCAAAGAAAGAAACGCGTAAGAACCGGTAAAGTCGGAGCAGGTTGTTGAATATCTGCGCTACGACCGATCCGACGTTGCAGGAATTATCGGGCTTGACGATCTACTGTTACATTTGGAGCCGAATATCCGTCATGTTAAAACTACCTTCGATATCTTCATGGTGTGGAAATGTTCTCTAATAGATCGACACGCTGATAGCTCAAAAAACTTACACATTGTTCACCACTGGAAGTGGCATCGATAAAAAAAATGGTCGAATAATACAATCAACAAAAGTACCGTATCATATATTTACGCTTTGTGGATGCTGATGTACGGCTTGACGAAGCCATTTCGGATTTTCAGCATACCAATAATGCGTATTATGTCTATTCAGTGGTCCATGATTGATACAAACAAACTCATCGGTAGACAGCGGACCTTTATACGAATGTAATATATCGAAATATGCAAAATACATGCAAAATGTATGCAAAATATATGCAACGAAATTTGTGTTGCAATTTAAACTACATTATGTTACAGTAGTTTTTTTCAATTATCGATTATAGCTTTTTACGCGTAAAGGAATTTTTAAAAAACCTTTGTGGTAGTTAATATCGACTTATGCGCTGCCGGTGATTGTAGTCGGGCCTCCTCCGCTATTCTAGCAACATATTTCAACTTTTAACGCGTGCGCTGCGGTATCCGTATTAAGCAGCAACATCTTTCCTTCGGAAATTGGAAAACGAATTTAAAGAACGTGCAGTACTTGCATAATTCGTTTTGGATAATTGTATTCAGGTCAACAAACGAGACTGCGTTTTCTTATTTCTACAAAGCTTCCCTACAATCGAATTTGCGATAGACCGACCGGTTTCATCTCATCGACGAACATTCAGATATAATTGTGACCAATATTTTTCCGAACGCTTTACTATTGCGACGTTTCCAAGGCAAAATTATTTTTTCTTCTTGACGAACTCGCCTCATATTTTAGATCGTTGTTTAAAGCAATAGCAGTACGTTTATCACGCTGTGTAACATTTTTCCTGCGCACACCTGTATCTCGGTGTTGTTTCATTTGCAATTTTCTATCTCATGCAATCTGCTTGTCACACATTTTGCAATAAACTTCTTCTCCCTGCGCAGTAATACAATTATTTGCCAATGCAGTAATTCAGTTAGATACCGTTACACGTAATCTTCTGACTTGGGCATCCTCTCAATATTTATATTCTCAATCGTGAGTGTTTCACTATTAACACTATCGAATGGCTCGTGTAACTGAATTATTCAAATCTCTTGCGGTATAATACCGAACTGTAAGACAATTTGCTAACCAGGAGAACATGGTACGAAACAAAGATGAAGTAATTGAAGCAGCAGGGGAAGTAGGAGCGACGCTGCTCGATGAAATTACCGATAGATAATTGTACCAGAGTAGAACTTTATTTATCCGAACTGATGACATTTACCAGATACGTGAGCTCTTATTATCCGAATCCATGCCATAAGGATTTTACCTTAGTATTTACAAATTTCAGCTTAGTTAAGTCCAGTTATATGAAAATTAACTGCGATTATAGGAATGATAAACAAGGAAGGATGGCAGAACTAGTAGACTCCTATTATCCGACTGATCCAGTTATCCAACACGGCCGTGTCGGATAAATGGAGTTTTACTATAAAATAACGGATTACTTAATCTTTCTCGCTTATCCTCGCTTAATAAATTGTCAACTAAATATGTTCATATTCAGAATCTATGTATTTATGCAAGAAATATGCACTTAAACAAAATACATGCGATATACGAAAAACTCAAAACAAGCACTATGTTTTTAGAATCTCGTAATGACGAAACAAAGAACAGCCGAAAATATCGCCCATTTTCTAGTCACTCGATTTTGCAACCTATCGATTTGGAACCTAAGTTTCCTATCGTTTTTTGGGAAGGTGGTGATGACACTTTTTGTTTTTTGGAAGACTTATAGGTGTTGTGTGAATTTTTCAACTCCAAACGATAATAAAATGCCAAAAATAAAATGACTACAACATCCTTCGTTCTTGTCGCAGCTGACGATTATTTTTTCTTAAAAGCATTAATGCAGGTTTCAACTATGCTATTACGAAATAAATAAAAGTCCTAAGACTGTTATATGCTCCCGGTTGCGATAGAACAATAGTGACGTAAAAAATGTTAACTTGTTAGTAACACAGAATCGTAATTTTAATAAAGCCGCTTAAAATGTACGTAACGAGCACACTAATATGCGCCGGTTTAACAACAGATAGGTGGCGAAGGCGGGCACACCAATATCAAGACCTGCTTTTATCTTTACTCGTAACGAGAACGTTAATGTGATGCAATATTTTGCTGTAGCAACGTTTTATCCTTCACAAATGGGCTGCGAATCAGCCGTTAAACTTATTATCCATAATCATACATCAATGATTTGTGCTTGGATGTACGTTAACGCGTAAAGTTTCGATAGGGAACAAGGATCAATCAATTTCTCTAAAAGTGCCAACATTATTAAATATGCTTGCCGCAATTAAATACTTGGCTGATTAACTCTTGGTACCGATATGTCGAATTCGATGTTTAATTTTCAATGAAATTCAAACATTAGACTTCTCTTAACATCAAGTTGCCCGAAAACTAAAATTAATTTTTGATTAAACTGTTCAAACCAATGATACTACCATCGTAACTATCGTAATTAAAGTTCTTACGATCAACAGATTTCTGTCCCATCAAAGAAGCATTAAAAGCTAATTATTCTCACGGTAAAACGATATTAATATCTCCATCGAGAAGGAGCAAGTATAATTTTAGTGAATATTCAATCGTATACGCGGTGATCCACCTAGCACCTTGAACATCTCAAATATTTCACTTATTGTTATTAGGAAAAGTGTCAGAAAAAACATTATTTAATTAGGAAAATATCAAGCAGGAAATTTATCTCGAGATTATATTTTCCGGCATTTCATTTTTATCGTCATGGCGTTATATCTGTGATGAGTGATCTATAATGGAATCATTTGGGTACATGACTTGCGTACGAAAAGTTCAGAAATGTTTGGGAATAAATGCAAATGACTTGTCTATATAACATCATTTACAGGTATAGCAAGGAGAAAAATTGACCAATGTAACGCTTTTTGTAGAAAAAGATAATTTTGGTTCGCTATTTAGAAAGATACGCTTTGGCGCGATTTGGTATCTCGCGAAAAAGAGGCAATATAAATATTAATATTTTATTATAATATTATCGTAATAGTAAGGAATTAATAGTATTAATATAAATACTAATATTTCGTACGTAACTTGTTTTTACTTAAAACGGCTGCAGTTCGTTTTGGCATACTTTAATCAAATTTGTGCATACTTCTTGAGGGATCGCATACCTTTGTTCTTCAACTCTTTCCCATAATTCATCGAGATTCCCGCAGGGGATGGAGGGACTGCCGAAGCACAGTCGGCATTTTTGCGGCTGTGTCTCGCTTGCGCCAGTTCCTTTGGCTGTGTTCATCTCACGAAAGCAAACTACGGAGTAAAGGCTACGGTTAATACCGTGGCTAATCCCTGCTTACGCGAGTCCATGGCCGTATAAACAGATCTGGGCACTCTTATACCAAAAACAGAGAAGGAATCGTCCGAAAATTGAGTCGTGAAGAACCAACATGCAACGCAGGAAAAGTCTCGTTCACGTGTACAGATATACATATCTGACTATTTGACACTATGCATATCTTAAACAGAGACAGAGGCATCCCGTTCATCTCTGTCTATCTCGCAGATCGAAACTCTTCTTGTCTTCCATGTTGATTTTTCACGATTCGATTCTCGGACGGCTTTCGCTAACGAGTGTCGAGACCTGTTTATGCGACCGCGTGAAAGTTCTTGCCAGTGACAGAGATTGCACGGATCTCGACTTGTGGTGTCACTAGTCCCATCAATGACATTGATTGGTTCCACGGGGGCCGGAATCGGGATCCGATTCCTGACTGCTTAACGTCGGTCTCGTGGGAGCAGCGACCTGTGGCCAAATGTTGGTTAGACGATCCACAAGGATTGTTGACCGCAAACGATATGCTTCCTCGATGGGTATATCTGTATGGGTGGACGTCATCGGCTTTGCAGGAAGTTGCCAGACGCAAGAGTAACCTGTCCGAAGTCTCCCTGCTGTACAATACTTGGGACTTGCAGAGGGACCCTGTCCGACCTGGAACTGGATCCGATAAAGATAGCTGTAGTCGTGTAGCTGTGGCTGTGTCTGATGAGGTTTCGTGACAGCTACGGGCACATTAACGAGCTCCTGGCGTATGTAGTTCAAACGATTCTGTCTATTCCGCGCAAAGACTAAAGCAATTCTTACGACTCGACTGAGAGTTCAGCAATGCCCAAACTCGGATGGCTCAGGGAAGATGCATATTAATTGGATTTTACCGGATACAAAAATGTCCAATCAACATGTACTTTGGAGGTAACCGCGCACCAAATCAACTCTTCGATGACTTTCGTTGTTCAACTTTGTTGGTCACCACTTCTAAGAAAACTCTACATCTGGTTTTTAGTTTTCTCAAGCACTGAAGCCATCGACAACGTATAGACAAAAGACTGGGACGAAGGCAGACCATAAACTGTAGACAGGCGACGATGGCTTCAGGGTTTTCAGTCAGAGGGTAACACTGCTAGCGTGCGGATCTGGATCAGCTTATATTATATTCTTTCTTTGTATTTACACTTCAGCATTTAAAATATATATTTTCTACCTTACAATTTATCCGCGCGTTCCTTTGTATTCACATACATCTAATAACCTCAACAAACTTTTCGTAGCTTTTCGTAATAGTTCAACGTTTCGTAGATTTTGGAGCCTACTTCTTCGCAACAGACCTTAAACTGAAATGCGACTCGAAACTATGAAGTTCGTTGCTTCATTCTATTCAGAATTTGCTGTCTCGCGTATTAAGAATAATTTTTTGTTAATAATGTTAATGTCACGTTATTTACTTTCTATTTGACCTCAATATGTAAGCATATTGTGCATTATTGTAATTGTATAGCGGCATATGCGTCAGAGGACAATTCAGGTCCTGCGTATGTTGTTCTTTTGCCTCGGAGTATCAAGCACGTTAGGATACACGTAAGGTAAGAATAAATAAACTCCGGGCAGTATAAATAAACGGACGCGATCGCGAGCGAGTCAGTTATTAACGGTTATTATACGAGTTATGCGAGTTATCTGCGAGCGATCATGCACTGTCTTTGCGAATACGTTCGTATGAGCGACTTTGGACATTGTCTATATTTATTTAATTTATTTCAAATATATTTGACGGGTTGCAACAGCAAACTCTCGCTTCCGTTTTATCAATCCTCTACACTACCACCACAATTGTAAATAATGTCAGCGTAAGAGCCAGTAAAACCTTGACATTACATTCTAAAAGAATGGTTGAGTTGCGAGCCGTAGTTCCTTTGACAAGTTTGGTTCTTGTTACGAGTAGAATATAGTGCCGGCAAAAAATTTGCACAACAAAATTCAACTTCAAGATCAATTTTAACATTCAGATACGGTAGTCACGATATATAATTTCGGAACACTGTGTACGACGATACAGGAGATTTGTAAAAGAAGCGTGTAAAGTTGACCTCGAACATGATCATTTCAAGCTCAAATTTTTTATTGCAACGTATCCTACTTGTCACGAGGAACAAAATTCTCAAAAGAACCACCGGTAGCGAATGGCCTCTGCTCCCGAAAAAAGTCAAAGTTTTAATAATTCTCGCACTAGCTTCATTCGCAGTTTTACAGTTTACAATTACGTTCGCATTCAACGAGAAGGTAGCTTACTATTTATGAAACAACGAGAAATACAGATTACAGGAATAATCGCAAATCTCTGCGTGCAGAAGATTATGTTAACCGCTTGGTGATCAAGAATTAATGCCACGACATCTGAATGCAGATCTGCCCTGCATTAACAGGCGGAAAGGAGCAGAACAGATTAATTATCGCTCTTGCTCGCGCTTACCCATTACTGGACTTGCGTAAACTAGTCGAGTGAGAATCAATCACATGACGGTGCGACAAATAAATCGAGAGAAAGGCTTACGACTTTACAAAATTCGCCGCGTTCAAGCACTCCGACCAAATGATCGTGTTACTCGACAAAGTTTTCACCGTTGAACGCTACGTAAGTTGCAGCGCGACTCACACTTTTTCGAGCTTGTGTTATTTATGAATGAAAGCAGTTTCCCAAGTTGTAGCATTCTCGATCGACAAAATGCCAGGATTTGAACTTACACAAATCCAAATGCGATGGATGAAAGATTTAACCAAGGAGGATCCACTATAAATTGTATTACTGTTCCTATGTTTTTGCCTACATTGATAAAAAGTGCAACATATTTGCGATTTTTAAGCTCACGTCTCCTAATCGAATTACGTGAAACTATGCGACGGCAGAGGCGTCGCTGCATTTATTTTGTGAATGTTGACAAAGTCGCTGACGAATTAGAATTGTTCAGCCAGTTATTGAACGAAAAATTTGGATAGGATACAGACCTGCTCCTAACGTGCGGCCTCGTTGCTCATGAAATTTGATGGCGCTGAATATTTTGCTTTGAGAGAAGAAATTATCTACAGTTGGATCGAACAAATTACGTTCGTTAAACAGTTACAACGTCCGATTTTATCCTTCAAAATCGATACGTGATCTTAGTGAGAAACTCGTAGAGACGCGAGTTTGGGGCTGTTTAAATAGACGGAAACAGAAACAGGAAAAAGGAAAAAAGAGGAAAGAAAGGAAAATACGGGATATATAATAGTGAATCTAAGGTACCTGCGTGCAGCAGTAGGTGCCATTTTCCTACATCTGAATGCGGAATATAAACGCATTGTGAACAAACTCAATTTGAAAATTATTAAAATTTTAGTACTTTTCCGGGAGAAGGGATCGTTTGCGGCCCGTGCTTCCTGTGAGACTTTTGGTCCTTGTGATCAGAAGAATATGTTGAATAAAAAAATGTTGACCTAGAAAATCAGGCTGGAGGTCAAATTTGCACAAAATTTTTTGTACAAATCTCCATCGATCCAGAGGTATAGAATCACGCTACGGTTTCCACACTTACTTTTCATGTTACAGCTACGAGAATCGGAACATCGGTCAAAAACACAAGTGAGTTATTGGATGGAATTTTAGTTGGAAACTTTCGTGAACGAACCGACTGTATCGAGAGCTACCGAAGAAAAGGGCTGGACGAACCGACGCGACATTTTAGGAAACGTGTCAGTCTTGCAATTCACTGTCAAATGCTACAGATCGAATGACAAAGGCAATTACGGAATAATCGTAAAGTGTCTTTTGCAAAGGAATGCTAGGCACGAGTAAATCTTTTCAAACTACACAGTATATTTGAATATGATATTAAAGATATACTTATAGAAAGTAGCTTTGAATAATCTTAATTAAATTATAAAAGAGAGACTCGATCTGTCGAACGGTTAGATTTAATAAGACTCGGGCGAGCAAATTCGTTTAGATATGTTCGAGGTGACGAATACGTTGATTGGATACTACGCTCGAATGCGACTCGAACACAGTCCTGCAACTGTCAGGGTATAAAGCATAATTGCTCCAAAAGGGAATTTAACCCGATTTCACTGACTGACAGAGTAACGTTCTGACATTCAATTAAAACTACCCAAGAAGACTGAACGTTCAGTTTCTTACATACGTATCCTAAAATTGCATACTTTTAGGTAGCGAAGCTTACTATGACCTTATGACCTAGTACAATATGTTGAGATGGATCATGGTCAACCCTATCCGACAGTTACATTAAACTAAGCATCGCGTTGCCACTTTATGGAAGATGCGTACGTAGCGAGTGATATTATTTTGTATAAAGTTGTCGCGCTACTTTACACATTCTAAAGTCTCACCTTTGTAGAAGTTGAAATGAGACGATTGTGATTTCTTCTTACATTTCTTGTAGTTTTATATAATTGACTACAGTTATTGCCAAATTCATGAAATGATAGCGCATAGCGCATACACAGGATTTATGAAAACCATATTACAAAAGAATTATTTAATAAATCGAACAGAATCGCTACAATTACTTTCCAGACAGTCGACTGATGCATTTCTTCCTATTCATCGTTATTCATTAATACGTTCATGCTGTAATGCACAAACATATGCGTTACTCTGCTGCTCACGATGCATCGTGACAAGTATGCATTTTTTGCATGAAAACCCGTTTATTTTCATTTTATGTTCATTTTGTTTCATTTTTAAAGTCAGATGCGATATGAAATAACGTCAGTGTTGTTATCTGGCTGCTCGCGAACGTATAATATCTGTTTCATTTTCAAATTGGTTTTATCTACACGTTAAAGAAAGCTATGGAATAAATCAAACTTGCTCGAGTCTGCTTGAATCTCTGTATCATAATTATTGAAGTGGTTACCACTTCTAAGAAAACTCTACATCTGGTCTTTTTAGTCTTCTCAAGCACTGAGACCATCGGCAGCGTATAGACAAAAGACGAAGGCAGATCATAAACAGTAAACAGGTGGCGATGGCTTCAGGGCTTTCAGTCAGGGTAACACTGCTAGCATGCGGATCAGGACCAGCTCAAATTATATTCCTTCTTTGTATTTACACTTCTGTATTAAAATATATTTTCTACCTTACAATTTATCCACGCGTTCCTTTGTTCACACATCTAATAAGCTCAACAATAATGTGAGAACTTTTACACGCCTAAATCTTGGCAGTCTGACGATCGAGGATATTGCTACTGGAAATTGTGTTCTAATTTTCACACGGTGAACCTTATAACGTACACCTTCTTCGCGTATTATTTTCTCACTGCTTCGTGTGAAACCCCTACTGGATAAACTGTTCTTTGCAATACATCGATGGATAAATACGCACTCAAATACGCAATACGTGCAATAGAATGCTCGAGGTCAATTTTGTGGTCAACTTTTTCAACAGGTCTCCGCAAATCCGAATGTGTAAGATTACCTCCCAAAGCCATAAGATGACAGATATTTTCTTAGCACACTGTTATCATCCAGTTTTGCCACATACAATTTTGTTATTGTCATGCTTGACTTTGTTCATTGTAAAGTCAAATTTACACACTCCACTTGCGAAATAGTACGAAGAAATCATAGTGACTTGTACTCCTTATGATATCATGATGCCACATAATATACAATACAATACAATAAGTCGCGAGCAAATCACTTGTTAATTGCTTTAAAGAATTGGGGACCAGAGATCTATTATTTCGTCGAAGTTAGATTATTAAACTTAAGTTCTTTCATTGAAGACATCGATGGACGCTGCGTTCCAGAAACCGCCAATCACACTTGGCAAAGCATAATAGTAATTTGCAATAACAAATACTTAAGAATGCCTGATATTGTTAAACATAGGGTTCAATTTACAATTATGTAAATATTACTTCTTGAAATTGACTTCTTAATCAATTTTAACAAACTTCGGTAAAATCATGTAATAAATCTTTTTATTTATCGTAATAGTCAATACACAAATAAACACTGTATATATGTCGTGACAGAAATAAAGACAGAGTTCATATTTCTAGAACAGTCATATTTATGATAACATAAAAGCTACCGTATATACAATAATATAATTTTGCATGTGAAAAACATTTCTTTCCTTTCCATAAATCCCATGATATTCAATTTTTATTGCTGTAATCTGTGTTATTGTTTATATGTCTGTATTTATCTGTGAAAATTCTCGCTATTCAAATGAATATAGACAGAACGAAGCGATGAAACCACATTGTAGCAATAACAATGTGATAGAATAACAGTTTTATATTGCGAATAAAAACAGTAACACGGAGCAAAAATGAGTAAATATAGGAATTAAATTTGCTATTGATCAGCAAAAGTAATTACTTATTCCAATGGTTGGCTTTAGCAAACTGGTTCGACTAAGCAATTAATTACCTAATGAATCACAATAGCATAGAAATTATTAGTTTGACGTCAGTAATTTCTGCACATAACCAATACATATTTGGTCAGACAACATAACGTGGCTGTGTGACTGCAAATGAAAGGTTCTATTGTTTCTGTTCAATATTGCGCGTATTATATATTAGTATATAATTATAATTACGTAATACAAATGTGAATAAAATATTTGGGATTCTCCTTCTTCGAAGAAAGATACCAAGTTGCAAAATTGTATTTCTCATGATTTGTACCAATTTATATTTTTAACGAACGTATATACGTACGTGACATTCTACGAAACATGAATTAACTCACATTTTCATAAACATTCATAGAACAATGGTATACTTTAATAACATGTGAAATGTAAGGTAGAAGTGTTAGAAATATTTGTAGACTACTTTGTTTTAGAATAATAAAATAAGGATTAAAATATTTAATTTTTTGATTCGTTAAATTTAAATTTATTGTTACTCGTATCGATTCATAAAGTCATAAAGGTATGTTTTATCAATTCTGCAGAATATACACCATGATAACATATTTCAAATAATTCGTCAACAAATTATTATTACAATCAATTTTTAATTAAATAGTAGATAATAAAAAAAATATGGAATACAATTTTTTCACAGAACGCTTTGTTTCAGAGAAAAATAAAATTGAAAATTTACCATACGCGTGTATTAAGCCAATTCCCAACCGAACATTTTCAAACTCTATTATTTTCAAAATGGGACCTTAAAAGCTAAAAAGCTTTATTTCACATATTCAACTTGTTTTTGTATGTAGCATCAGCTCCTAGTCGGATGCCCACGTTATGCGGGACACCCTGTAGAACCATGACATGTATCTGTTTCTTCTCATATTTTGTTGAGAATAATATAGCGGATCCAATAATAAGAATATTATTTTGTTCAACACACTACAATGGAGAATTATGCAAATGGAGGATATTTTAAGAAGTTTTAACGTCCTAATATACATACATGAATTAATATGCAATTTTAATAACTTTTAGATTTAAACATTCTCAGATTGGATAGCTGGAAAATGACTAACACTATTAGAATAATTATATTAGCACCGTTGAATCCGTCCTTTTATTTTTTGGAAGAATACAGAAAAAATATAAGCTCCTATTTTCAAAATATCAATCATTTCGAAATTTTATGAAAGACAAGAAAGAACTGTGGCATACCCAAACAAACGTAAAGTGAGGATCAAGTGCACCCTAATCATGTAAATGCGGGCTCTGATTGACCCAACTTGGCACTGAGCGATCAATCGAGCGAGCAGTGCAGTAAAAAGTGCAATAAAAAGCTGCCCATAGTCCGCGCATCTTGGGAGAAAGACACAAATTCTCCACAAACAAGGGGTAGAGAAAAAAGAAGAAATAGCGCAGGTCAACTAAACATACACCGATCTCAACCACCTGTAGAACAATTCTGACATTAAGCGAGCAAACAAACTTGTCCATGTACGATAACACGTGGCACCACAATGCCATCATATTTCCACTAACTTCTTTCCTTTGAATATTTCACCACGTTCTACACAATTCTTACATACATACATAAATATCTGATATATCGATAATTCGACAGACTTTGAAGATTTGCTCGCAATTTAGGAAGAAAGTACAGAATCCTAAATAAATATATTTGATATTCACACATGTACAATAAAGTATTTGTTCCGCCTTCAGAAACAGGAGGCGTGAAGATTTTCGTAGATAAGTTTATGACACGCTTTCGCAGACAAGAAACTATTTTTGAGATACAAAATTAGCATTCAGGACGATTTCTTTCAGTACTTGTATAGATGCTTTTCAGCATTGATGCCGTTCTCAGTCACTGAGCGTGTCATAAACACGGTGACCTCTGAAGGACCATTAGCGACGCGTAATCAAGGGCCACCCACAGCAATTTCCGCGACCCTTACCTAATTGATTGGAAGCCTCATGTTTGTCCGCACATCGCTTAGCCCCTTTTCGCCAAGGACGCTCTTGAGGCGCACGGAAGTGCGTGAGTAATGCTAACGAGCATGCTGATTGGATTTTTCTTGCGTGCGCTGAAAGCCAATAAGTACGCGTACCTTCAGAACTTGCGCTGAAACCCAATAAACACGCGTACCTTTTGGAACTTGTGATGAACCTTGTTGGACGCTCATCCCACTCTAGCAAGACAGTCTCATCAAGAGCTTCGTAAGCATTTCTCAGCAATTGGTGAAAACAGTCTCGGTTGAATCTACGCTCAGACACATCTCACGGCAGCAGGAGAAAAAAATATCATTTTGTGCGATCGAATCGATCAGTCGAGTCTTGTTCGAGCTTTTCAACCGTGAATAAAGAATCCAAACACAACCATGGAACATGACTCGTTTGATCCAAGTATAGTTGATGTAAGTATTCGTTCGTATCGTCTCAGCATTTGAAAACTTCTCGCTCGGAGGAACGCTTCTTCGTGTCATTGACAGTTCATCAGTCGAAACACTCACTATTCTCGCTAGTATAATAAATCACTTGCTCAAAGTCAATTAGATGCATAACGGATATTTGTTGGGGCCAGAAGGCAGCTCGGCTCGACAGTTTCTTTAGCAATTTCTTCTGACCTTGTATAGCGCACTACACGTGCCATTCCTACCTGAAGGACCACTTAATTTCCGACGTTATCGAGAACATTGTGCTAATTGAGTCTACCGAGCGAGACTCATTCAACTTTAAACTGTAACAAAGTTTATCGAACCGATTATATCTGAATTTTACTCCAAGTTGTGTCAACTATCGGCTTATTTCTTTAAAAACCAAACAACCTACCAAAGATTTCGCGACTCTCTCCCGGGAATCCATGCCTTCTGCAGCGGAGGTGAAATGATTCCAGAAATCATCAAAGTTTCTTTCGAGTCCGGACAATCGACGCAAGTATATAACGTCAGTTCGAACTGTCTGATTCGTAAGACAGCTGTGTATGGTAAAGAAAGAAGCGACTTTTCTACGTCCCCAGTCTATATCGTCAACAGAGTCTAAACATCGCAACTGTGGTACAAATCGTGTTAGAGGTAAAAAAAAAAAAAAATCGTTAACGATATCAGAATATTCCTATAAAAAATACAGGACATGTATCTATATATTTCTACAATATAATGAGAAGAAACAAATAAAAAGAAATAAAGAATACATTGCTACAATTATAGAAGCTCTCGCTATTTGTATAAGCGGGATCTTAAACGTAATAAGAAGGTACTTAACGGAAATGTTAGCATCTGCCTGGAATTTAAAATGTCATCGTATAAAGTTAGATGTCAAATGACTAGATGGTACTGGCGGTTTAATTGTAATTCGGGGATGTAACAATACACCCCGTAACGAAGGCCTGATGAAGCTTAAGTCGATAGTTACCAAGGGTTAGCGTATCCTCGAATTTCGTGTTGTTGTAAACGTTTATTGGCAACGTACTTGTACGAGAGCGGAACGAGCTAATGTGGCTTCTGGGAGATTTTATCTTACTTGTAGACGGTCCGAATGAACCAGCCAACTCACCGCGCTTGCTTATGCGAGCGCATGTAACACGTGCAGCATGTGCGCTACACATACCAGGATCGGTTGTACCGGTCTGGCTCGCTTTACGTTTAGTACCCAGACTAGACAGAGGAACACAATGTTGAGAAACGTCGGCATAAAACTGTACAACGAGCTACGTAAGGAGCCACGTTGTTTCTCAGCCAAGGCGAGATGGCTTTTTATATTGTTTATAATGTTCACTGTGTAAAATATGAATTAATTTAAATCAAGGCTTCCGTTTACAATTTTCCTCTTCATTTTTCTTAAAGTCACGTTTATAACAACTTCACTAAATATATTATATAAAGCATTTTATTGTTATTACATTAAATTAAGAATGTTAAACATTGAAGGAATTTCATTTTTATATAATATATTTAAAAAATAAAAAATTTGTTAAAATTCAAATATTTATTTAAAACATTTAAAACATATCTTTGTATAAGGAATGCTGAATTGAGTATCTAAATTCTAGATTTAATCGCTAAACGAATTAAATAATATATATTGAATATGTTAAACGGATTAGTCAGCGAAACAGTGTAGAAATGGGAAGCAAGTATTTAACCTATGAATTCGTAATGTGGCCAAGTATTCCATTAGATACGTAGCGGCACTAGACAACAAAACTTTCCAATGGTTTCGTCGGTACAAGTATATCAGCGAAGCGTAAGTGTCGACAGGCCTAATGAGCCGTCGATATCCCTACGGTCCTTCCACCAAATATTTGGAAGAAAGCATACGTGGCAACTGTAACATCAACCACATCAGAGACCAGGCCGCACGCCGAGGGCAAGATGACAACCAGATGTCTACACATCCTTGCCGCGTACCCTCAATATTCTTAAGGACCCACCATAAAAACAAGCATCTTTTATTTGAAGCGTTCTTTATATTTTTGCCTACTACGGAAAGATACGGGAAAGTTAGTTCTCTCACGTTCGGTATCTTCCGTTAGCAACCTTCTCTCAAGGGCGGTTAGCACCCTTCCTCGCCCACCAACCTAGAAAATCAGCCAATTGACAGCGAAGTCTATTTCCCCCACTCTCCTAATGAAAAGTTGTCCTTAACAAGTCAACTCTTTTCGTGTCCTTAGACCCACCCATCACTAGCTTTCCTCCGCCACAACATCGTCACTAAACTTTACTGATTTTCCAACATTCGAACAGTCAACATCTTTTCTACCCTTAGATCAGTTGCCTACTTAATTTGTTAGAGTAAAGTGTAATTTTATACTTGCCAATTCAGTGTATACCCAATTGTGATTATTAAGTGCATAATAAAGTGCAATAAGAGAGAAAGTTAATAGTTGTGTTTCGGCTCAACCTTCTTATCTTTTTTATAATCTGAGTTGTGACTTGTGATTTTACGTGACACAACGGTCGCGGGCACCTAACGAACGCGTGCGTAGTGGGAATATTGAGGGGCGACAAAAAGGAACGAACCGGATCAGGAAAACAGTTGAATTGTAACCGAGAAGTGAGAATCGAAAGTTGTACGTAAAGAGTCGAAAGCGAGAATTGTTAATAAATGTACTGTTAAACACCGCCAAGTATTTCTTTGGCACCCTGCGCGTCCTACACCTCAGATTTATAAATGAAAATTTTCAATTTCCAGGTGTGATTCCTTTACCACTATTCTCTTTTTTCTCGTTACTTTGTTGCAAACATTATTTGTGTCATTCATTATTCAAACGAATATAAATTTATTTAATTTCATATTTTATACTTTTAATGTTATTTAATATTGAATACTTTAGATGCATGCATTTATAATTATTGAATACGTTAGAATAATTATTAAGGTACGATGTTGAAATAAAGAGCTATATGCGAGCAGTCATCGGTGTGCATCAAGTTAATTCGTTGAAAATAATTATAATCGATTAAAATGCAATGTCCAGAAGCATGAATACAAAACTGTACGTCGTGTTACGGTCAAGTTGTGTTCTGTTCTATGCATTTGATTCCAGGCGCATGTGGTATACAACACGGAATATTTATACCATGTATATGTAATTAAATGTCTCATCTGGTTTACATATATTTATGAATTACACGTACAAGTTGATAAATGTATATTCTAATTTTTTAAATAACTTCCATTTACATATGATTAAATAAATTACAAACGAATGTATAATTATAAGAACAGAAAGGTGTATTATCCATTTAGTCTTTAAGACATATATCTTTAAGTACATATATCAAAAAATTAGTCGAAAGTTATACACATAAAAAATTATTAGGGAGATTTTCTCTATCGTAATACGTGCGTCCGCTTCAAGAGTATTTACTTCATCGGCTTTGCTTCTATTATCTGATAGAATTACATATTCACGACATCCATAATATTCGCTAATACTTCATGTCGAAGAGTAATAAAATGGAACGCAGATTAAAACGTGAATGTATAATAGTGCGCACTTCATTTATGGACCAGAAGAATCATTTTATATTTTGTAAATTGAATTCTTAATGCTATAAATGAAACGTCGTATATGCATATGTTGTAGGTTAATTAGCGTATCTTACTCGAAACGACTTTGATTGCGAAATTTTAGTAATTACATGGATCAGGAACTGATCCATTTCAAGTACGTTGTTATGATTTGAAATAATTTTACTTGTTCATATAACATATTCAGTTTTCGAGATTATTGGGAAAAATATTTTTGACACTTTTTACTTCGCCGTGGATTAACTTTGCGATAGATTTATGTTCTATTGGCCGCAGTCGACGGTTGTCTCTCTCCTTCCGTCTGCGACCTGTCGTAATCGCGGGTAGCTCGGATAGAGTCAGAGTTGCCAGACGGTCCCTACGTAGGGACGTGTTATGACATGGTAGAGAGTTATGGAGTAGCAGTGGGCAAACCTTGGAGTAACGTCGATTGGCGTTGGCATAGCAACTGTAAACACATTGACGCTTACTCTTGTGGTGTGGTTAGACTTGTGAGCCAAGCGGCTTCCTAGAGTACGGTAGAGACATGAAAGGACATGTAATGACGTCACTCGGTCCCTACCGCGTAGGGCCGAGAGCAGCTCTGGATAGGACCCTGGCTGTCCAGGAGACAGCGATCTGGATTGGGATCGTATGATCTCGGAACGCCGCAGGACGTGTCTTGAGGGACAGGAAAGACACTTTTCCGAGCACGAACCGAACTGCGTGACGCATGGTGGAGACACCGTTGCAAGTCCCTAACTGTCGTCCCTGGGCTTCGCGTGAAAAAAGATTTTAATCAGTGCATACGCGTCAATCCAAAACTTTATTTCGGTACGATTGACGTGTATACTCGTCGTGTAAGATAAAAAGTTACCATTTACTATAGGAACTCAACATTTCAGTAAAAAGTAATATAAATGATATTTAGTGTTTCCTTTATACTTGCAGTAAATCTAATTATTTGATTATTCTCTTTGATACGTATATCGCCTATTGTCCGAGCTATTTTGTGCTTTATACCAGCTTGTAGAACATTATATTAATTGCGCCATCAAAAGCAAATCCACTTCGAAGATGTGCCTGCCACTTTGTGTACCTTGCTTTTTAAAATACACTAGAATCAACTGAATTTCTTAAATTTGTCTTGCTTATGAATTTTATTTTTTGGCAATTTTCAACTTTTTAGTAACGATGCCTTTTTCATCAAATTCAATAAATTGTTAATTTTTTATCGAACAAAAATGTTAATCCTTCCTCGTTTTGCTTTTTCCCAGCGTTCGACGTGCATACTCGTCATTGTTTTACCAGCGCAGCCCGCAAGGAATTTTTGAAACTAAACTTCGCGGTTAACAGGTTAACATGTATGAAAAAATAGTGCAGAAACCTGCATTTTGTTGTTTGGAATAAAAGTTGTAGATATTAGAAACGTCTACAACGTGCGACGTTACACGGTGACGAGAAGCATAAAGAGAATAACGAACTACGATCGATTTAGTCCGAACCGAATTAAGCACCTTTATTGCGAATCGATTGATTATACGTTATGAAGTTGTAGAGTGGTAGGAGGAAATGGAATGTCCGTTAATGCGCGGTGGATAATCGTTACATCCCTCTCCTTAAAGCGAACGTAGTACTCCAAAATTTATAACTAATAACTAATGCAACTAATCGCTGTCGTTGAGCCTAAATCGTAATTCGTTTGATCGGCGTTCCAACGCAGAAGACCCATATACGAATTATTTCGCCGTATATCTTCTCTAATAGGAGAGGGGCGTGAGAGGTACAAAAGATTTTGAAAATACCGCGTTTAGAAAGAATTATGGCTATTACAACTGCAATGGCGATATATCCCGCAATCTGCATAGTTATCTATCCAATCTCCAGCCAGGTTTTGGCTCGGTAGTTGGTTTTCAGTCTAGCGAGAGAGCCGTTAATTTGATCCAGGTCTCTGCTGTAGTAGCCCTTTAAAGGTGTCCAGCGTAAAGCAGTTGGGAAGTTGGGGGAATAGTCTCTGGATTAGTCGCTCCTCTTCCATGTTGCAATGGTAAGTTAAGTTATGGAAGCGTGTTTCATAGGTAACGGATGAACTATTCGTTGGTATAGTCGTAGCTATGGTTAATAGCGGTGGATAAGATACGATTGTTTTCTAACACTATTACTCCAGTACTGGTGAGTTTTTCGCGTTCTCCTTTCTAATTGAATTTCACAGTAAGTGTTGAAGTGATCACCACTTCAAAGAAAACTCTACATCTGGTCTTTTTAGTTTTCTCAAGCACTGAAACCATCGACAGCGTATAGACAAAAGATTGGGACGAAGGCAAACCATAAACTGTAAACAGGCGACGATGGCTTCAGGGATTTCAGTCTGGATTAGCTCATATTGTATTCCTTCTTTGTATTTACACTTCAGTATTTAAAATATATTTTTTCTACCTTACAATTTGTCCACGCGTTTCTTTGTATTCACATACATCTAATAACCTTAACAGATCTATTTGTGGCTTGCTGTGTTCGTTGATGTAATATAATTCTAGTTTAACGTTACAAGTGTTATCACACAATTCAGTAGTTTTATATAACACAATCTTGACTTCGTTTAGATCTTCTCGTGAAATATCGATGATGATTAGTGTCCACTCATCATTCCGGTAGCAAGTCGTCGTATGGTTGATCGTTTTCTGCATCTCGTCATCTGCATCTCTTCTCCTGGCTCTATGGGTGTCTGGAATAACGATTTCTTCTCGTGCTGGTATTTGAGTCAGCTCATTGCATTAACAATTCTGACACCCTTCGATGTATTTGACGACGTCTTGTTCCATGTTTATCCATAACAGCTTTTCTTTGACTTTTTCAATGGTCTCGTTTCGACCCACGTGTCTTCCTGCGTCTTCGCGTTCAGTAGATGGTTCGTCCCCGCATGGATTTTCTGTGTACCGAATGCGTAGGTCTGGCTAAGGAGAGAAAATGCATCGCGATGATGCTATATCGAACCGACGCTTCGTGGACAGTGGACCCAAGTGTAACGCGTTAAGTTTGGTCACTGCCACTTTATCATATTTCGGATAAAATTACCATGTTTCGTCGACCGTTCGCGGAGAGACGCGATCGCGAGATAGCGCGTCAACGGGAGTCGTAAATTCCCGTTACGATTTGATAATCGACGCCACGAAGTGATCGACCCCCTTACTTCTGTTAGGACAATAAGGGTAGTTAAACTGAGATATAGTGAATTAACACATATAAAATCCGGTTTATTCCAACAACTTGATATAGAAGATAATTACACTGTTACACGCGCACAAGGTATGTGAATGATTGAATTAAGGGTAGAAACCCATTACAGATATATGTTGACTGTTCTGACGGCGAAGAAAAATGCTAATAACTGCTAATAAATGCTAATTTTTTCTATTTCTTGAGAGGTGCTTTTAAACGTGCTAGAAAAATGTTCCCTTCATAAGGAGGTACAAAAATGGCCATTTTTAACATCCTCTTTTCTTTTACAAAAATATATTTATTTTATGTATTATTTCTTTGCACTGTACAAACTACTTAAAATAATACGTAATAATAAATACTGATATTCTGGAATATTTTGCTAGTTTCTAGAAAACTCGACTTTCGACTTGAAAGCCACCGGCTTCGATTATCTCGAAGCATCTTCGATGAAGCTAGACAAAATTCCTGAAAGCGCTCGAACAGTCGATGTTTTGCTCCTTCGCAAATTCCTTTGAGATTACCAAATATCTCAAGAAACAAAGTATATTATTCTGCTTCGTAAAAAGCGGCATAGAATCAAACTGCTATAGAATATTTGAAATATTTGCGAAGAGATATTGTTATCAAAGGAACATTCTCTGAAGATCAATTTAAGAAGCTCTATGAATTTGATGCATTATTAAAATATTATTTCTTCCATATTTAATTCTTTTAAAACACTAATTTAATTTGTGAATACAGTCTACAGAGTAAATGTATATTAAAATTTCCAAGTGACTGCATAATTTAAAGAAAGAATATAAATTGAATCAAAATTCGTGTTAACAATGAGTGTTTTAATTGTGTATAAATATTTGCAATTATTGCTCACGATAAAATCAGCTATAGATACGAATAATAATCAAGTAAGTAAACTATATGAAAACGTATCTTAAAAGTATAATCGTCATTATGTAATGAGATAATGTCAGATTTACTCGTAGTAAAATTTTTGAAGCATTGAAGCAAAAGCGAAGTAATTGACATTTTCTCTGAATAAGTTTGTAGTAATCTATTTTAGTAAGTTGTATTAATCATAGGAAAATGGAGAGAAAAGGATGAAAAAGGTTGATACGTATCCTGTTTGACCTTGCTTCCAAAGCTATTTTTGTGTGCCGATTGTCCGCAACTGCTTACTTTCGCTGTTTTCTTTTAAATGTGTAAGTCGTGCACGACCTATTATTGCCTGGCCTGCTGTTTCCCGCATTTAAATCCATTCAACTTTTATTTCTGGTGTCACTTGAAAACAATTCTGCATTAAAGCACACAATAAGGTTACCAACAGATTCAACAAATACCTGGGATTGTTGAAAAATTGCGAAATTCTTTGATACAACCGGAAGCGGTCATTTTTAATAGCTTTTGCGAAGACAAGCAGTTACGGATTATTGAAATACTAAAATGGCTATGATTTTTAAACAAGATTAGATAGGACGAACCTTTTGTATTGTTTTTGCGCTAATAAATAATCGTGTGAATGGTAAATTCGATATTTTTAATGAACGATGCTGAATTAAACAGCTCCGCGCCATTGACAAATAGTACGTTTGTGCAATGTAATGTATTACATATGGCTATTTGTTTACTATCACGACGTAAAGTACATGGTCGCTTTGGGCGTTCGTCCAACTCCAAAACTATCATGGATTCCTAAAGGCGCTCGAAGAGTCGATGGATATATATCGGATATTTCTCCAAACAATGGTCTCCCAGAAAGCCATTGATCGACCCTCTTGTTCGCATAGTTCACGAATAATCGACGCGCTTAGCACTGACAATTATTTCGAATCTAGGAAAAGTTTCTCGCAGCCTGGAAATTCCGTGAGAGTCGAGTCGCTGCTTTCCGAGAAGAAAGAAAACTTTTCATTTTCTTTCGGTCGAACTCCTTCACATACTATATAGGCCATTAACACGGAATTTTCTTGATTGGGAAATTACCAACATAATTTTATAGATTGGAATTTTATGGCGCGATCATTGTACTCCTTTGCGTTATGTTGCAAGATTGCAACCCAACAAGAAATTCGATTTACGGAAATTTCGTTTTTCAGCTTCTTTACTGACAGGTAAATTGGTTAATTAACTAAATCATCCGGGCTGCGAATCTTTTGATCTGAATGTGTTTTTTCGGGAGCATCTTAAGTCGTTGAAGCTGCAAATTTTCTCGGTTTGAAAATTCGGTCTTGCGAACATTTTGCCATATAAGGCCGTACTTGGCTTTGCGAAGTGGCGATATCGTAATTAATAGAGAGGAAAAATATAAAAGTATGCTGGATACCATCCCATATTTCGTATTCAGGGAAACGAATGTGGCGGCACTCGACAGCAAAATACAGCCACTTGACACCAACTAGTGTCGGACGACGGCAGCGCAGTGGTTAGCGCCTTAGGTTACGAACGTTCGGAACCCGGGTTTAAATCTCGGCGACCGGAGTCCGACTTTTCTTCCGCGGCATCAAAAATGAGAAGAAAAATACAGCAGTAGTACACCCGAAGCAGAACCTGTCTCATCCTGTCTCACCCTAAACACTAGCAGTATAGCGCACTATCACCACAACTAACTAATACAAGGCTTAGCGTACTAAAAAGAAAAGACTACACAATATCACCTGAAATTGGTGACCTCGATGTGATCGACAGCGAAAAGAGGTGTGTGTGTGTGACTGTGATAGCGCTACCAGAGACTTCCATCATCGTGAATCTAAGACTCTGTGGTAAGCTGGAACTACACTGCTACGACGAACACGGAGCGGCCCTTCCATCTTCAACAAACCTCGATGCCTCACCTCCGCCGACCCACGCAAGCAGGTGACAGGATACGAGACGATGACCGAGCCAGGAGTGATGTAGCCAGTGCAAAGTCCATGGACATCATCTCTGCTCCACACGTCCGAAGAGGAACAGAGGCCTTACAACCGTACGCGGAACGCCCCGCTCCGTACCAACAGGTATCCACCGTCATATCGAATACTTCGCGCAACATCTGCACGGGTTTAACAACAAACAGCTTTACAACACGTAAAAGAAAAAACGTTATCACTGGTAAGGAGGTACTGTGGCGGCACTCGACAATAAAATACACAGCCACTCGACAATAAAATACACAGCCACTCGACACTAACTAGTGTCGGACGACGGCAGCGCAGTGGTTAGCGCCTTAAGTTACGAACGTTCGGAACCCCGGGTTCAAATCCCGGCGACCTGATTTCGATTTTTCTTCCGTGGCATCAGAAATGAGAGCGCCATCAACACAACTACACACCTCACGAACAAGTAGATGATGCTAACATCAGGGAACATAATAAAACGATGTACTACGTCGCATTCAATGGTATAAAAGTTACTTAAATACTTTCATAAAAAAGTATCCTATGGAAAATTCTAGCTACAAGATATACTCTAAAATATGGAGAAAAAGTATTTTTCTAAGCACGATTAATCGAACAGATCACTTGGCAATTTTCATTATCGTCTCAATCGTATCTATTGAACAATTATGAACATCCTACCTGTGAACAATACAAAGTACCGTTAGCTATCAAGTTCATTATATTATACTGGAGTGTAAAAGCTATGATCACAAGATAAAAAGCGCCAAACCGCCTAATGGTATAACCAAATTGTTGAATCTACCAAACTATCCTGAATTCCTGAGACCTATAAACTTATATCTGAAACTATAGATTGTTAAATGTTCTGTGTTACTAATGAGATCTCTGCTGTTCTGTAAAAGCTGATTTGTAAAAGTCCGCGTGAGATCGTGACGATACAGAATGCCAATTTCGCTGGTTACCATGCTCTCTGGATGATAGCAAAGTAACTAACCCCTAGAAAATAATCCAAATCTAATCCAATACTCGCGATTCAAACGCGTACAGAGTAAGCCATTCAATTGAAAATACCAAATTTTAGAGAAAGTATCGTCCAAATTTATTTCCCGAAGAACGAATCTCATTTGCGAATTCGCCGATATCAAAAATCCCCTTAAAAAAGTTATTTTAGTCAAACACTTTGCAATTCGGATATTATACTAAAGTCACTAATTGTTTTCGATATAATTCTTCTTTTGGATTTTGGAATAAAATTAGCTTGTTTGAACGTTGAAATGTCTTATTCTTCGAAAAAAAGCGAGGCGTAGATTTAGAAACAGATACGATATTCTCGGTTATTATAATAATCAGAGAATATGGTGTAAAAGGAAAATAATAATAGTAAATAATAATGATAAGGCGAGGTGTTAAAAGTTTCATATAAAAAGGGAGGAATGGATATAGTGCCTCAGATGGATATTAAATTAAATGTACAGATGAAAGGAGACCGGAGCAGAGATCGCGCAAGTGTATTTATAGAGGATACGCGCAACTAATTAACGGTACCTCTTAATCCTACGGTACGCAGCTTCTTCAAGTCAGAATTGTAAAGTTGCCGAAACATTACCGTTAACTCGTTTAAGTTATTAATTTATACGTATATATTATCGCAAAATGAGAATGTAAAGTGAGCAGTTCGCACTAAGGTTTGGGTATACATATAGATATAAATTAAATTTGTTATAAAACACAACTGCGAGATATAACTTTAAAGAAATGACATTGCATACTAAAAGAGAATTAGTAATTTATACGATGCCAAGAATGTAGTGTAACGTGATCTGCATGAAAAGTTAGAAATTATTTTCTGGAAAACTATCGGAGGCAACTTTAAAAGACCGTTTCAGACTTTTAATGATTCGCTATACTCTTCAGCCCGCTTCGTGAAATAAACGGGATAATACTGTTATCCTCGTCTTCGGAACCAAAGGAAATGCTATTTTTTTTTTCTTTTTTCTTTTTGTAAATGGAGAGAAAAAAGCAATGTTTCTTTCAAAAACTGTTTGTTTTCGCTTGTAGATAATTGATGCTTGGTTAATATTGGATAGTAAAAAAAGAAAAAGTTGAAAGGTTTTGCTCTTATATGATCGTACTTTTTTTTGTATGCTTAAGAAATATATATGTCGGGGTAACGTTGTAAGTCGTGGCGTGTAATGAATGTTTCTACGAGTTGGCCATCGTTGTTGTATACCAGATGATATTTATTGAAGCGAATGTATTACAAAGGTTAATAACTGATATCGGTGAGTGAATAATTGAGATGTCGATGACGATGAGTTTAGATTCGATAACGAATATACGGTCAACGGGATGACGATTGCGATTTGGAACTCGACGTACGTGTTCACTGGACTAGTCGAACTTATCGGATTGAACCCCAGTCCAAGTGGAACTGCCCTTATATACTCCTCTCCGTACCTCTCTGTATCCCTTGGGTCAATCTTTGTTTTTAAGGAGAGTTATTTAATTACTCTATACCTCTGTTAGGTACACGTCCCTCCCGTGACCGTGGCTACGTTCAGTGACCCGTTATGTCACTTCGAGCCCAAGCCCACTGTCATAAACCTCGGGCAAACATGATTGTATTGAATCATAAACAGCTATTTCTCATTTTTGTTACTTAGGTACGGCTATAATAAAAAGTCTGGACTAAAGTATTGGGGACCTTCCCAAAAATTCCAAAAGAAAGGTCCCGATGTCCTTTCATCTACGACATATAAATAGTCTCATGAGCGTTATTGTTCATTATGAAAATAGAAACAATATAAAAGTAAAAGTTAATGATTTCCGAAAAGAGCTACTAATATGAGATCCTGTTTGAAATTGAGACTAAAATCTAAAATCATAATGTAGAAGGTCACGCATTTTCTTGCCCTTTTAAGGCAAATAGCCCCATAATATTCATAGACTCATCTCCAGCAGATGTAAAACAACGTTAATATAATATAAAACTTACTGCAGATGAATTATGAATATTTGTATTACGTTTGCCTTTATCGTGTAGTTTCTGTTAATATTTCTTTATCCTATAATAAACTTACAATTTGTTTGTACAAACAGTAAGTAAATTATTGTATCCATTTGATCGAAGTACGTAGATATCGTTCCATTGTAGTGCGCCTGGGTTTGAGTTTGTTGCTAGCAAAATTACGTTATCGTGTAGTGGTCGAGTCATCTGGACGTGCTTTCTGCAATCCTCGAGGTGAATGTAAGGTGTACAGGTTGCTTGCTAGGTTATCTAGGGCTGGAGAAACCAGGGAGTCGCAGGAGAGGTTTAGTTTTCGTGGACGAGTCCGGCGCAAAATCGAGGAGTCACTGGATTCAAAAGGTTTCTTCTGGATCGAGACGTAGCAACGAACCTGATGCTAAATCGGGGAGTCGTAGGAAATAATAGCAAGACCTCGTATCTTTGACTGATAAAAGTCGGGACAACTGGAGCCGTAAAGTCGTATCGCGTGGATACGTTCAGCTGTATCGTACAGAATTGCAGGATTCAACGTTAGACTTTGACAATTACG
Source organism: Bombus hortorum (assembly GCA_905332935.1). Taxonomy (NCBI): domain Eukaryota; kingdom Metazoa; phylum Arthropoda; class Insecta; order Hymenoptera; family Apidae; genus Bombus; species Bombus hortorum. The sequence continues at coordinate 5,000,878 of HG995204.1, forward strand.
CTCGAATTTATATACATGTACATGTACACTTATATACACACAAATATACATTGCAATGAACTGAGCGTGTTGGAGGAACAAATGAGTGCGATTGTGTGTTATCTCGGTATTTTGCTGTACTGGCAATCCGGGAACTAGGAGCACCTTCTGGAAACGTCGAACAGAATTTAGACCGTCTCGCGGATTCTGAAGCGTTAACGTTGATCGAAAGGGAACTTTAACCCGATCTCGCTATATTAGCTGTTAACGCGAAGCAATACGACGCAGCAACGTAATTCTTCTGCTGCTTGTATACTCTGAAAATGTCGAAATTCTATGATGGAGTTGGTTCAAGGAATTTCTCGTACGCAAGATTTTCGAAAACGGTACCTTTCAGATGTTTATCAGGTTATGTCTCGTTGTTTAGATATGTGTTTTAGAATAAAGGCGTTGCTGTTTCCGCTACAAAGCATTGAAAAAGTACAGCCGGGGGTCGGACGTTCTCCATCTGTAACGTGTTTCATGATTTATGACTGAGATCTTTCCGGCGGTCACGCGATGCTCTTTATATCGGTCTTTGGTGTGTGTTTTGAGACAGCGGCTAGCAACAGATGTAGGGTTTTGCTAACCTGGCGGAATCCTACTTAAGGCAGCGCTTTCAAACCAAGTTAGAAATGTGTCGACGACGATACTGCGATATGAGGTCAGTGATTTCTCTGGGCCACGCATGGCAGTACTACAAGTTTGATCAGACTGGAATTTGATATTGGAACGATACGTATGACAATGTATGTGATTTTACGAGAGCGATAGGTTGTTGTGTAACGCAAATACAATGTATATTACATACGAATAAAAGCTTTGTTTCAGATGAAAAAGCTGATGCAAATAACAAATTCTTTAAAACATATCGTATCACATCGAAATCTTCGATTAAATCTTTAACTGGCACATTGATACGTTTTGAACATATTTTTTACTTTGTGTAGTTGAAATAATAATTATATGTCTAAATTGGATTATTTTCTAAAAGCAAAATAACACATCATTGATTTAAAAATAGAAAATGTTTCTGGTGACAGACATATGTATGCAGGTGCGTACGTATAAAATTAAAATTAAATCACTTTCATCGCCTGAAACATAATATAAAAGTAGGAAAAGAAGCTTTTAACGTAAAGTTGAGTTCACTGGATATTGCTGAAATGGCGCCGCTTGAGCCGTATTACATCGAATTAAATCGTGCGAGCAAAAAATTGGATTCTCTTCTGGACCGTGTTAAATCAACATAACTTGAATCGATATTCTCAAAATTATTTTTATTGCTTCGCTCTGTACGGTTCTGACAGAATTTGAAATCGCTATAATAAAAATTGCTTTGGACGAGCGATTGATATTTTAAAGAGGCGTCGATATGCATCTGGTATGAACAAAATTAACTAACGGTGCGTTTGAATCGTAGCAATCAAAGTACACGAGCAGTAATTCAATAGCGTTTCGATTGACCGCAAGAGTGTAGTGACACGAAAATTCCCGTCTAGTGGTGACAAACAGAAACGGGTGTACACGGCCGAGAGTATACAGGCAGATGGTGGCGTGCCGAAAATGAGTAAAGGCCAGTTTTCACCGGCCCAAGCTAAACAGCACGTCATTAGCCACCGATAAACAACCGCGACCCGTTTAGTAAATTTTCATTCAAACCGTATACGGCCCTCGCGGTTTTTAGAGAGTGAAATGTACCATGCGACACGTTTTTAACGCAGCAACGCCTCTATTGTTATACCTTTAAACGGTTTACATTATTCAAACTACGTAATGCGGTTTTATGCGATACACTTACGAAACGTACAGGATAGAAGAATATTTGCAATTCTTCTTTTACTCTAATGAGCTTGACAATTTATCCAACAAGGACGTTTCTTTTCAACGGCTAATTCTAAATATAACACGCGAATGTTTTCTCATTAGAGAGAATCTGTACGTGAAACAATTTTAAATGTAGTGGATTTGTTAATGTAAAAGCGTCGTTTTGTTATCGTAGCAGAGGATCATTAGGGTGTCTTCTGCGCAGTTTTCTGGGTAGATTCACTGTATAGAGTCTTTTTGCTAAGTCATTATTAGGATGATTGCCGAATCTAGTTTTATATTTGTCACATTTGTCTGTACGGAGTTTGCCATTTCGCAGAAACCGATGCGTTTACTATGAATGTGAACATAATGGACTTAAAGCTTCCACTTGAACGATGTATATAATATTCTTTCTTTTAAATAATAATCATCCATATTTACGACAATAAAAAAGCAATATGTCGTTCATCTATAAAAGAAAGACAGTTAGGACTACTTTAACAGTAAAAACTACTTAAACAGAAATTAATTTTCTAAAGGTCAGTAATAAACATTGACTATTTGCAAGAATAAAAATGTTGTAATTTGTAGGAAACGAAAAATTGTTTTCTAATGCAGACCAATTACTTAATTAGTAGATTGTTCGGTTTAACTAACTACTAATGTTAAAGAAGAGACATTTAGATATTAGATTACGCAGTTTTATTCAAATTTAAGTTTTACGTATGTCATTCAACGTGACATTCGTTTTTGGAACACTGAAAGTCGTTCTATTTTCAATAAATTGCTTGAAAGCCGCATTTATTAGTCATTTTCCTCTTCTCTGCTTTGGAATTTCAGACATTTTTCTGTGAGCAAAGCTGGAGAAAAGATTAAACGAACATTTTCTAATTTAATTTCAGTTGTCAATGGATTAAACTTACAGATGAAAGCAATTTGGTCTGCACTGGTTGATAATTACAGGGACTGATAATTACAATTAATAGACTAGATACAGTATAGTAATAGAAAGAGAACATTTACATACTGCACGAAACCTCCCCTACTGCAAAAAACTTTTGAATGTTTACTAGTTTACGTTTTGATTCCAAACAAAACAGAACAAGATAGCAAAGTATGAGTCAAAAAAACTAGAGATTATTTGGATTCAGCACAAGTTCTAAAGTATAAGATAGTTCGTCACTACCGATATATATTACTTAATATATTATATGCGTATAAGGCAATTCAGAACGAACATGTAGGGGCAATACAAACGTACTTTAATTGTATATTTTAGCGATAAGTCAGTGGATATGAAATGTTTCTCCAGAATTTGAATTTCACAAGCTAGTATAACGTATTAAATTTTATCTTATCATTTATTGTTATATATATGTAAGTACATTAAACGACCTTCACTGCAGGTACGTACATAAAATACGAATTATAATGAATATTATAAATATAACGCAAATTATAACGAATAGAAATATTAGAAATTCATTTTATTAACAGTCACGAATAATGAAATATTTGTGCAAGTTTCTCACATAAGTTTCAACTCGGCATATGGAAAATATTAGCGTACGAATATTAACGTAGCATTAAATTTTGTTGTTAATAACAGTTTTGTTGTTAAATGACATTGTGATCTTTCTTTGGAAAATAAATCGAGTGAAGTGTCAGAAAAATTGGTCGACAATAATGCTTCAAGAGATTATTTATTGAAAATAATGTACTGCTCGCAGTCGGAGAAATAACATTTGAAATAAATGTAAACCATTCGTCATTATTTATCACTTGACTGAAATAACACAAATCAGTTCAATACGAGTTATAGAGTTTATTAAAAGCCAATAACAGCGCTTCTTAAACTTTTTCCATTCACGACCCCATTTCGCTCGAAAACATTTTACGCGACCCCAGTAATATGACGTAGAAAATAAATATACAATCAAAACATTAATCGGTAGTAAATCAAACAAGTTTAGCTTTAGTTAGTCTTATATCTTGTACTAAAAAGTATCGCAGACCATTATAAGTACTTCTAATTTTATTTTAGAATTAAACCTAATCTCAATCCAGGCCGTCTGGATGAATTTATGTTCAAAGGAAACCCTCAAATCCACAAAATAAGAATCCACAACACATTCAAAGCCACAAGTGAGATTCACAACCATGATAGAGAAATTGAAGCACGAACTACGAGCCATTTCTCTTTATTCATTGTATATTTGTTTTCGGTTGTTTGAATTTATTATCAGTAAAACTTGTGTTTATAGTTGGTTTTGAGATCGGCTCAAAGCTTGTTCTAAAGTAAAATTAACAGTACTTGGAATTGTCTGCGACGCCCTTTTGCGATACTCTACCCTTTTCCATATATTACAGTTTTCAAAAATCAAAGATTCTCACCAAATTGTACAGTATTTCTTATTGAGACAAATCCATAAAAAGAATCCTCAAAGAATGAAATCTTGGACGAGTGTTTGATGTTACAGAGTGTGTTCAACCTTTTTCACAGTAAATTGGTATTTTGATTGTACCATCGTTCATGACGAAGATGTCATTCACGATAGGTGCGTAATGTAAAATATTACAAGTGTGTTTATTTGGTTTTAGTATTAGTAGTATACAAGATTTTGTTTGGTTATAGCATTCAACAATTTCTGGTTTCCTTTTTGTTCTAAAAACGGCATCGCTTTTTCCTTTCTCGCCACACAGCAACAATGTGCAATATTTTCGTGGTAGTGGAATAAAGAAAAACATCATTGTACATAGAACAAGAAAATAATCCTTCTCGAACAGTTAACACGAGATAGGAAGAGAAAATATGACTTGTGGAAAGAACTGAGAATAAAATTACGTATCTCATGTTTCGCAATACGCATGTAAAAGCGAAAAAGTTTGGCAAAACACAGGTAACAGTCAGCCAAACATCAGCCAGGATATCCGCGAATCGAATGTATTGTCAAACTGTTTTGCTTTTTTCTTAAAATCAAAACGTGATTTTCTAGCTTTTCTTGATGCTTCTCTTAACAAAAATGCCCAGTCTATCGCGTATTATAGTTAAATTGTCTCCTAAGCCTTTAGTTTCTGAAATAAAGTGATAATTGTAGGCAGAAAATGACGCGTTGTAGGTGCAATTTTCGCTTTGATCATTGTATAAACACGTTTAAATGTTTATAATGCAATAGCAATACATATCGTTTTATTCGGAAGGATAAACAGAATTTCTCCACCTCAACAGCAACTCGATGACTGCTGTTGTAAAAGCACAAAAACAAGCAAAGTTGAGAATTTGTAATCTTTTTCTCGCAAAGTACGTTTTAGCTCGCAAAAGTAAACAAGAGTCGCCTATTGAAAGTTGCAAAATTAGATACGTGTCGAACAGCGTAATTGCCAGAGACCGCTAGACAATCTCTTAGGAGCCGATTAGTTGGCTAAAACCCTAGTCGCTATATTTCTAATAATTTGTAAGCCGGTATTGTATAGATCTGTGTAGAATTCGAGTATGTTTTTTTACAACAGGGCTGTTGTCAGATGGTTGTTGCGTGACGGATATCGCAGCAGATATAACAGCTTTCTGATACTGTTCTTCTGTAACAGTTCAGGCTTGTATACCTCAAATATGTTTGAGGGTGTTTTGGGAATGACCACTGCAACGCTGATGTTTGCTTATGTTTTAGATACGTCAGTATAGTTAGGCTGTTTCCGCATCCTCATTATTGGGTTGATGGAAGGCAGTACTGTATTCGACGGGGATGGTTTGTGCTTTTATTACATCTGACAGTTCTATGTTGATTTTGCGATATTAAACGGTCCAAGCAGATATATTGAAGTATCTCCATGTTGCAGTGGTGGATAGCTGCATTTGTAGCTTTGCGTAGCACTTACGTATCCTATGGTGTATCCTGTGGCAGGATACTTGAGTTTCTTGGAGTAGGCTATGGTAAATCAGTTATCAAACGTATCAGAGGCGATGGATTTTATTATTATTATGTTTAGGACTGGTAAACGGCTATAATTTTTTATTTGTAGTTGTACAGCCTCGATACATTCTTTTGTTCTTCGTTCCTCGAGTTTATAACAATTTACATACAACTGATGCCTGTTCTTTTTGTCTCTAACTTTAGAAAAAAGAATATGTCAACTGCATAATTTGCTAATTATGAAAAGCGAAATTACAATCTGGAAAGTTTGTCTCATGACAAGAAGAAAAAATTGTTAATTAAAAAGGCCGCGTCGCTACTGCTCGGTAGTGATACGAAAATCAACAACTAATTTTGTTAAACGCCAGTTCAAGTTCCAACATTTTGTGCTTTCCTTTTTCCCGTATTTTCTTTTCGTCATTACGTATAAAAATACCTGTACGAATATTTGCAAATGAAAGAAATCGTTTTATTCGAATGAAAAAGAAATAATGAAATAGACTGAGAGTATTTTTGCAGCTGAAATAAGTATGCAAGATATATTTATACGGGCTGTATGTTAAATTATGTATGATGTACGCACACATCACACACATATTACACGTACGTTGACAAAATATCGATAATTTTGTTCTATACGAGTTTTTACGTGTCATAATTTGCATTACGATGCATAACAACGGTCTTCCCAGGATTTTCCACTTCATGTCGTGACTTTACATTATTTATCTGAAACAATTCGTTTATTGTTCGAAAAACATCGTTCAATATTATAACTTTAATTACAATATATTTAAATTTGCTTCGATATTGTGTCGGAACGTCTCTCAATCTTTTATAAAACTTCTGCGATTTTCTTTAAATTTTTTCTCTAACTTCTCTAACTTCTCATTAAAAAATACATTATGTTTGCCATGTTTTCAGTATTTCAGCAATTACTGTTACCTATGCAATTGAAAATACTTTTCTATTTTGTATTTTTGTCATACTATCTAAGTCCATTTCTTACAAATTTATGGAAATAAACCATTTGTTTGTAGTTAACAAACGATAAAATTGAGAAATTTACAAAAAATGAAGTTGATCAGTTTGGCTTCTGAATGGCTCGTGTGTCAATTTCGTTTTTAAATTTTATTTTCTCACTAAAGAATGAAGGAAATGTAGTAATATGTTGTTACATCTTTTGTAGCGTCTGTTGGTTCAAATATCCGGTACATTCTTTTAAAGTTATTTATTTATAACAAATTGTGCATATATGGTGATAGTCTTTTGCAAGCAAACTTTTGCGAACTGTTATTTTCTCTTTTAGTTACATATGTAACATCTAGTCCTTCTTTTAGCACCTAATCCCTTTCTTTGTCAACTGTAGCATTCTTAACCGATGTTGAAGGCTCTGTCGTATTAGCTTTGTAAAAATTCGCGGGTAATATTTCCATCGTGTAATATAATTTTGCATCAACGCGTCCCTTAATTGTGGAATATAGGCCATAAGCATAAGTATCAGAAACCTTATTGGCTAATGATTATAATTTCGAACAAGAACAAAGCTATCATAGCATAATTTTATATTTATTTATCTTTCTATTCGACTTTGCTATCAGTCAAGGTTTCCTGGACAAAAAGGAACCAAAGACTTTATATGTAAATATTTCGATAGCTTTTCGTCAAAGATGTAATGTCAAGAGAACATACACAAGCATATTCGTAACAATGTTGTTCGATACTTTCAAAGCAAGTTAAAGTCAGTAAAGTTGAAAAAAAACCTAAAGATCGCAGCAAGGTTAAGCAATAGCGTCCAGTTCTAAATCCTTTCTTTATTTTTGTTGCTTCGTTTGATAGTTTTAGCGACAGAAACTCTTGTAGCAAATTACTTGAATCGCTTCTTATTTTTATATTTATTTTTGTAAACAGTTTATGTAAGCTATGCTCATAAAAAATACTAAGAATTAATAATTTTAATAGGACGAGAAAAGTTATTCCACTGAAATATAAAGTTCAATTTATCAATATGCATTGAATGTTTTCAACTTCGCACTTATATTAATTTAAGACAGCTATAGAATGTTATTAATTAAATAAATTTAAATAAATACAATAATGATATATTAATATATAGATTCAAATATTTTCTTTTGTGTTAGAATTTAATTAAGTAGAAAGTTGTACTTTCTAATTTTATCAGGTGATCTTTGAATTCTGTTTGTGAGCTGCTTAAACGTAAAATCCATGCTTTTGTGCTCAGAGGCACAGATATATTAAGGTAAGAACTACTCTCCATAAATTATAATAAACGCATAGTACGTTTAATTATCATAAATACAAGATATGGTATATTAAAAATCGGTAATTACATAGAGATTATTTCCCAGTAGGTCTGCTAAATTGCTAAAAAGAGAAGACGAGTACCTAAAGGCGATGCTAGTACTGAGAGAACATTATAATACGTCAGAAGAATTTTTCTTACGGTTCTATAATGCTACATTAGTATTCCAAGGATGAACGTGCCTTATGAGAACGTAACGTTCTTCTAATAAAATACCTGATTTCACAGTGACTTTGGTCTAAATGATATTTTACGAATCGCTCCAGATTCGTCATTGTATCGATCGGAAAATAGGCAAAACAAAATTATAGAATTCTATCTCGCCACCTGGAGATGATCTTAAAAACTTGTAAAAAAATGCAAACTAAGCGAAAAAAAACTTTGAGTAACCTCCGCTCTATTCGGTTTTGCCCTCTTCTCTTGGATGAACTTTTGGAGTGAAGAAATTTCTAATGAAGGCACGAAAAGCAATTCTTTGATAATTACAAAGTAAAAATGGAAGAATATTTGACTCAAACCACGAGTTCGAGATTTATGTAATCAGATGGAGAGCCTCTGTAGGTGTTAAAATTCTGAGAACTGTGCAACTAAGCAAATATGAGCCCACTTTCTAGTCTTTACGTTAAACCCTATTGCAGGGTAAAAAAATCTTTTCAGTTACCCATTTCCATTTTCACAAAAAAATTGTCAATTTTTGTAATCTAACGTTTCATTTTTGTTCCCAATTTTGGTCGTTTTTACTTTATGCTAGCATTTTATTGTTTCTTTCTCCATAAAATATTTCAGCAATTTAAAAAGCATATTTCAGGAACTCCAAATATGTACATCGGAACTAAACGATATCATATCTGTGCTATTTTCTTGTGCCGGAACATTTGACTGCTTATTTGACATTTTTCAATAAAAATCATTATTATTAATTTCTTTAATTTGCATATTTTACTTGTCACTTTCTAGTCTTTAACCGTCATCCAACGATACTTTTTATATCAACAACAATTTATAAACAATTTATATCAAACCGTATGGGATAAAAGGGATAAAAGGATCTTTTCAGTTAGCCATTTCCATCTTCATAAAAAAATTGTCAATTTTCTGAAATTGCATCGTATCATCGTGGTGAGTGAGCATGTGTTTCAATTTCCAAATTTCAGTTTCGTAGCAGGATGGGCAAGTGCGTGAAATTTCGTTTACAATATTCCACTCGGACAGATAGATGGAAAAGTAATCTAAATAAAAAGCAGGAATAAAAGAAGTTTGAGGGAAATCAGATGCGGTCGCGTAAAATTGATCACCGTGAAAAGTTTCGCGGAGTGTATTTGACGACAGTTAATTCCCGACACTATTTTCGTTCGAGAACTATCGAAGGTCGATCGTTTCCACAGATACCTTCCATCGTAAACCTCCTTCTTCCTTATATCGCGTTTCAAGGCATGAGGATCGAGAACGGTGTTTGCTGCCGTTTCAAGCGCGCCCCGCATCACTCGTTCTCGTAAGTTCAACATTCGTTGAGCGCTTTGCTTCGCGGATGGCGAATCAGTGGAGCCGATCGTTCTTCTCAGCTTCTCCTGGTAGATTGTCTTCGTCTTCTTTCGTTTCCAATGGCAGCATCCGCCTTGGATGAACGATGCTGCTTCCTTGGAATCTCCACTATGTCGTCTATCCGCGTATTCCATCAGACCGACCTCAGCCAGAACTTTCTTCGTAAACATGGAACAATTTAAGCTATATCGAGCATGTACCACGCGTTATATCGTCTTTCTTTGTCTTTCGCCATTATACTCGTTCATCGTAATTTTTATTCCAATATGACTTATTGCGTAAAAGTTTGTTATCACAAACAAGTTGCTTGGTCGAAAACTCCAAACATCAGCAAGTATGGTGGATCTATGGAAAAGCTAGCTTCCTATTTCCATGACTAAGAAATATGTTGTCAAGATCGTCATTATGAACAACTTTTTCTTATACACATAATGGGCTCCGTTTTAGTTTTCGAGTTATATACAAACGTATGTTTGATAGCGTATATGAATTTTCTTTCTATATTTTCTACAAAATTGTACATTAACGTTACATAATACATTAATCGTACATTAGATATAACAAATTCACTGATAACATACTTGTTCGTGTAGTTTAGTATTTTTCCTTTTTTTTTTTTTTTTTTAATGTTATTGGATTTTAATCGCCTATTTATACCACGATCGCTTAACTAGCCTAATCTTATTTACTCCATTCCTGGAATTCCTTGGAATTCAGTGATTGTAATTTTTATTACCTTTTCCAATGTTTATAACACTTTGGCAGCTTCACGTGACATCTCTGATACCAAACATAATTTTGAGTTCTTTCTGATTCTTTAATGACTGGTGATTGACATTTTTTTGTTTAACTGGTGTGTGACAATCGCAAAAATTTTCATAGTTTAGGAAGTCCTGCCCTAAACATCTCAGCTCAAAAGTTACAAGTTAAAAGTTAGCTAAATTATTAGATTGTTCCAAAAGTTTCTTTCGTTTTATGAGTAAATAGTAGATGCATGATACTTTTTGTTTTATATTATTTTACTGAATTATAATTAAATGAATTATAATTATTAATTATAATCCAATAAAATAATATAATAATTTTAACAATAATTTTTAATAATTAGTTTTGATAATAATTATTCAATTGTAATTCGAAAAGAGTCGAATATAAAACGAAAGGAATCAAGTAATGCTGTAGGATACTTACGCTATAACGAATGTACTAACGATCTTTCATTGTGGTCCAAACACTTTTCCATTCTTCTCTTTCTGTAATTTTTTAATTTTACAGAATACAACGTTGGCATAAACGTTGAAGGAATGGGGAGATATAGCCCGAGATAACAAAATATAAAGGTTCAAGAGTGGAGATGCGTACTCCGAGATAACGAGATAAAGAATAAAACTTTAGATGCCTTGAACCCTAGTAACAACGCAAGAACACACGCTGTATTTTAAGTTCTCCAATAAAAAGAAATCGAGTGATGTTACGTCCGGTGACGTAATGGTCATAAGATTGAACTTCTTACTGTACAAACTACATCCAATAAGAGAGCGCTTCAGCACAGAATTCTGCATCTGTCAGCAAATACTTAAATAGGAATTATCAAAACGGTTGAATTTATTATATAATTACTCCCACAATTATACCTATCAAACCAGCAATATGTGTCTCATCAGCTTTAGCGAGCAGATACTCATAAATCATAAAGATAATTTTAATTATGAGATGTACAAACGACTAATTTTTCAGTGAAGCTGAAAAGTCTATTTTGAAGAAAATAGCGCAAGTTATGGCAAGATGAGGAAACGCTGTGTCGTTAGACAAGATCGAGTCGTCAGCCACTAACTTGAAATGCAGACCGTGTTTTGTCGATCGGAATAGATAGATCTTTATTGTCTTTCTTGCGGATTAAAAGAGATTCCGCTTCTTCTGTTTATTTTTCCCACTTTTCCTTACACCTAGTATGTAATTAATAGATTGAAATACGAAACACCTTCCATTAATTAACTATATTACAAAATTCTGTTTATGCTAATTAGTGTTGAAGTGGTCACCACTTCTAAGAAAACTCTACATCTGGTCTTTTTAGTTTTCTCAAACACTGAAGCTATCGATAGGGTATAGACAAAAGATTGGGACGAAGGCAAACCATAAACTGTAGACAGGCAATGATGGCTTCAGGGATTTCAGTCTGGATTAGCTCATATTGTACTCCTTCTTTGTATTTACACTTCAGTATTTAAAATATATATTTTCTACCTTACAATTTATCCACGCGTTCCTTTGTTAACATGCATCTAATAACCTCAACAACTAGTAAATATTCATTCTGTCTGAATCTAAACTGCAATCCGAAGTAATAATGTCTAACAAATAAGCTGCCTGCTGCAAGATGCCCCAAATAAGATTCATTATGATATTTTTATCGTAAAAGCAGCATGTGGCCTGGCGTTGTCACGCAGCAATTTCCCATGATGACAAATACTTGGACTTACGGTATTTAAAAGAGAACCTTGAGTTTCATTTGTACACTCGATACTTCAAGTGCTTTTGTAAGATTATTCATGTAGGGATGATAGTCACCGACGAACGCAAAACACCCATACGCCATAAATGGAAAGCTGCTGACTGACGGCATAAACTAAAATGCACATCTAACGAACCATGGTAGAGTCTCAAGTAGCTGTAAAATCGATTCTTGTACTAAAACGAATACAACTCCTGTAAAATTTATTATTACTTACGTATTTTTATTATTAATATTTTTATTAATTACAAGTCAAAGATATTTAGGAAATTAGATTTACCGAAACTTCGCCACTTTCGCTTAAAAGTATAAAAAGTACATTCCAGTGCTCTATGAACTTTACATTTTTATAGCAATTATTTAAATGCTACGTTGCGTCTGCGCTCAATAGGCAATGTTCGAAAAATGTATAAGTTGTACCTATGTATTTGGATACCAATAAATTATAATAGTATAGAAAACATAAAATATTTCATGAACACTGTTGTCCATAAGTCACCGGTCACTTAATAAGATTTGGGTGCAGATGGTCTTCCTATTACGTAAGCGTCTACATTTTGAAACTCAAATTGTATATCAAAAAATCGTAACAAAATATCTAATATACTGTTTTAATCTCCACGTGTGAATATCACCGCTTGAAATTGTGACATGTTATTTTCGATATTTTTGTTAATATACCCACTGCAATTGCCTTTCAACTTCAACTTCCAGCAGTATCATTACTGTTTTTCTCACTTTGGACATTTTTGCCTTATTCTTCAATCTATTATAGTTCGTCCCACAATTTCTCAAATACTCAGATACTTATGGATGCAGTCCATTCGTGAATGTTCATTCAGATTATACTTGTACATAGTTAATTGCGCACTCGAATATTATTGTGAAGTAGCTGTATGTCACAAAATTAAACAATGAAATCAAGTCGGAAAATTGTATTTATGTTGTATTGTTCTAATAATCATTTTGCTCAAAAGGAGTAATTATCCGGTGATTTATGGATACGTCTATGGTGTGTCCATATATTATAAATTCATTGTTATAAATTATGAATTATAATATTTAATAATATTAATATTAAATTATAAGTTATCATAAGTTATCAGTATAAGTTATCAGTAATTGTTTCTTTTTAGGAATAACGTATCTTTATTTATCTGAAATTTAACGCAGTCATTTCTGCATCTACCTGTGAATTAAACAAGACAAATATATGTCTACTTACATGTAAATAGATAAGTCAGATTAAAGAATACTGACGGAGCTGACAGGTCAGGTCTTTATAAAGGATGGATAAGAAAAAATATATATCAGGAAGAAACAGACAATCGATAGACAGAAAGAGAAAAGAAGTAAGGAAGCTCGGAGGTAGCAGGAAAAAGCAATGAAAGTCAAGGTCAAATGTGGTGAAAGTCTGGCCCTCATTTTCGCTGATTAGATCCCAACAAGCCCTTAAAAAAAAGATTAGAGGCATGAGATGTAAGAAGCTGAAAAAATTGAAAGGAGGCTCCAAAAAATCTGACCAAACGCGTGCAAAGACGGCGCAAAGGACAGAAGAAAAAAAAAATAAATTCAACGTATGACTAAAAATTGTACTAAACAGTGTCCTGTTGTAAACCATTTGTTATTTTCAATTCGATGACTTATTCGGCCTAGATGTCACAAAATAGCTTTTGTTATTAGCCATGCTCCATATTATATTAACAAGATGGGAAATTTTTAGTTATAAGATTATATAGGATTGCATAATCAATCAAAAGGCAATGTACAGGGTTATCTTTAAATCATCGACAATCATTTCCTTGTCCGAGTTAGTTCGAATTAGTAGCAAAACAAAACTGTTCGGATAATGGAATTTTCGAATTCCACGGACTTAACAGAACAATCACTTTGCTTGTATGACATTTCCTTTGTTCGAATAGAGATTAAGATTAATAGATAGTTTCTTTAAATATTTATGGATACCGCATCTTTTTGGCTGCTAAGTCGCGTAACACTTTCAACGTGAGTAACTGCACAGAATTGCATTGCTTTTGTACTTCACACCATCGATGTTCTTTTTCGAACGTCACGAGTGCTTCGCCATGACAATTTTTCCATTTGTGTAGAATCGTCATTATTATCATATTTATCGCGGTCGAACCATTTCATTACATCAATATGTTTAAGAATTTCCCATTGTTGTTAGCATTTGTGCATTTTCTATATCGTGTATTTGTTTTCTAATGTCTGTGATTGTGGCTTTTCCAGCATCGTGTGTTTTTGGTAATTCTGTTGCACTTATACCACTTTCCAGTCTTTTAATTATATCTATTTTGTTTCGATAGTTGGAACGCTATCAGTTTTATACTACATTCTTATAATCAAAGTTCACTTAATCGAACGAAGGAAAAAATACATTGTTACTGGGAAATATGTTTGGATAATAGAACATTGCAGATAATAGAACGTTCGGATATTAGTGTATTCGGATAATGGGTGTCCGGATAAGGGGGGCTCAACTGTACTTACCGCCATATGTTATCGTTAATTATGCATGGTTATCTATATTCGCTCCTGCTTGCCTTTCTTACTGAAATATATTCAGTTGATTTCTCTTATGACTCTTTATTTGACTTCTTATTGCTTTTCAACCAGTCAGTACTGAACACAAATACATATGTATTATAGAATTATATAAATACGTGTATTATTAAAACAGTCGAATTAACACTTTTTCAGAGATAGATTGACAGTGGAAATGTTCTTGCATAATTGCACGGTTCGGGATAATATTTAGAACAAAATAAGCGGCGTTCAAACAATTTTTCTCCGATGTTTTATAAGCGAAATATAAATTATACAAAGAAAATACTACTTTCTTTTACATTTCGCTTTATATCTCTTGGAAATTATTTGTCGTATGTGAGAAAAGTTCAGCAGAACGGTTCAACGGTTTTAATATTAAATTTCAGAATGAGTATTATGAGCATGGATGGTATTTAAACGTTGAAATCTATGTAATAATATACAGCAATTACTTCTTAACTTTTAGGATACAATGTATGGGAATCGATGTATCTATCTGTTTGATTCGTATTATTAAAAATCTTGGAAGTAACTTTATCAATTCCAGGACAGATTTCCTGATGTACACATATCATCGAGAGATAAATTTCGCCTGTTTGGTATTGTTAAAAATTTTGGATCTTAATAGCCGAAATAATGGTAAAGGAATATTAAATTTACACTTGGAATTAATATTAGAATAGTTATATATTTATTTGATAAATGATTCCAATGATATTCATCGATACACACTTGCACGCGTCTCAGCACTTTCTTCTATACCCGACTGTTAACCGGTTGAACAGTTTACATTCATTTGTTTTCGAGATGCCGCGCACACACATACTTCCACACACTGATATTCACATACAAGTATTACTACTACACAGCTAACCCAGTCTAGCACATAAAATTATACATATCTCAATAGGTATAAACAGTTTTTGTTTTGATAGATAAACTCTCGAAAGAATTCCCCATTGAATTTATGAAAATTATATCTCGCGTTAGAACCAACAGATTCATTATCAAAGAGAATATTATTACCTGCATTAAAGGAAATCCTGGATCACAGCGCCAGATGATCACTGTTTGATCTAGAGATACTAACGAAGCTATTATCTACTAAATCTAAAATATTCATTCTTGAATCAATAATAACAAGATCTATGAATGATGTGGCTTTGGAACAAGATGAGAAATAGGATCTATAAAGTTGAAGTTGCAACTGTTTCTGGT
Source organism: Bombus hortorum (assembly GCA_905332935.1). Classification (NCBI taxonomy): domain Eukaryota; kingdom Metazoa; phylum Arthropoda; class Insecta; order Hymenoptera; family Apidae; genus Bombus; species Bombus hortorum. The sequence continues at coordinate 5,016,782 of HG995204.1, forward strand.
TGTCATGCATTCATTCGTTGACTCTACCATCCTCGCCATTTCTTCACGTTTGTATCTCTTGAGATATCTTCTTCTTTCGAACAGTTTCACTCATAAAAAGCTAAATATCATAAGATACCCGAAAGGAACAGAAACTCAATCGGATAGAAAAAGCCAAATATAAAAACATACAAAAACTATGTATATTATAATAATATCTCAAAATATAACATCCAGTTCGGTTCATATAGAACCGAGGAGAACAGCAGAATTAAATACAAATTAACTCTACGATTATTGTTACGCAAATTGCCAAATTCCATATGTTCGAAATCGAGATCTCCTGCAATAAAATAACAATTATTTAAAAAGATATATAATATCTATAATAATATATGTCGAGGATGAAAGGAGACCGGGCCTCCCCTTTGTAATTCCTTAAATTCCCAATACTTAAATCTTCACAAATTAATCCGATTATAATTGTCCAAGATTTGCGATAATGAGTTTGGGCTCAAGGCGGCAACTAGTCGCCGAACGTAGCCGCGGCCACTGGATTAACGTTTTTATCTAAGAGAGGTATGAAGTAGTTGTATAGCTTCCTTAAAAAGAAATAGTTGTAGCGGCACTTGACAGTAAACATTCCAATGATTTGTACCCCGTGGCTCGCCACACACAGACCCTATTCTTCGGGCAAGATGATTGCTAGATGTCGATGCATCTCCACAGGACATGTTCAGCTAGGCTATGGACCCGCTATAAATCTTAGAAG